>CM038621.1:55268306-55890806 GCA_021554675.1 Leuciscus idus | reverse complement strand
AGACAGACAGACAGATAGATAGATAGATAGATGGATAGATAGACGATAGATAGAGAGACAGATAGATAGATAGATAGATAGATAGATAGAATAGATAGATAAATAGAGAGACAGATATACAACATATGACATAATAGTACTCTTGTTTTCTGAAACATTGATACAATTTTAGTGAGTTTATTGGTAAAAGAAGAGTCTGTCGATGAGGTCAGAGGAATGAAGTTTATTGTTGTGACTCTCTCTCTGTCTCAGTGTGGAGGAGTGGAGCGGGCGGCAGACGGCAGGCGCTGCGATCGGCTCTGGGCCGTCTGCGGGCCGAAGCCGCGCTCTCGGGGAAGGTTCTGGAGCGCGTGAAGGTGCTGGTCGCTGCCGGGGCCACGGGTGTGGCGGTCGGGGCCGTGCTCGGAGCTGCGGCCCCTCTGGCGCTGGCGGGGTCGGCAGGGTTAGCCGGAGTCTCCTCAGGCCAGGCGTTCGGCGCTATCGTGGCGGCCGCTAGCGGACAGACGGCGGTGGCTCTGGGAGCGGTGACGGGCGGGGGGGTCGGGGGTGCAGTGGGGGCCCTAGCCGGAGCCGAGGCCGCGGGGCCGGGAGACGCCGCGCTGGAGGCACTGCAGCAGGTGGGGGTGATGGGGGCTGTGGTGGTGGGTGTGGCTGCTGGAGTGGGCGGGGCCATGGGGGCAGGGTCAGCGCTGGGGGCGGGGCTAGGGGGCGGAGCTGTGACCAGTTCAACCGCACTGAACGGCATCGGAACGACCGCGCGCATCCTGAGCGAGATCGGGCGAGCGGCGGCGGGAATCGCTCTGGCCGGAGGATTCGTCGTCAAAGTGGTGAAGGAGAAAGTTCGGTCCGCGGAAAACAGCTACAGCGAACGCAACTCCTACGAGATCCACTGGAACAAGTGAAGGACGCGGACATTAATGCAGTGCTTTTACACGCTTATTCTCTCTGATCTGAGCATTTCATTCAGGCAACAAAATTACATTTTAAACTAGTTTTTACCTAATGATATAAACCTGCATTCAGACAGTGTGTTCAGTTCTTCACTCATTTAAGATAAACATGTTTTAGTGAACTCCAGGTTGAACTGTGATGAACATCTCAGCACTTATTCTCTCTGATCTGATCATTTCATTCAGATTCAGAGATGCATTTCAACATGAAAATCACATTTTGAACTGGTTTTGATAGAGACCTGCATTCAGATGGTGTGTTCAGGATCCAGTTAGTCACTCATTTATGATAAACATGTTTTGTATTGAGCATATTTCGAGTGAACTCCAGGTTGAGCTGTGTGTTTGAACAGTTGGTGACGTGTTGTTCTCTGGTTTAGTGAGATCTGATGGACTGAACACTGTGTGTGTGTGTGTGTGTGTGTGTGTGTGTGTGTGTGTGTGTGTTTTCTGAAGCAGCTCAACACAAATAAACACACGTGAAGAATCTGAGACTGAGGCTTTTATTCATCATACACACGCTTCACTCACACACACCTGGCGTTATTTCACCAGTTAAAGCCTGAACTAGTTATGTTTAATGTTTATTCATTTCCACATTACTGGAATTATATCTCACTTATTTTATTCTCAATAAGTAATTGAAAGTCATCATGCATTTGAATTTTCCCTCCTGATTAACAGCGTTTTATTAAGCCAATCGTGATATTTTATTATTTTATTATGTTGTTTTGGGGTGATTTTGGAAAAATGTTGATGTGTTTTCAAGGAAACAAAATTCTACTGATATATTTACTGAATTATGAGTCTACAAAGGAGTTTTGAAAGGACTACAGTTTGATTTTATTATGGGTTATAAGACAGAAAACTAGGTAATATATTAAAATTATAACAACAAAAATGATCTCCCTCCCACATATAAACCCTGTGTTCTGTAGAGACTTTTACTGTTTATCGAGTGTTATCAAGTTGACATATTAAATATATCTAAACTGGGAAGCATGCTTTAAACAGAAGTTGGTTTATAACCTTTCATAATCTTATGTCAACTGATCATAAAACATAATGTCAATTTGATATAACACGCAATGTACTTTGTCAGGAATATGGTTAAGATATATTTCAGATGAAGGTCACCTTTTAAAGGTATTCTGGTCAGAAATGCTATTTAATAATAAGAATAGATAAATGTTATTTAACTTTTAAATTATTATCGTCTCTCTGCTGGTAAAAGCGCTAAAATTAGATTGTGTGAAGATGATGCTGATGATGTAACCACACACAAAGAGAGACTCTTCAGCCTTATTTGCATATTTAACTGACCTCTCGCCAACCCGCTGTCTGCTCATTAAATATTCATGACCTCTTCATTCACTCAGAGCGGCCTGGGCGGAGTTTAGTCTGAGGGACGGGGCGAATGCAAATGAGCAAAGCGCCTCTGCTCATCGACGTACAATCAGGCCACGCTCGAGCGGGCGATCTGATTGGACGACAGCGCCCGATCTTACGACGGCTATAGCCGAGCGCGAGCCAATCAGGCGCCATTCTCACTGTTTGTGAATGACGTCACTGCTGAGGCGCAAGATGGCCGCGTCTAGTCGGTAAACGCTCGTCCGACCGCGGAACCGAGCGAGTGAAAACACGGAGTGTATGGATGCTGTGAGCGAGTGAATACACGGAGTGTGTAGATGCTGTGAGCGAGTGAATACACGGAGTGTGTAGATGCTGTGAGCGAGTGTTGAGGAGCGAATAACCCGACAGAGACTCGCGAGGATGGACGCCTCCGAGTTCATGGACACGATGGACCCGAGCCTATCCGAACTGGGCGATGAGTTCACCCTGGGAGACATCGACGGTGAGAGATGAGGAGGATGATGATGATGATGATGATGATGATGATGATGATGTGTGTGTGTGTGTGTGTGTGTGTGTGTGTGTGTGTGTGTGTGTGTGTGTGTGTGTGTGTGTGTGTGTGTGTGTGTGTGTGTGTGTGTGTTCGTTCAGTTCAGTGTTTTTCTGTGTTGTTTGCACTGTTATAGAGTCTATCATATGCGATTCATCTACAGTAAATCTTCAGAAAACACGTAAAAGCTCTGGATTACTATAATAACCGATGGCAGCAGAGAAACTAGTTGAGTCTGGACTGGTTGTTCAGGTGATGGTGATGATGATGAACTCTTCATCATCATCATCATGTGTGTGTCAGTGTCTGATGAATCAAAGAGTACAGGATAAAGATAGTATGCTGACTGTTATTACTGCTGTTATTGGTGTAATCGGTGTTATTAGTGTTATTAGAGCCATTTGAATTGTTTTCGGTGTAATTGGTGTTATTAGCGCTTTTTTTGGTGTAATTAGTGTTTTTATGGTTGTTGTTATTGGTGTTTTTGTTGTTGTTATTAGTGTCAATAGTGTTATTGTTGTCATTAGGGTTATTATTAGTGTTGTTATTTGTTGTTATAGTTGTTGTTTTTAGTGTTATTGTTGTCATTAGGGTTATTATTAGTGTTGTTATTTGTTGTTATTAGTGTCAATAGTGTTATTGTTGTCATTATGGTTATTATTTGTTGTTATAGTTGTTGTTTTTAGTGTTATTGTTGTCATTAGGGTTATTATTAGTGTTGTTATTTGTTGTTATTAGTGTCAATAGTGTTATTGTTGTCATTATGGTTATTATTAGTGTTGTTATTTGTTGTTATAGTTGTTGTTTTTAGTGTTATTGTTGTAATTAGGGTTATTATTAGTGTTGTTATTTGTTGTTATTAGTGTCAATAGTGTTATTGTTGTCATTATGGTTATTATTAGTGTTGTTATTTGTTGTTATAGTTGTTGTTTTTAGTGTTATTGTTGTCATTAGGGTTATTATTAGTGTTGTTATTTGTTGTTATTAGTGTCAATAGTGTTATTGTTGTCATTATGGTTATTATTAGTGTTGTTATTTGTTGTTATAGTTGTTGTTTTTAGTGTTATTGTTGTCATTAGGGTTATTATTAGTGTTGTTATTTGTTGTTATTAGTGTCAATAGTGTTATTGTTGTCATTATGGTTATTATTAGTGTTGTTATTTGTTGTTATAGTTGTTGTTTTTAGTGTTATTGTTGTCATTAGGGTTATTATTAGTGTTGTTATTTGTTGTTATTAGTGTCAATAGTGTTATTGTTGTCATTATGGTTATTATTAGTGTTGTTATTTGTTGTTATAGTTGTTGTTTTTAGTGTTATTGTTGTAATTAGGGTTATTATTAGTGTTGTTGTCTGTGTTATTGTTGTTATTAGTGTTACTAGTGTTAGTGTTGTTATCGGCGTTATTAAAGTTGTGGTTTTTAGTATTATTATTCAGGGCTCAAATTCAATATTGAGGTTTTTTTTTCCACTGGCCCGGTCGGTTCACCACTATAAAGTAATGAATTTTAAATAAAACAAATAAAATAGGCCTAGTTATTCTGTCTGCAATGTTTTTGACCCATAACCTTAATAAATAAGGCTGTAAATAAGCTGCTTTATTGATGAAGTTGTTAGGGTTGGTGTTTTTGTTAATATTGGTGGTTATTATTAGTGTTGTTATTTATTGGAGTTATGATTGTTGTTATTAGAGTTATTGGTGTGGTTAAAAGTGACGTTAAGGTTAGTGTTGTTATTAGTGTTATTGTTTGTGTTATTATTTATTGGTGTTGTAATTGGAGTTATTGGTGTGGCTATTAGTGTTGTTAAGGTTAGTGTTGTTATATGTGTTATCAGAGTAGTAAGTGTTGTTGTTATTGTTTGTGTTATTAGTGTTGTTGTTGTTGTTGTTATACAGCTATCAAGGCCGTGCGTTTGATTCAGGGCCGCATGAACTGATAAGCATGTAAAAGTCAGTGAAAGTCATGAATGAAAGTAAATGTTTCACACACACACACACACACACACACACACACACACACACACACACACACACACACACACACACACACACACACACACACAGATGATTCTCAGTCAGTGATCATCAGAGCTTTATATCGCTGATCATTTAAACATCAGGTTTACAGCGTGAGCCGACTCTAGTTCTCCTGAAGGAGTGTGTGTCGTGTGGAGATGAAGAGTGTATGATCAGACACACACACACACACAAGCTAAGCCTCTCTGTGAAGGATCATGTGAACACACACACTGAATCTGATCGTCCGCTCCTGTGTCTCAGTGATTCACTCATGTCATGTGTGTGTGTGGTTATTATTTTCATTTGCATGTTGTTGTGATAGTGAGTAATGTGTGTTTATATGACCGTCGTTGTGTGTGAGACTGTGTGAATTAGTGTGTGTGTGTGTGTGTGAGGGAGAGAGTATGAGAGTGTGTGTGAGAGAGAGAGAGAGAGAGAGAGAGAGTGAGAGTGTGAGAGAGAGAGAGAGAGTATGAGTGTGTGTGAGTGAGAGAGAGTATGAGTGTGTGTGAGTGAGAGAGAGTAAGTGTGTGTGAGTGAGAGAGAGTAAGTAAGTGTGTGTGTGAGAGAGAGAGAGTAAGTGTGTGTGTGAGAGAGAGAGAGTAAGTGTGTGTGTGAGTGAGAGAGAGAGAGAGTAAGTGTGTGTGTGTGTGTGTGTGTGTGTGTGAGTGAGAGAGAGTAAGTTTGTGTGTGTGTGTGTGTGTGTGTGTGAGATAAAGAACACACACACACACTCTCTGGTGTTCCTAAAGCTTAGTAAGATCCAGAAGATGATGTGAATCTCATGAACCCCGTCAGACGTCCCACACACACACACACACACACACACACACACACACACACACACACACACATATATCTACACAAATTACAAGATATTACTTACATAATGACAATGAAGCATTTCCATGACTATTAAACACATTTCACATAAATTGTTTGTAATAAAGTTGGACACACATATACATGTAACTGTATTAGAGATTCACCGATCTGACAAACGTGACCAATAACCGATAATTCTTCATATTTGATCAGCCGATAACTGATCATATTTGCAGATAAATCAACATCTTTATATACTTTTTGAGAGTCTGCTTACAAAAACAAAAGTCTCACCATTAAAAGCTCAGCATAAATCACACATATTGTGAACCGGTGTAAGATTCATCAACTTTTCACATTAATTTTACTCTCCGATGGCCAATAATAATAATAATAATTTGCCTTACAAAGAAATAAAATAATGCCTAAGTAATGCAAACAAGCCACTGGACAACACGTATAAAAAATAGAAATGCATGTGCCATGGATAAATAAAATAGTCTACTTCCAGACAATAATGATTCCAATTAAACCATATCGCTTATGAAAATAATACGAGAAAAAAAAAATGCATAAAAATAATGTTTTTGGTGATATGATCACAGCGATCCGATCTGAGAGCATTCTTCTTTGTTCAGCCGAATCTGACCAGAATGAAGTGAGCCGTGAGTTTCGACTGGTTTAGTGGTGAAACGGGACACTCCTCCACTGGAAACACTGGTTTGGTTTGTCCTGTGCACGCTGGGACGTGTTTTATGATGTGTCACTCATTACTGATGATGTAAATCAGTGCTTCACACACAAGAAACACAGCGTGTCGGGGTCTGATGTGTGTGTTATCTAGCACTGGCCTTGAGTCACTAACCTTCAGCTCATTATCTCAGGTCAAAGGTCACGGTCAGGAGTGTGTTAGACAGCAATTGACCTTTATTGAAGCTCCGCCCCTTTCACCTTTACACAACCTCCCATTATAATGAAGTGTATTATTACTGCTTTCATAACTGTGACATCAAAGTCGTTCACGGCACATTTAATTTAGTTTTAGTCATAATCTTTTGAGTTTTGACTAAAATGCCATTTAGTTTTAGTCATTTTTTCGTCATCTGAATTGCTTTAGTCTAGTTTTAGTAGAAGAAATACAATACGACTTCAGTCTATTCTAAATCTACAGTATTTAGTCCAGTAAATATAATGGGTTTAGTTAAACTGTAATGCATTCATTTAGAATTTCTCTATAATTTCCTGCCCCATTATATTCTCCTGGAGAAAACATCTATTAACCTGGTAATACTAATCATTTTACAGTTTGAACATGCAATAGAGTCACAGATTTAACATACAATATCACTTTAAGACCCAAATCCTCCCTCCCGAACATTTTCATCAAGTTTTTATTCGTGGACGAAAATGTCGATAGATTTTCGTCATAGTTTTTGCCATTCAAAACTGATTTTTATTTAGTTATCATCTCGTTTTCGTCTGTGAAAAAATGCCGTTGAGGGCTTTGAGGCTCTGTTCTTCATGTCGTGATTTCAGCATGTTTCACACAACAGTCACAGTCTGTGTGTTATAATATGTTGTGTGTGTTTGTGTCTGTCAGAGATGCTGCAGTTCGTCAGTAATCAGGGGGATTTCCCGGATCTCTTCGAGGATCAGATGGGGGGCGGATCTGTGGCCCCCGTGAGGCCCCTCCCACTGACGGCCCCCAGCGCCATCCTGACCCCCCCACACACACCTGTGCAGACCAGCAGCCAGACACACACACAGACGCAGATACAGACGCCGATACAGGCACAGACTCAGACACACACACAGACGCAGATACAGACACGCACACCGCCGCTGCTGCAGCCACGACCACAGCCAATCACACAGGTGAGTCTGACCACACCCCCTCACTCTCTGACCACACCCTTCACTATATGACCACACCCCCTCACTCTCTGACCACTCCCCGTCATTATCTGACCACTCCCCTCACACTCTGATCACACCCCCTCACACTCTGACCACTCCCCCCACTGTCTGACCACTCCCCCTCAACTCATTGACACACACAACACATGACCACACCCTCTCAAACTCTGGCCACACCCCTCACTATCTGACCACTCCCCCCTCTCTCGGTCCACTCCCCTCAAATCATTGACCACACCCATCACACATGACCACACCCACTCAAACTCTGGCCACACCCCTCACTCTCTGATCACACCTCCTCACTATCTGTCCACTCTCCTTACACTCTGACCACACCCATCACACTCTCTGACCACACCCCACACTATCTGACCACTCCCCTCACACTCTGACCACACCATCACACTCTGACCACTCCCCTCAACTCATTAACCACACCCCTCACTCTCTGACCACACCCATCACACTCTCTGACCACTCCCCTCACACTCTGACCACACCATCACACTCTGACCAGTCCCCTCACACTCTGACCACACCATCACACTCTGACCACTCCCCTCACACTCTGACCACACCATCACACTCTGACCACTCCCCTCAACTCATTAACCACACCCCTCACTCTCTGACCACACCCATCACACTCTCTGACCACTCCCCTCAACTCATTGACCACACCCATCACATGACCACAAACTCTGACCACACCATCACACTCTGACCACTCCCCTCAACTCATTAACCACACCCATCACACTCTCTGACCACTCCCCTCACACTCTGACCACACCATCACACTCTGACCACTCCCCTCAACTCATTAACCACACCCCTCACTCTCTGACCACACCCATCACACTCTCTGACCACTCTCCTCACACTCTGACCACACCATCACACTCTGACCACTCCCCTCACACTCTGACCACACCATCACACTCTGACCACTCCCCTCAACTCATTAACCACACCCCTCACTCTCTGACCACACCCATCACACTCTCTGACCACTCCCCTCAACTCATTGACCACACCCATCACATGACCACAAACTCTGACCACACCATCACACTCTGACCACTCCCCTCAACTCATTAACCACACCCATCACACTCTCTGACCACTCCCCTCACACTCTGACCACACCATCACACTCTGACCACTCCCCTCACACTCTGACCACACATCACACTCTGACCACTCCCCTCAACTCATTAACCACACCCCTCACTCTCTGACCACACCCACCACACTCTCTGACCACTCCCCTCAACTCATTGACCACACCCATCACACATGACCACAAACTCTGGCCACACCCCTCAGTCTCTGGCCACACCTCCTCACGCTCACCCAGGTGCGAGACACATAACTCATGTTGATTAAGCAGTCACATCTCACGCAGTGCTCTGATTGGTCAGGTGCAGACGTTCCCCATGCAGACGCTGGCTGTGCAGACGCAGGCGCAGCCGCAGACGGTGATGCTCACGCAGACCGCCAACCCGTCCCGATTCATCCAGAACCAGGTGATCTGCCAGCAGAACCACGGCACAGGCTTCCAGGGTGAGAAACACACACACACACACATGCACACGTTAGCATACTGAAAATACTTCATCTGCAGTAACTTTATTAAAATGTAGTAAAGCATGTTACTTGAAATGTGTTATTTGCAACATCCAAAACCTGATTACGGGATGTACGTTTCTTGTAACACATTACTTTACTCGTAACAGAAGAAAGTGATCTGATTACGTAATGCACACGAGGAAATCACACGCACTAGCCTTGCTCACACAGCTGTATCTCCTCTCAGTCCTCCAGCCGCAGATGCAGAGCATTATGACATCACCGCAGGTCCAGCCAATGACGATCCAGCACCAGCGTGTGTTGACCTCGGCCGGTCAGACCATCCAGACGCTGTCGACGACGCCCATGCACACCATGTCACCTGTACGTCACGTGCACACATTTACCCACAATTCCCTGCTGCAGTTCACAACCTGTATATAGTGTATTCTGCATACAAACTGCATACTGTGATGCTGCGTTCTGATTGGCCCTCAGCTGTTGGTGCACCAGCCTCAGATCCTGAAGACGGACTCTCTGGTCCTGACCACGCTGAAACCGGACGGGACGCAGGTTCTGTCGACCGTACAGAACCCGACGGGCATCACGACCCTCACCGCGCCCATCCAGACCACCGCACTGCAGGTTCCTGTACGTCACATGACATTAACAGGCGTTACACTACACTCACAGCCGTGATAGACTGGCAGAAATATCAATATCTTAAAAATACACTTTTTTTATTTTCCATCAAATATTAAACTGAAATTGCTTATATATTTGTTACATTGTTGTAAGAAAATATTGTTAAATAATGGCATATTTTCTTTATTTATTGACATCATTTTAACCCTTTCACGCATAGAAGTCACTATAATAGACAGCTATTAAAAAGCATTTATTGCGTATGGGTTTTGATGGCATAGTTGCACATCGACCACCCCAGTGGACCCTAGTGCATCACCCTATACACTGCCACCAAGTGGCAAGCCTTTGTATGTGGACACTTTTTTTTTCTCCAAACCAAGATGGCCGACGGCCAGTCAGAAATTTCAAGTTGTTCCGGAATATCCATCCATTCCTTCTATCCTAGGAGACTCTTGCAGGTAAAAAAAATGTTGTAACATCTAAGGAGTAATATCATTGTTAAATTTCCCCCAAGTATTGATTTTAGATTGGGACGGAATTCTAATTAATAATCTGTTTAACTAAATTGGACACCATGCATCACTAGCTATATTAGAGGCTACAATTCGTACTATTTCTGTGGCTGTTGTTCTTGAAAATGCTTCATCTGCAGTAACTGGAAACAAATGTATTTGTGTTATTAAAATGTAGTAAAGCATGTTACTTGTAACATCAAAAAAGTAATCTGATTACGTAATGCACATTACTTGTAGTTACTTTACTCCTTACACTGCTCATTTCAGATGAGATTGAAAACCCCTGATCGCTAGTCTGAAAACATCAATAGATCAATGCAGATTTAAGTCTGAGGTTTTCCCAGAGAGGAGAGCTAAATGTGTCCAAGGGTAAATCGACAAACTCTGGTAGACTGGAGGGAGCCTAAGCGTTTCCCACATCAGTGTTTCCCAACCACTGTGCCGTGGACAATATCAGATGCCAATAAATAAATGGTTAGAGAGTCAGACTAGTGACCTGAAGGCTGCAGAGGTGGACAAAGTACACAACTTCCTTACTTGAGGGAAAGTACAGATACTACTGGTCAAATATTACTCCGTTACAAGTAAAAGTTGTAAAGACCGATTTTTACTGAAGTAAAAGTACAGAAGTACTTGTTTTTCAAAGTACTTAAGTATCAAAAGTAAATGTCAGTGCATTGTTTTTTTATTGTTGCATTGTTGTGTGTAATACTTACAGTACCTTATGCCTCTGAATATATGCCTGCCCTCATCAATATCACATTTATTTCTAGAACACAGTTCCAGTGGGATTGAATGTGAGATTGAATAAGTCACTCAATAACGTCCACAATGGTTTCGGACACCCAAATGGCTGTTCCTTCAAATAGTGCCCTATTTAAAGTTTTTTTGGCTTTTAGTATGAATATGTTAGCCTTACTGTTATCTATAAGCTAGCCTTACTGTTATCTATAAGCTAGCCTTACTGTTATCTATAAGCTAGCCTTACTGTTATCTATAAGCTAGTGTGCTCCAAAACAATGACAAAATTCACATTTAGAAAACCAAGCCCAACGTTGAAAATGAAAATTAGGTTTATGTCAGAATCCAACGCCAGATTGACGTTAAAGGATAACTGTCGCCAAAATGCAACCTAGGGTATTTTTGTGAATCTACCCGAGGCAAACTTTAGTTTAAAAGCATAGTTAGGATGGAAATGGCACTTTTAAGTTTGACCGTATTTTCGTTTTCGGTCAAATTGCCTTTTGAATGTGTCGAGCTTTCTTAGTGTTTTAAAAATAGCGATTGTTGATGCTATCATAGTAATGCT
This sequence comes from Leuciscus idus, assembly GCA_021554675.1. NCBI lineage: Eukaryota > Metazoa > Chordata > Actinopteri > Cypriniformes > Leuciscidae > Leuciscus > Leuciscus idus. Next base: position 55,879,147 of record CM038621.1, on the reverse strand, counting down.
CCAAGCACTCCCACGCAACAGGCAATCTGACCGAAAACGAAAATACGGTCAAACTTAAAAGTGCCATTTCCATCCTAATTATGCTTTTAAACGAAAGTTTGCCTCGGGTAGATTCACAAAAATACCCTAGGTTGCATTTTGGCGAGAGTTATCCTTTAATCTCCAACGTTGCAGACGTTGTATTGTGGTGGAAAATGAAAATCAGGTTGACCTCAGAAACCAACATCAGTCAAGTTCTGACGCCAACCCGACTTTCATTTCCTACCAAACTGCAACCCCTGCAACCAAAATCATCCCCTGACTGACGTTACTACTCTCTACTCAAGGACCTGGACCGAACTGTAGTGGAGTAAAAAGTACAATATTTGTCTTTCAAATGTAGGGAAGTTTAAGTAAAAAGTTTCCAGAAAAAATAATACTCAAGTAAAGTACAGATACTCAAAAAGTTTACTTAAGTACAGGATACTTACTGAAGTTAAGTACATGTACTTTGTTACTGTCCACCTCTGGAAGGTTGTGGGTTTCGAGTCTCAATACCGACAGGACATGACTGAGGTGCCTTGAGCAAGGCTTGCAGTGTGTGTGTTCACTACTCACTACTCCTTATGTGTGTGCACTAACAGGATGGGTTAAATGCAGAGGAGTATGGGTTACTATACTTGACCCTCTAAAAAAAAAAAAAACTTGTATCTCGTACCCTCGTAAACTTCGTATTTTTGTTTTATTTTATTTTTTAAAAATCAATGCTATTGGTCATCCTTTACGTCTGTTACTGTATGTGGGTTTTACAAATATTTACAATGAAAAGTATCAAAAAGAGCTTGTGACTAAACCTCGTAACTCCATTGGACCCTCAAACTGTCAGTCAAACAAGAAAAGCTGAGCGCCCATATAGCTAGTTTTCCCTCATGAGCATGTCTGGTAGTTTAAGAGTGTTTAAATAGTTCAAGAGAGATTTTAACTGGACATAAAATGGATGCGTAGTAAAATAAAGGCTTGTCAGAATGTTCTCTTTATGGTTGTGTCGTCGCTCTCTTTCACAGACGCTGATGAGCAGCAACATCCTGACCACCGTTCCCATGGTGATGGGGGGTGGAGACAAGCTGCCAATCAAGCAGCTGTCGACGGGCTCCGCCCACACTGGGGGCGGAGCCAGGGTGGTCCTGGATCAGGGATTGGCTGTTGCCACAGGACCGGGAGGAGTCGTGAAAGAGGGCGAGCGACGCACGACACACAACATCATCGAGAAGCGATACCGCTCGTCCATCAACGACAAGATCCTGGAGCTGCGCGACCTCGTCATGGGCAACGACGCCAAGGTGTGTGTGCCGCCGCAGTGCATGCTGGGAGCTCTAGAGGGTCTGATTGTCAAGTCACTTTTGTTTATATAGTGCTTTTTACAGTACAGATTGTTTCAAAACAGGAAAATAATAAAGTTTGTGTCTAGAAGAAAATAGCATCACAGTTCAGTTTACATAAGTTCAGTGATGGTTCATTTCTGTTGTAAAAAAGTTATTAATTTATTTCATTTATATATATACTGGCTCTCTGGAGTAAACCGTGATGTCATCGTCCAGCTCAGCTCAGTTCTCGTATAATGGTGTCAGTGCAGGAGATCAATAATATTGCTGAATATTAAATGATTATCTGGTTTAAATGACAGATGCACAAGTCTGGTGTTCTGCGCAAAGCCATCGACTACATCAAATACCTGCAGCAGGTGAACCACAAGCTCCGGCAGGAGAACCTGGCGCTGAAGATGAGCAGTCAGAAGAACAGTGAGTCCATCACACCGTTACTTCACTGGATACGTTTACACGCAGCCTCATAATCCGGTAGTTGACGGCTCAATCGCACTGAAAAGCCTTCATGTGAACGCCTTAATCGATCCGCTTGAGCTCGATCCCAGTGACACTTCCATCAGATTGAAAGGGATTTATTCCTTTTCTAATCCGATCGAGAGAACATGTAAACACTCGATCGGATTGAAAACCAAAACTGAGAGGGAGCAGCGGGAAATTATATATATTTGTGCCATGTGCACGTCAAAACATATATTCAGATTTGAAGCTTGTGAAATATAAACACACACATCAACCCGATCACATGTTCAGCATTCATGTAAACACTACGCTCAGGTTCTTCATTTGGAATGAATTCAGTCTGACTGAAACTAAAGTTGTGCATGTATGTGTGTGTCAAGTCAAGTCATCTTCATTTATATAGCGCTTTTAACAATGTAGATTGTAGAAAGCAGCTTTACATTGATAATAGGATCTAGTCTGTGTATGTGTCTGATGATCTGGATCTCTCTCTATCTCTCTCTCTCTCTCTCTCTCTCTCTCTCTCTCTCTCTCTCTCTCTCTCTCTCTCTCTCTCTCCGCCAGAGTCTGTGTGTGTGTCTGATGATCTGGATCTGAAGCCTGAGTCGGCGTTCATCTCTCCTCCTCCGTCGGACTCGGGCTCCAGTTCTCCCGCTCAGCTCTCGCCCTTCTGCCTCGACTCTGAGCCGGGGAGCCCGCTGATGGAGCACGAGCAGGTGTGCACACACTCACACTCACACACACACACACTGATGGAGCAAAAGCAGGTGGATGATAATCACACTGTTGACACATGGTGCTCTATCATACACACGGCGCTAGGCGCAACGCAAGTGTGTTTTGCTATTTTCAGCCCGACGCAGTTTTCATTTCCACGTCCTGCGCCACGTTGTTTAAATAGCAGCTGTGCGCCAATGGTGTGTTCAGGCGCATTGTTGGCGCGTTGCTGTTTCTGAGCCATTGACCACCTGAAACCTGCTCTAAAGTCAATGGTGCAATATTTTTTTGTTATTTAAAGGGCGTGTTAGTAATGTGCGCCTATAGGCGGGGCCACAGTGGACGAACACTCTGATTATTACACACACAGGGACGCGCAGCTGCACACAGACATGCCGAATATAAAAAATAAAAGGATTACACTGTACATGATAAAGATATGGTGAATCCGGCTTGTCCCGTAGATGGTCTGCTTGAACTTTAACCTCGCACACACACACACACACACACACACACACAGCTTTAACCTCGCGCACGAGTAGATCCATTCGAGACGTGTTCAGTTTTTCCGCTTGCAAATTCCGTCATGTAAATATCGATTCCGCCATGGCACGAGCGCAACTGGCTTTTAAAGGGAATGGGAGAAGAGACTCTCATTGGTTTTTTGCACGTTGCACACGTTACACACCTAATTAATCATTAAAAGAATAGTGACAATCCTTTTAGTCCATGCGCCGGGAGCGCCAACCATTTGTCCCGTCATTAAATTAGCAAAAGTGGATTCGGACACGCTCTGTGTGCGCTTTAGACCATGAGCTGGTTAAAACAGGGCTTTGAGTCTCTAACTGGAGCGTGTGTGTTCCAGGTGAAGAGCGAGCCGGACTCGCCCTCATCAGTCGGTGTGATGGACCGCTCACGGCTGCTGCTGTGCGCGCTCACCTTCCTCTGCCTGTCGCTCAACCCGCTGCCGTCTCTTCTGCGCGCCGACGAGGACCAGGCGGGTCTGAGCGCGGCCCACGGGTCCTCACGCTCACTCTTCTCTCTGCCCGGACACACACAGAGCTTCGGTGAGTTCAGGAGCGCAGGAGGAGTCATGTGATGGTGTGAGGGGTGTGGTCAGAGTGAGAGGGGTGTATCAGAGAGTGTGAGGGGTGTGGTCAGAGTGTGACTGGTGGTCAGAGTGTAAGGGTGTTTTCAGAGTGTGAGGGGTGTGATCAGAGTGTGTGAGGGGTGTGGTCATGTGAGAGGGTGTGGTCAGAGTGTAATAGGTGTGGTCAGAGAGGGAGGGGTGTGGTCAGAGTGTAATAGGTGTGGTCAGAGTGTGAGGGGTATGGTCATGTGTGAGGTGTGGTCAATGTTTGAGGGGTGTGGTCAGAGTGTAATAGGTGTGGTCAGAGTGTGAGGGGTGTGGTCAGAGAGTGTTTGGTGACGTCATGTGAGAGAGTGTGGTCAGAGTGTGAGGGGTATGGTCATGTGTGAGGGTGTGGTCAATGTTTGAGGGGTGTGGTCAGAGTGTAATAGGTGTGGTCAGAGTGTGAGGGGTTTGGTCAGAGAGTGAGGGGTGTGGTCATGTGTGACTCTCTGAAGTTGTCACCTGTCTGTCTGTCTATCTGTTAGGGGCGTGGCTATGGTGTGTGCTGCCATGGTTTCTGGTGTGGCTGCTGAGCGGGGTGGGCGTGGTCTGGGGGTGTGTCCGAGTGCTGTACCTGTGGGAGCCGGTCACGCCCCTTCACTCGCCCACCTCAGTGCGCTTCTGGAGACAGCGCAAACAGGCCGACCTGCAGCTCTACCGGGTGAGCAAACACACACACACACACACACACACACACACACACACAGACACAGTAAGTTTGATGTTTGTGCCTGCAGTGTGATCAGGTGCTGATTGTGTGCATGTGTGTGTCTCTCAGGGTGATTATGCGGGCGCTGTTGCGAGCCTGCAGACGTGTCTGTCCGCGTTATCCAGAGTCCTGCCCTCCTCCACGCTCGACGTCATGTGCTCCCTCTCCTGGAACCTGATTCGCTTCTGCCTGCGGAGGCCCGCCCCCCTGGGCCGGCTGCTGCGTTTGGTAGGAGGACGACACGAGGGGGAGGAGTCACAGACCAGCTCCCGGGACGCAGCGCTGGTGTATCACAAACTCAGCCAGCTGCAGCTCACAGGTGTGTGTGTGTGTGTGTGTGTGTGTGTGTGTGTGTGTGTGTGTGTGTGTGTGTGTGTGAGATGATGTCACATGAGCAAACAGTGAGTGTGTGCTTGTGTTCAGGTAAGATGGAGCGGCGTCCGCTGTGGGGCGTTTGTGTGTCTCTGAGCGCCGTGAATCTGACTGAGAGCGCCGAGGGGAAGATGTCTGTGACTCAGCAGATCCAGATCTACGTGACGGCCGCCATCAGCCTGAGATCAGCTCTGGGGAAACACCTCAGCTGTGTGCCCGTGAGTACACACACACACACACACACACACACACACACACACACACACACACACACACACACCTGCAGCACTGGGGAAACACCTCAGCTGTGTGCCCGTGAGTATATATACACAATATTATACCAGATAAATAAGAATAGAATTAAAGTAAATGTCCTACTAATGATTAATAGTAACTGTATGTCTCTCTCTCTCAGGGATATTTGTTAAGCTGTGCCGAGGCTCTGGCCTGTCAATCAGACTCTAAGCCCCTCCCACCGGATGCTAAACTCCTCCCAGACTGCCTGCGCTGGATCTTCACGCCATTGGGCCGTCAGTTTTTCCTGAGCTGTGATTGGTCGGTCAGGTCCGAGAGCAGCGAGCAGGTGTTCACCTCTCAGAGAGATGAAGGTAACAAACACTGACGGACTGACGGACACACACAGCAAGTGTGTGTAGCGGCGGGTTTAACGTGTGTTTGTGTGTCCAGCGGATCCCATCGCACAACTGCACCGCTGCTTCTGTGAGAAACTCCTGGAGAGAGCCGTACACACACTGATCGAACCTCAGAGCAGCAAACACGCCGAGGATGCTGGGTAACACACACACGCGCACACACACACACACACACACACACACGTAAATTCCGTCCAGCTAGTGACGCTGTTTCCCATCATGCCTCTGTGCAGGGAGTTCACTGGTGTGTTGGAGTTCCTGCAGCTGTTGAACAGCTGTACTGAAGACTCCGCCCCCTCGACCGCCCCTTTCCCCGCGCTGGCCAATCAGAACTCAGCCTCAGGTGCGTGTCACTCCCTCCACACTGTGTTTTTACTCGCCTCCACACACGCTGACGTCTAAACGGTGTCGTCTGTGCAGTGAGGGACCCCGTGTGCCGCTGGTGGGCGTCGGTCCTCAGGGCTGCGGTTCATTGGCTGCAGGGTGATGATGCGTCGGTGAGGTCACTGCTGGCGGAGGCGGAGCGGATGCCGCGAGCGCTTCACACGCTAGAGTGAGTGTTTGACCGTCTGAGTGTGTTTAGACCCATGATGCCCCAGTCTAACGTGTGTGTGTGTGTGTGTGTCAGTCACCCGCTGCCCAAGGCCGTGCTGGCGCTGTGTAAGGCGGTGCAGATGAGTGTGTGTCCGCAGAAGGGCGAGGGAGTCGTGAGCTGCCTCAGTCACTGCCAGCGCGCCAGTGCTCACCTGAACATCAGTGTGTGTCAGTCACACAACAACACCTGGCTGCACAAGGTACACACACACTCACTCACTCATGACCGATTTAACACACTCTACATGCACAGCATGTGTCACACGAACTACATTATTTAAAGCGACACACAACAAAACTGAGAATAAACAGTATGACATCGTCCTCTGATGTGGTTGCTAACATAGTTATCATTCTTGTTATTACAGTTATTGTTAAAGTTATAGTTATCCTAGTTTTACACTCGATCACTCTCGACACTCTTTCAGGGGGTGGAGCTTCTGGTCTGTGACCTCCTCCTGACTCTGAGAACCAGCCTATGGCAGCGCGGGGGCGGGTCCAACGGAGAGCCTGGCCCCGCCCCCGGATCCCAACTGGCTGGATTCCAAAGGGACCTGAGCTCTTTGCGGAAGCTCGGACAAGCCCACAGACAGGCCCAGCACAAGGTGACCTTTGACCCCAGCTACAGCTGACCTCTGCGCTTGACCTCTGCATGTTTAAACGCGTGTGTGTGTGATTTCAGCTGTTTCTGCACGAGACGACGGTCAGGCTGATGGCAGGAGCCAGTCCCACTCGCACACACCAGCTGCTGCGACACAGAACACACAACTACACAACAGCAGGTAAACACTCACACACTCACTCACAGGTTAGCTGATGCTGTACTGTATGTGTAGTAGATTGTGTTGACGTCCCACTGTGTGTGTGTGTGTGTTCCGCAGCCGCCGGTGGAGAGCGCGAGAGAGCTCATGCTATCCTGCTAGCGTGTCGTCACCTGCCGCTACCGCTGCTCACGCCGCCAGGTCACCGAGCTCGACTGCTGGCCGAAGCCAAGCGCACACTGGAGAGAGTGGGGGACCGGCGCTCACTGCAGGACTGCCAGCAGATACTGATACGCCTGGGGGGGGGCACCACCATCGCTGCGTCATAACACACACACACACACATGAAAAAATACTATAGTGTTTATACGAGTCCACACTCAGTGTGTTATAAATAACATTATGATGATTGAGCATTATTGATGAACACCTGCTGTTAACCAGCAGAATCACTGAAGGAGACAAATCACAGTTAAGTCACCATTATGGTGATCAGCGTGTGCTTTAGTTGGACTCTTGACCCTTACATTATTCACATTACATTTAGTTTGGCTGCTGTAACTGAGTTAAAACTGCCAGATGAGCAAAGAGAAAAGATGATCTGATGGTGTTGATAATGCTTTAAAATGTAAGATTTCTTATTTTTTGTATCAGAACAACTTGTAAAAAATCATTTGGATTACATTGAAAATGCTAAGAATATTGTGCTGTAGAATCACAGTGCTGCTATAATCAATAAAGTAAACCTAACTAAGAGATTAGAGGCCAACTAAAGCAGACACTGATCATCATAATGGTGACTTACATGTGATTTGTCTCCTTCAGTGATTCTGCTTGTTAACAGCGGGTGTTCATCAATAATGCTCAATCATCACTCAATTAATCACTTAATTATCTCATTAACTTTAACACTGCTTCAGTGTTACTTATAACACTGAGTGTGGACTCATATAAACACTGATCAGTGTTCATTTAACATGGGGAGTTTGCCCTGTATGGTTAAAAAACACTATAGTATTTACTAGAAAAAATACTATAGTATATTATAGTAAAATTACTCATATGGGACACTCTCTCTCTCACACACACACACACACACACACACACTGCTGCGCCTCGGGGAAGTTGGTTATCGGTGGTTATCGACCACCATTGCTGCGTCATAACACACTCACTCTCTCTCTCACACACACACACGCACACACACACACTCTCAAAACTCTCCTTTCAGGCTCATATTCATCCCTGAATATAGTTACCAATCAGTTATATTTAGTTTAAACAGAGTTTAGAAGTAAATGTTTAATTGTCATAAAAATAATGCTAGATTACATGATCCAAGTGACAAATCAGTAATGCAGAGAACGTGCGTTTGCAATGGATGTACATGAAGAACACACACTCACTGTTGAGCCCTGATGTTTGAAACATGAGATTCACACTGAGGAACACACACACACACACACACACACACACACACACACACACACACACACACACGTTGTACAGAACTGTGTCATAGACCAAAGTCTTATAGAGCGCTAGTGCGGGACAGACATGGAGGGTTTTATATAATTATTTCACATGCCGACTTTAATGCCTCATCATGTGTAATTACTTCATATTTAGTGTCTGGCGTGTTTTTGTTATTTTGCTTCAGTAGTTTGTCTTTATCCTTTTATATATTTGGAAATGTGACAGCGGGACTTTTATTATGACAACACGTGATGATGATGATGATGATGATGATGTAACGGTCACACACACACACACGACAGAAGTGAGCTGTAAATAGAGTAACAAGGAATATAAAAACTAGCGTGTGTGTTATGTAGTGTTTTATTAATTTAATCTAAAGGTTCTGGTCGTGTTTTAATATCTAACTATAATAACTCTCTCCGCAGCTCCGTCACATTCACTCTTTCTTTCACGTGTTGGTATGAATTTCTACGTCTTTTGACTTTTTTTTTGTAATAAAACAGCAGATGCCGTTGAAGAACCATCATGTCTCTGTGTGCATTTGATTAAACACGACATACTCTTTAGGTTTATTATAGTGCTTTTTTGGTCATATGTACTATGGTTTGATGATGAATTATAAAATCTGTTACGTTGAAAACGCTTCAAAAATCCACATCTATTCTTTGTGTATTTATTACCTATAAAAACAGGATGTAAAACACATTTATAAGTGATACAAATAAGATTTTGTGCGCACAGAAATTACTGGAATAATCAAACCCACATACTTTTAGATAATAGTGTATTTAAAATTTAGAAACATTCATGCAAACTATAATTTTAATGGTCAAAAATGTGTGACCGACTAGTGATGGCCGCTTCGTGAAGCTTCGAAACCTTTATGAATCTTTTGAATCGAATCAGTGGTTCGGATCGTCAAGAAAAGTCAATGCGGATTCACTGAAATCGCCCCCCAGCGGCGAAACATTGAAGTGTCTATGATTTTTACATTTGTAGACGGTTTAATTAGACATTATGGTATTTAAAATGAATAATAGAAGTTAATAGTCGGGTATCGGCTTGTTTAGCGCAGCCATCCGTGCAACAAACAAAACAAGTCCTGAAAATGTATATAAGAACACATAGTATATTTAATCTTATTAAATGATTAGTCAATTGCATAGGATATATTTTACTTTCAATAAAACATTTGCAATGGGTTTGTAGAAGCTGTTTGTCTGCATGTTTGGTATGAGTTGTATTTACACCGTTATGATCAGCAGGGGTGGCAAGGTTTCGAACGCTTTGAAACACTGATTCATTTGAATCATTCAATTGATTCGATGCTTTGAAAAGCTTCGTCTCTCCCATCACTAGTGTGAACGAGATGAAGTCGACAATATTAGGGGTTTTTTCTCGATACATACACTAGCGTATAAATGACCACAAACGTGAAAAGCTTTTCTTCAGGAGGACTTTAATTTTTCGATGCGCGTTCTGTGGAGGACCTTTATTTTGGCACTTCCGGCAGCTTCCCCAGAAGCGGAAGTTGAGCAGCGCGTCACACGTGTTTAGTGAAACTGATGGGAAATGGCGAAAACCAGCAAATTAAAGCAGAACTCAAAGTTTAAAAGTGGAGGGAAACAGAAGCAGCGTAAATGTGTGCTGATGTTCGATGATCAAGACAGACAGTAAGTGACATTTATTCAGCACTTTAATTATTGAGAGGGTTTAAACCGAATTACACAGCAACAGTAAATCAGTGTATTTGCGTGGATTAAATACTGTGGCATTAATGTATACCCACACATCAATACTTATGCATAACACACACAAACAATAACATACACACACACACACACACACACACACACACGTGTGAATAATGTCACAGTATACACACACACACACACACACACACACACACGCACGCACGCAGTGTGTGTATATATAATGTCACAGTATATATATATATATATATATATATATATATATATATATATATATATATATATATACATAAATACATACACACACACACACAGAGTTGCTGTGTAAAGGTGTGTATAATGTCACAGTATATACACACAGAGTTGCTGTGTAAATGTGTGTGTGTTTGTATATTGTACAAGCCTGGATTATGTCCTATTTGGAAGGCAGAAGTTTTTCAGTTCAGGTCAGTGATGCTGTGTCCTCTTTGGCTCCTCTGTCGTGCGGAGTTCCTCAAGGGTCTGTCCTTGGGCCGCTACTTTTTTCAATGTACCTGCTGCCTCTTGGGTCAATCCTCAGAAGTCACAATGTTTCGTTCCATTTTTATGCTGACGACTGTCAAATATATGTGCCGCTAAGTCAGTCAAAAACCATTTTAGAGTGTCTGAATGAAGTGAAAGCATGGATGGCTATGAATTTTTTGTATTTAAATGAGAGCAAAACTGAGTTTGTGTTACTTGCTCCTAGTGACTCAGCTGCTGCGGTTCCTGTTGACCTGGGTTGTCTAACCCGAGACATTAGCCCTGTGGTTACAAACCTGGGAGTCAAGTTGGACGGTCGTTTAAAACTTGATGCCCAGATTAGTGCAGTGGTGAAGACCAGCTTCTTCCAGCTGAGGCAACTAGTCAAAATAAAACCGGTTTTATCTCGACATGATTTTGACATTTTAATCCATGCTTTTATCCCCACTCATTTAGATTATTGCAATGCACTTTACACTGGTCTTAGCAAATCACTTATGGCACAAACTAGTCCAAAATACAGCTGCTCGTCTTTTAACTGGAACTCGAAAATTTGACCATATCTCACCCATCCTCCAATCCCCCCACTGGCTCCCTGTGCACTTTCGTACTGATTTTAAAATTATTTTATTTGTTTTTAAATGTCTGCATGGCCTGGCCCCCCAGTACCTGTCTGATCTGCTCGTGCCCTACACCCCCTTTCGTTCGCTCCGGTCAGCTGACCAGGCACTGCTGGTCGTCCCCAAGACCAAACATAAATCCAGAGGTGACCGTGCGTTTGCCGTGGCAGCTCCGAGACTCTGGAATGAGCTGCCTTTGCACATCAGACTGACTGAGTCTCTTCCTGTTTTTAAATCCCGTCTTAAAACTCATTTATTTTCTTTGGCTTTTAACTCAGTTTGAGGGTTGATTTTCAGTTTTGTATTACTGTTGCATTTATTTAAGTTATTTATTGTTTTATTATTGCGCCTCCGTTGTATGTTATTGTTTATTTATAGACTGTGTTCAGCACTTTGGTCAACAGTGTTGTTTTTAAGGTGCTTTATAAATAAAGGTGGATTGGATATTGAGTTGCTGTCTAAAGGGGTGTGTGTGTGTCAGGGATTTCCTGACGGGTTTCCACAAGAGGAAGCTGGAGCGTCGGAAAGCAGCGCTGGAGGAGATGAGGAGCAAACTGAAGGAGGAGCAGAAGCGCGTCAGAGAGGAGGTGTGTGTGTGTGTGTGTGTGTGTGTGTGTGTGTGTGTGTGTGTGTGTGTGTGTGTGTGTGTGTGTGTGTGATGAGGAGCAAACTGAAGGAGCAGAAGCGCGTCAGAGAGGAGGTCTGTGTGTGTGTGATGAGGAGCAAACTGAAGGAGGAACAGAAGCACGTCAGAGAGGAGGTGTGTGTGTGTGTGTGTGTGTGTGTGTGTGTGTGTGAGAGAGATGAGGAACCAACTGAAGGAGGAGCAGAAGTGTGTCAGAGAGGAGGTGTGTTTGTGTGTGTGTGTGTATGTGAGTGTGATGAGCAAACTGAAGGAGGAGCAGAAGCGCGTCAGAGAGGAGGTGTGTGTGTGTGATGAGGAGCAAACTGAAGGAGGAGCAGAAGTGTGTCAGAGAGGAGGTGTGTTTGTGTGTGTGTGTATGTGAGTGTGATGAGCAAACTGAAGGAGGAGCAGAAGCGCGTCAGAGAGGAGGTGTGTGTGTGTGTGTGTGTGATGAGGAGCAAACTGAAGGAGGAGCAGAAGCGCGTCAGAGAGGAGGTGTGTTTGTGTGTGTGTGTGTGTGTGTGTGTGTGTGAGTGTGATGAGCAAACTGAAGGAGGAGCAGAAGCGCGTCAGAGAGGAGGTGTGTGTGTGATGAGGAGCAAACTGAAGGAGGAGCAGAAGCGCGTCAGAGGAGGTGTGTGTGTGTGTGTGATGAGGAGCAAACTGAAGGAGGAGCAGAAGCGTGTCAGAGAGGAGGTGTGTGTGTTTGTGTGTGTGTGTGTGTGTGTGTGTGTGATGAGCAAACTGAAGGAGGAGCAGAAGCGCGTCAGAGAGGAGGTGTGTGTGTGATGAGGAGCAAACTGAAGGAGGAGCAGAAGCGCGTCAGAGAGGATGTGTGTGTGATGAGGAGCAAACTGAAGGAGGAGCAGAAGCGCGTCAGAGAGGAGGTGTGTGTGTGTGTGAGATGAGGAGCAAACTGAAGGAGGAGCAGAAGCACGTCAGAGAGGAGGTGTGTGTGTCTGTGTGTGTGTGTGTGTGTGTGTGATGAGGAGCAAACTGAAGGAGGAGCAAAAGCGTGTGTGTGTGTGTGATGAGGAGCAGAGAGAGAGGAGGAGGAGGTGGTCCAGAGAGGAGGTGTGTGTGTGTGTGATGAGGAGCAAACTGAAGGAGGAGCAGAAGCGCGTCAGAGAGGAGGTGTGTGTGTGTGAGATGAGGAGAATGTGTTTGTGATGCTGATGAAGAAAATGATGATGATGATGATGATGTTGATGTTGATGTTCCTCCTCCAGAGACACAGAGAGTATCTGAAGATGCTGATGGAGCGCCGACAGGCTCTGGGTGAGTGTCAAGCGTGTGTGAGGTCAGAGGTCATGTGACACATCTATATGTGTGTGTGTCCGGGCCTGAATTGTGTTTTGGGAATTCCCCCTTAGGTTATTCTTATGGGGGGATTTTATTTTAGACAATTTTTTTTATTACATTTCACCTACATGTTTGCTCACTCTATGTGTTTTTACAATGGGGTCATTTTGTTGTTTAGAGTTTGATTTCAATCCTTAATTTAAATTGAAAAAAGTAGCAAAAATAAATACAATAGAATAAAGTGAAAAATAAAAAGTAAAGTGTTGGTCTAACACTGGTATTCAGAAATACTACAGAAACTGAATAAAGTAATCAAATGTAAAATTACACAGGATAGTCTTTAAGTCCTGACTAAATGAAATGCAGATTAATCCTGGGCTTGACACTATGACGCCGGTTTAGGGGGCTAGCCAGCTGTGTTTGTAGTATTGATATTGATACTGACATAATGACATAAAATAAAAATGGAAAATTGAAAACTGCACGATTGAGGGAGCAGACTACACAGTGAACTCCGAGAAAACGCTACGCTTGAGCAAACAGTTTGTGAATAGGCTACTACAAATGTGAACGCATTGAATAGGATATGTTTAGTTGGTGAATAGCATAGGCTACTATTACACAGTAGCGATAACGTTAAGCGTACCAGAATGAAATATAATATTCAGAAGTAAACGGTGAAGCTGACTTACAGATTCAGTTAACATCCACAAATGAACAAGTGTGACGGTTCAGCTCCGCTGCTTTCCTCAACCCTCTCTGTGTCTGGTCCTGCGCTGAGTTCACTCAGTGTGTGATGGGAAGTCCGGTTCTTTTCCGCGAACTGGTTCTTTCGGGCAGTTCGTTTCAATGAACCGGTTCACCAGTTCTTTTACGTCCTCACGCAATGACGTCAGTTCCATCATCCCGGCGGATAAAAATACATTCAAATAAAGGCATTTGTAATCATAACTGCAGTTAAATAATAATAATCAGCGTCATAATCATCTTGGATAAGTTTCTTACATTTACCTTTTGCAAATGAACCCTGTACAATGTACAGGCGATAAGTGAATAAACTGGTCTCCATCAATTTGATTTGATTTGTTATTAAATAAACGTACATTTCGCTGAATTCGGCCCCTCATTTAAGTCCTCGGTTCACCCGTGCTCATGTCTCAGCACAGCATCAGTTCAAGTGAAAGTTCGGCTCAGAGACGGTGCGATCACGCATGTGCAGTCTCTCCAGCTCATCGGTTCTCCGTGTCCAGCGTGTCCGACAGAAACCGTTCTCGGTTCTGTATTGGTGATCAGAAATTAAAAGAGCTTTTCCTGAAAATAATGTTTTAGTATAATAATAAACGTTTAGTTTGACAGTTTTACAATCCTTTATAGTAATTATGTGATAAACATGTTTCCAACGTTTTATTTTGTTACACTTACTGATGTTCAACAAAATACTTAAGAAACATGCATTTCGTTGGCAATATTCAAGCCTTGTGTGTGTGTGTGTGTGTGTGTGTGTGTGTGTGTGTGTGTGTGTGTGTGTGTTTAGACGAGGCAGACGAGCTGGAGGACGTGATCACGGCCACGACGGAGAGCGTTCAGTACGATCATCCCAACCACACCGTCACCGTGACGACCATCAGCGACCTCGACCTATCAGCAGGCAGAATGCTGGATCCGCCGAGAGAAGAGCAGGACGGCGAGGAGAAGACGACAGCCCTCCCCAAGGTCGCCGGAAACCCCCTGCTGTCCAAGAAGTATGACTGATCACTGTCATCATTCGCTTTCTATCAGGTCTAACGCTTTACACGCAAGTAATAATGTACATCTAGTCGGTTATTATCTCAGAATAAACCCGACAGGGTGATCAGGATTTATTCTGAGATAACACACACACACACACACACACACACACACACCCACACCTGAAGGGGTTTATTCTGAGATAACACACACACACACACACACACCAGAAGTGGGGTTTATTCTGAGATAACACACACACACACACACACACACACCTGAAGGGATTTATTCTGAGATAACACACACACCAGATGGGTTATTCTGAGATAACAAACACACACGCCAGAAGTGGGGTTTATTCTGAGATAACACACACACACACACACACACACACACACCTGAAGGGATTTATTCTGAGATAACACACACACACACCAGATGGGTTATTCTGAGATAACAAACACACACACACACACGCCAGAAGTGGGGTTTATTCTGAGATAACACACACACACACACACACACACCTGAAGGGATTTATTCTGAGATAACACACACACACACACACAAACACTTGAGGGGTGTTTATTCTGAGATAACACACAAACACACACACACCCACGCCAGAAGGGGTTTATTCTGAGATAACACACACACACACACACAAACACCTGAGGGGTGTTTATTCTGAGATAACACACACACACACGCGCCAGAAGTGGGGTTTATTCTGAGATAACACACACACACACCTGAAGGGATTTATTCTGAGATAACACACACACACAAACACCTGAGGGGTGTTTATTCTGAGATAACACACAAACACACACACACACACCCACGCCAGAAGGGGTTTATTCTGAGATAACACACACGCACACAAACACCTGGGGGGTGTTTATTCTGAGATAACACACACACACGCGCCAGAAGTGGGGTTTATTCTGAGATAACACACACACACACACACACACACACACACACACACACGTTCTGAGATAACACACACCAGTGATGGAGTACTCGAGTCCGACTCGAGACTCTATTCTCTGGACTCGTGACTTGACTTGGACTCGCGGACTGATGACTCGTGCTTGGACTCAGACTCGAGGATATATAAAATTGGACTTGAGCATTCATCAAATGAATGACGTTGGATGAAGTTTCTGACCAAATAGGTAATAACATTTTGATTTAAGATGTTACACTTTTCCTGTTTCGGGCTCCAAGACCGGCCGGGATCTCTTTTTTCCCGCATATAAGAACGAGCAGAGAGAGAGCCCCGGCCGCACGCGCACTCACCATCTTCAAACAACACGAGCGCTGTCTTGCTCCCTCTCCCTCGCGCATATTAAATCAAAATCAATTGACACGATAGTAAAAGGTCGAAAGAATGAAGTTTCACGTGGAGCATTCTGAGATTTTTTTCTCCTTAATTACCGCGGGGTGTGAATTATTAAAAAAAAAAAAAAACGTTTGCCTCATCTTCTCTGAAAAGCGTTCCGCACATTCCGCTGACATAAACAACAATTTCAATAAACGAAAAAACCTATCCAGTGATGAAATGTTTTTCGTGTTGACACAAATCTTGTGCGATGTCCTAAACTGCCGAGATAATCACACAACGCGTGCCGTAGGCTACACGTCCATTAATGACACGTCCGATTCGCGAACTAATGACTCCTTTGAACCGACTCACTTTAATGGAATGGTTAAAACAACTGTCCATCTGTCCAACAATTGTTGAATTCACGAGTCTGAATCGGTGTATAACAAATCTGTAACACTTTACAATAATGTTCCATTTATTAAACTCTAGTTAACTACATTAGTTAACATTTACTATTAATAAACTGCACTTCTACAGCATTGTTAAAGTTTATTTCAACATTTAGGCTAATAATAGCCTACATTATTGAAATAAATTTTTTTTTAACACAGTGGTGTCATTTTTGTTTAATGTAGACCCTCTTTTACAATTATGTCAGCTCTTTAAAGGTGTCAGAGTGGAGAAATGTAGGCAGTCTTGAAATATAACACAGACTTGATGACTCGACTCGAGACTCGACTCGGACTCGAACTCAGGTAATGGTGACTCGACTCGGACCTGAGGGGTGTTTATTCTGAGATAACACACACACACACACACCAGATGGGGGGTTATTCTGAGATAACACACACACACACACACACGCCAGAAGGGGGTTTATTCTGAGATAACACACACACATATGCCAGAAGTGCGGTTATTCTGAGATAACACACACACACACACACACACACACACACCTGAAGGGGGTTTATTCTGAGATAACATACACACACATACACACGCCAGAAGTGGGGTTATTCTGAGATAACACACACACACACACACACACACCTGAAGGGGGTTTATTCTGAGATAACACACACACACACACCAGAAGTGGGGTTATTCTGAGAGAACACGCGCACACACACACACGCACACACACCAGAAGGGGGTTTATTTTGAGATAACAAACACACACACACACCCCTGAAGGGGGTTTATTCTGAGAGAACAACCGGCCTGATGTACATTATCCCGCTGATTACACGACTACTTGCCACAGAAGTAAATAATTATCATCAGATTCAGATCGTGTTGTAAAGCTCTTTGAATGAGTCAGTGATTCATTGAATCAGTGATTCAGATTTGTCGTGTGTGTGATTCTGCAGGATCCAGAGCCTCACAGCGTCACTCAACAGCCTCACTAAACAGAAGAGCACCAAGCGAAGGTCCAAAAAGGAAATGAGGCGCAGAAACCGTCAGAGCGACAGGAAGTCGGCATCAGCGCAAGACAACAAGCTCCGTCAGGGCAGAAGCACCAAAGCTCAGAGACGCAGACAGACGGGCCGGAACGAGCGGCATCAGGACTGATGAACGGCAGACTCGTGGAGCGACTGATGCGCCACACTCATGAACTCTCGCCGTTCTGTGTGTGTGTGTGCTTGTGTGCTTGTGTTTTTACATGTTGATACTTTAAACGGACATTAAAAAAGAAACCTTTCATTTCTACAGTGTCAAACTCTCATTCCCACATTAGGCAAGTTCACAACTGTAACGATAACTGTAACGATAACTAACTATAACTAACTATAACTAATAACATACTACAAGGACAACGATTTGAAAGACGATGTGTGGCGTAGCATTGCCAACCACATACCTGCAAACTTGTCGCTTTTCGGCGACAATCGCCGTTTTCTTGGTCAATTGGGTCATTTACGTGAATCGCGTAGAACCGGGGAGTTTTTTTGAGGGGGGGGGGGGGTTATACTGTTTATAACAATAAACAGTTATTGTTTCTCACAGTAAACTGCCATGCAGGCTAGAATTGTGAAACATTATTGGATAATTCTTATAATTTACATTTCTCTGGGCCAATCGGAATCTTAGCACTTTTTCTCTTGGCCAATCGGAATCTTAGCACTTGCGTCATAATCTTGAAGCACACACACCATGACACACACAGCGTCAACAACAGCTGAGCTCGCCATTTGCCTGGCTACCGTGCGAGTCTAATGGAAACTCACGCATGAATTTTCCTGCATTGAACTTGTTTTAGCGCCCGCCAAAGTCTTATTTGATCGGTGAGTAATGTAGATGAACGGCTGCGTTTGTGACAGGGCGCATGTTTTAACTAAAAGAACGACCAGAGAGAGAGAGAGAGCCGGTCGCGCACGCGCACTCTCTGTGTAAACGACTTCACCGTCTCCAAACTAGGCGCTGTGTTGCTCTCTCTCCCTCGCACATATTAATCAAAATAAATCGACACGGTGGTAAAAGGTCGGAAGACCAAAGTTTCGTGTGGAGCATTCGGAGATTTTTTTTCCCTGAATTATACTGCTGGGTGTGAATTGTGCTAAATAAGTTTCCTTATCTTCTCTGAAAAGCGTTCCGGACATTCAGCTGACATAAAACAACACTTTAATTAAACGAAATAAAACTATACAGTGAGGAAATGTTTTCTATGTTGACAACTTGACACAAATCTTGGATGTCCATGTCCTAACTGCTGGGATAATCACACAACGCGCACGACACGTCCAATTCGCGAACTAATAATGACTCCTTTGAACCGATTCATTTTAATGAATCGTTAAAACAACTGATCTTTCCAACAGTGAACTCAGGAGACGTCTGAATTGGTGTATAACTAATCAGTAACACTTTACAATAAGGTTCTATTTATTACATACATTATATAAAAAGTACAGTTTGCTAACTCAAGCTTAAACTTTAAAATAAATAAAACCACTTTTTTTAAAAAGCATTTTAAACATTTTTCCGCACAGTGCTATCAAGAATCGATAAGAGAATCGTTAAAGAATTGGATCGATAATCAGAATTTGCACTCTTGATGTTGTAGAGTGTCACCCCTTTAGCGGTGTACTTTTTTTTAGAATCGTGGCTGATTTGTAGATTGTGCCTTAACGAGCCTTAACGATGGGCCTTAACAAGCGCCAGCTGTAAGTGGCAGCTCCTCCAGTAGCTTTGTTTGTGCTCTTGTGTTTTGGGTTTTTTATAGCCTATTCTTATTTTTAACTGTGTTATTTATACGTTTTTATTCTATCCTATGGATATGGATTTTATATTACTGAATAATGATCATGGACTTGTTTACATGAGAGATCAGCTGATCGCTCTCAGGACTTCGGCCAGTGCCGGTGTTGTACCACATCTACCTCGGGAGGTGAGACGGCCATACCGCGGATGCCGGGCGGGCTCTAAGTTAAAAGCAAGGCGCAGGGAGAAGCGGTGGAGATTCAAGCCCTTTGTTCCGACTGTGGTTATGGGAAACGTCAACTCACTGGCAAACAAAACCGATGAACTGGCTGCATTGGTAAAGAATGTGAGGATCTACAGGGAGTGCAGTCTAATGTGTTTCACTGAGACATGGCTAACCGCTAACATCCCAGATGCTGACTTGGATTTACCTGGCTTCACTACAATCAGAGCAGACAGAGACACGAAGGCTAGCGGGAAGAGTAAGGGAGGTGGGCTTGCGATATTTATTAACAATAGATGGTGTAATCCTGGACATGTTACTGTGAAGATGACAACCTGCAGTAGGGACATTGAGCTGTTGGTTGTAAGTCTACGCCCTTACTACATGCCTAGAGAGTTTTTGTGTTTACATTCCCCCGCGAGCACAAGCCGAAGCCGCGTGTGACGTCATCCACTCGGTCGTTGCGAGACTGCAGACACAGCACCCAGAAGCCGTCATGATTATTTCTGGGGATTTTAACCACGTCACATTGGACTCTTCACTGTCTGCTTTCTGTCAGTATGTTGACTGTCCCACCAGAGGTAACAGAACTATTGATTTACTGTATGCTAATGTTAAGGATGCATACACTGTCCTTTCTCTACCGCCATTGGGGAGATCAGATCACAATCTTGTTCTGCTCCAGCCTCACTATAAGCCCAAAGTTGTAAGACAACCCATTACCACACGTTCTTTCAGGAAGTGGTCTCCGGTGGCGGAGGAAGCCCTGCGGGACTGTTTCCAGTGCACTGACTGGGAAATGCTGCAGGAGGCGTATGGGGAGGACATTGAGGGTATCACTAACTGCACAACTGACTACATGAACTTCTGTATGGACATTGTTGTTCCCATTAGAACTGTACGCTGCTTTGCTAACAACAAACCCTGGATCATGAGCAACATCAAAGACCTCCTCAACCAGAAGAAGAGGGCTTTTATGATTGGTGACCAGGAACAGTTAAGACGCATACAAAAGGAGCTCAAGTTCCAGCTCAAAGAAGCTAAAAATGTGTATAGAAGAAAAATGGAGCAGAAGTTGCAGCAAAACAGTATGAGGGAGGTGTGGGAGGGCATTAAGATCATCACAGGTACTAGCTTGAAGCGTGGGAGCCGTGTGGAAGGGGATGTGGAGAGGGCCAACCAGTTTAATAACTTCTTTAATAGGTTTGATTGCCCTGTCCACCCTGATGCTGCTGCTACTGGGGCCTGTACTGTTGCCATTCCCGCATTGTATTCCCCTACCCCCTGCAGTAACACTAACAGCACTGGATGCGAGATTAATATCCCACTTCCATTACCCATCATTACAGCAGCCCAGGTGAGTGGGGAATTGAGAAGGCTCCATCCCAGTAAAGCGGCTGGCCCAGACAAAGTAAGTCCAAAACTGCTTAAAAGCTGTGCCATAGAGCTTGGCGACCCTTTACAGTATATCTTCAATATGAGTCTACGTTTAGGGAAGGTTCCTGAGATGTGGAAGACGTCCTGTATTGTGCCTGTACCGAAAAGGCCAAACCCTAAGGAGCCGAATGATTTTAGGCCAGTTGCCCTGACATCACATGTCATGAAGACCATGGAGCGGCTGCTGTTACACCACCTCAGACCACAGGTCAGCCACGCGCTTGACCCTCTGCAGTTTGCGTATCAAGAGAGGGTGGGGGTGGATGACGCCATCCTCTATCTTCTACATCGGTCCTTTTCGTACCTGGATAGGGGTGGTAGCGCTGTGAGAATCATGTTTTTCAATTTCTCCAGCGCATTTAATACCATCCAGCCCCCTCTGCTGAAGGACAAACTGACGGGGATGGGTGTGGACCTAAAACTAATAACGTGGATTACAGACTACCTTACTGAAAGATCACAGTATGTTCGACTGGGGGACTGCATCTCTGAGACCGTAGTCAGCAGCACAGGAGCACCACAGGGGACAGTGCTCTCCCCGGTCTTGTTCACCTTGTACACCGCCGATTTTAAGTACAACGCTGAATTGTGTCACATGCAGAAGTATTCTGATGACACTGTAATCGTGGGGTGTATTAAGAATGGAGATGAGGGTGAGTATCGGACCCTGATTAAGGACTTTGTGAAGTGGTGTAGCTATAACCAACTGCAGCTTAACACTACAAAAACAAAGGAGATGGTGGTCGACTTCCGGAGACCAAGGCCCCAACTGCAGCCTGTGCTTATTGAAGGGGACCGTGTTGAGGTGGTCCAAACCTACAAATACCTAGGTCTGCAGTTGAATGAGAGACTGGACTGGTCCAAAAACATAGATGCCCTATACAGGAAGGGACAGAGTCGACTCTACTTCCTGAGAAGGCTAGGGTCCTTCAATATCTGTAAGAAGCTGCTGCAGATGTTTTATCAGACGGTCATCGCTAGCGTCCTTTTTTATGCTGTGGTATGTTGGGGGAGCGGCATTAAAAAAAGGGATGCTATGCGGCTGGATAAGCTGGTGAAGAAGGCTGGTTCTGTGGTGGGTGTGAAACTTGACTCTGTAACATCTGTAGCAGAGAGAAGGACCCTTAGCAAGCTCCTTTCCATCTTGGACAATGCCCAACACCCACTGCACAAGATCATCATCAGACAGAAGAGCACCTTTAGCGACAGGATGCTCTCTCTGTCCTGTTCTACTGACAGACTGAGGAAGTCGTTTGTCCCTCAGGCGATCCGGCTTTTTAATTTATCCCTGTGAACAGGGTGTCATTTAATTTAATTTAATTGTATTTATTAATTCGGCAGCTTGTCTGTCTTGTTTGTTTTTTAGCTGTTGCTACTGGAAACCTGAATTTCCCTAGTGGATGAATAAAGTATTTATCTATCTATCTATCTATCTATCTAGAATCGTCAGTGGCATTATTATTGATAAAATCTTATCAAATCCCATCCCTATGTGAAGACAGTAAAATTATAATCAAACATTAAAGAACATACATGTTTTTTGATTTTTTTTTTTTTTTAAGAGTAAAAAGATGCTAACATGAGGTCTTATTGTGTCACTGTCAGTCTTGTTACATCAGTGCAAAACTAGGGTATGCAGATTAATTATTATCATTATACATCATTCATCAGCATGCATTGATTAATCCCATGGCATGTATAAAAAAAAAAAGTTACTTTGGAAAAACCTGTGAGGAAATGGAAACTAAGAGTGCACATTAGCATACCCCCCTTCAGACTCTCTGTTCTGTAAGATTGGCTGCACCCAAAACCTTCTTTTGTCTTTTTAAAGACAATGAAAAGCTCGTCTTCACTGGATGATGATGATGATGATGAAGTGTCCATGTTTTCTCAGTTGTCGGCGCGAAAGTTTTGGAATGTTGAAGCTCTGAACGTCACAGACGTCGCAAATTCGCGTTGCGGCTGATGTGAATGGTTTTGACGTGAACTATTTGCACAAGAACTATTCGCTTTTTCGTTACGCGTCCAGTGTGAAAGGGCCTTAACTATAATAGCCTTCGATAACTAACAGTAACTATAATAACCTTTAATAACTATAATGATAACAGTAATAATTAATATATAATAACTAACCATAACCCAGCTAACAATGACCTGGCGGTCCACCAGCGTTTTTTGGGCGGCACAAAGTCAGCGGCTTTACACGGCTGGGCCTCCATCGGCACACCAGTGGCAAGCAGGGGGCCAATCCATCACCCGAAAAGCGCACCACCCCCGGGGTCCGCCATTGGCTAACAAGCCATCACCTGCTGTTAGAATTCCATTGACTCCCATTAATTTTGGCGTCACTTTGACAGCGAATAACTTTACATCTGAGGCGATTTCTTATACTGTCTATGGTGGCAAGCCGATAGTTGGCCCACGTGTTTCTGAGCGCTTACAGGACATTTTTAATTTATAAATGTATATTTGTTTTAATTTATTTTTACAGTTAAAAAGAATCTGAAAGCACAGAATAAAAATAAAAAAAATGGTGAAACTGACCTAATAGCTGTAGCTATATCAAAAGCTATTAATTTATTAAAAGCTTTTAATTATTTTTAGCACACGTTCAAATGAAAATGGGGCTTGAGTATTCGTAAAAAACAACAATAAAAAAAAATCTGAAATTATAAAAAGCCAGTTGTCCCACTATCACGTGCAGGAGGTGGTAATTTGCACCTATGAATGGGTCATATAACTTCAAAATGAGTTTTAAATTCATGATTTTATAATGAGATTTTTATTCAAGTAATGTTCTAATTCTAGATGTTTATGTTTGTAAATGCTGTGTGGCGTTTTAATGTGCGTGCGTGTGAACACACGAGTCGCCTTCAAACCTGGAGTGGAGATGAGTTGCCATGGAAACGGTGCGGCACCGCACTACTGCAACTGTCAGCAAAACTCCGTCTCTCGCTGTTGTTTTCACTGCTTTCAGGTGAGTTTAGCCTCTAGAACAGACCTGGGCATTGTACGGCCCCCGGGCCACATCAGGCCCTCTGGCTGTCCTTGACCGGCCCGCGTGAGGTATTTGGTTAATTAAAGCTGGAGTCCATAACTTTTTTTGTGTGTTCAAATTTGACAAAAATTATACATTGAGCGAGTACATTATGAATCAATTTTCCAAACCGTGTTTTTGTCTTATCCCGAATCACTATGGTACATCTATAATCAGTGTTTATATTTGGACTATTTTATGCCAGTCGGGTTAACTGCCCCAGATAGCCACTGGACGCTGTAACGGAACAGGGCCGCAACCGCAAAACGATAGAGCCGGGTCTGGCCCGCATCCGCCTCACGGACTCGTTCCTGAGTCCAAACGCACATCGGGCCGAAGCCGTTTCTGGTCTGTTTTTAGGGGTTGTTGCGGATATGTGCCAGCGCCGCCTGATCATCCCGTTACAGATGCGCAACGGGTGCGTGAAACGATTCCGCCTACCGGAGCTGTGCCGGATGTGTTACGATTCCACTTAAATCACCACTGGATTGTCCTTTTGCCTTATTTTCGGCATTTTTGTCAGTTAGGGTATCATAGTAACCTATGCTACCTAGGCATACATAAAGTTATTTTATAATAATGCTCTATCTACAGTAATTATCTTTTAATATATAGTTTTTCTGTGTAAAATAACTATGAAGTTATGTATAAAAATGCAATAAGTACATAAATTCAAATACAAAGTTTGTATATTTACAGTTTTAATTTTTGCAAATCCAGTTTCACAACTTTGACCAATCTCTAATTAAGTACTTAGTAATAATAGCAAATGTACAGTCAATTGCTGTTAAATTAACTAAACGTACAAGTACGGAATACCTGCACATTTACAGTATTACTCATTAAACAAACACTGAACATCAGATGCGTGAATGATAGGAAATACAAGCTTAGTATATAATTTAGAACATGTAAAAATATCTACATTAAAAGGCAATTGCGGTATGCCTTTATACTCTAATATAACTTATTTTAAACATTTACAATTACATTTTATCCAAAGTGACTTAAAATTAAGAGAACAATAGAAGCAACAAGTGCAGTGACAAGTCCCAGTTAGTGTAGCACAGTGCACAATTTTTTTTGTATATTTTTTTTTTATTAAAACAAAGATTTAGTATTATTGGGTCAAGTGTTTATGAAAAGATGGATCTTTAGCAGTTTCTTGAAAATGTGTTGAGTTGGGCAGGTCATCCCACCAGCAGGGAACAGTCCAGGTAAAGGTCAGTGAAAGTGGTTTTGTGTCTCTTTGGGATGATGGCACCACAAGGCGCCGTTCACTTGCAGAACACAAGCTTCTGGAGACACATAGATCTGAAGCAGTGAGTTTAGGTCTTGCTGCAGCATCTGGATCAGATGCAGAGGTTTGACTGATGCTGGAAGAGCCGCCAAGAGAGCATTACAATAGTCCAGTCTGGATAGAACAAGAGCTTAGACAAGGAGTTGTGTGGCTCCGATAGGAAGGGCCGGATCTTTCTGATGTTGTATAAGGCAAATCAGCAGGATCACACAGCAAGGATGGTTTGGCTGAAACCATAAGCAGTTCTGTCTTGGCAAGGTTGAGTTGAAGGTGAAGGTCATTCATCCAGCAAGAATTTTCCATCAGGTAGGCTGAGATGCGAGCAGCAACCGTCAGTTCCTCTGGCTGGAATGAAAAGTAGAGATATGTGTCATTAAGTGATAGGAAAAGTCATGTTTCTAAATGACAGAGCCTAGTTACAATACAAAAAAAATAAAAAAAAAATTAAATAGATGGGTGGAATCTAACACAATCGTGGTCTTACTGTAGTAAAACCAAACCTTGTGCAGCTACAGTGGCCTCACAAGGATCAAATGAATATTCATATGGGAAAATATAGTATAAAACAAATACAATTTTCTGCCACTTTTAGTGCAATCATATGGAATCAGAAGACTCGGCCATTACAATATTTTAAATTACTTCTTCCCATACCTTGTTTGCCATGGTCATTCTGCTTTCCACTTGACCTGAAATCATAAAAAAAATAAAAATAATTAACAACTCAGTATTACATTTACACATAAGAATATGTTCCACTGAGACAATGCAAAACCTGACTATGATCTGGAAGCTGAGCAGGAAAGGCTAACAGTGAAGTTTTGAGCTGAGCTGAGACGAGACACCTAACGTTAGGGGTGTAACTGTCTGTTCATCTGGATCAATGCAATTTTCATAACCAATGATCAAAAGTATCCTATGAAAAAGGCTACTATGATGACCCCAGCCCATCCAAAATGTAGATACGTTACTTTCTTCATCAGAACACAAACATTCTATCAACTTTTATTTTATAAGCCTAATATATGCACATATATATGCATTCTATAGCTACGTGTTGGCAAGCAGATGCAGCCAGAATATGCAATTTATCATGTTCAGTTCATATTCTAGTCTCATGTGCTTTCCTGTATCATCATCAAGTACAGTATTTACTGAATTCGTTTTCTTACCAGTCTTGAGATAGCCATGTTAACCCTTACGAAAATTAACTATGGTTTAACCACAAAGAAAAAAAACATGGTAGGCCTATTTGTATTTGTAGTATAACTGTGGTTATTAAAAATGGTCATAAAAATCCGCCAAAAACGTGGTTACTATAATTAAAACCGAGGATATTTTTTAAGAGAAGAGTTTTCAGCTTCCAGGCAGTGTTTCAAAATGTCCCGCCATTTAAGAGATTGATTTACTGACAGATACTATCGCCTATTAACAAATATTTTATACACAATTAAACGGACTTTGATATGTATAACAAGTCTACGAAAGCTTGTTTTAGGTCTTTTGAGATGTGGGTTCAACTGATCTTTCTTAAAACAGATGGAAAATGTAAAGACGCATGATGCTACATTTTCAGTGTTTTGCCCTCCAGCTCTCGCCAGTTATGACAGAACATAATTAAGTTGGCTTGAGAGAGCCAACTTACTGATATTGTACTTAAACTTAATATTATTATTCTTCTTCTGAGACTAAAAAAATATAACTTTAATACAGCCTAGAGCTTTAACTCTACATACTCCAAACTCGGCTCAGACCTTCAGACTATTCTGACTCGGTATGCTATATCTTTTCTAACTGATCGGACTTATGGTTTTCCTAAAAATGACGATTGTAGTGGCAATTTTTCATTAAACAATCATCTCTGCATAAAAGACAGTCTGAAATCAAATGATCATTAAAAAAGTATTTTATTCTTGCAAGAAGGCCCAGTTGCCACACAGAAGTCACAAGTACAGTCTGTGGAACAAGTGCGACAAGGAGGGAGGGGTAGATCACTCTACTTATACTGTTATTCTCTCAAGGTCTCTTCACCCAAAAATGGATAAGAACCTAGCTCAATGCTCTCATTTAGGGCTGAGCTTTAGGTTTAGCTCTCCTAGTCCCAAATTGGATCCCCTCTGACCTTAGGGGTCAAGGGTCCCTTCCAAAACCATGTCTCCCCCTCTCTACTCGTCCCACAGCAGTTCACATCAATCATTATATTGTAGAATCAGCAGGACACAGCAGCACACCTAAGAATTAACCCTGTGTATAAGAGAAAATCAAAAATTCCCATTACAGTCCTCCCTTTTTATCATTCATTGATAACTGATCAATCAGAACACACCATACTAATACTACAACTCTGATCACTCTTCTTAAACTTGCAGGAACAGAAAAAGATTAAAATGAAATAAGCTTAGGCTGTTTTGTAAGGATAGGCCCTTAATTTTATAGCAAGCAAGTAAAGGTTTATATAAAGCCGGGCTAGGTGGATAAGCACTGTTATCGCACCCCCAACACAAGGTCGGACCCTCAGTCACCTCAATATAAACAAGAAATAGTATAGATTATATTTAGAATGAAAAACATCATTAGGAAAAGATAAAAGTAAAATAAAAATCCCTCATTTCAAACTCTGTCCTTGTACGCCACCTCGTGACACGGATGGCTGCTGTTTTTAACCCTCTTTACACATTATCATCGTCCTTAGAAAGAAAGAATTTAGAAAGTAAGAAAATAAGAAATTGAAAAACACCCCCCAATTTACCACATTAGTGTAGCTTCCGCTACTTCCACCGTCTGCCTAATTTTGTTCATCCTTGGGATAGGCTGTCATTTTCGCCAATTGAACAGACGTATCCCCTCATGAATAACAAAATTATCAGAATAACACATACAATCATAACTCCTATACATTCAGCCTTTTCCATTAATCCACGCCCATCCACATATTTCCTAACCATTTTTTGTTAACTTTTAATTCAATCGGGCAATGGTTTTACTTAGTAAGCTCTATTTAATACCCTATTTAATAAAATCTAACCATAAGAGTCATTATTGAATAGATTTTCTACTTTCCCTGAAAACATTTGCACCAATCAAATCATTAGATCCATATCAATACTAAGCCCTAGTTTGATTTAATCAAATAAAATCATCAAAAACCGTCACAAAACAAATAATTCTGCTAAACTTAAACCATTAGTTGGTCCACACCCTCCTCCAGGTGTGTTGATCATCTCGTTCGCCCCATGGACATTCCGTCTTCACCAATATGACACTTTGCGTGCCGTTGCAATGGGCTTTCCCTCGCTGGCAAGGGAGGTACGTTACTAGCACGTCCTTGATCCCTCACTGCCCTCCGCGTCGGCGCGTGGGGTTGCTGAGGTTGGTTGGTGTAGTCTAAGGTGAGAGGCGTGGACCCAGGTGTCACCCTCTCCAACCACTTTCTGATCATTACAAGATTTTCCTTCAGATCCCGACCGCACCTCCACTGGAATGAACCATTTCCTGCCTGCTGTCACCTGTGAATGCAGACCCTAGCTATTTTATTATTGACCGCTTGTCTAGCCGGTCGTCCCTTTTGGTGTGACCTGTGGAATCAACCGCCTTAAACATATTGTCACCAGATAATTTTGCTCACTGAATAGCACTCAGGGTCCTTGTTTTACCTGAAAAACACTCAACCCACTTTGCTCATGTCAACAAAACAATATTTCTACATTTGGAACAGAATCAGTTCTGTTCGACACAATCCATCCTGACATTCTGCAAAGGAAAATTTTAAGTTTATGCGCTTGCGCAGGTGTGGCACTGTTACTTTCTGCCACACTAATAACCCAGGCCAGGATAGTTAGCCAAATTCATCCATAGCCATTATGGGCACATTCTGCCCTGTATCAAAAGTCTGCATGCTCTGTAAAGAAAAACAAATGTCGAGG
The DNA here is from genome assembly GCA_021554675.1 of Leuciscus idus. NCBI lineage: Eukaryota > Metazoa > Chordata > Actinopteri > Cypriniformes > Leuciscidae > Leuciscus > Leuciscus idus. The sequence continues at coordinate 55,849,959 of CM038621.1, read as the reverse complement.
TTACTGTCAGATAGTAAAGTACGTAGTTTCTTTTGTCTGCAGTGCTGCCGCGGCCTTCGCTGCCGCATCTGCCTTGGCGTTCCCTGTTGAAACAGTCCCTGTTATTAGCACACACATACAATACTTTTGTTAGGGAGAAGAATGACTTCTTGCAGGGTTTTTTCCCCCAGACATCTTTCTCTGCCTCTGAAACAAAACATTACATTCTTCACTCCAAGCCACAATCTCATCTTCTTATGGAAGTATTTGAAGGACAGCGGCCCTCAGTTTCACCGCATATCCTGCCTTTCAGGCCTGTTGTTTGGTCTCTTAAGTCAGTCATCAACAAACATTTTCCAATGTCAAAGTCATCAATTGTTTCTATCAGGTCAGGTCGTGGTGTACAGACTTGGTCAGTATCAGTCAAACAACATTCTCCTTCTTTGTTCAGTTCACAATATTCATAAATGTGAAGGGCTCTCTGGATAAGTTTATATTGCCTTCGCCAATGTGTCACTTTTGTTGTTGCCATCAAATCTGTACCATTTTCTCAACTCATAATGGATGACAATCTGCAACTTCACAATTCAGATTTACATAAATACTTAAACTGATCCAGAAAGTAATTCGAATCAACACCATAAATGTCAAAAATAATTACTGCCAGACAGAGCTTGATGACTAATCACCTTAAAGATTGCCCCGTGTTCTGTATTGTCTTTTCATCAGATTTTTGGCTTCTTTAAAATTTGTCATTTGCCTTAACGGAATAGCTCCCCTAAACAAACACATACCAAACATGAACCGCTCATATTCTCATATTCATATCTTTTGGTGTTTACTCTAAACATATTTAAATTTTTAAATAAGATTTTAAACTTCTCATTTTCCTGTAGCTTTGATCTAATTTTACATGGTCTCTTAACCAGTTTCAAAGCACGTCTGTTCATTATTTTCATTTTCTCTTAGAAAAGTCAGCTGGGTTGTTTTTGTTCATTATCATTATTTTGCTTCAGCTTGCTTTATCAGGCCGATAACAGAAAGACAGACAGAGTACCCTTCCTCCACTCAGCAGTCTCTCTCACTATAAACAAATAATCTTTTCAACAGCCCCCTAAGACTGTAACTAAATAAATCATAGTCTAGAACCCTTAATAGTTCACAAATTTTAAAATACAAATGTTTAACTCAAATTAGTACCATTACAACAATCTAAAATACATTATGCTATGAGCATTTCTAAGGTTATCTTTAGTTTAAATACTCAATTCACCTAACCTTTGTTATCCAGAAATTTCTCTTAACTCATCACAAGCTGTCTTCATCTTTAGCCACCAACATGTCTAATGACCTTCAGGAGTTAAAACTATCTTACAGACATATTATTTCAATATCAACACTTCTATAGTTTTTTCCCTTGCCCATAAGGCAACCAGCATCATGTTCCTGACATAAATTAAGTTTTGTTACTGTCTCCACAACAAATAATGACAATCACCTCACAGTCTCAGCTGGCTCTTGAAAGCCCATTCCCATTAGCTCTTAATCTATAATTTTCTTCTCTTCAGGGTGTTGTCCCCTGGCATTGTTGCAGACACTTGTCATAATGAAAAACAAGCCATACAATAAATGCGGTTTTCTGGTGAGTGGTATATAGAGGAACTCACATTTTCTGGGTCAGGCGTGCCGTAACTCCTCACAGCCCATCCGTCCTCTCAGTGATCTGCTGATGCTGCTGGCCACTCACAGTCACCTGCTCAACTCTAATACCCATCTCACATAAAACACCTCCATTCGGAGATGCCCAGTGTCGGCGTGACCCCCTGCCTTAGGTTGACCTCTGGCCAAAGGTTCTTACCCGTCCTTGAGTAGTCACTTCGTACACACTTGGTTACCGCTCTTTCCCATCACGAAATCAGTTCTCTTCAACAGACTCAGTTGGAGCTGGAGCTTAGGAAAGGCACATTCAAGAGTCACCAGAGCACTCTGGACTGCCTAATAGTGTTAACACAGGGAGACAGGTTAATAACAGCAGTATTTAATCACAAAAATCTGTTAAATCTGTCCGAATCAGCAAAATCTCAGTGAATTTTAATCACATCCGTCTATTCAGTGTACTGTTACATCTGTAGCCGGAACCATCAGCCCTGTTTCATGGTGGAGGCTAAAATCAGACAAAGAAGTTACTGGTCCTGAATTAAACTAGTCAAAAACGTCCCTTCTATCGTTTAAGACTTCTTTAAAGTCATTCAGTTTTACTTTTAAAACATTTACAAATTTCCCTTTGAATGTATGAAATCTGAACTGCCTTGTAGCATGATTTCTTTTAACATCCATGTCTATGGTTTTTCAACTGAAACACTGTGCTTTACTATAAATAGCTTATTATCATTTATGACACAGGCTCAGATAACAGCTTTTAGCTGACATTGAATTAGATAGACTCTGAGGACTTCAGGACTTCAGGACTGGTACACTGCATTCTCATCTTCTAAAATCAAACTTTATCTACCATCTTTTAACTCTAGCCCAGCGTAAGGCATCTTTGCCAGAAATTACATGCGTTTTCAAATAAACATAATTTTTATATTTGTCTTTTGCCCACATCAGGGAATTTAGACATTACAAATTTCCTCTCAGATCGTGTCTCTGTCGCACTGGACGTCTCAGCCACAGCACACACCAGATTCAGATAAGCAAACTGTTTCAGCCAATCACAAGCTTATCTTTTTAAAGCAAAACATCAGCTCCTAGTTCTTTCATGGTCAACACTATTCCATCTACGTTCAAAACACTTAACTGTTTGTTTAATCAGATGCCTTTCTACACATTTTACATTTAGCAACTCATATTTTGTCATTATCTGTAATTTTACATCAACCTGTATTCCTCAATTCACTAGCTCTTTCCTTCAAAAGGATTCCCGACTTAAATCTTTCAACCTTCTTTTAACCTTCAATCTTCTTACGACTTCCATCTATCCACTTTCCTTTAACTTTCTTTTCTACCTCACTTACTCGTACGTTCTTTTCACTTTCTTTAACACTGCGTTCACATTCTTAGTTCTTTCTCAGACTACTTTCAAACACACATTAATACACGTCACTTTCTTTTACACTTTCTTTTCTGAGTGTCCATTTACAATTACGGACTAAATGGCCCTGCTGACCACAATTAAAACACTCTCCTTGCCTATAGTTTGATCATTGAGCTTTCAAACGGCTCCAACTTACTGCACACCCTTGAAGCAGTGTGTCCCGATCAGGAATGTAAACAGATCCACTGATAAGCAGTTCTCTGTATTCTTTTACCGTCCACCAGTGGCGGATTCAATCACAATAGCCAAATCATAATCTTCATCATTATCATTGGCAGCACATTAATTTTCATAAACTGCACAGAAAATCATTCAACATATTCTAAGGGGTTTTCACTAAACATTTTCTTTTTTAACTTCACATTTCTTTGAAGTCAAAAGCTTCAGAGCACAGCTGCTTACAGCGTTTGCTCTCTCCTGTCTCACTGTTTGTTTCAGGACTCTTAAAAACATCATTATTTTCTCAGTCCCACTTATCTCTGCTGTTTCACAAAAATATTATTACTCATATCTCAATTCCTAAATCGCACAGACAGCCATTATAGCTGCTTGCTCCTTCAACTCTTGTTATGAAAATTCTCTAGACATCATTATTTTACCACTAAAATATAATTGTTCCCCATTCTGCTTAATAAAACTTTTGTTCATTCCTCATCTTTATGTCACTTAATTTGACTTAACAGGCGTTCATAAATAGTTCCATAAATTCTATCAGAAATTTTATTTTCATAACATACATTTGACTATATTTCTTCTCATCTTTCCCTACATGCTAGTTCCTTCTGCATCCTTTTCCCTTCTTTTCGCTCTGCCTCTTTTTTAACTTCACATTTCTTTATTGCACGGTACACCGGTGTGCGATATTTACTGTTAGATGCTCCCATGATGGCTGTTTTCTTTCTTTCACTACTGCCTGTGGCTTTCTCAGCGCGCTTTAACCAACTTTTCACCCAAAGTCAGAAGGGTTGAAATTAACTTCTGCTTACTTTCAATATCTTTCTCTGGAATTCAGTTTCGGCCTGGAAAAGTCTTGACCTGTGAGGTCTTTATTTCCTGCCCTTCTTAAAAACTTCCTTCCATTGATCAATTATTTCAGCTTTTTGAATTAATTTCTATACGAGTACTAGGCTTCGGTCTGGACAATATCTTGACCTTGCGTGGTCTCAATTTCCGTCCCCTCTTTAAAAGCCTCCCCTTTTCCCCGTACCACAGCTCTAGTTTAAGTTTTCAAATACAGCCATTATGGTCCATCACAACATTTTCTTTTCAAAAAAAATTATTTTCAAAATAAATTCTTAAAAACAAAAATAGTTTTCAAATCCCCAAAAGTAAATGAATTTACTGTCTCTTACCAGAGATTTTTCTCTCGCCACTCGGGTTCTTTTTTGAGTTCCCTCTAGAAGTCCTCCAGGGCCTGAAGCGGCTGGTTCTCCTTCTCTCAATTTCTACGAGGTGAGACTGAAGCCTGTTGCGTCAGGGCGAGCTCTTCCACCGTCCGCTGCCAGGTCCCGGAGCCCTCAAGGAAAACTCATCCCAATAATCTGACACCAAAATTGTAGTGGCAATTTTTCATTAAACAATCATCTCTGCATAAAAGACAGTCTGAAATCAAATGATCATTAAAAAAGTATTTTATTCTTGCAAGAAGGCCCAGTTGCCACACAGAAGTCACAAGTACAGTCTGTGGAACAAGTGCGACAAGGAGGGAGGGGTAGATCACTCTACTTATACTGTTATTCTCTCAAGGTCTCTTCACCCAAAAATGGATAAGAACCTATAGTTGGGGGCCTTAAGCACATTTTCGCGCAAATTCATCTAAAAGCGCCAGATTTGGCACAGATGTAGCTCAGGTCATACCGAAATGATTTAGCTAGGGCGCCGGAGCCAGCGACCCTCGGGGCCAAGATGGCGGCCAAATCCAATATGGCCGCCGCCCGAAAAGGGTTCCGGCTTTAACTTTTGAACCACATGAGTTACAAATACAAACTTGATATGTTTTTCAGCTTAATTGATCATGAGAAACACATAGGAATGTTTATATTTATGACCCAGTATATCTGGACCCCTCGATCCTCCAATTCCAATATGGCTGCTGTCCAAAAAAGCAGTTTGGGCTGTAGTATGGGGCCTTACACACCATTGTTCGCGCAAATTCATCTACAAGCACCAAATTTGGCACAGATGTAGCTGAGGGGATACTGAAATGATTTAGCCAGGGTGCCCGAGCCAATGGTCCCTGAGACCAAGATGGCGGCCAAATCCAATATGGCCGCCGCCTGAAAGGGTTTCAGCTATAGCTTTTGAGCCAGATGAGATACAAATACAAACTTGATGTCTATTTTACCTTCTTTGACCATGGGAAACCCATAGGAATACTTACATTTATGATTGGGTATATCAGGACCCCCCAAATTCCCTAAATTCAATATGGCCGCTGTCCGAAAAAACGTTTTTCACTACAAATTTTGAACCAAATGCGCTACAAATGAGGATGTGGTGTCTATGTTATGTTTATTGACCACAGGAAGTCCATTGGCATATTTATATTTATGCTTGTGTAAGTCTGGAACCTGTATTCTTTTCAAGACTGTGGTTGAAAATCCTTTTTTTTACCACAACTTTGAAGGTTATTCTCAATGTTGATTCATTTCCTTATAAAAGTGAAATGGTTTTCAGTGTACCACAGGTGAATACATTTCAAAGTGTAATCATATAAGAAAGAATAAGACACAATTATTATTGCAAGGCAATATTTATATTATGTTAAATTGTTAAAATAATAATATAGTAAATTTTTCCAAAACTCTTAAAGGTTTGCTTAGCATAACAAAAAAACAGCAATAACATAAAAAACAACAGTGAATTCTTATGGTCTCTCACATGAATTATCATTATCACTCACAATCACCGGATCGCTCATTGTCTTCACCATCATTGTTTGTACAAGCACCCTCACATGCACATATAGAAGTGCAACGAACTCCGGCTTTACAGCACTTACAGTGCCCTCTACATGCTGTCTTGCAGCCACAGTGGAGGAGAATGGTGCAGGCTTTACTGGCGTCTCCGAGATTAGTCCAGTAAGGTTCCCAAGTCTTGCTCGTAGAATCCCGAAACCATCCCCATGCATTAAACTCTGGGATATCTTGCTGGACAGCGGCTGCCTGATTCCAGTAGAAGCTGGCCTGCAGCAGTGCTCTTTTGATGTGCTGAATCAATGCAGCTTGGGTGGGTGGCAGGTTCTCGAGAGACTTGGTACCATTCGAGAAAAGGTGATGTCTAGCTTCATCTACACGGCTGGCACCACAGCTCTTGCTGTACATGATGACGACCATACGCTCCAGTCTTTGGACATGGACGTCATTGTTGATCTGTTCAGGCTCCAAGGTGAGGGTAACCAGAGATTCTGTGAGATCTGGTGTTGCCTCCCAAGCTGCCCATGCACTCTTTTTCCCATGGCACAGGAAGGCTGAGGTTGTGTCACAGCCTGTTAAAGCGTGGAAGAGTGGTAAGGCTAGTGACTTCTGGGGACCAAGATCCTTGCTGATTTCATGAGCAGGAATGTCCCTATAGTTTTTTCCACCTGCAAAGCCGATCCAGAGCTCTGTGAGGCCGAGTGTGTTGAAGAAGCGGATGGCAAGGATGACAACATCGCTGTCGACAGTCCGGACAAATGCCTTTTTATGGCCATTGGCCCCAGCATGTGCAAGATGCAGGATTATTCTTGTATCTGCTTCTGGATGATTACAAGGCTGAAGGGCAGACATGTCATACCCTGGTCTGTTGGAGAGTAGAGCATCTTTCTTGGTGGAAAGGAGGAGTTTACCTGACATGCCATGCTTGGTTATCTCTTCACTGATATATCCAAATAGTTAGATATATAACAATATATCCAGTATATATATAATAGATATATCCAGTTACGTTTTGGAATTGGAGTTCTCCCATCTACTTTAGTTCTTGATCTGGTTCCTCTGAGTTGGTGAGTTTGTGTTTTGAGGTTCTCCTCTGGATATGTATCAAACACAATATCCAATCACGTGACAGATTCATAGCTCATGTGTGACCTCACAAACCCAGCAATATTGGTGTTAACGTAGTCATGGAATGTTTTTTCAGTAGTTGGCCGGACCATTTGGACCATGAGCTATGAATCTGTCACATGAGCTCATCATGTACAGCAAGAGCTGTGGTTCCAGCCGTGTAGATGAAGCTAGACATCACCTTTTCTCGAATGGTACCAAGTCTCTCGAGAACCTGCCACCCACCCAAGCTGCATTGATTCAGCACATCAAAAGAGCACTTCTGCAGGCCAGCTTCTACTGGAATCAGGCAACCGCTGTCCAGCAAGATATCCCAGAGTTTAATGCATGGGGATGGTTTCGGGACTCTACGAGCAAGACTTGGGAACCTTACTGGACTAATCTCAGAGACACCAGTAAAGCCTGCACCATTCTCCTCCACTGTGGCTGCAAGACAGCATGTAGAGGGCACTGTAAGTGCTGTAAAGCCGGAGTTCGTTGCACTTCTATATGTGCATGTGAGGGTGCTTGTACAAACAATGATGGTGAAGACAATGAGAGATCCGGTGATTGTGAGTGATAATGATAATTCATGTGAGAGACCATGAGAATTCACTGTTGTTTTTTATGTTATTGCTGTTTTTTTGTTATGCTAAGCAAACCTTTAAGAGTTTTGGAAAAATTTACTATATTATTATTTTAACAAGTTGACATAATATAAATATTGCCTTGCAATATTAATTGTGTCTTATTTTTTCTTATATTATTACACTTTGAAATGTATTCACCTGTGGTAAACTGAAAACCATTTCACTTCTATAAGGAAATGAATCAACATTGAGAATAACCTTCAAAGTTGTGAAAAAAAAAAAAGGATTTTCAACCACAGTCTTGAAAAGAATACAGGTTCCAGACTTACACAAGCATAAATATAAATATGCCAATGGACTTCCTGTGGTCAATAAACATAACATAGACACCACATCCTCATTTGTAGCGCATTTGGTTCAAAATTTGTAGTCAAAACCGTTTTTTTGGACAGCAGCCATATTGAATTTAGGGAATTTGGGGGGTCCTGATATACCCAATCATAAATGTAAGTATTCCTATGGGTTTCCCATGGTCAAAGAAGGTAAAATAGACATCAAGTTTGTATTTGTATCTCATCTGGCTCAAAAGCTATAGCCGAAACCCTTTCAGGCGGCGGCCATATTGGATTTGGCCGCCATCTTGGTCTCAGGGACCATTGGCTCGGGCGCCCTGGCTAAATCATTTCAGTATCCCCTCAGCTACATCTGTGCCAAATTTGGTGCTTGTAGATGAATTTGCGCGAACAATGGTGTGTAAGGCCCCATACTACAGCCCAAACTGCTTTTTTGGACAGCGGCCATATTGGAATTGGAGGATCGAGGGGTCCAGATATACTGGGTCATAAATATAAACATTCCTATGTGTTTCTCATGATCAATTAAGATGAAAAACATATCAAGTTTGTATTTGTAACTCATGTGGTTCAAAAGTTAAAGCCGGGACCCTTTTCGGGCGGCGGCCATATTGGATTTGGCCGCCATCTTGGCCCCGAGGGTCGCTGGCTCCGGCGCCCTAGCTAAATCATTTCGGTATGACCTGAGCTACATCTGTGCCAAATTTGGCGCTTTTAGATGAATTTGCGCGAAATTACCTATTTATGTGCTTAAGGCCCCCAACTACTAGCTCAATGCTCTCATTTAGGGCTGAGCTTTAGGTTTAGCTCTCCTAGTCCCAAATTGGATCCCCTCTGACCTTAGGGGTCAAGGGTCCCTTCCAAAACCATGTCTCCCCCTCTCTACTCGTCCCACAGCAGTTCACATCAATCATTATATTGTAGAATCAGCAGGACACAGCAGCACACCTAAGAATTAACCCTGTGTATAAGAGAAAATCAAAAATTCCCATTACACGATCAAAACTCGGAAAAACTCCCATTGACTTTTTCAAACTGACCAACCGACAAAAATTCAAATCTAAATCCCTTGAAGACTAAACCAAACTGCCGTTCTATATACTATATGAGCCATTGAGACTCATTTAAACTAATAAACTCATCTATCAATCTACTTCAAACTAAATTAAACTTCAAACTAAATTAAACTTCAAACTAAATTAAACTTTAAACTTCAAACTAATTTAAACTTTAAACTAATTTAAACTTCAAACTACTAAATTTACTTCATTTAAACTAATAAACTCATCTATCTACTTCAAACTAAATTAAACTTCAAACTAAATTAAACTTCAAACTAATTTAAACTTCAAACTAATTTAAACTTTAAACTAATTTAAACTTCAAACTACTAAATTTACTTCATTTAAACTAATAACTCATCTATCTACTTCAAACTAAATTAAACTTCAAACTAAATTAAACTTCAAACTAAATTAAACTTCAAACTAATTTAAACTTTAAACTAATTTAAACTTCAAACTACTAAATTTACTTCATTTAAACTAATAACTCATCTATCTACTTCAAACTAAATTAAACTTCAAACTAAATTAAACTTCAAACTAAATTAAACTTCAAACTAATTTAAACTTTAAACTAATTTAAACTTCAAACTACTAAATTTACTTCATTTAAACTAATAAACTCATCTATCTACTTCAAACTAAATTAAACTTCAAACTAAATTAAACTTCAAACTAAATTAAACTTCAAACTAAATTAAACTTCAAACTACTAAATTTACTTCATTTAAACTTATAAACTCTAAACTCATACACTTATAAACTAATTAACTTATAAACTCATGAATTCATAGACTTATGAACTCTTAAACTCATAAATGTATAAACTCTGAACTCTTAAACTCAAACTTATAAACTGTAAACTCATTTAAACTTATAATCTCTAAACTCAAAAACTCGTACACTTATAAACTCATCAATTTATACTTATAAACTCTAAACTCATAAACTCTGAGTGTGCGTGTGTGTCTGAGTGAGTGTGTGAGCGAGTTAGTGTGTGTGTGTCTGTCTGTCTATCTAACCTATCTATCTATCTATCTATCTATCTATCTATCATAAACTTCAAACTACTTTAAACTTCAAACCACTTTAAACTTCAAAATTTAAATATACCAGCTCCAAAGCAACGCCATAGCAACCAAACTTGAGTACCCTAGCAACCGTTTTGCAAGACCTATATCTCTGTATCAGAACATCGTATAGAGATGAGGTTTGGCTCTTTTGACTCATGCTAGCAAACAGCACTTTCAACATGCTACACATGCTAGCAGTGAATAGCTACATGCTAATAGCGATTAGTTAAGTAAGAACTCTATAAAAACTCCATAGTAACCATCTGTGACAACTACCAACCAACCTAGTAACACCATATCAACCGCTCTGAATACCATAGCAACCACCCAGAACACCCTAGCAACCACCTAGCAACCACCCAGAACACCCTAGCAACCACCCAAAATACCCTAGCAACCACCCAAAATACCCTAGCAACACCATAGCAACCACACAAAACATCCTGGTAACCACCCAGAACACCCTAGCAACCACCCAAAACACCCTAGCAACCACCCAAAATACCCTAGCAACCACCCAAAATACCCTAGCAACACCATAGCAACCACACAAAACATCCTAGTAACCACCCATAACACCCTAGCAACCGCCTAGCAACCACCCAAAACACCATAGCAACCACCCAAAATATCCTAGCAACCGCCTAGCAACCACCCAGAATACCCTAGCAACCACCCAAAACACCCTAGCAACCACCCAAAATAGCCTAGCAACCACCCAAAAGACCCTAGCAACCACCCTAAATATCCTAGCAACCGCATAGCAACCACCCAGAATACCCTAGCAACCACCCAAAACACCCTAGCAACCGCCTAGCAACCACCCAAAAGACCCTAGCAACCACCCAAAATATCCTAGCAACCGCCTAGCAACCACCCAGAATACCCTAGCAACCACCCAGAATACCCTAGCAACCACCCAGAACACCCTAGCAACCACCTAGCAACCACCCAAAAGACCCTAGCAACCACCCAAAAGACCCTAGCAACCACCCAGGACACCCTAGCAACCACCTAGCAACCACCCAGAACACCCTAGCAACCTCCCAAAATACCCTAGCAACACCATAGCAACCACCCATAACATCCTAGCAACCGCCTAGCAAAAAACTTTCTGGTCCAAACTTTCTCAAGCCAACTTAAAGTTTGTCTCGACGAACTTTCGCATCTAGTTTAAGAATGCTACCGTTAGCTTGAAAACTGTAAACGTAACACAAATGTAATATAAAATATCGTTCACATGTAACTTAGTATAATGAGACTCTTACCTCAGCCGGTGATCGGTTGGCATGATGTCCGCTGTGACGAACAAGGCTCACTGAAAAGGGCGTTATTTCCAAAGAATCCAAACGGACTGACTGACAACAGCTCCTGCTGACCTGCTCACGGCTGCACGCCTCTTGACGAATACGATTGCTTTGAACCACTGTTGATCTCACAATCCACTTCACGAGAGTAGACTGAATTCAAATCTCCCGCTTGCCCAAACTCGACTGATTAGCTAACGTTAACCGTTGTGGGCGGGAGTAAACAGCGGAAAAGTAATGGCGGCGAATTTGAATCTGCGTCATCGCGCGCGCGCACTCACACACACAAAGCCCTGAATGTGCAGCAACGGAGATTTGGAAAAATATTAATAAAATATACATGAAATTATGGGAGAATAAGACAATGAAATAATGATCAAAATGAGTATAAAATAAAATGTGCAATAAAAAATAATTCAATACAGGCCTACTGTAGCCTATGTAGGGTATACTGTATGTACAAATACTATTATTTAACCTTAAAAAAAACTCACTTTAACCCCCACATGCTTAATAATCTGTAAGGAAAACATATTGAATAGATGCAGATTTCCGCAGTTATACCTTCTTTACTTTGTTTTCTAATTTCACAGAAAAAAATCTTACCTAATAATTTCTGTAAAATTACACATAACTCTGTAAAAATACAGACAAGTTCCTTTTAAAAAACGTAAAATTGATGTAAAACCAAAATACAAGCAATTACCTGCAAATTTAACAGTGGACCTTTAAATTACAGCAAATACCTTTTATTTGACAGATATTTGCTGTAATAATGACAAAACGGTAAAAATCTGTAAAAAAAATACAGACAATTACCTGTAAAATTACACTTTTTTTACAGTGTGTGCTGTAACGGACCTTATAGCATCACAAAATGTTGCTGTATAGTTTTCAAACACTGATAATATTGCTCAGCTTAATGACAATGCATTTAGAAAAAAAAAAATATGCAGACAGGTAACCATGTTGTTTTGAAAATGTTTATACCACGGAGTTCTTCAAACAGTTTGAGAAAAGTATTTCGGATGTGGTCCACATCAGGTAGTCTCTGTCAAAACAGTGTTGGCTCAAATCCGTTTTGCAGATATGGGCCAGAGCAGTTTTTAGCCCTTTTTTAAATGCAGTCGGCTCAGATATGTATCACAGATTCGGGCCACACCAGTGTAGCCTATGTGAAAACAGTATCGGCTCAGATTCATATTGCAGATCTAGACCAAATCAGTGTCAGACACAGCTAATGTCTTTCGGTTACCTATGGGAAAAGTGATCTGGGCCAGATCTGTTTTATGATATAAATACTGAACTGATGGCAGTTAGAATGTTTAAGCTGAAACCTCTATCTGGCACGGATCTGGTTCACAATCAGAAAACGTCTCTAAGATAGAAACGGAGGCAAGAGGCTTAAAACGGATCCGGGCCAAATGTAATTGCTATCTGGGGCTGCAGAGTAGCCCAGTGCCTGCGTGACTCGTTATATGAGAGAAGTAGCTCCGGCTGCAATGTTCTTCCGCAAGACACGTGCAGTTCTCTTTATTAACCGCTAGAGTGCCAAAAGTTATGGACTACTGCTTTAAAAGTCAAGGCAACTGATTTTTATTTTTTTTTACATGTCAGTCACAGTGTGTGTGATGCACCTTCACTCAAATGTGTTCGCGATCATGCAGCACACCTTTCAAGAAATGTGAGTTTGCCGTTAGCCTTGAAATATGTTAGCTAACGTTAAAAAAAGAAAGATTGATGCAGAATGTAGAGTTTTTAACAAGGCATGGACTTCTAAGTATTTATTTACTGAAGTCAAAGGTAAAGCTGTGTGTTTAGTTTGTGGAGAACAGATAGCTGCGCTCAAGGATTACAATTTGAATCGCCATTACGAGACTAAACATGCAGAAAAATACAAGAATTTGACGGACGCAGAGCGGGCACGGACATCTGACGCGTTGCTAGCTAAGCTGCAAAAGCAGCAAGGACTTTTTACCAAGCTTCACGGATCCAGGGATGCAGCAGTCAAGACCAGCTTTGTGATATCCCACAAAATCGCAAAAAACAGTAAGCCATTCTGTGATGGGGAGTTTATCAAAGAATGTTTATTGGACTCTGCAGCGCTAATATGCCCTGAGAAAAAAGACGCATTTGCGATGTGTCCCTCTCCAGGCGAACAGTAACGAGACGAGTCGAGGACATCGCGGGAAATCTGGAGCTTCAGCTGCAAAACAAAGTGGACAATTTTGATTATTTCTCCTTGGCTCTGGACGAGAGCTGTGATGTCCGCGACACAGCCCAGTTAGTTATCTTTGTACGTGGGATAACGAAAGACTTTGAGATGACGGAGGAGCTGGCAGCTATGCGGTCAATGAAAGGGACTACAACAGGGAGTGATTTGTTCACAGAGGTAAATTTATCCATGGACAAACTGGGACTAAAATGGGACAAACTGACAGGTGTTACAACCGATGGTTGTCCAAATCTGACAGGGAAAAATGTTGGACTTTTGAAGCGGATGCAAGATAAAGTGACTGAAATAAACCCAGAACAGAAATTGAAATTTTTGCATTGCATTATTCACCAGGAGGTGTTGTGCAAGTCAGTGCTAAAAATCAACCATGTTATTGATGTTGTCACTAAAATAGTTAACTTCATCAGGGCAAGAGCACTGAATCATAGAATGGGACTTGAGAGCAGAAATTCTGGAGTTTTGTGAGATGAAATGCAGGGACACCCCAGAGCTCTCAGATGCAGACTTTATAGCAGATCTGGCTTTTGGTGTTGATGTGACTGCATTAATGAATTAACTAAATACTAAGCTGCAAGATAAGGGCCTCTTTGTACATGAAATGTACAGCTTAGTGACGGCTTTCATGAGAAAGTTGAAGTTTCTTTCAAGCCAATTGGAGGCCAATGTTCTTACCCACATGTCAACACTGAAAGAAGTCACACCATCAGCTGATCAACTCCACAGGTACTCATCCATGTTAGGGGCACTGCATGATGAGTTTTCAAGGCGATTTGAAGACTTCAAAACAGTTGAGGGTGAAATGCACATGATTTCTTCTCCCTTCACTTGCAGTGTGGATAATGCACCCATTGATGTTCAGCTTGAACTCATTGATCTGCAGTCTGATAAACTATTAGCAGAGCACTTTAAGTCAGTATCACTACTGCATTTTTATTCTTCTCTCAAAGAGGAAAACTTTCCACACATAAGGAGGCATGCTCAGAGGATGTTGGTTCTCTTTGGATCTACCTACATTTGTGAACAAACATTCTCAGTGATGAGGTTTAACAAATCCAGATACAGATCCTCTCTCAGTGATGATCACTTGTGTGCTGTCCTTCGCATATCCACCTCAGATATGCAACCTGACTTCAGTGCACTTGTTAATGCCCAACACAGGCTAGATTTCTCTCACTGAACAAGAAAAATAAAATAAAATAAAATAACTTGGGTAAAACAATCAAACAAACAACACTGGGGGCATTTATTGCTTTTTTATAAAGTTAATGTGATGCTGGTCTTTGAAATACTTGCTTTTTTTGTATAAAGTTGTAATGCTAGTTTTTGAAACACTGCAAAAAATTCACATTTTCAAAACTGTTTTTGTGAAATGTTTATTAAATAGTGATATAATTGTGTGCTCCACATTTTCATTTCATTCATTTCCTTTATAGAACTTTATAAAATGGTTTAGTGTCTTCGAAAAAGCCCGTTAGCATCTCAACCGTTTTCAGAAGACGTAACGTATGCTAACTTTATAGCCAGGGGTGCACATAACTTTTTTAGTGAGTTACTCAGGTGAGTACCAGGAGATGGTGTTTGGTACTCACCCCATATGTAGTGTGGTCTTAATAAGTGCAGTCTTCCTCACTGTCCTCCTCAGTGTTGCCCCCACTGTCCTCTTCAGTGTCACCCCCACTGTCCTCTGCTTCAGCTTCCTGCATGGTAGAGGATGAAGATGCTGCAGATGCACCTCCCTGTCCTTGGTTGAGCCTCCGATTTGTCTCCATCCACAGGTCAACCGCTTGCTTTGGGTCAAATGTCTCTGTGGTCTGCTTTGACAGGTGTATCTGCATCAGGGCTGAGAGACGAGCATGTGACAGACGAGATCTGTACTTGGTTTTTATTATGTTGAGATGTGAGAATCCCCTCTCACAAGCTGCACTGCTTAAAGGCAATGTAAGAGACAGCTTAACCACCTTGTTGATGTTGGAGTAAGTATCTGGGTTACTTGTATTTACTATTTGGACCAAGTCATACACAGAAGAGGCTCCCAGGCGTTTCCCTGCCTGCTTTAAGCGCATCCATTCTGTCACAGTGGTGTCTTTGTCAAGTTGCAATGTGGCCTCATATTTCTTGAGAATGCTGCAAACTGTTGCGTTTCCAAAACTGTGGAGGTCTTGCATTTCCCGAGGCCACGTTGAAGGATCAAATACTAAGAAGTGATCACATGATTTGAGGGAGTCATATCTGATTTCAAACTCTTCAATTAACCCCCTGAGTAAGTTTGTCTGGTCCCTGTCAGCATCAGCATTAGAAACAGTGTGTGCCCTGTGGCCTTCACCATCAAGCAGAAGTGTGAATTGTCCAATGGCCAACATGAGTTCATCCTTACATTCTCCAATGGTCAGCTTTTCCTTCTGAAACCTAATGGATGTGGTCTTCAAAATGTTGCCAATGTCAAGCATGTATGACAGAAAGCACTGAAAACGTTCTGTGCAGATAATGCTGCAAGTCACTGTTATCACTCGTAGCCAGTTGCATTTTAATGGCTGGCAATAGTCTTGATATTTTTAACAGTGTTTCATGCCTCCATGCAGACCATCTGATATTATGAAACTTACCCAGTTTCACAAAGGAGATCCCATTTTCTTCACACAGCTTCTTCAGTTCAGCAGTTTTTTTTTTGCTCCACCTTTTTGTAAATAAAACTGCAGCAGCTTGACCACAGAGCGATTAAATGTTTCACAGTAAGTAACGTTGCGATCAGCTGATTAAGCGCAATTCTCCAGTGTGTGTGCGGTGCACAGAATGTGCACAAGGGAGTCTCCAACCACAGCAAGTCGCCGGAGTTTTGGCACAACGCCGTTGTACATACCGACGTTTACAGCAGCCCCGTCTGTGCACACAGCGACCAACTTTGTTGTCCAGTCATCCAAGCCTGTGTCCTGGAAAAGTCTAACAAGTCCGTCTGTTATGGCCTGCGCAGTTCGGTCAGCACCCAATTCAATCAGTCCAATAAAGTCTGAGGTAAACTCCCCGTTGCTGGACACAGAAACAATGTAAACGATTTCCTGCTCAGTTTTTGTGATGTCCTCAGATCCATCAAAAAGCAACCCCCAAAATTCAGCAGACTGCAACTTGGCTCGTAACTCCCCGCTGATGGCGCGGGCGATGCTTTGCATGATCCGTGTGCCCCCTTCATGTGAATGATATGCACCTCCGACATTTACTCCTAGCCGCTTCAGTAAAGGAATATCCTCAGAATAGGAAGACATGGGACGTGCGTGTTTAGCTTTATGGAAGGCGAGGAGAAAAATATTAAACAGAGCTTGCCGCTGTTCTTCATTCAGCTTGTCTCGCCATCTGGCAAGTGGGCGACTGGACATTTCTTCTCGACTAGCTTGTTTATTAGCAATAGCTTGCGCCACATTCGTGTGCTCCTTGCTCTTTTCATGTTTGTCAAATAAAGGATGGTTGAAATTCTTTGAGCCTTTATAAAACGCACCTGTTTTGTCTGCTAGTTGTGGATTTGAGCGGCAAATCTTGCACCACATTTCAGTTCGCTCATCGTTAGCTTCAAGCCACTGCACATCTTTGAGCCACTTTTCCGAAAAAAGTCTTTTTTTCGGCTCTGACTCCAGTTGACGTTTCTTTGTAGGTGGCGAAACGCCAAAGAAGCTGCTTAATGTCTGTTGCTTTTTGGACATCCCTGACAGTATAACTTAGTTGACAAGCAACATGTCGTGTGTGTAAGGTTAGATGAAAAGATCGGTTAAGTACGCAAAGGCGCGGAGAAACACAAGTTGCATTACGCATTCCTGATTTTTGTCGCGCATGCGTACCTGCGTACGGGTTATGTGCACCCGTGTTTATAGCTTGAGCTTTTGTCACCGTGTTACTACACTTGTGGTGTTCCCGGTCAAAAATGACGGGCCTACAAAAAAATTGCTTATAAATCACTTGTTATGCTATATTATCACCCAATTTTGGATTCAATATTTTTGTCAACTTGTTCTCTTTCAATTAGGACTGGTTTTATATCTCTATTTGCATCTGATTAATCGTAGGCCTCATATATCTGAGAGTAGGCATTTCTGAATAATTTTATAACAATGTTATATAGCTCAACATGATGAAATGTTAGAATATAATCAGTACTATAGTCTAATGTTGATCTAGCTTACTGCTAGTTTCATACAGCCCACAAACTAACACATAGAATAACATTATAACTTTCAACACACTCAAATGCAGTTTAGTAGGATAGTGTGGACCAAGTGAAACAGCGCTGTGTTACCTCACATTTTTAATTCGTCTAATAAACTGACCTGTGTGAGTAATAATTCAGCACTTGCGGGTAGTTCGGTAGAAGGAAATGTCCTCATTCCTTTATATCCCGTGTGGCGCTGATTATCTGTCTCTCATTAGCAATCGCAGCCTTCTTCAAACCACAGTCACGTTAAAAAACATGAATGCATTCACTCATCCATAAACATTATTTCCCCATAAACATGATTAGATCCATCGGCATGACAACAAGTTCCATGATTCTGATCATTCACTGCGTCATCAATCTACGCCTTTGTTATTGTTTTGAAGAGGTTAGCGGCTGGGAGACAGTGAGCTCTTAGTTGAATTAAGTCTGAGTCATAGGCATTTCAGATGGCTGAGGAGCACTAATTCTGAGGCTGAGTAAATTAATTCTTCCTCCGACTGGGTCAAGAAGAGCCAGTCGTCAAGGTAGTTCAGGATGCGCATCCCCTTCTGACTCAAGGGGTAAGCGCTGCATCCATGCACTTCATAAAAGTGTGTGGGGCCAGGGACAGTCCGAATGGTAGGAACCTCGAACGTGAACCTCAAGAACGGTCTGTGATGGAGGGGATATCTGGATATGAAAGTATACATCTTTCAGTTCCACTGAGAAAAAAACAATCCCTTGGGCATACTAGCGCTAGGATTTGTTCCAAAGTTAGCATCCTGAACGGCCGTCTCATGAGGGCCTTGTTCAGATGTCTGAGGTCTAAGATGGGCCTGAGGCCACCATCCTTTTTGGGAACAAGGAAGTAGCGGCTGTAGAAGCCTGGCTCACTGTGGGGCGGAGGAACTGTTTCCCTTCGTCCAGTAAGCTCATTACTTCGGCACGGAGGACGTGTGCCACGTTGCTCGTTGCTCCTTACCGAAGTATCGACTATGCCCGTGAAGTGGGTGAAGTGGGGTGGTCTGTGGGGTGTCACCGTGCTCAGAACCCATTTTAACACACCGGGGATGGCTTTCCAAGCCTCGGCCCGGGCAGCTAGGGTCGGAAACATCTCGGGAGACAGCTTGCTGCATTTGGGCCGGGTACCGACACCCACTTATAGAGTATTTTTGTTTTTTATTTTGTTCGCTTATAATAACGGTCAATTGCATGGGTGCGTGACCTCGAACGGGCCCAGAGTTTGCAATTGCAACATCTACTTAAACAGCCAAAACTGAACAGGGTGTTTGGAGGAACACAAGACTCTTTGGAGGGTAGTCTGGCCGCAGCGAGACTTAACCCTTCCCTCTTCCTTCCTGGATGATCAGAACAGCTTCGTGACGCAGGGTCCAGCGTTATCTTAAGCCTGATCCCTGACGCTTAGGAGTTAAGCGTTTAGACTGATGAGGGCGCTGTTGATGCTCAGGTGCTGGCTTGGCTGGCTGCTGAGTCTGAGTTGTGGCGCATTGCCAGTGAGGACTTCTGTGCCGCCGTGAATCACTCAGTGAAGTTGTCTACCGTGGGGCCAAAGAGGCCAGTGGTGGAGATTGGTGATTTGCAGAAGGCAGTTCTGTCCGTGACCTTGATTTCAGTCAGATTAAACCATAAGTGATGAAGCCATAAGTCTTCCAATGGCTTGGGTGGTGGCATTCGTAACCCTTCTCCATGGTGCCATCATGGCGCGCCATGACTTAGTAAGTTCATCGTGAAGTTCGGGAAAGAATGGGGCTACTCGCTGATGCGGGGCCTGCTGGCACCCCGTCAGGAACCATTCATCCAGGTGGCTGCATGTGTGTTCCTCTGGGGAGCCCATTCGAGTCCGAGCTCCTCGACGGCTTTAGAATAAAGCGCAGAATAATTCGGCGTCCAGTCCAGCTCTGATGTCATTCTGGTCTCTTGATGGCGAGGGAGTGTTAACTATATAATAACAAAACTGTTTACAAAACAAAAACTGTTTTGAACTACCATGTGAATTCGACACACACACACACACACACACACACACACACACACACACACACACACATCAAGAATCAGCACATGGATCTCAACAATGGTGACAATTAACAAAATATTCAGATCTG
Source organism: Leuciscus idus (assembly GCA_021554675.1). NCBI lineage: Eukaryota > Metazoa > Chordata > Actinopteri > Cypriniformes > Leuciscidae > Leuciscus > Leuciscus idus. The sequence goes on along the minus strand of CM038621.1, from coordinate 55,829,935 downwards.
TACATCACAAAACAAAGCAAAAAAAAAAAAATCACAAGGATGAAAATAAAATAAGACAACGCAATGTCGCGATGCATCCTGGGAGTCATGGATGAGTTTTGGAGTATGCTGGTACCCATCATGCATTGTGGCATAAAGCTCTATGTTGCTTGTCACTGTTGTTGAGATACATTTGCTGATTTTTGAGTCTGTGTGTGTCAGAATGATGCCACAGCTCAATATATTTTGTGTACTTTAAGAAATATTGTAGTTGAGTGTCACTCAGAGTCAAGACCATTCAAAACCACAGGGCGAAATCCTCAGTGTTAAAGTACACAGTTCAGAGTCTATATGAGCCCAATCTACAGAGAGGACAAAGTTACATTGGTATAGTGTCACTATATAGCAACGGATGTAAACACTCGGTTGGTCAGATGAGAGGAAGTTAATAACCACAGGAGGAGCTGAAGATGTTTAAAGGAAGAGCTGTAACTATATATAATGAAGAGGAAGACTGACAGAAACAGAAAATGGCTGATAAGTGTGATCTGTGTCTGCTGGGACTGATCATTCTCTCTTCACTTCTCACAGGTAAAGAAATCTGTATTTTCTCTAAACACATTTAGTGGAATTAGTCTGGAAAGAGTTAATTTGGACATGCTCAGTTTATTTTTGCACACATTCACGTTGTGATCTCAGAGTTGTGTCGTCCTACAACACATACTGTTTTATTACTAAATCTGAACATAGCATGTTCTGAGTTGTGTGGGAAAATGAACGAGACCGGGCAACAGAAATTACTCAGGCCAGATTTTATTCTGCAAGAATAAAAAGACAAATCAAAACAAGCTTGAATATGTGGTCTTCTCTCGCAATTGTAACAACAGTCTGTCAGTGAAAGGCATTATTTTAGCCAGAGCTTGCACACTCATGCTCAATGAACTCTCTTCAAAAATACATGCATCACATCATTAACACAAACGTCATACATGTTTGAAAATGAAAGTGCATTAAAGAACAAAATTACATGTTTTATTACAATAAACAAAATTCATATCAAACTTTTTTTTACGTAGCTTTAACACAACTCAACGCTCTTCAGTCGCGCTTACCGCGAACTGAAGGACAGGAACCAGAACATGTCTTAAAGGAGCCACGCACCATATTTAAAAATACTGGGGGAAAAAAACATATAACCACAGAAACACGGCATCTCAAATGAAAGAAATCAGTATTAAAAGAATAATTTGCAGAATACAAAATAATTGTATAAATATAACAAATTATAAAAACATAGGGAGAGATTTTGAGTGAAATTAATAAATATATTAGGGCTGGGGGAATTAACGCGTTAATCTTTGCGATTAATTTGAAATGTTTAACGCGTAAAAAAAAAAACCGCAATTAGCGCAGCACTTTTTTTTTTTGCCTCGTTTTAATGATTTCCTGTTGCAGCGGCTATTGAGAAGGCTGAAAATATGCCGTCCCGCCCCTCCGTGTTCGGCGATCAGGTTTCATTCTCGCGCAGCTTTCATGAGCGGGTCTTTTCCGCTCCGTGTGTGCGGCGCGCTCTCCGTTCCGTGTGTGTATTTGTGTTTGTGTCAGCGCGCTCTGTCGTTAACGGCCCAGAAATTTCTCTGTAGACTTCTGTTTGCTGAGCTGGTATGCTGGGCAACAATGGTAAAAGCTCTGATCACATGCTCTGGTAATAATAGCTTTGTAGGACTATATTTTATTTTGATAATTAGTAGAAAAAAATTGTATTGGGTGGTGTAATCTGTTAAATTGATTATGTTGATTGATTATTGAAAAAGAATAATATATTGATATATTGATGTTTAATATTATTTTAATATAGGTCTATTTTCTGTTCCTTTTTTTTTTTTTGTGTTTAATTTAATTACGTGATTGTAAGTTTAAATATTGATGATTACACGCATGGTGGAAATGCAATTAATTACAGCAAATTGTGCAATTAATTCCCAGCCCTAAAATTAATATAACACCTATTAGGTCGGGGGCCAGGGCCACTCCTCAGGATGTTTTTTGCTACCTTTTTTTCAGTATTATTTCCTATTATCTTATACCTTGGGCCATCACAAGTTGATAACGACCACCCCCAATTCGGCCCCATTTGGTCTCAGGGACCAAAAAACACCCTTTTTGGGAAAAGCTTTTGGCGGAATGATGTAATTGTGAATATAAAGGTACTGCAGCTACATAAATGGCCATATAACCCTAAAATTGTGCATGGTGTATCCTGACACATAGGGGAAACTAGCAGAAAAAGATTCTGGGGATTGCTGCCTTTTTGCTGTCAAATATCACCCTCAACATACCCCAAAAGACAAAAAAAATGTCTGTCCGCCTGACAAATTGTCATCAAAAGTGATAATTTTCAAGCATTTTATTATATATATAATTGCCTCAAATGTACATGGAAAAACCTCCCAAGTTTATAAGCTTCAATTTAAGTCCAAGATGACCTTTCTATCTAGAGGAATATAGCTGGTATAACCAAAGTTCTCCACTGTACCTCAAATCGGAGAAAACAGAACTTTCAAGCATTACCATACCATATGGGTTCCACAAAGTCCACAAAGTTGGCTCTAGTGTGCAGTCTGTTATCAAAAAGCCAACCTTCAATAGAGTAAACATTATTAACCTTCTGTACAGGTAAACATTCTTTACAGCCAAAAATGATATATCGGCCGATATTTGGCATTTTTGAAATATCGGCATCGGCCGATACGTTTTTCTGATTGGCCGATGTGTTGGAAGCGGGACTTTTATTTTGACGGCGCTCCAGACTTTTATTTTGACGGGCTGCGCTGAGAACACACTAGCGCCAGAAGAGAACGGCAACGGCAGCTCCTCAGATCACACACACAGCGCTCACTCACATTCTCCACCTTCATTAATTTACGCTCTCTGTCAGTCATATCTAATACTTTGTTAGACAGAACTGGTAAACAAAGAAAGTAAATGGTATGCGAAGTAAGTAAAGTAAAGCGTTTGCTTTTATATTATTTGTAACAGAAAAGGCAAACAATCAGGCTAAAATACTTTCTCATTTGCCGTCAACATTCAGCAAATGCACATCTACGTCATTTAAATAATCTCTGAATAGCTAATAATCCAGCTGTGATATCTTGTGAAGTGTGCATTACTGTCTGCAAGTGACGGTCGGTCCGTGCGAAGTGAGTGAATGCGAACAGAAGATCAGCTTCACAGGAGACGCGATCGAAAAACTTTAAATCCTTAATTTTAAAATATGCTGATATATAACCAGTTGCCAACTGTGTCATATTCATATCTGTGATATATCCAGTTGCCAACTGTGTCATATTCATATCGTTTTCACTGTGCTGTATGTAAAATTAGCGTTACCTTGTCTTTATTTGAAAAAATATGATTACCAGCACGAAATTACCAGATTACTGAGTGCCCTGTTACAGTGTTTACCTTCTTTTTATTCACATATTCATATATTTCTAAACAATTACTTTGTGAAAAATATTGTAATAGGATTGCAGATTCAAGAAGTTGCCATCTAAAGTATAAATTTGTATACTAAAATGTATTTTAGTTCGCTTATCGGTCAGTCACTCTCTACGTATGTCGTGACCGACTGATAGGAATCTCGCTAGAGAGGCCAATCTACTTCAAGTGAAACTAAAACGAGCCAATACACATTTGCATGCAATCATTTGCATTCGCTGTTCAGCCCCGCAGGGCGGGTATATAATGAGCAGAGGGGGCGATTGCATTTCAGTTTTTTGCTTCGGAGCCAAGCACTTCGATGTGTTCTACATATCTTCATGGAGATGAGCTTCTGAGCGAGCTTCTTCTTCTTCAGACCTCTCCACACTGGTGTGGGTGACACAGCACAGCAGCGCGAGCTGTCTTTTTTCTCTCTCTTTCTTTTCTTTTTGTTTACGTTTTGACTTGAGCAAACAAAAGCTGTTCTCACAGCTGGTAAGGTGTGCTTGAGAGCACTCAAAGGCCGTTTTCACGGCTGGTAAGACCAGCGAGGAGAGAGAGCACACAGACAGTTGCACATTCCTGTCTGTGTTCGTAGTGACCGCTCCCCTGCGTGCTTCAGCACTAACGAGAGCAGTCCCCAAAAGAGCTTACACAGATAGAACTCGTCTTAATAAAGATGACATTCTATCTGTGCGTTTCTGTGAATGCGGTCGTTACCTGGGATCACGGGATGGCACCTTTTACTGCCAGAAACCGTTCCGGTGGCTCCTCCTCCCTCACCACTCTTTATGGCGGGGCAGCTAAGGGATACACGCGTATCCCGCCAGTGGAGCGGGCCGTTGCTATGCAGCTGTGCCCTAACTCCACTTGGCGCGGAGAACCGTGTCTCCCTTCCCGGGCCTGTAAGTACTGGTCGGACCTAACCGGCAAGGCTTACGTGTGGGGAAAACTGACTGAAAAGCAGACTGAGGCCATCAAGAACATCCTGCCGTGGCGGTCAGCTGCTGCCTCCACCCCATTGCCCACGGCCCCTCAGTCTGCTCGTCGCCGGGGGCGACCTTCTGTGTCTGCCCTTGCTCCCGCACCGCAGCAGCAGCCTCCACCTAAGCAGCGCCGAAGAGCCAGTCGCAGGCAGACCCCCCCCCCGCCCATCCAGGCCCCCGCCAAGCAGGGTGGTAAAGCCAAGAGCAAGCGGACCTAGGACGGGCAACCCTGAGACCTTCAGCCCGTGGTCAGACCCCTCATTCCTGCAGGCAGGAGTCCCCTTGGAACAGGTGTCCAGGCATCGTGGTGTTCACAGACGCCTCTGCCACCGGCTGGTGTGCCACATACAACGGGCATGCAGTGTGTGGGCGGTGTGGATGGGCCCTCAACTGCATTGGCACATCAACTGCCTCGAGTTGCTAGCAGTACGTCTCGCTCTGAGCTGCTTAAAGAGGCCGCTACAGGGCAGAGATGTGCTGGTCCGTACGGACAACACTGCAACCGTTGCGTACATCAACTTACAAGGTGGTCTCAAAGTACATGCTTCCGCTATTTCAGCTTATCACGACCACATAGATGGCAAATCAGTTGGAAAGCACGACCTGGTCATCAGGTTCCTTAGGGGGGCGAGACGGTTAAACCCTCCTCGCCCCCCCTCCATACCCTCATGGGATCTTTCCCTGGTGCTTCAAGCTCTTCAGGATTCTCCCTTTGAGCCTTTGCAGTCAGCAGACTTAAAGCTTCTCTCTTTGAAGACTTTGCTGCTGATTGCACTGGCCTCTATCAAGAGGGTAGGGGGCCTGCAAGCATTTTCCTTGCACCTTCTAGATTGAGCTCACCTCGCACCTTCTAGATTGGCCTCTCTAGCGCAGTGTTAATTTTGACAGCAAATTTTGATTTAGTTTTAGTCATAGTCTTTTGACTAAAATGCCATTTAGTTTTAGTCATATTTTAGTCATCTGAATTGTTTTAGTTTTAGTCTAGTTTTAGTCTACGAAATACAATAAGATTTTAGTTGACTAAATCTACAGTAGATTTAGTCGACTAAAATATAATGGTTTTCAATTTAAATGCATTTATTTAGAATTTCTCTCAAATTTCCAAACCCATACCCCCGGAGAAAACACATATTAACCTGCTAATATGAATGATTTTAAAGTTTGAACGTGCAATACAGATACAGATTTAACTACTGTAACTTAAAAAATATCTTAAAATTAAATAAAACCACTTTTCAATGAATGATATATGAATTCTTTATAACTACTTGCATACATCATTCTCTATTCTTTCAAGCAGACATATTTATTTGTATAATTAATCCTTATTAAAGCTATTAACGAGCAGTGAATGCTTTTCTCGTTTTCTTTTGTTGCTTGATCAATATTAAGGACACAGACCGCATTAGGTTTATTACCCACTGTCACTTTAAGACATCGGATCATGTCCAATGACATGCGGATCCAGAATTGCACTGATGCACATAGATACACTCACAACTGTTTAAGACATAACCGACATAATTTACGTGAATACTCTCCAAAACGGACATTTAGACCTAATATTTGTGTGTATTTGTCCATTCAGACACGAAAGAGAGCTCAATTCTGTACTCGCGCGCTGTATAGGCTAGATGTCTGTGTGAATGGCTGCACGCTTCGGGTCGGGTGTGTGCGCACAGAAAACCGTACAGAATATAGTTCTTTTTTTGCGTCGTCACTCTTATTCAGATCTTCATGTCTGCTCTACTCATTCTCCCAGATGTTTACATGTTTTAACGCTTTATGAGACATGCAGCGCATGCCAACTCGTGTGCCGCTGGGTAGATCACGTTACAGTACAATTGTGCGCATCTACCACAAATGGTCGTCTAGTTTTTATTCGTTGACGAAAATGTCAATAGATTTTCGTCATAGTTTTTGTCATTCAAAACTAGTTTTTATTTAGTTATCGTCTCGTTTTCGTCTGCGAAAATAATGACGAAAATTATTCGTCAACGAAATAAACACTGCTCTAGCGAGATTCCTGTCAGTCGGTCACGATGTACGTCTCCGTTCCCTCCCTCAGAGAACGAGGGTTACCATATGTACCGCGACGTTTCGTTTCGTACCGCGACGTTTCATCCTAGGTCTTAAATTGAATTTAGTGAGGTCTAAAAAACCACAAAGGCTGAAAAATGAGGTTTATCTTTGTATAAAACCTTTTTTTTCTAAACTTTATTTGAACTTGTACATGTTAGTATATAACATGTTGCAAGACACTCTTTTAAAATCTGCCCATCATTTTTAATGGCATTTTAATGTTTACGTAAACAAAAAGTGCATATTGATGCTAATCAATTTTTTATTTGCTGTTTTTCGACATAAAACTTGTTGAATTGACTTCATTCTGTAGTATTAGTACTTTTTGAACAGGATTCTGTGATAACCGTGATAATTTTGGTCACTTTAATCATCTCATCATTTCCTCTCTAGTTATGATCAACTATGATCAACTAAAATCAACAATAATTGTGTTTTTACTGTATAATATGCAAAAGTACAATTTTCTATTTAAAAAAAATATCTACCTCTCCCTCTCTCTCACACACACACATCAGATAATCCTAGATAGATAGAAAGATAGATAGATAGATACTCTAATGATCCTGAGGTAACTATCTATCTAACTTAGATAATGCGTCGCGTAGGTCTTAAATTTCAATCTTTATGGTCTTAAAATGTCTTAAAAAGGTCTTAAATTTGACTTACTGAAACCTGCAGAAACCCTGGTACCCTATGTTGCACCCTGACCCCAGTCCACCTAGGGCAGGGCTATTCAATTCAATCATCTCCATCTGGCCCAAAGGCACCCCAACCTCCCTCCGCCTCTTTTCCTGGCGGTGTGGCTACATTTGGTTAGATATGCGAGTGGCGCGTGCAGCTGTACGTCTATACGCACTGTGCGTAGCATGAGCACTCCGACTAACCTGAGAAACGTTTTCAGTCCGAATATTTCAGCAGTTATTATGTGTGTCCCGTATTTCTGTCGACTGAACCAGCGATACCAATCATTTGTGAATGGTGCGAATATTTTGTTCGATCTTTGGTTCAATTATTTCCTTTCCATGAATTGGCCAAATTGGCCATTATGCGCCTGCATAATGGTCTGAAACGATTCAGATTCATTCGGACCGTTCCGTCACTGAATCATCTGAAGCTGTTTCTCGGTCAGTAACAACTGTTCAATTCGACACACCTCTGTTACAAACCACAAATCACTCGATGATTTAACTAGTTTTAAAGCAGATGAAGCAGCCTCAACATTCCAACACGACTGATGAGGTAAACAGCAGAAACATTGTGCCATGAACGAAGTTTGAAGACTTTAAATCCCCTAATTACCACCTTTACAAACATTTACCATGAATGTACTGTAGTAATTTACTATGGTTTGGGCAGAAATGTGGAATATTTATACTGAATACTATTTTATAGTCATTTATATTGCAGTAGATTAATTAGGTGGGTAGATGAATATACAATTCATTTTGTGTGTAGTTTGTACCTTTGTTTAGGCATTTTGTTATACAGTGGTAGTGAGTGAGTAGCCATGCATGGTATTACCTGTGGTTATAAAGTCTCACTGTCAGAATATTTTCATTTAAGCCTATAATAATTATAAATAAAATAATTCTTACCAATAGCTATGATCTTGTATAATTCATAATTTTGTACATAGCTGTAAATAGGTTATTTATTAAAGACTCATAAATCTACATACTGTTGGGTACCACATTTCCAAGTAAATACAGTGAGGAAAATAAGTATTTGAACAAGTCAAGTCAAGTTTATTTGTATAGCGCTTTTCACAATACAGATTGTATCAAAGCAGCTTCACAGTATTAAATTAAAATAATACAACAAAGTTTGTTTCAAGAGGAATTTATTGATTGATAAAATTAAATTAAATATCCCCAAAATATATGTTCTAAATGTTAGAACACCCTGCTATTTTGCAAGTTCTCCCACTTGGAAATCATGGAGGGGTCTGAAATTGTCATCGTAGGTGCATGTCCACTGTGAGAGACATAATCAAAAAAAAAAAAAAAACCAGAAATCACAATATATGATTTTTTAACTATTTATTTGTATGATACAGCTGCAAATAAGTATTTGAACACCTGTCTATCAGCTAGAATTCTGACCCTCAGAGACCTGTTAGTCTGCCTTTAAAATGTCCACCTCCACTCCATTTATTATCCTAAATTAGATGCACCTGTTTGAGGTCGTTAGCTGCATAAAGACACCTGTCCACCCCATACAATCAGTAAGAATCCAACTACTAACATGGCCAAGACCAAAGGGCTGTCCAAAGACACTAGAGACAAAATTGTACACCTCCACAAGGCTGGAAAGGGCTACGGGGAAATTGCCAAGCAGCTTGGTGAAAAAAGGTCCACTGTTGGAGCAATCATTAGAAAATGGAAGAAGCTAAACATGACTGTCAATCTCCCTCGGACTGGGGCTCCATGCAAGATCTCACCTCGTGGGGTCTCAATGATCCTAAGAAAGGTGAGAAATCAGCCCAGAACTACACGGGAGGAGCTGGTCAATGACCTGAAAAGAGCTGGGACCACCGTTTCCAAGGTTACTGTTGGTAATACACTAAGACGTCATGGTTTGAAATCATGCATGGCACGGAAGGTTCCCCTGCTTAAACCAGCACATGTCAATGCCCGTCTTAAGTTTGCCAATGACCATTTGGATGATCCAGAGGAGTCATGGGAGAAAGTCATGTGGTCAGATGAGTAGGGATGGGAACCGAGAACCGGTTCTTCTTCAGAACCGGTGCCCAGTGAATCGATTCCTTGGAACCGTTAGCATGCCTGCTTAACGATTCCGCTTATCGGTTCCGCTCGTTCAAATGTGACACGACGTCACACACGTGCTGTATTACGCATCTCTTCAGCCAGGCATTCATATAATCCTACAGTTCAAACTACAATCCGGCCTCTAGCTCATAAATGCCAGAGGAGAACTGGCCCCCGACTGAGCCTGGGTTCTCCCAAGGTTTTTTTTCTCCATTAGGTCACCTGATGGAGTTTTAGGACACCATTAGGTCACTTGATGGAGTTTTTCGGTTCCTTGCCACTGTTGCCTTTGGCTTGCTCAGTTGGGGATATTTTGGGGATATTTAATTTAATTATATCAATCAATAAATTCCTCTTGAAACAAACTTTATTGTATTATTTTAATTTAATACTGTGAAGCTGCTTTGATACAATCTGTATTGTGAAAAGCGCTATACAAATAAACTTGACTTGACTTGACTTGACGTGCTGCGTTGTTTTGGTTCAGAACGTAGCAAACACTATGAGCAAACATGGCATCGAGGCAGAAGCGCTCTGACGGCGTCCTAACTACATGCGACGCGACGGCGCGACACGCGATAAAAAGTATAATTTTCCATGTTAATCAAAGTTTAACCAGCCGCGACACGCGACGATTCTATTTGAAAAGGATCCTATTTTACTGCGACGTCGCGCTGGAACAACAATCTCAAAGTGTGGCAATGATAATATCAGGTACTATTTATGTGCTTTAAAAGCGTGTATAATTTGACTGAATATCATTTAGTGCTCCCAGCTTTGTATCTGTAAAAACAACAATGGATAAGTCACATCAGATCTTGAAATTAAACAAATGGAAACAAAAACGTTCAAAATGTGAAGAAAACCCGTGTATTATTTGACAAAGATTATTTTAGTAACTCAATAGCCTAATCCAAATGAGCACTGTTAATATTCCAAAAGGCACAAGCTCTTCCTTAACTGGTTTCAGTCTGTGTTTTTAGTTTTTATGGCACATAAATGGCTTTTTTTTGTGTGTGTGTTTTTTTGTCCGGACCAATGAATGTGAAAATTATCAATTTCCTAATCCTAAGGCACTCTTCTTGATAATCTTTCAAGGCACACACTAGCGTGCCATGGCATACTGGTTGAGAAACACTGCCCTAGGCTATAGGTCCCTGGACTTTACTTTGAGAAGTAGCTCACCTACTTTTAGGTTTGTTCCGAGGTTGCTACACATAATTTGTGTATACTCTGTGCTGTGTCTTCTGATCAGATATTAAAGCAAGTTAATACAGACAAATTTGTACTTATTCCCTCACCCAATAAGAATCGATAAGAGAATCGATAAGGAATCGGATTGATAAGCAATATCGATAAGGGAATCGGAATCGTTAAATTCTTATCAATTCCCATCCCTACAGATGAGACCAAAATAGAACTTTTTGGTCATAATTCCACTAACCGTGTTTGGAGGAAGAAGAATGATGAGTACCATCCCAAGAACACCATCCCTACTGTGAAGCATGGGGGTGGTAGCATCATGCTTTGGGGGTGTTTTTCTGCACATCGGACAGGGCGACTGCACTGTATTAAGGAGAGGATGACCGGGGCCATGTATTGCGAGATTTTGGGGAACAACCTCCTTCCCTCAGTTAGAGCATTGAAGATGGGTCGAGGCTGGGTCTTCCAGCATGACAATGACCCGAAGCACACAGCCAGGATAACCAAGGAGTGGCTCTGTAAGAAGCATATCAAGGTTCTGGTGTGGCCTAGCCAGTCTCCAGACCTAAACCCAATAGAGAATCTTTGGAGATAGCTCAAACTCCGTGTTTCTCAGCGACAGCCCAGAAACCTGACTGATCTAGAGAAGATCTGTGTGGAGGAGTGGGCCAAAATCCCTCCTGCAGTGTGTGCAAACCTGGTGAAAAACTACAGGAAACGTTTGACCTCTGTAATTGCAAACAAAGGCTACTGTACCAAATATTAACATTGATTTTCTCAGGTGTTCAAATACTTATTTGCAGCTGTATCATACAAATAAATAGTTAAAAAATCATACATTGTGATTTCTGGATTTTTTTTTTTTTAGATTATGTCTCTCACAGTGGACATGCACCTACGATGACAATTTCAGACCCCTCCATGATTTCTAAGTGGGAGAACTTGCAAAATAGCAGGGTGTTCAAATACTTATTTTCCTCACTGTACAATTTGTTTTAGGTTTACTTTAGCTTATTTATTGATACGGTTATGTTTCAATAAGTAAAAAATAATGTTTCAATAAATAAGCTAAACCCACCGGCCCTCCTCAACATTCCGATTTAATAATCCGACCCTTGAATTAAGCTAATTCAATAGCCCTGACCTAGGGGCATAACATTACTCACTTTTCATGCAATTCACTTCATATAGTATAGCAGTACATAAGTCAAGTCTCAACTCTTGTTTAAGACATTGTTCATATGCAGAAAATATGCTTAATCCAATATGGAATGGTAATGCTTGAAAGTTCTGTTTTCTCCGATTTGAGGTACAGTGGAGATCTTTGGTTATGCCAGCTATAATCCTCTAGATAGAAAGGTCATCTTGGACTTAAATTGAAGCTTATTAACTTGGGAAGTTTTTCATGTACATTTGAGGCAGCGATATAATAAAATGCTTGAAAATTATTACTTTTGATGACAATTTGTCAGGGGGACAGACATTTTTTTGTCTTTTGGGGTATGTTGAGGGTGATATTTGACAGCAAAAAGGCAGCAATCCCCAGAATCTTTTTCTGCTAGTTTCCCCTATGTGTCAGGATACACCATGCAAAATTTCAGGGTTATATGGCCATTTATGTAGCTGCAGTACCTTAATATTCACAATTACATCATTCAGTTTTTTGGCCCCTGAGACCAAACGGGGCCGAGTTGGGGGTGGTCGTTATCAACTTGTGATGGCCCAAGGAGGTATAAGATAATAGGAAATAATAGTGAAAAAAGGTAGCAAAAAACATCCTGAGGAGTGGACCTGGCTTGCGGCCTATATTACAAGTGTCACACTCAAACATCTGATGATGAAGAATTATCTTCATATTAAGAGTGTGTCAGTGATTTGAACAGCTCTCTGATAAAGACTAATAGTTTGTTCTGGAGAGTAGGGCTGGGACGGTTACCGCATTACCGCAATACCGCTGTCACGTGACGCCTACCGCGGGTCTGAGCTCGTCACCGTCATCACTGCTAAAAAAAATAATAAAAAAAAAATAAAAAACACTGGCCTTCACATGTGTTCATGTTGTGTCTAATGACATGGATTCATTGATTATAATGACATGGATTGTGTCTAATAACATTGTGTCTTACATGGATTCAAGGTTTTCTAAACAAAACTTATCATCAAAAGATGGAGCAAATCCGACCTTTCGCAAGTTGGGGAGCGCAATGTTCCATGACACATAATAACATTCCATTCGTAGGCTATTGACTATAACCCCTTATTTACACTCTGTTGCGCGTTACGGCTGCGCGCGCCCACTCTAGTCAATGCTTGTGTTTACACCAGCCACGACGCGGCGCGTTTCAGAAGCGTCTCTCCGTGCCGCTTCGCTAAATATAGGCGCCTAGTCTATTTTCGACGGACGCCGCATCCAAGCCGCACCGTAAGTCAATTTCCACATAAACACCCTGTGCAGACTCCCAATTATATTGCAAATGTCTTATAGCCTATAATTTGAAGACCCAAAAGCAGGACCTCAGCTTTTAATTGCACGTGCTTATTTAACACAATTCTCTCACGTGAAGACCGCGTTTGTCAACCCTCGCGGAGTCGCGGCAAGTGCACAGCACCAGAGAGTAATCTTGACGGCAGTTGCAAGAAAATGGAGTAGGCTACATAATCAAATTCACAAATATTACACCATTTAAACATTATTAAAAATACATAGGCTACTGAGTTACTAAAACAATCTTTGTCAAAGAATACACTTGTATGTTCACAGTTTGAACGTTCTTGTTTCCATTTGTTTAATTTCAAGATCTGAGGTGAATTATCCATTGTTGCTTTTACAGCTACAAAGCTGGAGCACTAAACGATATTCAAAGTCACATTGCATGCTTTTAACATTAAATAAAGAACATAAACAGTAGGCTACCTGAGATTATCATTGCCACACTTTGTTTGTTGTTACAGCCGCGACGTCGCAGAAAAAAAAAACTGGGGGAGGGTGGGGAGGGTGGGGAGGGGGGTTGAGGTTTAAAGCGGTTTACCGCTATACCGCTGTGATTTTTTGCTTTTCAACCGTGGTAAGAAAAAATCCATACCGTCCCAGCCCTACTGGAGAGTGTGTTGTTTGAGAAAAAAAGACTATGATTTAAAACTGATATGTTTTATGTTTTCATTTATTATATCATAATGATCACTGAGATACTGTGTTTCAGGAACCAGTGGAGTGGATGAGACTCATGCGTTCATCAGTTCTGGTGAAAATGTCTCTCTTCCCTGTAATAAAGCTCTTTCTGACTGCAAATCAACTACATGGACCTACGATAACAGACATTCAGAAGCAGTTGAACTGATTACTTTAGGGATAAAGAAGAACAACACAGAGAGACATGAGAGACTGAGTCTGGAGTCTGACTGCTCTCTGAACATCAAGAACGTCACAGGAGAAGATTATGGATTATACAGCTGCCAAAAATATGTGAAGGGCAGACAAAAAGGACCTGATGCACGTGTTTCTCTGCATGTTCTTCATGGTAAGTTTATGATTATGTGGTCAATTTAAAAAGGGCAGATTCCCCCTTTAAACTCAGATGATGATTGAAGAGTCCGTGATTTGTGTCTTGTGTTCAGTTTCAGTGTCTCCATCATCATCATCATCATCATCATCATCATCATCATCTTCATCCTCACAGACTGAGATCAGTCCAGGCCGCTCTGTGACTCTCTCCTGTCAGTTGTATTCATATACTCTATACTCCTGTGATAACTGGATCCGTTCTAGGGGATTAGAGCTGTTGTGGGTGAATCAGGCTGGTGTTGATCTGAAGACAGACTCCAGATATCAGATATTATTATCATCAGATCTCTGTATCATCAGACTGACTACAACACTCCTGAATGAAGATGACAACAGAGAGTGGAGATGTCAGCTTACTCAGGGAAATCAACTCAAGACCTCAGTCAGATACACTGTCAAGTATTCAGGTGAGAAAACAACACTTTAAAATATGATGTTAATGTCTGTGTTGTTCTTAAACTTTCTAGCCTTTTGAATTGGGGCAAACATCAGACTGAGACCGCTTTAAGTTTCACTTTTTGTTTACTTTCATTTTTGCATCCGAACTGCGCATGTACGTACATTATCGTCTGTGACATAAAGAACACATCAAAACAAATCAGCTTCTCTCCACATCTCCCCTCCTTCGAGAAAGACATACAGTTGTTTTGTATAACACAAACACAAAGGTTACACTTAAAAGTTACAACTCGTAAATAGTTTGTATTCACATCTATAGCATTCCTATGCCTCTATGAATTCAAAACATTGAAGAATTTGTACAGATTTCACTGATGAACTTTCTCTTTTTTTTATTGTCCGTTTCTCTCTCTTTTTTTCTTTTCTTTTTTTTTTGTGAGGTTATCCCCACCTATCTCAATAACCTTCAATAACTAAACTTTATTGGTGGTTTCACTATGCATACTGAACGAGTGACAACGTGTTCTGGCTCATTGCTCTCCGGGGTAATACACCCAGATTCTGGTTGTAAGTACTGAAGTAGACCCATTACTGTTTTCCTCTTGATTGGTGAGCAATAAGTGCCGTCTGACAACATCTCCCTCAGATGTCTTTTGTACAAAGGACCTGGGAGCACCTGCGGAATCCATAATCACTCCTGTAGTCTTCTAACAGGAGGTACTCAATGAGACCCCTTCCATCTTTGCAGAAGGGAGACAAAAAGCGTGTGAAAACAGATGCAGAGAAGCAATGGATGTCCTCTCGTTAGCACCCTTCGCTTTAGCATCAAGTTTAACTTTGATGTTGTTAGGACATCTTGGTTCCAGATTTAGTTCGAACATCCTGAGTTTACGGCCCATGAGAAGTTCGGCAGGACTCTCTCTAGTAGGTTTGGTGGGTGTGTCCCTATAGGAAAGTAAAGCCAGTGCCGGATTTTTCTGTCTGAGAATTGTCTTTGCAGTTTTCACAGCTCTTTCCGCCATCTTGTTTGCCTGAGGATAGTACGGACTTGAAGTTATGTGTGTGATCTCAAATGCTTTGCTAAAGTCAGCAAACAACTGGGACCTACACTGCTACCCCTTATCAGTCATGATTTGCTCAGGAATACCGAATCTCAAAATAATCCTGACAAGCTTTTGAATGACTGCTTCGCTGGAGACAGAGAATTTCCAGCCAACGTGAGTAGTAGTCAATGACTACCAAGTACAGTGGGGAGAACAAGTATTTGATACACTGCCGATTTTGCAGGTTTTCCTACTTACAAAGCATGTAGAGGTCTGTAATTTGTATCATAGGTACACTTCAATTGTGAGAGAAAGAAAATCCAGAAAATCACATATGTATGATTTTTAAATAATTAATTTGCATTTTATTGCATGACATAAGTATTTGATCACCTACCAACCAGTAAGAATTCCGGCTCTCACAGACCTGTTAGTTTTTCTTTAAGAAGCCCTCCTGTTCTCCACTCATTACCTGTGTTAACTGCACCTGTTTGAACTCATTACCTGTATAAAAGACAAATGTCCACACACAGGACATCAGGGATAAAATTGTAGACCTGCACAAGACTGGGATGGGCTACAGGACAATAGGCAAGCAGCTTGGTGAGAAGGCAACAACTGTTGGCGCAATTATTAGAAAATGGAAGAAGTGCAAGATGACGGTCAATCTCCCTCGGACTGGGGCACCATGCAAGATCTCACCTCGTGGGGCATCAATGATCATGAGGAAGGTGAGGGATCAGCCCAGAACTACACGGCAGGACCTGGTCAATGACCTGAAGAGAGCTGGGACCACAGTCTCAAAGAAAACCATTAGTAACACACTACGCCGTCATGGATTAAAATCTTGCAGCGCACGCAAGGTCCCCCTGCTCAAGCCAGTGCATGTCCAGGCCCGTCTGAAGTTTGCCAATGACCATCTGGATGATCCAGAGGATGAGTGGGAGAAGGTCATGTGGTCTGATGAGACAGAAATAGAGCTTTTTGGTCTAAACTCCACTCGCCGTGTTTGGAGGAAGAAGAAGGATGAGTACAACCCCAAGAACACCATCCCAACCGTGAAGCATGGAGGTGGAAACATCATTCTTTGGGGATGCTTTTCTGCAAAGGGGACAGGACGACTGCACCGTATTGAGGGGAGGATGGATGGGGCCATGTATCGCGAGATCTTGGCCAACAACCTCCTTCCCTCAGTAAGAGCATTGAAGATGGGTCATGACTGGGTCTTCTAGCATGACAACGACCCGAAGCACACAGCCAGGCAACTAAGGAGTGGCTCCGTAAGAAGCATCTCAAGGTCCTGGCGTGGCCTAGCCAGTCTCCAGACCTGAAACCAATAGAAAATCTTTGGAGGGAGCTGAAAGTCCGTATTGCCCAGCGACAGCCCCGAAACCTGAAGGATCTGGAGAAGGTCTGTATGGAGGAGTGGGCCAAAATCCCTGCTGCAGTGTGTGCAAACCTGGTAAAGAACTACAGGAAACGTATGATCTCTGTAATTGCAAACAAAGGTTTCTGTACCAAATATTAAGTTCTGCTTTTCTGATGTATCATGTCATGCAATAAAATGCAAATTAATCATACAATGTAATTTTCTGGATTTTTTTTGTAGATTCCATCACTCTTCTTCTCACAAATTACAGACTTCTACATGCTTTGTAAGTGGGAAAACCTGCAAAATCAGCAGTGTATCAAATACTTGTTCTCCCCACTGTATGTCTTCCCATTTAACTCACATAGGTCAGCTTCAAGCTTCTGACATGGAAGTTCAGGCAATGGTGTAGTGATAAGCAGCTAACAGGGCTGGCTTGGCCTTATTCTTATTACAGTAAGGGCACCTTTGAAATCTTTTCCTTCACAGCTTTGCTGATGTGTGGCCACCACACTGCGTCCCTGTATCTCCATCTGCTCTTAGTCAGGCCCATGTGCCCATGATGGATTCTTTCAAGGATTTCTGCTCTCAAGCTTGAAGGGATGACTATTTGATTTCCTCTTCTTATGATGCTGTTCAGTTGACTCAGAAACAGAACAGAAGGCAAAGGGCCTGAGACCCCCTTCATACACTGACTCTCACCCCACCCAGGCCGTGACTGCTAGCATCAGCGCTCAACACTGTATGCAATTTAGAATAAAAAAAACGAAGCACAGGCGCGGAAGAAATCAAAGCTTTTACCTTTTTAAAGGCTTCATTTTGCTCAGGCTTCCACAGCCATGCAACATCGGCTCTTAGCAAGTCATTCAAGGGGTACAGCGCACTTTTTTCACACTTGTTTTTCATTCAGCGAGTCTTCAGCAAGATGTTCTTAAGAATTTTTTTTAGAACTTCTTAAGAAATTGTTTTAGAACTTCTTAAGAATTTTTCAAGAATTGCACTTAGGAACATTTTTACGAACTTCTTCGAATTTATCTTAAGGATTTTCTTAACTTCTTTCCAAGAAACCACGAAAGATTTCGTGAATCCGGCCCCAGGACCTTACTGAGTCTTCTGTCATGTTCCTCCATCGTAGACCCGCACACCAGGATGTCATCAATGTATACAACAGTGCCCTCATGTCCACTCAATTGCTCAGACATTTTCCTTTGGAAAATCTCTGGTGCCGAAGTAATGCCGAACGGTAGCAGCGTTTGAAGCAACATCTCCCTAGTGGAGTAATGAACGTTGTGAGTCTGGCACTCTTCTCATCCAAAGGAATCTACCAGAACCCACTAACCACATCCAGGCTGGAGAACACAGTGCTTCCAGCTAACCTGTGAAGAATGTCATCCAAGGTGGGGAGAGTGAATTTTTCTCTTTGTACGCTCTCATTTAACCTTTTAAGGTCGACACACATTCTTATTTTACCTGATGGTTTCACCACTGGTACCATAGGGGCCACCCATTCTGTTGGCTCTGTAACACTCTCAATGATACCCAAGTTTTCCATTCGTCTCAGCTCCTCCTCCACTTTTGGCACAAGAGGGATTGGAATACGACGAGGGGTAGTGATGCCATATAGCCGTGGATCTGTTTTAGCTCTATCTTAACCGGTTCTCCTTTGAGAAGTCCAAGCTCTCCATAAACACTCACTTCCTCTACATACCAAGGTGTGCTCCTACATACCATATCAGACCAAGGTGTGCTCCACCTTCTCGATTCAGCAAATTGTCTTCCCCTGTCTTTACAACTGTATTTCTGAAATGGCAGTCCAGTGTTTTCTTGTCTCTTTGTAGTTGGGTTTTAGCTATAAACTGCCCTTTTGTTAGCAATTCCCCTCCAGGACTCTGCAGCGGTGCTGTCAGTACTAATGTATTACTACATCTGTTTTTATCAGTCACTGATCCGAGGAACAAGCTCTCCACTTCCTCTGTTACTTTTCTGACTCTCTTTGTGAAGCATACCGAAGCGAAATGGCCAATTTGTTACATTTATTGCATTCCTTTCCCCTAGCTGGGCATTCGTCTGACTGTGGATGCATCTGGTCACATCTACCGCTTTTTTTTCTCTCTTAGCTCCAAACATTTGTTTTCTCCTGCAGAAAGTATGCTTTGCTTTTACATCACCAGTGCTTCCTATTGCAGCTGAGGCTTTAATAGGGTTTGTGCTATTTTGTGCTTTAACAAGCTCATAGTGTCTATCCATATCCACTGCCGCTTTCAGAGTTAAATCACTGCACATCTGCATTTTCTGAGAGAGACTCGAATCTGCTATGCCAATCACTAGCCTACACAAATTTCCTCATCCTTACATCTGAAATCGCAATACTCAGCTAGCTTGTAGTGGTGTCTTATATAACTTTCCACCGTTTCATTTGCTTCCTGAACACGGAAGTGAAAGCGGGCTCTTTCGAATATGACGTTCCTTTTTGGCATAAAATAGTCATCAAACTTTGCGACGGTTGCATCGTATGTTATGGCTTCGTTCTCCCCAAAGATGAATGACATAAATATATGTTCTGCCTCTGGGCCCACACGTCAAAATCCCCAGAGTTAAATTAACTCTGCTCAGAGTACATATGGTACCACTGTAAAGAGTGTTAAAGCAACTTCAAGTTAATGAGATAATTTAGTGATTAAGTGATGATTGAGCATTAGTGATGAACACCTGCTGTTAACAAGCAGAATCACAAAAAAAAAGAGAAACACAAGAACTACAACTGACTTCAACTACAGCCTTAGATTAAATCAACTGAAGAAAAAAGAAGACATTAAATATCTGAAGATCTCAGCAAAGGAGGATTAAACAACTCCACAAACAACATCAACAGCTTCACTTATTACTAACCAGATTGACTTTGTCATGTGTACATTAGTTCTTTTTGAGAATTTACAGATGTTTAGATGTTTGTTTTATTGAAAATTAACATGAATTCTACCTTTTTTTATTAATCATTACTTGAATAAAACATTAAAATATAGAGACAATATTATGTAGATGAATAAAATGAAATGAAATGATATTAAGGTTAATTGTATAGGTATATTATTTTTATTATTAAAATGTTTATTTAGACATTAACTAGATGTTTTACTAACAGCCAGGCATTTTAATAATTTGTGGCATTGTTGTTAACTGTAAGGAAGAGATGATAATTTGGTGGATTTGGTGTATTCATTCGAATGTAATCATAACGGTCGCCTGAGGGTGCTCAACGACCACGTCATCTTTGAGCGTGAGGGTTTCTAACAATTTCAATCGACGAAACTACAAAGCTGGCATGGAGGTATATATAATTACAAAATAAAGTCATTATGATTGTTATTGCTATTAATATTATTTTATAAAGTAACATGCAAGATAAAAGTTTTATCACTCATTGTGACGAAGCCGTTTCTGCTCCAGCTCCAGCTCTCCAACGCACAGTGTATATGTCAGCATCCGAATTCACTCACTTCATTTCGTTCCCTCCTTGCAGATATAGTGCACTCAAATGCCTTACACTATATTGGGATTAGTGAATGAGTGAGAGGTTTCGGACACAGCTACAGACATCAAGAATCAACATTTGAATCTCAACAATGGGGACAGGCTTTATGCCGAAATGCATGCTGGGAGCAATGAGTTTTATACTATGGTGGCTCCCAGCATGCATTGCGGCATGAAGCATGTCACCATTGTTGAGATTCATATGCTGATTCTTGATGTCTGTGTGTGTCTAAAGATTTTTTTTCCATATGTATTTTGAAAATCTCAATTCAGAATATCAGATCTGTTGCAAGAAAGTATTGTTGGTGAATATAATCTATTAATAAGAAATAACCACTTTTGGTCAGAGATGAGATCAGTGATTTATTCTACTTTATGATGCTTCAGGATCTTCGCCAAGCCCCGTTAGTAGATGTGAATACTCGATGAAAACTTCCCAGCATGTCTTCTTTGAATGTCCTGCAATGTATGAAGTTGAGTCACTCCCAGTGAGAGCATGGAAACCAAGAAGTAGCTCGAGGACCTGTGGCTCCATCTGCAGTTGTTCCACTACAGCATGATCTGGGACGTACTTTCTCTCCTTTGCTGTACCTGTCTTCATCCAGATCTTTTGGCATGGCATCATGTGGAAGTGGGCAATCAGCAGTACCAAGACGTCGGTGTCTCTTGCAGAGACAACAATTTTTGATGCTTGGCTTCTGATGCAGTGAAGGATAATTATTGTGTCTGCTTCTTCATGTTTAGCTTCCAAGCTGTCAGTGTTAAGGGTTGTATTAGATGCTTCAACCCTCTCTTCATCGCTGAAGCCACCTGCAGCAACTATAATCTTGGTGTCTGGTGCTCTCACAATCAGCTGTTGTGATAGAAAGTGAGCAAGGTCTGCCTTGTTGTCCTCGTGAGCGATAAAGTTCTCCCATTTTGTGGGAAGAGGTAAATCTCTGCCCTCAACTGGTCTTCTGATTGCCACCAAGCCTCTTCCACGCCTTTTACGTGTTCCACTCTTGATTGAGTGTGTGTGGTAGCGATCAAACAGAACATCAATTCGCTGGAACTGTGCTCCACTTCGGAGAACAGTTTCCACAAAGATGTCTGCCAGGTCTCCAAAAGTCTTTGCTTCTTGTGGCTTCCCAATAGCAATGACCAAAGCTTGACCATCAACGATAAGCATTGATTCGTCTTGTAGGTCTGTGGCACCAAGGTGGTTAGGACATGGAATGTCAGCAGTCAAGACCTTAGCAAGTATCGCCTTTGAACCTGAACGAAGCTGCCCATTAACTTCTGCCAAGGACAGAGGTACAACGAATAGTTCATGCATCATAATGCTTTTGAGATTGACTGGGCGTCCTGCCTCATATGCAGCAATGAGGCGCTGTAGAATGTTTCTGTCTGCCTTGACAGTTTTTGCCTTCCCAGTGATTGGGTCTGACTGTTGAACTTCAAACAGGATAGCAAAAGTCAAATACTTGTTCTTTTTCAGTTTGTCCCTGAAAGTGACTCTTCTCCCCTCAGATGGCAACAGCCTCTCCTCTACAAATGTATCCAGTTGACTTTGCCCTTTCTGTGTAGATGTCAACAGCTTATCTTCAATATCCTGGGTGGCAAAGTCTTTGTTTGCAATGTTTTGCAGTGTCTGGGGCAGGTTAGCCGAAAAGAGACCAAATCTCTGCAATACTGCAAGCAAAGCATCTTCATCTATTGAGTTCCGTTTCATTCTGCCTTTTGTGGTTTCATTGTGGATGTAGTCATCATCTGTATCCAGACCAAAGGCAACTTTTGTGTCATGGGCAAGATGGGATCGGAAGTTGAAAGACAGAGCCCATCTGCCAAGAGCTGAAGATGTCTTTGTGATACCAACAATTCCTCCTCCCTTTTTTCCAATACAGCCTAGCCACTCCTGTCTATGATCGGGATCCACTTGGTTGAAGCGATGTAAAGAGCGCTTGACTACAAAGTTTCCAGCCTCAAACTCCCTTTTCCTTTCTTGATAGATGAGACATTCTTCTAAATTTGGGGACTGGTGAATCCGCTTGAGACTGCAAACAGCTTCCATGATCAGGGGAATCAGAAATGCAAACTGGAAGAAATTGTATGTCTTATTTATAATGCTAAAGAGACTTCACTGACATATCCAAACGCTGTTGTCCCTGTTTTGGTGGCACTGCATCAAATTTGTTACAAAAAGGGCTAGACATTTTATCCCTGCATAATGCTCATGGCACTATTTAACTTGAAGTACAACCAAAAACAGTGTTGTTGTTTTTTTATTTTTTATGCAGTGGTCAATTGAGATTTTGTGTTATTTTGCTTCCTTAACTTGTATTCCTTCAGATCAGTGCAAAGAAAATACACAACAATACAAAGCACAACTGTGAATTTCACTACACTTTGTCTATTCGAGTCTGTGGATTTCAATTCCGATATAAAAGTTTAGATTATACAAATTAGCACATATTTAAATAGATAATGCCTCATTTGCATATGTAAACATGACATTTCAGAAAAGTTGTAATACAAAAAATGTTTGTCTCTATGTAAGTGAAAAACTGGAAAAGTTTTATGGTGATATCTATAACTTAAAAATGTTACCCTATCCACCTGTAGTGTTTCGGCTGTGAATAATGCACCTATTGTTTCGATAGCAATTACAAGAAAATGGGACCCTTATTTCAATGTTATACGATGGGTCCTTATTCAGGAGACATTGAACTTTCTAAAAATGTGGTATAACAACTTTTCGTCAAAAATGCCTACAGGGTTACACAATCTTGAAGATTCGGACCTGACTACTGATCATCTTTGTTTCTAGTTCCCTTTGCAACAAATCATGTGTTTTGGTAAACACTGTAACAAAGACCACAAGAGTCAAGAGTCAAACTGACCAACTAATGGAAACACTGATTAACATAATGGTGACCAAACATTTTCATTAAAACATCAACATCTAAACATCTGTTAATTCTTAATAAGAACTTCTGTACACATATGATATAAATAAAGTCAGTATGTTTATTAATAAGTGAAGCTGGTAATGCTGTTTGTGGAGTTGTTTAATCCTCCTCTGCTGAGATCTTCAGAGATGTCTTTTATCTTCAGTTGATTTCATCTAAGGGCGCTTTCACACTGGCAGTTTAGTGCGGACCGGGGCACGGTTCGCATGAAAAATCGCTAATGTGAACGCTGTCATCGGACCCGGGTGCGCACTAGAGTACCGAACCCGAGACTACCTGGAGGAGGTGGTCTGAGCTCGGTTGCTCCCGAACCG
This sequence comes from Leuciscus idus, assembly GCA_021554675.1. Lineage (NCBI taxonomy): Eukaryota > Metazoa > Chordata > Actinopteri > Cypriniformes > Leuciscidae > Leuciscus > Leuciscus idus. Next base: position 55,806,265 of record CM038621.1, on the reverse strand, counting down.
TGGTGCGGTTCGCGTTAATGTGCAAGCAAGACGGACTCGGGTGCGCGCTTGTTCAGGAAGTATAGTATCCCGCGCATGCGTATCACTGTCGCATCAGTGAAAAATCTTCTGCGAGCAGCAGAAACACGGCGTCCCCTGGATATGTGCTGAATTACACCATGTAATGAACATAAACATAGTTGTCTCTCACTATGTTGTGCATAATAGCACCAAAAAAACAGACAAATTACAGCTATGCTCAGTCGAGTTGTATTCTCCATGCGTTTTCCGTGTGCGTTTGCGATGACGTAAGATCACTGCAAATGCACCTGGGTTCGATACAACTAATTGAGTGTGAAACCAGACCAACGCTGCGGGGGGCGCCGGGAACTAGCGCACTCGGGTTCGGACCGCAGCAAACGAACCCAGTGGAAAAACGCCCTAAGGCTGTAGTTGAAGTCAGTTGTAGTTCTTGTGTTTCTCTTTCCTTCAGTGATTCTGCTTGTTAACAGCAGGTGTTCCTCACTAATGCCCAATTATCACTTAATTATCTTATTAACTTTTACTCTGATTCAGAGTTGCTTTAACACTCTTGAGAGTGGGACCATATGTACTCTGAGCAGAGTTAATTTAACTCTGGGGATTTTGCTGTGCATACAGTAGATCAGAGCACTTACTTGGACATCCTCGCTATCCGTGTTTAGTTTACTAGCAATCCGGTAACTCACAAACCGTTGCTTCCAATCTGGCCAATTCCTCCGGCTTGGAAAAGTTCAGTTGCTCTGGAGATCTTCTCAATAAAGTTCAGTCCAGTACTTCTGACACCACGTGTCGCTCTTAAACTTTCTAGCCTTTTAAATTCGGGGCAAACATCAGACTGAGACTGCTTTAGGTTTCACTTTTTGTTTACTTTCGTTTTTGCATCCGAACTGCGCATGTACATACATTATCGCCTGTGATGTAAAGAACACATCAAAACAAATCAGCTTCTCTCCACAATGTCCTACAGGTGATGTGTCTGAACATTCATCTTCTGCAGCTCCAGTCGATTCACCAACACTGATTCCAGTCAGAAGCTCAAACTCTGAGAAGACATCAAGCCGAACTACAGCAGCAGCTCCTACACAAGGTTCATGATCACATGATCACTGCATAAATAGATTTATTTTTGGTGAATGGCGATAGTCATTCTCCTCCTGACAGCTTGAGAGTGAAGTAAGAAGATAATAGATGATAGACTCGTGCACATATTCATCATTTCTGTGATGTGAAGCTCCAGTATTATGTGATGATGTTGTTGTGTATATGTGGCATTATTTGTTGAACTGAACTAACAGACGTGATCCACAGATCCAGCTGATACAGCATCAGAAACTGAAGTCAGTGTGACTGCTGGATCATTATACAGAGGTACGACACGTTCATTTATACTGACAGCTTTATAACATTAAACTATCAGTCAGTCTGTAAATGCTTCATCAATAACTGTTGATAGTTGAATACCCTTGACTTCAGTCATGTACAGTTTCTCTTCTTCTCCTCTCATGTTTCCTGCAGTGATTGTGATTATTGTTGAGATCGCAGTGTTTGCTGCTCCTACTGTGATTCTTCTTCAGATCATCTGTGCAAGAAGAGCTGGTGAGTTTTGAGCCGCACACAATCTGATGATTCACACTCATCTGATCTGGAACAATCTGCAATCATGATAAAAACACATACGAGAGGTCAGTCAATGCTTTTATTTTGCAGGGAGGAAGGACTCGAAGCACCCAGAGGAAATAGAGATGCCAACAATATTAGAATAAAATACTGATGAGTTTAGAGCCAATCTGCAGCAATATTTACAATAGCAAAAACTTACAGAGGATTGTTCATTGTTTTATTTTCTTCTTCTCAGAAAACAGATCACCCTGAAGAAATAGTGACACCATCAAGTTTAGATTAACATTTATTTTATTTATTTTTTTGCAAATAAAAGGCCAGATTTATTTTCATTTATATGGATTTTATGGATATTTGCCTTATGTGCTGAAGTCATTTTCTTGAGCTTCATATGTTAACTGCTTTAAATATAATATTAAATACAGTAATTAACAGATTCAGATTGTTTGTATAATCCTCTCTGTGTGATGGAGCTGATTTCATTGCTGTTTTTAGCATCTTTTTTTTCATTATGTATGATAGCAAAAACTTACAGAGGATTGTTCATTGTTTTATTTTCTTCTTCTCAGAAAACAGATCACCCTGAAGAAATAGTGACACCATCAAGTTTAGATTAACATTTATTTTATTTATTTTTTTGCAAATAAAAGGCCAGATTTATTTTCATTTATATGGATTTTATGGATATTTGCCTTATGTGCTGAAGTCATTTTCTTGAGCTTCATATGTTAACTGCTTTAAATATAATATTAAATACAGTAATTAACAGATTCAGATTGTTTGTATAATCCTCTCTGTGTGATGGAGCTGATTTCATTGCTGTTTTTAGCATCTTTTTTTTCATTATGTATGATTGATACTAATTTTCTAAATAAAACCTCCGCAATTGTCTTTAATATGTCTCCATTTTTGCTCTGGCCCCCTTCCTGTTCGCAGGAGTGATGAGATACTTCGTAGACTGTCCTCACTCAATGGCTGATTGTCTAAGTGGTGTCCGCAAAATAATATAGAATTCATAGACAATTGGAAAAGTTTTTGGGGCAGACCTGACCTGTTGAAAAGAGATGGTATTCATCCCTCCTGGGATGGTGCTGCTCTTCTCTCTAGTAATATGGCACATAGTCTTAGAGCTCAAACATGACAATCTGGGGCTCAGGTCAGGAAGCAGACAGACTGGCTAAACCGACCGTCTGCAAGCAGCCTCGCGTCACCAAGGTCAGAAAAATCCCATCACATAGAGCCTCTTTCACCTAGATATCATCATATAGAGACTGTGTCTGTTCCCCGAATTAGGACATACAAAAAACTTCCAAACCCATTCAAGGGTAAAAATGTAATTGATGTTCAACAAATAAAAAACAGATATAATACAGATGAACAAATGATAAAGCTCGGGTTGCTGAATATTAGATCCCTTACTTCAAAAGCACTTATTGTTAATGCTATGATTACATAATCATAATGTGCTGTGCATAATGTGCTATAATCTAGATGTGCTGTGTTTGACAGAAACCTGAGTGAATGAGGCCAACAGAGGTTACTGTTATAAACATGAACCTCGTCTGAGAGGCAAAGGGGGAGTTGTTGCTGTAATTTATATTAATATCTTCAGAATTACTGAGAAGTCTAGTTTTAAATATAATTATTTTGAAGTGTTTGTGCTTAATGTAACACTATCTAGTGTAAATGATAAATCACGTTTGAGATTTGTGCTGGCTACTGTATACAGGCCACCAGGGCACCATACAGACTTTATCAAAGAATTTACTGACTTTCTATCGGAGTTAGTACTGGCTGCAGATAAAGCCCTAATTGTTGGTGATTTTAATATACATGTAGATAACGAAAAAGATGCATTGGGATTGGCATTTAAGGACATTCTTAACTCTACTGGAGTTAGACAACACGTGTCAGGACCTACTCATTGTCGTAATCATACTCTAGATCTAATATTATCACATGGAATAAATGTTGATGCCGTTGAAATTCTGCAGCAGAGCGATGACATCTCAGATCATTATCTAGTCTTGTGTAAACTTAATTTAGCCAAGGCTGCAAAGCCGACTCCATGTTACAAATATATTAGACCTATCACTTCTGCCACTAAAGATTGCTTTATTAATAATCTTCCTAATCAGTTTCATCTCCTCAGCATCCCAGATATCTTAGAAGAACTTGATATTGCGACAGAAAAGTTTGACTCTCTTTTTTCCAGTACTTTTGGCACAGTTGCTCCGTTGCGCTTAAAGAAGATTAAAGAAAATAGTCCAACGCTGTGGTACAACGAGCACACTCGGGCCCTTAAGAGAGCAGCCAGAAAAATGGAGCACAACTGGAAGAAAACAAAACTAGAGGTATTTCGCATTTCATGGAAAGAGAGCATGATTGCATACAGAGAGGCCTTAAAAGCTGCCAGATCTGCTTATTTTTCAACCCTATTAGAAGAAAATAAACAAAACCCTAGGTATTTATTTGAAACAGTGGCTAAACTAACGAAAAATAAAGCTTCAAGCCCAGAAGTTTCCAAGCAGCACAGCAGTAATGACTTCTTCACTTATAAGATTGATAATATCAGGGAGAAAATTATAACCATGCAACCCTCTACTACAGTATCACATCAGGCAGTGCATTGTAGTCTCGCTAAGGAAAAATTCGATTCATTGATTGCTATAGAAGAGAAAGAATTTTCTAAACTCGTTAAATCATTTAAATCGACAACATGTATGTTAGACCCTATACCGACTAAGCTACTGAAAGAAATGCTCCCAGAGGTCATAGATCCTCTTCTTAATATCATTAATTCATCTTTGTCTCCAGGATACATACCAAAAACATTTAAGCTGGCTATGATTAAACCGCTTGTTAAAAAACGCAACTTGATCCTACAGAATTAGTCAATTACAGGCCGATCTCGAATCTATCTTTTCTGTCAAAGATACTAGAAAAAGCAGTATCCTCACAACTGTGTTCCTTTCTAGAAAGAAATGATATCTACGAGGATTTTCAAGCAGGATTTAGACCGTACCATAGTACCGAGACAGCTCTCGTTAGAGTCACAAATGATTTGCTCTTATCATCTGATCGTGGTTGTGTCTCTCTATTAGTGTTACTCGATCTTAGTGCTGCATTTGACACCATTGACCACAACATTCTTTTAAATAGACTTGAAAATTATGTTGGCATTAGTGGAATTGCATTAGCATGGTTTAAATCATACTTATCTGACCGTTATCAGTTTGTAGCAGTAAATGAAGAGATGTCTTATCGATCACAAGTTCAGTATGGCGTACCACAAGGCTCAGTACTAGGACCGCTGCTGTTTCACTCTATACATGCTACCCTTGGGAGATATCATTGGGAATGCATAGCTGATATAAAAAATCGGATGACTAGTAATTTCCTACTACTTAATTCAGAAAAAACAGAGATTCTAATTATTGGACAAAAAACTTCCACATGTAATAATCTAGAATACTGTCTAACACTTGATGGATGCTCTTAAGTCTTCGTCGTCGGTTAGGAACCTGGGTGTGCTCTTTGATACCAATCTTTCATTTGAAAGACACGTGTCTAGTATCTGTAAAACCAAAAAAAATTTCATCCTAAAAATATATCTAAATTACGTCATATGATCTCAATGACAAATGCGGAACAATTAGTCCATGCGTTCATGACATCAAGGCTAGATTATTGTAATGCTCTACTGGGTGGTTGCCCTGCACGCTTAATAAACAAACTACAGCTGGTCCAAAACGCAGCAGCTCGAGTTCTTACCAGAACCATGAAAGTATGACCATATTAGCCCAATTCTGTCAACACTGCATTGGCTCCCTATTAAACATTGTATAGTTTTTAAAATATTGCTGATTACTTACAAAACACTAAATGGTTTAGCTCCGCAGTACTTGAGCGAGCTCTTAATGCATTATAGTCCTTCACGTCTATTGCGATCTCAAAATTCCGGCCAGTTAATAATACCTAGAATATCAAAATCAACTGCTGGCAGTAGATCCTTCTCCTATTTAGCACCAAAACTTTGGAACAGTCTTCCTAACATTGTCCGGGAAGCAGACACACTCTGTCAGTTCAAATCTAGACTAAAAACACATCTCTTTGACCTAGCATACACATTATAGACTTTTATAATTCAATGTTAGGCTGCATAGATTAGGTCAGCTGGAACCGGGAACACTTCCCATAAATCCGGATGTACTCGTTACATCATAAGAAGAATGGCGTCTACGCTAATATTAGTCTCTCTGTTTATCCTGAGGTTTACCGCAGTCCGTCGGATCCAGGTCGTATCCAGATCGATCTGATGAAGGACCTGTGCCTGGACACACTCTCTCTCACACACACACACACACACACACACACACACACACACACACACACACACACACAAGATATGATGAAGGACCTGCGCCTGGACTCGATGACAACGCAGTCCTGAAATGTCAACTAGTCTCTCCCCTGTGAAGGCCTCCCCCCCCTCCCTTTACCTCTCTACAGATAAAACGTTGTCGGGATAATTCCAGTTTACACTTAAAATAGTTACAAAATAGATGTACGGGATGATGATAACTTATATTATTAATTGTACCCAGCATATATGGAAAATGTTACCAGCGAGAGAGAGAGAGAGAGAGAGTAAGAGGAAGGAGGAGGTAAAAAGAGAGAGAGAGAGTAAGAGGAAGGAGGGGGTAAAGAGAGAGAGCCCCAAGAAAGGGACCCAGAGAAGAAGAGAGCCAGAGCATCAAAAGAGACAGAGCAACAGTTTCAATCTTCTTTTATCCCCCACCGCACTAAAGGTGTGACAATTCATCGACCCCCAAAGTACACACATCTTGGCCTACAGGCCTTGATCACTATCAGCCCCTCTGTGCCTTTAGGAACTACAAATGGTCCTTGTGGTACTAAGAGGGGGTGGAAACAGTAAAGAAAATATATTTTCAATCCTACAAGCTGATGTAAAGCCAAAACAATCTCTGTTAACTGTAATTTCCTATTATCACTGTAAAGCTGCTTTGAATCAATTTATATTGTTAAAAGCGCAGTATAAATGAAGATGGCTTGACTTGACATTATTTCACTTATGCAGCACGCATGGAAACACACGTGCAAAGATAATGCACACAGTCATACCGCTAATCCAGGAAATATGAATATACTCAACATCAGAACGTTTCAACACATAATACAACAATTATCGATACAAACAATGTTTAAGACCGTATATGTGAAAATTAAACTTACTTTCAAAGTTACACACACTCAACTATGGCTTGAATACACGCGAGCCCCCCACAGCTTTCAAGCGGAACATAAGTTGTGTTAAAGGGGTCATATAATAGTACATGCACTTTTACAAGTTGATTGTACTGAAATGTGTGTTGGCAGTGCCTGTACACAACCATCATAAAATGATAGAAATCCATCCAGTGGTTTTTTTTTTTTATCTTCTTATACGTTTCCCCTAGGGCTGCACGATTATGACAAAAATCATAATTGTCGATTATTCCCTTGAAATTGTAATTGCGATTATTAATTACGATTATCCAAATTCACATTGAATGGTGTTTTGAATAGTTTGGCCATGGGACCCACATTTCCCCATGGTCATCAAGCTGCGACCCACCTTTTTAGGAATTATATAGGCCTATTATAATACATTTGTTTACACAAAAATTGTTGACACACACAAGTACTGTCCCCCTTTACTTAACATAATAAAATATAAGAATATGACTAATACTGATAAATAAACAGTATAGGCCTACGAGGTTAAGCTATTAAATAGCAGTCCCAAACTAGTTTTTGTTAATACAATCTTGGTATGAGCCACCACAGTCATATAAAAATATAGAAATAACCAATAAGTGGCATTTTGGGGTTATGGAAACAACAGTTAGGCTACCATGGTGATACACAATACTTACAAGAACTGTTAAAGAAACATGGAAGCGTCTCCTGATAAATAGAATGAACATCATACCTGCATGCAAAACACATGACGTACTTTACGTCATAAACGTATTTTACTTTTATTTCGTTACTTACTAATTTACGGCGTTGCATGCTCGTATTTCTTTTGCGCTTTAGTGAAGTGATACAGCGCGCACCGGCGCATTTGCGCGTGCAATTAAAGAATGCAGACTACGAGCACAGTATAACGATGACAGGACATGAAATTTAGTTTTTCTGAGGTGAGAGATTTAAATAACGATAGAATAATGATACTGACATATAGCCTGACACCATCTCATCTGACCGCAGATACTGAATCTGGACAACGCGGGTTTTTTTTCTAATTTAAAATGTAACGACGTTGCATGCTTGTTTATTTTGCGCTTTATATAGTGAAGCGATATACAGCGCGCTCCGCCGCATTTGCGCGTGCAATTGAAGAGTGCGCGCTACTGCAGTAGCAGCTATAGCGGTTGAGAGGACAGGAAAGGTGAGAGACTTTTTATTTCAGTGTACACTTGGTCTTATTGTGCTGGGTTCTCTGAAGTAGTCGTATTCGCCTCTCACAACGTAACATGCTCTAAACACATCACGCAGAATATTGTAAGCGGCTTTTTTTTTTGTAATCACGGCTTTAAACGATTACGTAATCGTGGCATCCGTAATCGTAATCGCGATTAGAAATTCGATTAATGTGGACCAGCGCGGTCATTGTTGATAGCTGGAGCACTGTCTGTCTATGAGCAGAATGGCGGTGTTCTGTTCTTCGGTGCAATAACGAACACAGCAGTCATGTTGATGTTCCTAAATCCGAACCGCTGAAGACGCAGTGGCTGAGTTTTTTTTCGAAGGGAATATTACTCACGATCAACGTCAATGCTTTCATGTTTGCGAGCGTGAATCATTTCACACACCAGACTGCTTTATAAACTAGGTCAGTATAAAGTTGGTTTTGTTAAGAAGCTGCTCCTGAAAAAAGGATAAGTACCAACTATTCGTGTTCCTGCTGCACCTCCAGAAGAACTGAAGTGAGTGTAACGTTTTATTAACCTTTATATTCATATTTATATTAATCTTTGCAAATCGCTTGCACGCTTCACGAATGCGGCTATTTTTACACTCAGGGTACATTACGGCATGTATTCTATGTACGACGTTCTCAATATAATTCATAATCCCACGTTTATAATGAACAACGCGTTATGGTTATTGTGTTATTATTACAAACGGTGTCCGCACAGAACAGAGGGGCGGGATGAGCAAAGCTCATTATCATTTAAAGACATATGCACTTAAACGGCGTGCTGAAAACAGAGCTGTTTTGACCAGATAAAATTAGTGTTTTCTTACAATACTAATGATCATTTTTAATTAAAGTATATTACAAACTTTTAATTTAGACCCTAAAGAATCATATTAGCTTGTACAAAAATGGCATTATATGACCCCTTTAAACTCTGAGGGTGGGACTAAGTTACGGATGTCTATGATTCACAACCCAACAATAATTAACTTACTAAGCCTTTTTAACATATGGTGAAGCGGTGCACCTAGTGCAGCGCCCGCCAAAGGGGGCAGGGCATCTGCCTATATAAGCAGCTAATTTCGCCATAGGATTTCAGGTTAATTAGAAGAACGGCAAGTTCTACGCAACGCTCGTTCCCGTTATCTCAGAGAACCGATATGTTCCCCTTCGAGACGTTTACTCGTATTTCGTCGCTAGACGCTACAGGGAACCAGTCCAATCACGCCTTGCTATGTTCAAGCAGAACGGCAGTAGGGCTAAGAGAGGGCAGAATTGCTCCCGATCAGAAGGGGCTCGGACTGTGGTCGGAGCCTCCAGAGAGGTAAATGGTAGATCGAGCTTACTCAGAGGTCAAATCCAATTAGTCAATCCAAATCCAAAGAGGCCATACCTCCGATGGGGCATTGAAGGCCCACCGAAGCGTAGGCCAACACGATAGCGTCCACTATCCAGCAGGAAAATCTCTGCTTCGTGACTGGAAGCCCTTTGGTGCGGCCACCGAAGCATACGAAGAGCTGCTCCGACTGCCTATACTGTACAGGGCAGAGTAAGTGTAGTTGTCGCTCGTCTTCCGCATGGGGAAGCAAACAGCGAAATAACTTGTCCTCTGAATGGAGTAGAGAGCACTTTGGGCACGTAGCCATGCCTGGGCTTGAGGACAACTTTGGAGTTGTTAGTCCCAAACTCAAGGCAGGAAGCGCTGACGGAGAGTGCTTGCAAATCACCCACTTGCTTGACCGATGCTAAGGGTAGCATGACTCCGGTCTTGAGCGAAAGTAGCCGACAGGGGCCCTTTGAGGGCCCTAAGGACTGTTGATCGGTCCCAAGAGGGTATGGTAAGAGGACGAGGCGGTTTGAGCTTCCTTGCCCCTTTCAGGAAGCGAATAATCAGATTGCTTCTACCGAATGATTGGCAGGCCATGGGAGCTATGGGGCCGCCATATAGACTTTCAGTGTGGAGAGGGTGCGACCCGCGTCCAGCAGCTCTTGTAAAAAGGAAAGCACCAGTGGTACTTTACATGAAGTAGAGTCTTATACTGCCTCGGGCTGAGCACCAGGTGAAGAAAATAGACCGCTTAAGGGTATAGAAGCATCTCGTGGACTGGGCTCTATACTCAGAGATGGAGTTTGGGACTCTCGCTGGGAGGTCCGTAAGCTCCCGTTGAGGGGCCACACATGGAGGGCTCACAGCTCGGGCTGGGGATGACAGATTGTCCAGTTCCTCGGGGAAGAAGGTCTTTCCTCAGGGGTATTGGCCATGGGGCTGCTGAAAGTATGCCCTGGCCGTACTTTAGAGGGGATTTGTTTCAAAGTTATCATCTTGAACGGCCGTCTCATAAGGGTGCGTGTTGACTATGCCCCAGAAATCGGGGTGGTCTGCGAGCAAATTGGAGCGAGTAGCCTCATGTCACTGTGTCCAGTACCCATTCTGACACGCCTGGGATGGCTTTCCACGCCTCGGCCCGGGGCTGAATTATTTCTGGAGACAGTTTGGGCAGGGAGCTGACGCCCGTGGGATTTGGAAGAGGAAAAGTGCTAACAGCGGTCAATTGCATGGGTGCGTGAACGTGAACACAGCTTGCAACTGCAACATCTACTCCAACAGCCGAAACTGAACAGGGTGTTTGGAGGAACACTTGAGACTTTTTGGAGGATGATCCGGCCGCGGCGAGACTTAACCTTTATTTATATAGCGCTTTTTACAATACAGATTATTTCAAAGCAGCTTAACAGTGATAACAGGAAAATAATGCAACAAAGTTTGTTTCCAGAAGAAAATAGCGTCACAGTCCAGCTTAAGTAAGTTCAGTGATGGTTCATTTTTGTTGTGAAAAAGTTATTAATTTAGTTAATTTATATACATAGCCGCTCTGGAGAAAACTGTGATGTCACCGTCAAGCTCAGTTCAGTTCTCATATAATGGTGTCAATGCAGGCAGATCAATATTATTGTTGAATATTAAATTAAATTCCCCCAAATAAGCAAGCCAATGGCGAAAAATGCGACAGCCTTTCTTTAAGCCCAATCTTTAACCCTCCCCTCTTCCTTCCTGGATCAGCATTATCTTAGGCCCAGTGTCCCTGACGCTTAGGAGAGAAGCGTTTAGACTGATGAGGGTGCTGTCAACGCTCACTCAATACATTACATGGGGGTTTTGTACAGGAAAGTTGAGTGTCACTCAGAGTCAAGAACATTAAAGACCACATAGCAAAATCCCCAGTGTTAAAATACACAGTCTATATATGTCACTATATAGCAACGGATTTAAACACTCGGTTGGTCAGATGAGAGGAAGTTATAACGACAGGAGGAGCTGATGATGTTTAAAGGAGGAGCTGTAACTATATATAATGAAGAGGAAGACTGACAGAAACAGAAAATGGCTGATAAGTGTGATCTGTGTCTGCTGGGACTGATCATTCTCTCTTCACTTCTCACAGGTAAAGAAATCTGTATTTTCTCTAAAGACATTTAGTGGAATTAGTCTGGAAAGAGTTCATTTGAACATGCTCAGTTTATTCTTGCACACATTCACGTTGTGATCTCAGAGTTGTGTATTGATACACACAGATCATACTGTATTATTCCTGATACTGGACATAGTGTCACTCAAACATCTGATGATGAAGAATTATCTTCATATTAAGAGTGTGTCAGTGATTTGAACAGCTCTCTGATAAAGACTAATAGTTTATTCTGGAGAGTGTGTTGTTTGCTTTAAGTCAGGAAAAATACTATGATTTAAAACTTCTGCTTTTTATGCTGGTGTGTTTTATGGTTCATTTATTAATATATATCATAATGATCACTGAGATATACTGTGTTTCAGGAACCAGTGATGAGTATGATCATGTGTTCATCAGTTCTGGTGAAAATGTCTCTCTGTCCTGTAATAAAGCTCTTTCTGACTGCAAATCAACTACATGGACCTACTATAGCAGACATTCATGCTATCACGGATGTACAGAAGTTAAACTGATTACTGGAGGGAAAAAGAATAAAGACACAGAGAGACATGAGAGACTGAGTCTGGAGTCTGACTGCTCTCTGAACATCAAGAACGTCACAGGAGAAGATAATGGAGTATAGATGCAGACAATATGTGAATGGAGAACAAGGATCTGATGCTGATGTTCTTCTGGATGTTCTTCATGGTAAGTTTATGATTATGTGGTCAATTTAAAAAGGGCAGATTCTCCCTTAAACTCAGATGATGATTGAAGAGTCTGTGATTTGTGTCTTGTGTTCAGTTTCAGTGTCTCCATCATCATCATCTTCATCATCTTCATCATCACAGACTGAGATCAGTCCAGGCCGCTCTGTGACTCTCTCCTGTCAGTTGTATTCATATACTAGACACTCCTGTGATTATTGGGTCAGTTATTTCGGAGTTGAGCTGTTGTGGGTGAATCAGGCTGGTGTTGATCTGAAGACAGACTCCAGATATCAGATATTATCATCATCATCAGATCAATATCCCTGTATCATCACTCTGACTACAACACTCCTGAATGAAGATGACAACAGAGAGTGGAGATGTCAGCTTACTCACAGAAATCAACTCCAGACCTCAGTCAGATACACTGTCAAGTATTCGGGTGAGAAAACACTCTTTTCTGACAGATTTGTGAAAACTTCCACAGATTGGCTCTACTCTTTCTGATGGCTTCATACGTTTTGGAGTTGTAAAATATTAGTGGTCAAAGTCATAAACTGCATAACAATCCTTATAATTCCCAATATTGGCCTCCTACATGGGTCATACATGATATATTGCATAAATCAGACGAGTGTATTAAAGCCTAGTATGACCCATGTAGGAGGTCGGGTTTAGGAATTATAAGGCTTATGTCCTTCATTCAAGCTGAAGGTTTATTTGCAGAAGCTCAACTGTGTTTCACTCTCATATAAACCAGGAATAAATTATACAGTAACACAGTAATACAGTAATACAGTACAGTCTCTTCTCAACTACTGCCACTGTAAACTGTGATGATGGAACACAAACTGCATGTCATGATCGATATGAAAATATGATGTAAATGTGTAAATGTAAATTCAATGTAAAACAACACTGTAAAATATGATGTTAATGTCCTACAGATGATGCGTCTGAACATTCATCTTCTGCAGATCCAGTCGCTTCACCAACACTGATTCCAGTCAGAAGCTCAAACTCTGAGAAGACATCAAGCCGAACTACAGCAGCAGCTCCTACACAAGGTTCATGATCACATGATCACTGTATAAATAGATTTATTTTTGGTGAATGGCGATAGTCATTCTCCTCCTGACAGCTTGAGAGTGAAGTAAGAAGATAATAGATGACAGACTCGTGCACATATTCATCATTTCTGTGATGTGAAGCTCAAGTATTATGTGATGATGATGTTGTGTATATGTGGCATTATGTGTTGAACTGAACTAACAGACGTGATCCACAGATCCAGCTGATACAGCATCAGAAACTGAAGTCAGTGTGACTGCTGGATCATTATACAGAGGTACGACACGTTCATTTATACTGACAGCTTTATAACATTAAACTATCAGTCAGTCTGTAAATGCTTCATCAATAACTGTTGATAGTTGAATACCCTTGACTTCAGTCATGTACAGTTTCTCTTCTTCCTCTCATGTTTCCTGCAGTGATTGTGATTATTGTTGAGATGACAGTGTTTGCTGCTCCTACTGTGATTCTTCTTCAGATCATCTGTGCAAGAAGAGCTGGTGAGTTTTGAGCCACACACAATCTGATGATTCACACTCATCTGATCTGGAACAATCTGCAATCATGATAAAAACACATACGAGAGGTCAGTCAATGCTTTTATTTTGCAGGGAGGAAGGACTCGAAGCACCCAGAGGAAATAGAGATGCCGACAATATTAGAATAAAATACTGATGAGTTTAGAGCCAATCTGCAGATATATTTACAATAGCAAAAACTTACAGAGGATTGTTCATTGTTTTATTTTCTTCTTCTCAGAAAACAGGGAAAAAACTCTGAGCACTTATAGTGACATAATCATGTTTAGATTAAAATGTTTTTGAAAATAACATTATTTATTTTCATTTATATGGATTTTATGGATATATTTTCCTACAGTGTTGAAAGTCATTCTCTTGCGCTTCATATGTAAACTGCTTTAAATATAATATTAATACAGTAATGGACAGACTCAGACTGTATAATCTCTCTCTGTTCTGTGTGATGGAGCTGATTTGAGGATTCTTGGATCTTGTCTGTTCATTCCTGTTTTTAGCATCTTTTTTCATTTTGAATGATTAATGATAATTTTCTTAATAAAACCTCTGCAGTTGTGTTTAATAAGTCTCCTTTCCTGAGATGTTTGTTAGGAATATGTTAATTCCCCTTCATGAGCTGGTAATGTATCTGTAAGTCCACTGAAGCGAGTTGTAGTTGAGAAGCCGCTTCAATAACCGAGAGCTAGATATTGGGTCTTAAACACCTCACGACACCCTGAAGGACCCACTGAGAGGTTAGACTTGAAGCACTGTATAATGTAGAGTGAGGCGGTTGTTATAGCGAATACAACCCCTTCAGGCTGATTCAAGAACCCTCCGCTTCACCTGTCGGGGTTGTATTTGCTATAACAACCGCCTCGCTCTACATTATCCCTTACTTAATGAAGAGAAAGACTGACAGAAACAGAAGATGTCTGATAAGTGTCTGCTGGGACTGATCATTCTCTCTTCACTTCTCTCTGTCAAGGTTCTGTCAGTCGTGTCACCCGCCAACAAAAAACTGCTTATTAATCTCTGGTTATTATGATATATTCTCACAAAATATTGGGTTCAATCTTTTTGTCAACTTGTTTTCTTTCAGTTAGCACAGGCTCTGTGTTTCTTCTTGGATCTGAGCTGATGCACCTCAGTGTTTTTGAGCTGAATGACACTGTAAAACCTTGCTGTAAAAAAACGTCCACATTCTGAGTGTGTCATACCGTTTCCATTAAAACACTAATATACCATAGAAAGTAATGTATTCTGGGTAATATTTGTTGTTTTAGAGAAAGTGGCCTACAGGAAGTTACTGTGAATTAACAGCGCTCAAAAGTCGACACTCAGGGGCTGTGTTCCAGATCACACCCTATACCCTCATCATTTCTCTCATACATGTCCAAAAGTTCATGTTGAGAATGAACAGAGGTTTAGATATTTTATTGAAAATAATATAGTCGCCGTTATGGTGATCGGTGTTTGTATTAGTTGGTCTCTTCACCCTTGACTCTTTAACATTAGTTTTCCTCTGGCTGCTGTGACAGTGTTGTTTAACCCCATTGTGCTGGAGAGTAGAGCCTGTGCTTCAGTCCAGGAGAAGATCTAGAAACAGTGATGATTTGCTGCATGTGGTTTTATTTAACAGGCGGTGACTGTGTAGCTGCTGATCCAGTGGAAATCTCTGTATTTAAAGTATTTTTAAGTGGACTCACATTAATTAAGGTCTAGGGAGTTGATTTGAATGTGTTTTCCTTATGCCTAATATTCCTCAAGTCTTTCTCTTGTGAAATGAGCTGTGTGTGTGTGTGTGTGTGTGTGTCAAATTATTGATTTATTTGGTAGGTAGCCATGTAATAAGCAGGATAATGTAGAGTGAGGCGGTTGTTATAGCGAATACAACCCCTTCAGGCTGATTCAAGAACCCTCCGCTTCGCCTGTCGGGGTTGTATTCGCTATAA
Source organism: Leuciscus idus (assembly GCA_021554675.1). Taxonomy (NCBI): domain Eukaryota; kingdom Metazoa; phylum Chordata; class Actinopteri; order Cypriniformes; family Leuciscidae; genus Leuciscus; species Leuciscus idus. Next base: position 55,790,428 of record CM038621.1, on the reverse strand, counting down.
CAACCGCCTCTCTCTACATTATCCCTTACTTAATGAAGAGGAAGACTGACAGAAACAGAAGATGTCTGATAAGTGTGATCTGTGTCTGCTGGGACTGATCATTCTCTCTTCACTTCTCTCTGTCAAGGTTCTGTCAGTCGTGTAACAAAAGGCAGGTCACCCGGCTTGCATATTGATTAAATTACTGAGATTACCCTGTGATCAAACCCCCTCTCTAGTCTGGGACCTAATCAACTTACTGGAATCCCCATTTACAGACACCTCCATTGTCTTAAAAACTTCGGCGCCAGGACGTGCCGACCGAATGGAGCCTCCTATCTGCATAAATCATTGACCCCTGTTTTAAGAGACCCTTGTCTATTTTCTGAGTAAACACACAACCTTCTGTTCGACTGTTTCGGCTAAGATATGTGATCAGCAAAACGCCAGTCGGACTAGAGATGCTATAACCCCTGGGGGACGTTTCACAAGATCCCGAAACCCCCCCCCCCCCCCCCCCCCCCCGGATTTCTTGACACTGATTAACACTTCAAAACAGTAAAACAGTGTTTGACCAGATGTAAAAACATGTGCCCACTGTTAACCTCATCAGCTCGAGTATGTACGCACACACATACGAACTCCCCCTTTCTTCAGAGTGAAAAAAAGTTCACAGCACAGTTTGAACTCTCCGTGACTCCACGACTCTTACACACACACAAATGCATACATACTCGAGGACTGCAGCTATTACCCGACCACGTGCGTTCAAAGTTATCTTTTTAAATGTTTAAAATGTATTTCTTGAGGTGTTCCATGGTCTCCATACCCAAAATACTATCTATATAAACTGTATTTGTATGTAACCAATTTGATGTGCGTGTAATCACGAGAAATCATGTAACTTTGTGTTATTGGCTCACAGAATTATCATTCGCGGTATTGTTTTGGTCCAAAGAACCCAACGGTGCTGAATCTTTAACACAAAATATCAGAGGATGCATTCTTTCATTAGTACCAGTTTATGAATGTTCATGAACGAGTTTATTCCGTCAATACATAGTCAGAAGAGGCGTGGACCTTTGCAAAACGTAAGGAGGTGGCCACGATCGTCCTTCCAGACGATTGGGTCACGCACGTGAGAAGGCGTGACTTTAGCGACTTCAAAACACGGCGCCAGATCTCTCGTACCTTGTAGCAGTTTGCCAGAGAAAGAGAGACCCGCCTCCTTCCTTCTTCCAAGAAACCTTTGTTTACTTTTTATTTCGTTTTTATTCTAAGTCTTTCTTTTCTTGATAGTTTGTCTCAGTTTGATAATTTCTTACCAACCAACGAAACCAACTTAAGGCTAAATCATCTTTGGCTAAGTTGAACGCTCTGAGTTACCATCGCAACAACCTCCGCCTTGACGACGCATCAGACCACGTGTTCCAGGCTCCTTTTGTACACAACAGACGCACGAAACGAGGGCCAAATAAGCAAGAACAAGTAACGTACACGATTACATTCTTAAATTCGCAATCCGAAAGAAATGCTGTTTAAGTTGTCTAATAATTACTAGAAACTGTTGGGGTCTCGGTGTGAAGGAATGTTGTAAACTGTCTTTGCCTTTCTCTAAATTCTCTCACTCATTCTTTACGCACACACTTATCCTCACACACACACTTACACCTACAAACACACGCACGTGCTCTAAACCCACACGCACACACATACACGCACGCGTTCCTAGAAAACACACGCACGCGCTCTAAAACCCACACACATCACCTTACACGCTACCATCTTACACACACCAAAACTCTCTCCTTTTCTCTCTCTCCTTTTCCCTCTCTCATTTTCTCTTCCCCTCTCATAATATTTTACTGTATTTTATTTCTTATTTGCGATCGTTTATATTGTTTTGTTTGTTATGCATATTTACTCCTGCGTGATTGAAATAGTACATGTAATCTTAGTTGTTTGATTAAAATCCTATAATCTTTATGAATTGAATCTGTCTCATATTGTTCCATTACTGAAATCCCTGAAAGTGTGATTACCTACCAGCTCTACCCTTTATTTTACTATTAAACAATCTAAGTTGTCTAAGACACGAAAATAGTCATTCCTTTGTGGCCACAGGAAAATTATTTGTTGTGTTGGAGACAATAGGTTTCTGTTCAGAAATCGTGCATCCGATCTGCCGGACGGATGGTTGTATGATAAATGAGAATTAACCTCTATCTAAATTCCCCCTAATTAAAATATAATTCTATCTACTTATATCAATAAATACTACGAGTAATCTTGGTAATTATTGATATACGTTGAGGTCTGACCTATTCCCTCTGTGGAATAATTTAATTTGTGTAAACGGCATATGCATATTCATATCTTATGAATATTACCTCTCATTTGAGCTAATAAATTCCCTAAACTAGAGGCATTGTCGCTACAGTCGTGTCACCCGCCAACAAAAAACTGCTTATTAATCTCTGGTTATTATGATATATTCTCACCAAATATTGGGTTCAATCTGTTTGTCAACTTGTTTTCTTTCAGTTAGCACAGGCTCTGTGTTTCTTCTTGGATCTGAGCTGATGCACCTCAGTGTTTTTGAGCTGAATGACACTGTAAAAACTTGCTGTAAAAAAACGGCCAAATTCTGAGAGTATCATACCGTTTCCATTAAAACACTAATATACCATAGAAAATAATGTATTCTGGGTAATATTTGTTGTTTTAGAGAAAGTGGCCTACAGGAAGTTACTGTGAATTAACAGCGCTCAAAGTCGACACTCAGAGGCTGTGTTCCAGATCACACCCTATACCCTCATCATTTCTCTCATACATGTCCAAAAGTTCTTGTTGAGAATGAACAGAGGTTTAGATGTTTTATTGAAAATAATAGAGTCGCCGTTATGGTGATCGGTGTTTGTATTAGTTGGTCTCTTCACCCTTGACTCTTTAACATTAGTTTTCCTCTGGTTGCTGTGACAGTGTTGTATGACCCCATTGTGCTGGAGAGTAGAGCCTGTGCTTCAGTCCAGGAGAAGATCTAGAAACAGTGATGATTTGCTGCATGTGGTTTTATTTAACAGGCGGTGACTGTGTAGCTGCTGATCCAGTGGAAATCTCTGCATTTAAAGTATTTTTAAGTGGACTCAAATTAATCAAGTGCTAGGGAGTTGATTTGAATGCATTTTTCTTATGCCAAATATTCCTCTAGTCTTTCTCTTGTGAAATGAGCAGTGTGTGTTCAGGTGAAGGAGTGTGTGCGAGTATGTATGTGTGTGTGTGTGTGTGTGTGTGTGTGTGTGTGTGTGTGTGTGTGTGTGTGTGTGTGTGTGTGTGTGTATGTGTGTGTGTACATGACTTAAACCTGAATGCACACAGACTCATGGGGACTCGTGTCACTGTGGGACCTAAAGTGAAGAGTAGTGTAGGGTTAGAATAAGAATATCCTGTAAGGGTGGATTTCCTGCAGGGGTTCAAGCTGCAAGACTGCCAAATGACTAAAGAAACGTTGTCAGCTTGTATACAGTTTCTATTTTGTATTAAAAATGTTTGTGGTCCCTTTAAGAAATCTCTCTCTTCTCGCGATACAATTCACTGGTTTTGGATGCGTGCGCGCGACCAGAGAAGCATTTTCACTGTACAGAAGAGCTCCATGTTGTTGTGCGTGCATCCATCTGATTCACTGCTTTATACTATCGTCTTTCTTGATGTATTTGGATCACACGTGTGACGAGTGAACGTCTTGGTGATTGGTAAAGGTATTCCAATTAGTTGTACCATATTTTGGTTTGTTATGGAGTAGGCTAATAGATTTAAATCTGACATATTGCGGTGCATTCCACTGTATTTCAGTGTGAATTGAGTTAACGTTACACATTTCATTCTGTATGAGTTGTATTTTTGTGGATTTGGCATTTATCCACGGTCTAAACTTGTAGTTGTGTGACATTTTATTCTACTGCAACTCCAAATTTACTGTAAATTGTTTTCCACAATTACTAAGTTTTTTTTTTAACTAGTGAATTCTAATTTTTTTGTTCTGAAATCTCTTCAAACAAGTCAAGCTTTTTGTTAATTAGACTTTTATCTGTGTAATTGTGCTCCCATCGACCGCTGTTGGCCTACTTATATAAAACTGCAGTCAGAGTAAAACCCCAGTTAGTTTGCTTCAGGTGTGTATTTCCTCCAATACACCCGCTTATAAAAGTAGGCAACATATTGCAAGAACACACTGATTAAAAACTCTGGACTTATCCTAGTCCTTTATTCACATACGCTTGCAGAAGCACATATTCAAAATATCTATTTTCTTTTCACACCTATTTTATGCCGCACACACACAAAAGCTTTATTTGCTACGTTTTTCAATCACAGCCTTTTGACCTTTCTCTAGTTTCACACATTTTCTATGTCTGAGGCAAACGATGTTCATAGTTCCCCTTTAAAGTTACATGTGGCCCTAACAACCTAAACATGTTGCGTTTAATATTTGTTTAGGGTGCGCTCGCGCGACCACAATGTTGCCGAGCAGCGAATCCAAACACAGAGTCCCCGCGGGTCCTTAAAAAGTCTTGAAACGTCTTAAATAAAATTTTCGATTTTTAAGGTCTGAAAATGTCTTGAATTCTGGAATTTTCCATAAGGAGGTCTTAAATTTCATGTCCGACTCGTCATTCTTATTGAATTTTTTTTTCAACCGCAATTTGAGCAGCGCAACATTTGGGGGCAGCACTTCGTGGGTGCAACCTGCATCATTCCATAGGTGACATACGAGTAAGTGATTGATGAATGCGTTGCGTTGATGGTTCGCCACCACGGCATTTTGCGAAATCGCAAGCATGTGCAAATGATTGTTTAATGACAATTGGTTGGAGGACGAAAAGTATCGGGGGTGGCTGAAGAAAACAGCCAGTAATGCTTTATGTAAAAAGATGATACAGCTGGGGACAATGGGCCACATAGCGCTCAATTCACACATGAAAGCAGAGAAGCACAAGAAGTATGTCTCATCGCAGGCAAGTAGTTTGCCCATAAGTATGTTCTCATCGAGCACGTCGACCTCTCAGCCTTCCACAAGGCCGTCCACTTCATCAAGCAATGCCTTCGGCAGCTTTGCGAATGTAGCTACACTTAAGGCCGAAATACTGTGGGTATTTCAAACCATAAGCCGCCACCACTCGTACACGTCAAATTAGGACATCAACCTAGTTTTTCAAGCAATGTTCCCTGACTCAGAGTGTGCGAGTACGTTCACATGTAGAAGGGACAAAACCGCATATTTAGCACGATTTGGTGTTGCCTAAAGAAGGAACTAATTTCACGGGCAAACAAGGACGCTTTCATCATAATGTTCGATGAGTCCATGAACACAACAACGAAAACTAAACAGTTGGACTTGCACGTCAGACATTGGTCAACCGACGAGACCGGCACCTCGATTGTCAGGTCTCGCTATCTTGGTTCTCAGTTTTTGGGCCACTCAACGGCAGAAGACTTGCTGGAGAATTTTAAGGTAAGACTCTCAAAGTAACATTTAAAATGCTTTGAATATGTTAAAATGCTTTGTGTGGTTTCATGTTATTTCCTATTGAATATTTGGGACAATATATCGATGCATCGCGATTCTTGGATTGATTCCAATTTTTTCCGAATGCATTGCGAGCTTAGTTTTTGCAGATGGTGCTCTAGGCTAGTTTTTAACCGCACACTCAAATGCTCACAAAGACGAGCGCTCGTGCGTTCGGCTGAGTCTGAGAATGTACTTGATATAATGCTTTTATGACGCGAGATTAATGTAAACAGCCCACTGCAAACACCCTTGTACTTCGCTTCAACCTTTTCGAACTTTATGAATTATTATTTTATAGTAGGTTCAAGTGGTGTGTGTGTAAGGCATCTAAAGCACGCAGTGCCATCTGCTGTTAAAAACTAAACTCAGAATCGATTCGAGAGAGAATCGCGATGCATTCAGAAAAATTGGAATCGATCCAGATTAATTTCTCGATTCACAATCAATATATTGTCCCAGCCAATCAGTTAAAAAAAATGTTGTGGGTGGGTGACATGCACTCCTATAAAGCAGTGCTGTAAATAACTTTATTGTATAAAGCATTCAATATGCATTATGCTTCTTGCATATTTTTTATGTGAAAAGTAAAATTGAATTGAATTAAATAATGTAGGCCAGTTCATAATTAGACTCCAAATACCTGTTTTGTGCTTCTCAATTTTAGGTTAACAATTTTGACACTGAACCATATGACATAGGCCCAATTTGCGAGCATTAACTATTATGGCTTAAGATGTGTTTCTCAAACTTTTTTTCAAACCAAGGACCACTTAGCCAAAAAAGTGGCTTAATGATCATCCCTATGCATGTAAAAAATAAAGGCCATTTTAGTCTTCTGAAACCATGGCTAACTTCACCTGCTAATAATGTTCATGATTAGAAAACAAGTCATGAGAAGTGAAATGGAAATGATCAACAGTGTCACAGTCCATGTCAGTCATCAAATTTTTGTTGATGACTTTTGCTCACAGACCTCTTTGGTAATCTGTCATACCACCAGTGGTCCCCAGACCACAGTTTGAGAATCACTACTTTAGACAAACCATCTAATCTGAGTGAACATGAATGAAAACGTTATCATTCTTGAGGTGGACTTTGTTTTGATTTAATTTTTTTATAATTTCAGGAGGGCACCAAGGAACTTAATTTAAGGAACATGCTTTCTGTGTCAATGGATGGACCTGCAGTAAATTGGAAATTCATGAATCTTCTACAACTGGAACATGGATAACAGTTTGGGGGGATTCAACTCCAAGTGGTAGGAAGCTGTGGTATCCACACCCTACACAATTCATTTAAAGGTGGATTTGAGGTGTGGCATGTAGAAAAGCTGCTGAGATCTCTCCACTATCTCTTCAGTAATGCCCCAGCAAGAAGAGAGGATTTCACATCTGCAACACTGTCATCCACATTCCCCTTATCCTTCTGTGGCCATCGTTGGCTTGAAAATGTGCCTGCTGCAGAGAGGGCCATTGAAATTTGGCCCTCTTTTGAGAAGTTTGTTGACCAAGTGTCAACAAAGAATGTGAAGAACCCAGGAAATGCATCATTTGACACCCTCTCTGAGGCAAGAAAGGATCCTTTTATCTGTGCCAAGCTCCACTTCTTTGTGTTCATAGCAAGAGCCTTTCAACCATTTCTGGAAAAATATCAAAAAGATGCTCCCATGATGCCCTTCCTGTGGAATGACTTGGAGGATTTGATAAGGGTAATTATTTGTCATAATGCGCAACACCTTTAGTACACAGAAATTCACTGATCTAACTCAAATATATATTTTTATTTTACAAGAGCCTTCTCAAACGATTCATCAAGCGCGATGCATTGCCCACGAGTCCGTATAGCTGGTGAGACAAGCTGGTGTATAAGCGTATAAGCTGGTGACACAAGTGCCTCTTTCAAAAGAGCTAATCAGTTACTGTGCCTCAGCACGGAGCCGTTACCGGGTACACTTGGAAGAGGAAAAAAAGAAGAGAGAGACAGAAGAAAACTCCAAGAAAAGAAAGTATGTCGAAGAGGACCTGAAAGAGCTAAAGCAAAAGAAAAAAACAATTTCAGAAATTTGCATATCTTTGGAGAATGATGCAGATAGAATGGCAGAGCAAGCCGAAAGTTCAGGTGGTAGTAAAATGGCCACATTGATCACAGAATCCAATTCTTTGAGGAGACGAGCTAAAGATAAACATAAAGAACTAATTGAGTTGGATGCAGACATTGAAAACAAGATTGTAGAATTGACAAAACTGTCATGAGGGCTTTGAGTTTGAGAACTTAAAAGTTGAAGGTTTGCATGTACCCATAGTGATTTATTTGGATTATTTGCTGAATGTTACTGAATGTTGAAATCAGTTCCTTTTTTGTTTGATCAGCACTGTGGCTTTATAGGGAAATCTGAAGCTGTTTCTCTATTATTTGTCATCCCATGTAAGCATGACTGTTTTCATGCTATTCTGTTTGTATACTGTTATACATGTATATCTTTGGATTGCCAGATTGGCATTAATCCCATTGTTGACCATATTGGAAGTTTGATGTCTTCACAGCACTGAAAGTAGTAGCTGAACAAAGCACTTTTAAATACATTTCTGATCCTGATCTTTCCTACAATTGTCTGACTGGATCTTCATTCATTAGGTCTATGCATAGATTATTGAATATGCTTGCATTTATCTGTGTCTGAAATGACATGGAAAACACTAATCAGACCCTGAACAACATTTTCTTGGGGGAGAACCCCCAAACCCACCTCAAGGCAATTTGGCAGCCACATTTACCCATAATTTAGAGAAAGTATGATGAATACTTTAACTTTTGTGTATTTGTGGGCTTTTGTAATGTCCTGGGGCTGTTTTCCATGTCTTTTTCAAACTGCTATGAGGGGCCAGAATTTAGAAATTACCTGAAGTACCTTAAAGGCTGATAGTTTATACATAGTCAACCATGTCAGGGTTGTAATGTCAATCAGCACTTGGTATAAAAGTTTTCGCGTCGCTTTGACCTGTCTTGAGCGTGGCTCTGGTGAGCTGTGCCATGCTAATGCTTCGCCACATCATTCTGTGTTGTCGCGCTGAACATTTTCCTGTTTTTTTGTTGTGGTAAAGTCTTACATTTTCCTTTTAGAGGACTTAAAAAGGTCTTAAAAGTTATTAAATTTGCTGTTAAAAAATGTGCAGATACCCTGAAACAAAATGAAAGCGGAACGAAAATGCGCTACTCATTTATGCTTCACGGACCGTTTATTAGTTCGGACCAATAATAGACAGCGCAGCACCCCGAACTTGCCAGTCGCGGGCAGGGGGGTAATCCAGCACTCGTAAAGCGGTCCGCCATTGGCTAACAAGCCATCACCTGCCGTTCATTGACTCCCATCCATTTTGACGTCACTTTGACAGCGAATAACTTTACATCTGAGGCGTTTAAAGACTCCATTTGCCCATTGTTTATTTCTAAAGAAACATGAAAATGTATAAAAGGCTCCATTACCTTGTATCTTACGTTATCGCCCCGTAGAAGCAGTTTTTGTAAAAAAAGGCTAACGCTTGCGTCATAACCACGCGACTCTCTGGAAATTACCGTATAGACAGGAAGAGAAGCTTGCTGGTAATCGGGGGGACGTGGAGGCATAAAGTCCGATAAAGTCAAGGGAGAAGCCCATAGAGAGTCATAAAGATTATCCGTCAGAATGTAGCTTATTTTATGGCCAACGCCATACTCCTCAACAATGTTGTCAAATGCTGAGGCGATTCGTTCCCCACAGTGCTTCCCTGTGAAACGCCTACAGTCTAGCAAAAATGGTTTTAAACTGTAAGAGTCCTTGTCCTTGCAGGCAACATGAGCGGTAACTCCCAGGAAGGACCGAAGTCTCCAGTCAGACCAGAGGTCTGTTGTTATTGCAACATTTGACTGGACTTCCAGGGCTTTGATTATGTCGCCCTTAACTTTAGTGACAAGGTGAGGTATCCACTTCTCTGTCAAGCTGGTCCTAGACACGGGAGTGTATTTGCTATCCAGGACATTCAGGAAGCGTCTACAATTTGGATTTTCAACGACAGACAGGGGGAGAGAGCATCCAACCACAAGGTCCTGGAGGATGGACTGGGTGATGGCCTGTTGCCTGGCTGAATTTGGGGAATATAAGTGGACCCTTTGAGCAAACGATGATATTTGAGGCTGTGTGGGGTCGGCTATTGTTATTGATGCTGCAGATCCTGCTTTGTACTCCAAGTACCTACAAAATAGGGGAAAATGAATCTGTAAGACATCTGTTTCTATTTAACCACAACAAACTACTGTATCTTACAAGCACAGTGACATTACATCTATGTGTACAGTCTAAACATCAGGGCCCGTATTCACAAAGAATGTTAAGGCTAAAAGTAGCTCCTAACTGGCGAATTTAGGAGCAACTCCTGGGTTTTCGACTGGATAAAAGCCTGGATAAAGGCAGCCAATGTCTAGTCAGGAAAGTTTTGATTGATGGGAGTATTAGCCAACTAAAATCGATTGCAGTGATAGACAGTTTATGCAAGCATATTCGTCAAATTCAAGTGCGCAAAGTTTTCGTTCATATGTGCGCTTTCGCCATTCGCACGCAGAGCGCACACACGCACACACATAGTTCGAAACGAAAAGAGCAGTTTGTGTGAGAAAACGAACAGTATTTATATCGTTTTTACCTCTTTGCCTCACGAGAGATCACTTCCGGCGCTTGCGCAGACTACGCCAGAACGCGCGCACACGTCACACACCAGGAAGCGCGTGCGCCCTCAGATCACTTGGACGTGGTTGTGTACAAGAGGTAAAAACGATATAAATACTGTTCGTTTTCTCACACAAACTGCTCGTTTCGTGTCTTAGGCCATCAGTGTGTACTTATGATGGGGAATTGTTTAATTTGGACTTCTCTGTGCATGCTCTTTGAGGTGGTGACCATAGACCTGCATTATATGACTGACAGACAAAAACGGTTTGACCTAAAAATATCAAAATTGAAACTACTGCGGAAACAAAGACACCTACATCTTGGATGCCCTTGAGGTAAGCTAAAACATACCAAAATTTAATTTCAAAGTGAACTATCCCTTTAAGTGCAGGATCCGACAGTTTTGTCGCTATGGTTACACACACACACCGTTGGCGGTGCGCTCAAAGTCATCAGTCAGTTGTGCAGTTACCCTAAATCTCCTGAATGAAGTTAAAACTCATCATGTCACTGATATGTGTTTTTTAAATCAAGTGATCAAAGTGCTCGTTGCCGCTGCGATCATTGGCGCGGATAAAGTTTTCTCGTGTGGCTCGCGCACACGCCACACAGTCTTCACTCGGACGCGCGCTTCAATCCGTTGCGGATACTCTCTATTCGTTCTGGTGAAATCACAAAACAATGCACACAAACGTGTCTCTGCTTGATATACAACCACTGATGAACATAATCCGTTTTGATGAGAACAAAAACAATATGAAAAAAAAAAAAAAAAAAAAAAAACTATACGAGTGCGGATTATAAACTAGAACCTCTGACACGATTGGCGAAAGTTCTACCACTGGACCATTAAGAAATACATTGTTCAAATAGGCGAAACGAGTCACACGAAAATTCTCAGCACTGACAACATATATTAGGCTACATCTCATTAAACGACAACTTAAACCCCATGTAGCCTACTATTTAAATCGATTGCTGGACATCGTAATGTTATTCTATATATATCTGATATTGATATTGCCCCTCCGTATATTCAAAAGGCCCACCTATTAATGATGTTCTGTATCCGCCACTGACATAAACATATACATGTCCCTAAATAACTTATACCGCACGTGTGAGAAGAACACATGATAAACAACAATAATTCAGCAGATAAATGATCTGTTTTGATCTGATCTGAACAAGTTATTACATTTAAAACATTGGTGGTAAGCAAACTACTTTTTGTGTCGCAATGAAACTTACAGCTTCCTCAGCCTGGCTCAAGGCAACCCTCATACCAACCGAGGTTTTTCTCTGTGTTCGCAGTATCACCCCCTACTGATGATGACACGGCCCACCCACTCCGCATCCTTGAAGACACTGACAAGGTGAGTGAGTGAGTGAGTGTGTGTGTGTGTGTGTGTGTGTGTGTGTGTGTGTGTGTGTGTGTGTGTGTGTGTGTGTGTGTGTGAGTGAGTGAGTGAATGAGTGAGTGATTTAGTGTGAGTGAGTGAGTGAATGAGTGAGTGATTGAGTGTGAGTGATTGAGTGAGTGATTGAGTGAATGAGTGAGTGATTGAGTGTGAGTGAGTGAGTGAGTGAGTGAGTGAGTGAGTGATTGAGTGTGAGTGAGTGATTGATTGAGTGAATGAGTGAGTGAGTGAGTGTGTGAGTGTGAGTGTGTGTGTGTGTGTGTGTGTGTGTGTGTGTGTGTGTGTGTGTGTGTGTGTGTGTGTGTGAGTGAGTTTGTGAGTGAGTGAGTGAGTGTGTGTGAGTGAGTGAGTGTGTGTGTGTGTGTGAGTGAGTGAGTGATTGAGTGTGTTAGCGAGTGAATGAGTGAGTGTAAGTGAGTGAGTGAATGAGTGAATGAGTGAGTGATTGAGAGTGAGTGTGTGTGTGTGTGTGTGTGTGTGTGTGTGTGTGTGTGTGTGTGTGTGTTTGTGTGTGCATGTGTGCAGTAGGACTGTGTGTGTGTGTGTGTGTGTGTGTGTGTGTGTGTGTGTGTGTGTGTGTGTGTGTGTGTGTGTGTGTGTGTGTGTGCACCGGTGTGTGTGTGTGTACCTGTGTGCAGTAGGGCTGTGTGTGTGTGTGTGTGTGTGTGTGTGTGTGTGTGTGTGTGTGTGTGTGTGTGTGTGTGTGTGTGTGTGTGTGTGTGTGTACCTGTGTGTGTGTGTGTGTACCTGTGTGTGTGTGTGTGTGTGTACCTGTGTGTGTGTGTGTGTACGTGTGTGTGGGAGACATGAATGAGCTTTGATTGGTGGTTCCCATCATGCACTGCAACATTAGGCTTTATGTTTATTGTCACCAGTGATGTCTGTGACACAAAGTAATTGTAGTCTGACTACAAGTATATTAAAATGTAATGTAATCTAATTACAAGTACTATATATTTGGAATCTGATTATTTAATCCAGATTACATGAACCAGTTCCTACCCCGGGTTTACATCCAACACTCAACACATTACAACCAGGGGTGTGTCTAGAGGGGGGCACGGGGTGGCACCGGCAGAGCAGAGCATAACACATGTGATGCTGCAGTTAACCCACAGGAACAGACACATTTCATGCTGAGAATGTTTACACACACACACACACACACACACACACACACACACACACACACACACACACACACACACACACACACACACACATTTCATTTTTGTGTTGAAAATAAAGTAATGTAAAAAGTAAAGTAAATAAAAATGTTGAATTACTAAATAATGTCTGTGTGATTTTTATTTTTTATTTATTGGAACAGAACTGTGTTATCCATGCAAAATACAAAAAATGTAATACCATCTATATTAGAGCATGTGGCATTGCACAAGATTTTGGAAATATTTTCTAAACCAGTATTTATTTTCAGTTGAATTTTCTGATTGCTGACTGGTTCTTGGTCCCCCCTGTGCCCCCCGTTTATAAAATCCTGGAATCGCCCCTGATTACAACACTCAACACATTACAACACTCAACACATTACAACACTCAACACATTACATGGGGGTTTTGGAGAGGAAAGTTGAGTGTCACTCAGAGTCAAGACCATTCAAGACCACAGAGCAAAATCCACGGTGTTAAAATACACAGTTCAGAGTCTATATGAGCCCAATCTACAGAGAGGATAAAGTTACACTGGTATAGTGTCACTATATAGCAACAGATTTAAACACTCGGTTGGTCAGATGAGAGGAAGTTAATAACCACAGGAGGAGCTGATGATGTTTAAAGGAGGAGCTGTAACTATATATAATGAAGAGGAAGACTGACAGAAACAGAAAATGGCTGATAAGTGTGATCTGTGTCTGCTGGGACTGATCATTCTCTCTTCACTTCTCACAGGTAAAGAAATCTGTATTTTCTCTAAAGACATTTAGTGGAATTAGTCTGGAAAGAGTTCATTTGAACATGCTCAGTTTATTCTTGCACACATTCACGTTGTGATCTCAGAGTTGTGTATTGATACACACAGATCATACTGTATTATTCCTGATACTGGACATAGTGTCACTCAAACATCTGATGATGAAGAATAATCTTCATATTAAGAGTGTCAGTGATTTGAACAGCTCTCTGATAAAGACTAATAGTTTATTCTGGAGAGTGTGTTGTTTGCTTTAAGTCAGGAAAAATACTATGATTTAAAACTTCTGCTTTTTATGCTGGTGTGTTTTATGTTTCATTTATTAATATATATCATAATGATCACTGAGATATACTGTGTTTCAGGAACCAGTGGAGTGAATAATGTGTTCATCGGTTCTGGTGAAAATGTCTCTCTGTCCTGTAATAAAGCTCTTTCTGACTGCAAATCAACTGCATGGACCCACTATGACAGTCATTCAGCAGCAGTTGAACTAATTACTGGAGGGATAAAGAATAAAGACACAGAGAGACATGAGAGACTGAGTCTGGAGTCTGACTGCTCTCTGAACATCAAGAACGTCACAGGAGAAGATTATGGATATTACAGCTGAAGACAATATGTGAATTATAGACAACAAGGACCTGATGCACGTGTTTATCTGCATGTTCTTCATGGTTAGTTTATGATTATGTGCTCAATTTAAAAAGGGCAGATTCTCCCTTTAAACTCAGATGATGATTGAAGAGTCTGTGATTTGTGTCTTGTGTTGAGTTTCAGTGTCTTCATCATCATCATCTTCATCTTCATCATCAACTTTATCTTCATCATCATCATCCTCACAGACTGAAATCAGTCCAGGCCACTCTGTGACTCTCTCCTGTCAGTTGTATTCTGATTATGGATTCTCCTGTGATTATTGGGTCAGTTATGAGGGAGTTGAGCTGTTGTGGGTGAATCAGGCTGGTGTTGATCTGAAGACAGACTCCAGATATCAGATATTATCATCATCAGATCAAGATCTCTGTGTCATCACTCTGACTACAACACTCCTGAATGAAGATGACAACAGAGAGTGGAGATGTCAGCTTACTCACAGAGATCAACTCGAGACCTCAGTCAGATACACTGTCAAGTATTCAGGTGAGAAAACACTCTTTTCTGACAGATTTGTGAAAACTTCCACAGATTGGCTCTACTCTTTCTGATGGCTTCATACGTTTTGGAGTTGTAAAATATTAGTGGTCAAAGTCATAAACTGCATAACAATCCTTATAAATCCCAATATTGGCCTCCTACATGGGTCATACATGATATATTGCATAAATCAGACGAGTGTATTAAAGCCTAGTATGACCCATGTAGGGTTTAGGAATTATAAGGCTTATGTCCTTCATTCAAGCTGAAGGTTTATTTGCAGAAGCTCAACTGTGTTTCACTCTCATATAAACCAGGAATAAATTATACAGTAACACAGTAATACAGTACAGTCTCTTCTCAACTACTGCCACTGTAAACTGTGATGATGGAACACAAACTGCATGTCATGATCGATATGAAAATATGATGTTAATGTCCTACAGGTGATGCGTCTGAACATTCATCTTCTGCAGATCCAGACGCTTCACCAACACTGATTCCAGTCAGAAGCTCAAACTCTGAGAAGACATCAAGCCGAACTACAGCAGCAGCTCCTACACAAGGTTCATGATCACATGATCACTGTATAAATGAAGAGTTCAGATGCAAAAGCCTCTAAGTGCCATCTGAAATTTTCTTCTAGAATGATCATTTTTATCAAGCTCATATATTTATGAGTAATTTCACTTAAATGAGAATTAATAGATAATGTTTATACAGTAACACATTAATACAGTTATACAGTAATACAGTAATACAGTACAGTCTCTTCTCAACTACTGCCATTCTCCTCCTGACAGCTTGAGAGTGAAGTAAGTAGATAATAGATGACAGACTCGTGCACATATTCATAATTTCTGTGATGTGAAGCTCCAGTATTATGTGATGATGATGTTGTGTATATGTGGCATTATGTGTTGAACTGAACTAACAGACGTGATCCACAGATCCAGCTGATACAGCATCAGAAACTGAAGTCAGTGTGACTGCTGGATCATTATACAGAGGTACGACACGTTCATTTATACTGACAGCTTTATAACATTAAACTATCAGTCAGTCTGTAAATGCTTCATCAATAACTGTTGATAGTTGAATACCCTTGACTTCAGTCATGTACAGTTTCTCTTCTTCCTCTCATGTTTCCTGCAGTGATTGTGATTATTGTTGAGATGGCAGTGTTTGCTGCTCCTACTGTGATTCTTCTTCAGATCATCTGTGCAAGAAGAGCTGGTGAGTTTTGAGCCGCACACAATCTGATGATTCACACTCATCTGATCTGGAACAATCTGCAATCATGATAAAAACACATACGAGAGGTCAGTCAATGCTTTTATTTTGCAGGGAGGAAGGACTCGAAGCACCCAGAGGAAATAGAGATGCCGACAATATTAGAATAAAATACTGATGAGTTTAGAGCCAATCTGCAGCAATATTTACAATAGCAAAAACTTACAGAGGATTGTTCATTGTTTTATTTTCTTCCTCTCAGAAAACAGAGAAAAAACTCTGAGCACTTATAGTGACATAATCAAGTTTAGATTAAAATGTTGTTGTTGTTTTTTACATACAAAAAGCCAGATTTATTTTCATTTATATGGATTTTATGGATATATTTGCCTACATTGTTGAAAGTCATTCTCTTGCGCTTCATATGTAAACTGCTTTAAATATAATATTAATACAGTAATGGACAGACTCAGACTGTATAATCTCTCTCTGTTCTGTGTGATGGAGCTGATTTGAGGATTCTTGGATCTTGTCTGTTCATTCCTGTTTTTAGCATCTTTTTTCATTTTGAATGATTGCTATAATTTTCTTAATAAAACCTCTGCAGTTGTGTTTAGTAAGTCTCCTTTCCTGAGATGTTTGTTACGAATATGTTAATTCCCCTTCATGAGCTCGTAATATATCTGTAACAAAAGTCCACTGAAGCAAGTTGTAGTTGAGAAGCCGTTTCAATAACCGAGAGATAAACCATGTTTCTGAATAATCCTAGTGATGTCATATAGATGGAGAAGAGAAGCGGCCCCAGCACTGAGCCCTGAGGCACTCCAGTAGCTAGATATTGGGTCTTAGACACCTCACGACACCTTGAAGGACCCACTGTTGCCTTTGGCTTGCTCAGTTGGGGATATTTTGGGGATATTTAATTAAATTTTATCAATCAATAAATTCCTCTTGAAACAAACTTTGTTGTATTATTTTAATTTAATACTGTGAAGCTGCTTTGATACAATCTGTATTGTGAAAAGCGCTATACAAATAAACTTGACTTGACTTGACTTGACTGAGAGGTCAGACTTGAACCACTGAAGTCCTGTAACTGAGATGCCCTTCATCTTTAGGATTGACAGGAGGATCTGGTGGTTATCTGTGAGAACTGAGGATTCGGAGGCTCCTCTTGCCAGTCTCAGAGCATCAATAACCGAGAGCAGGGCCGTCTCAGTTTAGTGGCGCTTCTGAAGCCAGACTGGTTGTTGTCCAGGAGGATGTTCTGTGTGAGAAATGTAGATAGTTGGTCGAAAACGACTCGTTCAAGTGTTTTAGCAAAGTGGTCCAGAAGTTCAGGGAGGCGGAAGTTAAATCAGTGGTGCTTGAGAAATACATCCCAGATCTTCCAGAGCATTTGTAGTGTTGATAAAGGAGTCTGGATCTGATATATTTCTCAAGGCTGGAGAGAGTAAAGCAGAACGTTATAATCCATGTGTTATAAACTCCCTGAAGACAGTTAATATCTGCTTTACAGACGCTCATGTGCAAATGCAGGTTTATTTTACCAAGCTGATGCTAATAATTACTTTACAATACTTTTAAAAACTGTTTTATAATTCAGGAGTCATGGATAGTGGAAACCTTTTCAGTAACAAACCAATTTTATCACTAATAATGTAATGGTTTTACTTCTAGAGTTTAATGGCATGCTGGAAACTGCTAAAATAAAGAAGTGAAACTACCAGTAATGCTAAGAATAGCCTGTAAGGGTGGATCTCCTGCAGGGGTTCAGTCTGCAAGACTGCCGAATGACTAAAGAAACGTTGTCAGCAAGATGGTAGAAAACTGCACATTTCTTGTCTATTCCACCCACTGCCACTTCCAACGACGGAAATAAGCGCAGTTACAATAGCTTAATATGTGGGAGAGCGTTGCTGTAGAGAGGGATGATATTGTATTGCAATATGAAGCACTTCAAAGTCAATACCAAATCAAAACTAGTTAGCACATTATTTGTAATTGAAAAGGTTTAATGACAAAATATGGTTATGATTACACTAGTTATAAAATAGATGTATGAGATGATGATAACATGTACCACTAATTGTTACCAGAGAGAGAGAGAGAGAGTATGAGGAAAGAGGTGGTAAAGAGAGAGAGAGAGTGTAGAGAGTATGAGGAAAGAGGTGGTAAGAGAGAGAGAGAGAGAGAGAGAGAGAGAGAGAGAGAGAGAGAGAGAGAGAGAGAGAGAGAGAGAGAGAGAGAGAGAGAGAGTGAGTGAGTGAGTGAGTGAGTGAGTGTAGAGAGTATGAGGAAAGGGGTGGTAAAGAGAGGTAGAGAGTAAAAGAAAAGAGGAGGTAAGAGAGAGAGAGAGAGAGAGAGAGAGAGAGAGAGAGAGAGAGTGTAGAGAGTATGAGGAAAGGGGTGGTAAAGAGAGGTAGAGAGTAAAAGAAAAGAGGAGGTAAAGAGAGAGAGAGAGAGAGAGAGAGAGAGAGAGAGAGAGTGTAGAGAGTATGAGGAAAGGGGTGGTAAAGAGAGGTAGAGAGTAAAAGAAAAGAGGAGGTAAAGAGAGAGAGAGAGAGAGAGAGAGAGAGAGAGAGAGAGAGAGAGAGAGAGAGAGAGAGAGAGAGAGAGTGAGTGTAGAGAGTATGAGGAAAGGGGTGATAAAGAGAGGTAGAGAGTAAAAGAAAAGAGGAGGTAAAGAGAGAGAGAGCCCCAAGAAAGGGACCCAGAGAAGAAGAGACAGAGCAACAGTTGCAATTGTAAGGCTGTAAGGACTGATTTTCCTGCTAAAACAAATCTCACCCTGCAATAAAGTCATAAAATGCACCCTGGACAGCAGATAGCAAAGACAGAGCACAGGACATAGCCTGACCAAACTTATCTCCTTGTCCCCTTGTTTGACTTCAACTCATCCCCCGTCTCCCTCCTCAAGACACTGAAAGTTCATTAAGAATGTCTATATATCATACATGATGTATCTTGTGAATATGTTGTTTTTTCCTTTTCATGTTTGGTATCATTTTAAGGGTCTCAGTGCGATTGATAAAATGGTCTTAATTTCATTGCAGTCATTGGTTTAATGAGAAAGATTGAGAACTTAGGAGAATCCTGTTTCTCCTCTCTGGCTGATATCTCTTTACGATATCTCCTGAAACCAGGTGCTCCCCCCTGGGGTACATGAATTGGCCCAAACAACTCTAAACAATATTTGCATAACCCCTTTTGTTCTGGTCTGGGTATTTAAGGCGAGGTGACAGAGCAGTCTTTGGGACTCTTTACCAGGCATCCCCCATACAGTGATGTTTCAGTGTTGTCCTGTTGGAAAGCCCTGACACATTACTGTGTGTCTCTGTCAGGAAAACATTACTTACTTTTAGAGTCATCTTTGAGTAAATGATGTCATGTATTTTTCTGAATTGGCTTTTAATCATTTACTTCTGTAATTGGCATGATACATTTTTACCTGACAAATAAATGTTACATCTTGATTTATTCTGAAGTTTTAGAAATCATTCATTTTAGTAGATTAAAAGTGTAGTCTGGTGTTTCCGCAAATCTTTGTCCAGGATAGATCAGACTGAAGAATAGCTTCTCCTTCTGAGAATATAGTTCCCAGTGTACGGTTAGAAGAGGCTGTGTCTCATGTGACCTTGTTATTTGAACACGCTGTGACTATACAAATCACAACATGTAAGTAGGAAAATGTTGGCGTTATTTTGTCACTTATTGGGAGCAGTCGGGACATTTATTATTTTATTTTTACAGATCGGGCTCAGGTCGGACTCGGGCTCATTTAGCTTCTCTCCTTTCGTCATGCTCATAATATACGTGCAGAGCGCAGGCTACTGTATGAAATATTGTTATATTTATAATATTATAAATATGCAACGCAATATGTGATTACGCGAGTGCAATGCATCAGGTGACAGTTGACCATGCAGAGCATCAGGGAGAAGTTGGAGTGTGGGGAGTTACTAAAAGTTCCCAATGCTTCAGGAAAAGCTGCATTTTGAAAGAGTTTTGATCTGATTACCACAACAAACAATGAGCCTGAAGCCTTCAACAGTGGATGCTGTTCTTCTTCTTCACAACACTCGCGAATAACCAGCGAATGATGACCAACGTAGCGACTCAGTTCAACAGAGTTTTTTATTTATTATATTTTTATTATTATTTAACGTTAGCCAGTTGGTGAAGAGTTCTTTGAAACGTTGTTCTTCAGTAAAGTTACTTAACATCAAAAAATGGTCAGCCGTAAATCTTTATTTACTGCTGGATCACATTTATATAATATTCTCCACTGCATGCTTATGCTTCTCTGTAATGGACAGTCTGTATTAATATTTGTGGGCATAATTGTGGGGGTAGTTATGTTTGAGGCCTATAAAAATGTTTTACCTCTTAGTAGTGTGTGTGTGTGTGTGTGTGTGTGTGTGCGTGTAGCAGAGACAGCGTGCATCAGAGAGCGGACGTTGTCGGGCTGGGGCCGAGTTAGGGCTTGAGAAAACTGCGCGAGTTGGATTGAGTTTGTGTGTGTGTGTGTGTGTGTGTGTGTGTGTGTGCATGTGTGCGTGTAGCAGAGACAGTGCGCGTCAGAGAGAGCTTACAGTGATATTGATATTGGTCTCGGGTCGGGTCGGGTCGGGTCGGGTTCGGCCTGAAAAATTGCAGACGTTTTCGGGCCAGGGCCGGGTTAGGGCTTGAGAAAACTGCACGAGTTTTTGCCACATTGAGAATTTTGTACAGGATCACCCCTTCATTTGTGTGTATGTATGATATGCATAGGTTTGGATCTATTGATTTTTTTTTTGACAAAAAAAATAAAAATGCTCTGAATTACAGTTTTTCCCATTCATTCCTATGGGTGCCCATTTCTGTCCACGAAGGCGAGATTAAGGAGGTTTTTTTCACCCACTTAACATTGTAGAATCGAGTTAATTTTTCTTGTGTGTGTTCAGGTGGCAAATTTAGGAAAAGCAGCCAAGTCTTGTACCGCTCAGATTAAGGAAAGTATTATTTTTTTTTAATAAATAATAATTATTTTGCTCACATTTGTCCCCGGTACGGTTTTCATTAGCGCTCATTACACATTTTGCCATAAGCCGGACACTTCCTTGGCTCATGTACGTAACCACACCTCGTGCACTCTTCCTTCTCTTTCCCTGTGTGCTTGACATTCGCCTGTCTGACAGTGGACTTTGTTTTGGTGATTTTGTTCACAGCCTCTTCTGCTTCTTCATGCAGCACTTTCATAATATGGCTTTGTGTTATTTCATTGGCATGACAGATATCCACTGCCTTTGCTAGGTTCATAACCGTTTCCCTGAGAAGCCTAGCTCTCACGGTGTCATTGTTAACACCACAGACAATGCGACCTTTACTCAAGTCATCAGTTAATCGTCCACATTCACAGTCTTTCGCCTTATTCTTCAAGTGAGTCACGTATGCATCAATGGTTTGGTTCGGTCCCTGTGCTCTGGTGAACATATGGAGTTAGGAGGCTTCAACTGCTCCATGGTTTTCCTCTGACACCATGTGATGTTTGTTGACTGTGTATTTTAATAATTCACTGAGACACCAGATTAACCACCGCCTTTGACCGCTTCAGAGTGGCTGGCTACGGGCATGCACAAACATGTCCTTAAAACAACCCTTAACGTTCGTTTTCAAAACTGTGCAACTCACCGAGTGCTTAGTGGTGTTCGTTGATGATTAAAAACAAATATATCGACGCAATGTATGATTTCAATCCGTGTTATTTGCTATAGTGGAAAAAAATTTTCAGATACCTCACAACCGCGTATAAACTTCCGCTCGATATTTGAGTCTGAAGCGTCTTTTCCGTTTCCGGTAGCGCAGTAATATCAACAAGCAATGAGTCCTCCAACAGAAATCAATGGGATTTTACTTCCGATCCTACCACAACTAAAACATTTAATTAATTTAGACTTTGCTGCTTCTACGTTGTCACTTGTTGATCGCTTATGATCGGCAACAACTTTTAGATATTTATCATGCCATGCCAAAGCTTCTCGGAACTTATAACACCTCCCATGATTCAATGAGAACTTCTAATTAGGAGATACGGCCACTTCCGGTTAAGAATAAGAGTGTCAATATCTCATGACCCACACATAACAGAGACATCAGAGTAGACTCCTTAGAAAGGTGAGAACCAAGGAGGTTTCCAAGGAGTCTAATCTGATGTCTCTGTTATGTGTGGGTCATGAGATATTGACACTCTAACTCTATATTCTATAATTCTAATTCTAATTCGGCCAGATATCAATATCTTCAAACCAGGACAAGACCCCTCCAAAACCACTAAAACCACTCAAAACCAGGAAAAGACCCCTCCAAAACCACTAAAACCACTCAAAACCAGGACCAGACCCCTCCAAAACCACTAAAACCTAGAATTTCAGGGTCCTACAACATTCCGTCTCCTTACGGACGCGTGACCCTTTTTTGACCTTTTGACCCCTGTCAGCTTATGACATTTTTGAACGAGGCCTCATTAGTTTTAAACACTAAAAACGTGTATTAACCCACCTCTGCTGTACTAAGCACACTCAACTGGACACGTTACAGTAATTTTCAAGTGATTTCAGTGGTTAATAAAAAATGTACATGAATTAAAAATATATAATAAAGTAAACTACTTATCATGATTTAATCAATGGAAAATCACAAATTGCAATATTATAAAATAAAAGTGCAAAATTCTAAAAATTCTAAATGTTATAAATGCATGAAATGTTATATTTATATACTGTATATATATTTTAAAAATATATATATTTTCATAAGTGTTTACAACATGTATGATAAATAAATTTTGCTTGCCCACTAGAGGGAGACACAACATAAGGATGGAAACTATGAATGGCATTAATCACATTGATCTAGTTCATTTTTATAACTCATGGTGTAATGACAGAATTGTTTTATACAATTAGTGTACATAGAATCTGTGAAATGCTTATGTATTATTAAATGTTATAACATATATATATATATATATATATATATATATATATATATATATATATATATATATATATATACACACATATGTTACATTTATAAGTATTTATACCATATATGGTGCACTTATTATAAATGTAGGGGTGGGGGGGGGGGGGTGTTTTGTTTTTTATGAACACAAGCCCATCATATTATCACTATATACAAGTTTGGTAGCAAATTAAATATAAATAAAAATGTAACTTCAAAAATAAATATTTTTGTAAAAATGAAACATAAATACACATAATACTAAAAACATTTTTTTTTTTAAATACAAAACTACGAAATATGGGCTAACTTTACATCTAAAAGAGTGAAGTGAACTTTTGAACAAAAGAAATGGACTGGGGCGTACTCGTCCAGCCACTCGAGATCTAACCCCTCCCCACGGCACGATTTACGACTCACCCCACAGTCAAATACTCCTGATCAACGGGGATGTTCTGCAGAGCCTTAAATAAAACCACTTCCTGGTCTTCTCCGTTAACAACCATTTTCCAGCAGAATGGCTTTATATTGTCCGACTTGGAGGAATGATTGATGCGGCGGCCAGACGTGTCTGCTAGTGGGTGACAGCTGCAAGGGAAGGTCTGGGCATCAATGCACAGGCCTTTCTCCCCGGATTTAAAAAGGTACCCTGCCTCTTCCTTCAGATCCTCCATCATAGCTCTCCCCTCAGATGCTGTGATGATGACCTTGCCGTTGGTAATCACAGACAATGTCACCACTAAAAAAGTTTCTGGTCGCAACCACTCCTGTAATTAGGAAAACATCACATTTCGAGTCACTGAATATACTTTGCATGTAGACAAACGTTTCAGGATTTAATTCTAGTTCTTGGTGCAGTTAAAAGGTACAATTTACATTTTTGTATTTTCTTGCCTTGAAAATAACTGAAAGGTTTTCTTACCAAAACCTTTGGGAGGACCAAAATCTTTAATAGCAAGACCTGTCCAGGCCTGCTCAGCCACACAGTGCTGCACATGAGGGTCGGTTTCGACCTTCTGCTTGGTGGACGGCTTCCACATCTTGACTACCTCCTCTGCTTTGGGGCAATTGGTCGTCCACCCCTCCTGATCAATCAGCCTTGCCACTTTTGCGGCTGAAGGCCTCCGCAGACTGAAGTATCCTGAAAGACAGAATGACAAGACTTTACTCATGCAAGTCATTTGTCACAGTGAATCAATGTCGAATTAATGGGTGCCAATGCTGTATTGATAGATTTGGAGACTTACCGAGAAGATAGTCTTTCCTTTGAACATATTGTGAAAGCCGCCACTTATCAGCTTTCCTGTAGCTCAGTGGTAAGAGCATTGCGTTAACAATGCAAGGTTGTGGGTTTGATCCCAGGGGATTGCACATACCTAAGTATAAATGTATAGGATAATGCAATGTAAGTCGCTTTGCATAAAAGCGTCTGCCAAATGCATAAATGTAAATGTAAATGTAAATGTATCATAGAACGCTCTGTCTCCAGAAAAGCCAGATTCACTGCGCTGCCTCTTAGATGGAGGCTGGCCCTGCAGTGAGACAGGAAACGCCTCCACAAACTGGCAGAAAGACTGCCGAGTGCTGGTTCCTTATAAATTTTGATACAGAATTTTATTTTATTTTTTCACTTCGGGGTAGGTACGCGAAACAAATTTTCCCGACAACGCTTTATCTGGAGTGGTAAAGGGATCCTCCATAGGGAGAGACTAGTTGGCACTTCAGCACTGCGTTGACATCGGGTCCAGGCGAAGGTCCTTCATGAGATCTGGATACGGCCTGGATCCGGCAGGCTGCGGGAAAACCTCGGGATAAACAAAGACACTAAAATTAGCGTAGATGCCATTCTTCTTATGATGTAACAAGTACATCAGGATTTATGGGAAGTGTTCCCGGTTCCGGCTGATCTAATCTATGCAGCCTAACATTGAATTATAGAAGTCTATAATGTATTATGTGAATGCTAGGTCAAAGAGATGTGTCTTTAATCTAGCTTTGAACTGACAGAGTGTGTCTGCTTCCCGGACAATGTTAGGAAGATTGTTCCAAAGTTTTGATTCTAAATAGAAAAAGGATCTACCGCCAGCAGTCGATTTTGATATTCTAGGTATTATCAACTGGCCGGAATTTTGGCCAATAATCTAGCCTTGAGGTCATGAACGCATTAACTAATTGTTCCGCATTTGTCAATGAGAGCATATGGCGTAATTTAGATATATTTTTAAGATGGAAAAATGCGGTTTTACAGATACTAGACACGTGACTTTCAAATGAAAGATTGGTATCAAAGAGCACACCCAGGTTCCTAACCAACGACGAAGACTTAACAGAGCAGCCATTAAGTGTTATACAGTATTCTAGGATATTACGTGAGGAAGTTTTTTGTCCAATAATTAGAATGAAGGTGGACTGCGAGGACCAGCCGGCCGCCGCACAGATGTCTCCAATTGACACACCACTGGTCCACGCCCAGGAAGAGGCCATGCCTCCGATGGGGCATTGAAGGCCCACCGAAGCGTAGGCCAATACGATAGCGTCCACTATCCAGCAGGACAATCTCTGCTTCGTGACTGGAAACCCTTTAGTGCGGCCACTGAAGCATACGAAGAGCTGCTCCGACTGCCTATACTGTACAGGGCAGAGTAAGTGTAGTTGTTGCTTGTCTTCCGCAAGGGGAAGCAAACAGCAAAATAACTTGTGCTCTGAATGGAGTAGAGAGCACTTTGGGCACATAGCTGTGCCTGGGCTTGAGGACAACTTTGGAGTCGTTAGGCCCAAACTCAAGGCAGGAAGCGCTGACGGAGAGCACTTACAAATCATCTCTAGACTCACAGATGGTGTTTGGGACTCTCGCTGGGAGGTCCGTAAGATCCCATTGAGGGCTCACAGCTCGGGCTGGGGATGACAGATTGTCCAGTTTCTCGGGGAAGAAGGTCTTTCCTCAGGGGTATTGGCCATGGGGCTGCTGAAAGTATGCATATGAAAGTCGTATCCCCTGGCCGTACTTTAGAGAGGATTTGTTTCAAAGTTATCATCTTGAACGGCCATCTCATAAGGGTGCGATTCATACATGTCGCTCCTTACCGAAGTGTTGACTATGCCCCAGAAATCGGGGTGGTATGCGAGTGAATTGGAGCGAGTAGCCTCGTGTCACTGTGTCCAGTACCCATTCTGACACGCCTGGGATGGCTTTCCACGCCTCGGCCCGGGGCTGAATTATTTCTGGAGACAGTTCGCTGCATTTGGGCAGGGAGCTGACGCCCGTGGGATTTGGAAGAGGAAAAGTGCTAACAGTGGTCAATTGCATGGGTGCGTGAACATGAACACAGCTTGCAATTGCAACATCTACTCCAACAGCCAAAACTGAACAGGGTGTTTGGAGGAACACTTGAGACTTTTCGGAGGATGGTCCGGCCGCGGCGAGATTTAACCTTTATTTCTATAGCGCTTTTTACAATACAGATTATTTCAAAGCAGCTTTACAGTGATAACAGAAAAATAATGCAATAAAGTTTGTTTCCAGAAGAAAATAGCGTCAAGTAAGTAAGTGATGGTTCATTTTTGTGGTAAAAAAGTTATTAATTTAGTTCATTTATATACATAGCCGCTCTGGAGAAAACTGTGATGTCACCGTCAAGCTCAGTTCAGTTCTCATATAATGGTGTCAATGCAGGCAGATCAATATTATTGTTGAATATTAAATTAAATTCCCCCAAATAAGCAAGCCAATGGCGAAAAAAGGCGAAAAATGTGACAGCCTTTCTTTAAGCCAAATCTTTAACCCTCCCCTCTTCCTTCCTGGATGATCAGGATTGCTTCTGAGGCACAGGGTCCAGCGTTATCTTAGGCCCAGGGTCCCTGACGCTTAGGAGAGAAGCGTTTAGACTGATGAGGGTGCTGTCGACGCTCACTCAATACATTACATGGGGGTTTTGTAGAGGAAAGTTGAGTGTCACTCAGAGTCAAGAACATTAAAGACCACAGAGCAAAATCCCCAGTGTTAAAATACACAGTCTATATATGTCTATATATGTCACTATATAGCAACGAATTTAAACACTTGGTTGGTCAGATGAGAGGAAGTGAATAACCACAGGAGGAGCTGATGATGTTTAAAGGAGGAGCTGTAACTATATATAATGAAGAGGAAGACTGACAGAAACAGAAAATGGCTGATAAGTGTGATCTGTGTCTGCTGGGACTGATCATTCTCTCTTCACTTCTCACAGGTAAAGAAATCTGTATTTTCTCTAAAGACATTTAGTGGAATTAGTCTGGAAAGAGTTCATTTGAACTTGCTCAGTTTATTCTTGCACACATTCACGTTGTGATCTCAGAGTTGTGTATTGATACACAGATCATACGGTAACACTTTACAATACGGGTGCACTAATCTGCATTAATTCATGCTTAACTAATGCACAGATAATGATGTGTTGATGTATGACTCATGAAGAACTAAACCATTAATTAATGATTACTGCATCAGCAACTAATAAAGATTCTAAATGATTTATAGATTAAGTAATATATGAATTGTTATTAATTAAATGTCATAACGTATTAATTCCTTAATAACATATTTTATTAACTAATAGTGTAAATGAATGTGTTAATTACCACAATGGGTTGAAGTCATGTACTTCAACTTCGAATTGTCTGCTTTAATTAATCATTAGCTAATGATTTGCAAATGTATCATTATGTTATGACTTTACTTGTTGAGGCACATGACTATTAACTAATTGTTAAGTAATATGCCATTTTGGTTTTGACATCCACACTTAGCCATGGATTTGGTCTGTCATGTCCAGTGTAGACAGCTGGTCTCGTCCAGTTTAAACACAGTGTAACAGCGTCAGGAGTTCAGATTCTGGTGTGCTGATATTTGTGTGCAGCCCAACTTACCCATCCTTCAAACACATTCTTTGAAATTACATTCACTGCACGTGCAACTGTCAAAACCCATAAATGGCATATTACTTAACAATTAGTTAATAGTCATGTGCCTCAAGTAAAGTTTGGTTTTAGCCAGGTTTCTGTCAAACACAGCACATCTAGATTATAGTCAGTAATCATATTATTAACAATAAGTGTTTTTGAAGTAAGGGGTCTAATATTCAGCAACCCAAGCTTTATTATTTGCTCATTTGTATTATATCAATTTTTTATTTGTTGAACATCAATTAAATTTTTACCCTTAGATGGGTTTGTAAGTTTTTTGTAAGTCCTAATTCAGGGAACAGACACAGTCTCTATATGATCTCATATATTTGTAGTTCCTCCTCAAAAGCGCAATGGATTGTGGGCAATATAAGCCTTTATAGTGAGCACGGATCCACACTTCGAAAATCCACCGGAAATAGTAGACCATCCGGGGACTTCTGGCATACTCTTTTCAACATACAATGCTTTGGGACACACTTTTTTATTTTCTTCTTCTTATTTTTTTTTTATTGCAGATATACATACAGAAACTACAAAATACATACATCGACCATAAAACAAACAGATCAGATAACAACAATATAAGAACAGATGAGGAGAAAGAAAGAAAGAGATAAAGAAAGAAAAGAAAAGAAAGACCTTATAATTTGAAAGATATGTCCTTTGGGGGTGTTGAGTGTTTTAAGGTATTCAGTAATTTAACATATTTTACCCTTTCTCTCGTACCCCCGCTCTCCTCTCCTCCCAGTTCTTCAAACAATAACAATGATAATGAAGTAATACGACTTTATGATTAATATAGCTATCTGTGCACATCCCCGGGTGAAGGACGGTGCGCCTCCCACAGAGGCAGTCCCGCCCAGAAGCCCACACCCACCCAAACTTAGACTTCCTTTCCTCCCCCATTGTAAGACATATACTGTATGCAGCGCACACATCGAAAGGTGAAAAGAAGAGAAGGTCTTGCTGACCTCATTAAAGACAAGAGACAAGACAATAAATTTCATTATATACTGTAGTATCCAATGTAATATGACGACATTGAATATAATATCAGATACAACCAGATATTATCTACTTATCTTGATAAAAGAGGAGAGGGGCAAATTGTTTTGCGAATGTGTCCAGTAGATTTTTTGGCTATTGTAGTTTGTCTTTCATTGGATATGTGTTATCTTAGTAATTGAGTCCATTGTTTGATAGAAATTTGTTTTTGTTTTGTTTTTCCGTGTGAGAATTGTTTTCTTGGCAATAGCTAGAGACAAAACAGGCACAGTGATGGGGTGACTGGAATGTTGCAGTTAAAAAGTGTTGAGATAGTTATGATGACTTACAGGGCAGGTGGGCATAACCATAGCGCATGAAGATATGTATCCGGTGTGTTGAGAATACAGTGTGTGCATTTGTCAAGTCAAGTCAAGTCAAGTTTATTTGTATAGCGCTTTTCACAATACAGATTGTATCAAAGCAGCTTCACAGTATTAAATTAAAATAATACAACAAAGTTTGTTTCAAGAGAAATTTATTGATTGATAAAATTAAATTAAATATCCCCAAAATATCCCCAACTGAGCAAGCCATTTGTCTCGGCAAAACCCATTTTAAACATTTTTTTTTTTTTTTTTGCATTAGATGAGTTCTGTGTATAACTTTGTATTGGACTTAATGAATATTTTTATTAACACTGAAACTGAATATATTTTTACATATTTGATTCCAGTAGTTGATGTCTGTGCATATATTGAGGCCCTGTTCCCATAACTGTCACGTGCCAGTGCTTGTTTGGACTTTCAGCTTGTTTTGATTTGTTCCTGTTTTCCTTTGTTCTTTTCCCACCACTCCTTCGTTACCATGGTTACTGGCATTATCAGTTCAGTTGTATCACCTGTTTAGTCATCATCGTCAACTGTATCACCTGTGTTCTGTTAATTAGTGTAATCTGTGTTTGTATTTAAGTTCTGTCTGTTCTGTCAGTCTCGGTCTGTTATATTTGTGTGTTGTTACCTGTTCTGCTGTCCTGTTTAATTAAAGTAAACCTTTGTTTTGGAAAACATATCCTTGTCTCCGTCTGCCTTCCTGCAACCCACCATAACAGAAGATCGGACCAGCCCATATGGACGACAGGGCTATATTTGTCGCCATTGCTCAAGAGAGCACCGAATTTTTCTCCTTTGTGGAGAACTTTGTTCGTCGAGCCGTCACTAGGCCCCTCGACAATGAAGCCTTCAAGCTGCTTTTCTGGATCGGGGCCAATTTCCACCAGGCCATCGACCTCCCATCAGCAGGTGTTTGGTGAGCGTCGCGTCCCGATCCAGAGAACAACCTCCATCACCAGCAGCCGTCGAGACCACCCTTCCAGAGTCTCGTCCCACCGAGACCACCCTTCCAGAGTCTCGTCCCGCCAAGACCACCCTTCCAGAGTCTCGTCCCGCCAAGATCACCCTTATAGAGCTTCTTCACGTCATGCCTGTCGAGCCCTTGTCAAAGATAGCCGCTGCCTCACTGCCTGAGTCCTCAGCCACGATGGCCGCCGCCGCCACACCGCCTGAGCCCTCAGCCAGGATGGCCACCGCCACGTCAGAGCCTGTTCCTGTCCCTAGACCTGTTCCTGCCCCAAGAACTGTTCATGTTCCAAGACCTGTATCTGTCCCCGAGCCTGTATCTGTCCCCGAGCCTGAGTCTGTTCCCAAGTTTGAGCCTGTTCCTGTTCCCGACCCTGAGTCTGTACACGACCCTGAGTCTGTTCCCGAGCCTGAGCCTGTTCCCGAGCCTGTTCCCGAGCCTGTTCCCGAGCCTGTTCCCGAGCCTGTTCCCGAGCCTGAGCCTGAGCCTGTTCCTGAGTCTGTTCCCGAGCCTGTTCCTGAGCCTGTTCCCGAGCCTGAGCCTGAGTCTGTTCCTGAGCCCGAGCCTGTTCCTGAGTCTGTTCCCGAGCCTGTTCCTGAGCCTGAGTCTGTTCCCAAGCCCGAGCCTGAGTCTTTTCCCAAGCCTGAATCTGTTCCAGAACCTGAGCCTGAGATGGTTCCTGAGCCTGTTCCCAAATTCCCACCCAGCCTCCCTCTCCCATCTCCCATCATAACCTCCTCATCCACGCCTCCGCTGCTTCCTGTCAGCCCCTCAGCTCACCCTTATTCCAACCTTCAGTGATGTGGGGTCTGCGGTCAGCGGTGGCGGGTCTGCCAGTCTCCAGCTCCATCATGGTCGGTGGATCCCCGGTCTCCGCCTCCGTGACCAGGACTCCACCTCGGCCTGTCGGTCCATTAACTCTACCTTGGCTCCCACCTCCCTCATCTCCACCGTGGCCCATCAGTCCACCAGCTCCGCCGGTCTCCCTTGTCCCTCCGGCTACACCTTGGTCGTTCGTCGGCCTGCCCTCACCTCGGGACTACACTCCT
The DNA here is from genome assembly GCA_021554675.1 of Leuciscus idus. Lineage (NCBI taxonomy): Eukaryota > Metazoa > Chordata > Actinopteri > Cypriniformes > Leuciscidae > Leuciscus > Leuciscus idus. Next base: position 55,759,110 of record CM038621.1, on the reverse strand, counting down.
CTGGCTTCGCCTCATCCCTTCGTCCCTCTGGCTCCGTTGGGCTCCTCACTCCCTCCAGCTCCCCCTTGGTCCTCTGTCGCGCCGGCTCCAACGCGGCCTTCTGAATCCCCGCCTGTGCCACGGTCGCCAGAGCCGTCGGCATCGCCATGTCCCTCAGGATCCTCTGCATCGCCCTGGCTCGTCGGCTCTCCGTCTGTGTCAGTCGGCCCCCTGGAATCGTCAGCCCTTTCTCCACCATGGCTCCTCCCTCTGTCGTTTCCGTCATGGCCGCTTGCACGGTCGCTGAATGACAATGACTAAAGTAAACCTTCGTTTTGGAAAACATATCCTTGTCTCCGTCTACCTTCCTGCAACCCACCGTGACAGGCACAGAGCATGTTTTGTTTGCAGATGATATTAAATTGTATATTTTCCTTATTAATTTCGCTTATTTTATTTATTTTTTGCCAGGTTTTAATATGACTTGGGTTATTTGATTTATCCAGTGAAGGATTAAGGACAGTATTGAAATCCCCTTCAATAATAATGCTGGATTATGGGAAAGTAGATACTATTGAGAAAACTTTATGGAATAGATCATCATTGTCTGTGTTTGGCCTATATATGTTAGCTATAGGGATCTTCAGAGCAGAGTCCATGCCAACCCTCCAGGACCTGTACTCTTCCAGAGTGAAGAAGAGAGCAGGCAAAATCATCACAGACTCCACTCACCCTGGACACCACCTGTTTGAACTGTTACCGTCAAGACAGCGACAGATCACTGGCCACAAGAACATCTAGGTACAGGAACAGTTTCTTCCCACAGGCCATTTCCCTTCTGAACATTTAAATACCTCCCAAGGCATATGCCTATACATCCAATACTCCCACTGTTCAGTGCAATATCTTCTAAACTCAGGTGATATTTATATTTATCATACTATTCAAAATACTGTAAATATGTTCATAATCTGTAAATGTTTATTCTGACTAAACCCAACTGTAACCTTATACTTTTATACTTTTTTCATATTTATTTTTTCATATTTTTATTTTTATTCTTAGAATTCGTATTACTATGTTTCTTGTTGTATTTGTCTTTGTATATGTGCACTGGAAGCTTCAGTACCAAGAAAAAATTCCTTGTGTGTGCAAGCACACTTGGCAATAAAGCTCTTTCTGATTCTGATGAATTATTTTATTTCGTCTTCTGGGTTGTCTTGTGTTTGCTCGGGTATGCCGGAGAAAATTAGTTTGTTGCGCATACCACGACACTGAAGATTGAGTATTGTTTCTTTCATTGCATTGTAACAGTTCCGGAGTGTTTTCACTGTTTTGCCCTCAGGTAAGGGGGTTAGAACACCCATATAAAGAAGAATGAGTGATCTAGCTTTTAAGCAATGTGTTAGCTCAACTTGGGCACGGCTCTTTTAAATTAAGAGGTGTTTTGAGTTAAGGCTCAAGTTTCATGCCTTCTTGTGGTTACTAATCGAGGAACAGTTTGCCAATTTATATAGAAAGTGGATGTTTGTGTAGAGTGGTTAAAATATCAAATTTGATTTGTTTACACGAAGATCTTGTGTTGGACAATAGAGCTGATAGATGATTAGTAAATAAGTTTGACACAGCTGTTGTAGCCTATTGAGTATGACCGATTGTTATTTACTGTGAGTAAATTAACACTGCATTGAGTGGCAGGGTTTTTCCTATTATAATTGAGCATTGATTTATTGTCCTCGTTATAAGACTGAAATTGTTGATGTGACTTTAAGGTCTGTTTGAATAATTTGAATAATAAAAGCCGGATTTTTGTCTTGGACTTATTAATTAACTTGATCTTTATGAATTTGTAGTGTTATAGTGGATTGAGGTAGGCTGTGCGAAATGGTATGTCAATGAGTATTATTGAATAATCATTTGGGCTTAGGCTGTTTTCTGGCACTTTTTTTTGGGGAGGTTTTATTAGAATTATTTTGGATTTGTTGTGGTCAATTAACTAATCTTCATTGTGTGAATTTTATGTTAGTCCAAAATGACTTCCATTCAGGGATTGAATGTAGAACTTTCTGAGAAGTTTCTAGATAGGTGCACCAAAGAACAACTCTTATGCTGCGTTCACACCGGACGCGAATAGCGCGTCAAATTCGCGCCTGCCGCGTCTAGTTTGACGCTTGACCACTTTGTGTTAATTCGCGTGTCTAACGCGCGTAAAAACAAAAGTTTGAAGCGAAATTTACGCGCGTCAGAGGTGAAAGTTTTGGCGGCCATCTTTTTTAGATGTTTATCGAGCATTAGCGTTAGCATTAATCGAGAGAGTCACCGCTCGTATATGCTCTGGAGAGCAGAAACAGCTGCGTGGGGGACATCGTCGCTGTACTCGGATCCACCAGACCCTCCGGAGGGTTTCAGGAGTTTCACAATTTGCTCCAGGAGCTAGGTTTGGTGGACCTAACGGTGAGGACGCTGACGAGGACAGCGTAGGCCGTATAAGGCCTCGGCCTCGAGTGGTCGCTGCCTGTCGAGCCCGCGCTCTACAGCCCGGCGCGAGGTTCACCCTCGCCCGCACCCACCTAATCTGTCATTTATTTTTGTTTTGATAATAAATGGAGCCAGCCTCCAAAAGTGAAACCTGTCCTGTGATTTTTGTTTTTATACACTAAATTGTGTTTGTTGTCTTTACATTAGAATAATAATGTTTCATATAATCTAGAATAGATATGGAATAAATAGCATTCAATACAAAATGAGTATCTCTCATATATTGAAATCGAGTTTTTATGTGAAAGATTTGCTTTGTTGTGCATTTTAGTCATATTACAAAATAATTTATTGAGGCTAAACATAAAATAACATTGTAAACTGTCACTTCACCACGTGACAGCAGCAAGCAGGCTCCTGATTGGTTAACGCGGCGCGAATTGACGCAGAAGTTCAGATTTTTCAACTCGGGCGGCAGACGCGAATTCGCGTCAAACACGAGAATGCACAAAAAGCACTACATAAAACATTCGCGCGTAACGCGCTTAACGCGCCAGACGCTCAATTCGCGCCATTCGCGCGAACTTGACGCGCGAATGAGGCGTATTCGCGTCTTCCGCGCCGCGCTCTACGCCTCATTCGCGCCGCAGGAATTTTTTACGCGCGTAACGCGTCTTTGCATTGACTTAACATTGAAATCACTCGCGCCTGACGCGCTATTCGCGTCCGGTGTGAACGCACCATTAGAAATCGCAGAGAGTCATGCAATCATTTTGACTGGGAATGATAAGAAGCGCAAGCAGGATTTGTTAAGAGCTGTTAAAAGCCAGTTGATAGCCAAGGGAATTCTGGTTGTAGGAGATGAAGCTGGTCTTGGTAAGGTAGCGTATCCACTGGTTGAGAGAGATTTAATGTCCATAGAGAAACAAACACAGTTTGAAACTGAGAGACTATCGTTTGAAGGTGAAGCTTCAAAATCCGTTCAGGTTGCCTCTTTTATGTTGCGGTATATGAGCCAGCCGTAACAGAGGGGAACAGACTATGATTTTTAACATGTGGTTTTTTTTTATGCTGGTGTGTTTTATGTTTCATTTATTAATATATATCATAATGATCACTGAGATATACTGTGTTTCAGGAACCAGTGGGGTGGATGTGTTCATCAGTTCTGGTGAAAATGTCTCTCTGCCCTGTAATAATGCTCTTTCTGACTGTAAATCAACTGTATGGACCTACTATAACAGACTCAGTCATTCAGCAGCAGTTGAACTGATAACCGGAGGAATAAAGAATAAAGACATGATCGAGCCACATGAGAGACTGAGTCTGGAGTCTGACTGCTCTCTGAACATCAAGAACGTCACAAAAGAAGATTATGGATTTTACACCTGCAGACAATATGTTAACAAACAAAAACAAGGAACTGATGCTTATGTTTATCTGCATGTTCTTCATGGTAAGTTTATGATTTTGTGGTCAATTTAAAAAGGGCAGATTCTCCCTTTAAACTCAGATGATGATTGAAGAGTCTGTGATTTGTGTCTTGTGTTCAGTTTCAGTGTCTCCATCATCATCATCATCATCATCATCTTCATCCTCACAGACTGAGATCAGTTCAGGCCGCTCTGTGACTCTCTCCTGTCAGTTGTATTCATATTATAGATTATTCTGTGATGATTCCGTCCCTTATGAGGGAATTGAGCTGTTATGGGTAAATCAGACTGGTGTTGATCTGAAGACAGACTCCAGATATCAGATATTATACTCATCATCAGATCACTGTATCATCACTCTGACTACAACACTCCTGAATGAAGATGACAACAGAGAGTGGAGATGTCAGCTTACTCTCAGAAATCAACTCGAGACCTCAGTCAGATACACTGTCAAGTATTCAGGTGAGAAACAACACTGTAAAATATGATGTTAATGTCCTACAGATGATGCGACTGAACATTCATCTTCTGCAGCTCCAGTCGATTCACCAACACTGATTCCAGTCAGAAGCTCAAACTCTGAGAAGAAATCAAGCCGAACTACAGCAGCAGCTCCTACACAAGGTTCATGATCAAATGATCACTGTCACACATCATCAGTATCTCGCTTCAGCGGTTTGATCAGTATAAATATATAATGTTTTGACTTTAATCTTATCTGAACATTAATCTCATCTGAACATTCATCTTCTGCAGGTCCAGTCGCTTCACCAACACTGATTCCAGTCAGAAGCTCAAACTCTGAGAAGACATCAAGCCGAACTACAGCAGCAGCTCCTACACAAGGTTCATGATCACATGATCACTGTCACACATCATCAGTCTCTTGCTTCAGCGGTTTGATCCCGCCACAATAAAATCAGCCTGATAATTCCATCAATTCAGGATTGAAACCTCAAAGGATTCGTCAATATTTGTGCGTTTGAATATTTTCATACATCACGTTGTCAAGTCAAGTCACCTTTATAAAGCGCTTTTATTAAAAATATTGTTTCAAAGCAGCTTTACATTGATAACATGAAAATAATACAACAAAGTTTGTTTCTAGAAGAAAATGGCATCGTTGTCCACCTTACGTAAGGCAGATCAATAATATTGTTGAATATTAAATGTCCCCAACTAAGCAAGCCAAAAGCCAAGACAACAGTGGCAAGGAACCAAAACTCCATCAGGTAACAGAATGGAGAAAAAAACCTTGGGAGAAACCAGACTCAGTCGCTCAGTTCTCCTCTGGCCAACGAGCGAACAGTGTATGATTATGATTCAGGCAGCATTACAAGTCAGAGGTCAGATTGGATTGGAACAATCAGATTATTATCCAGTAATAATGAAGATCGGAGTCACGCCGGTATGGAGATGGGTTTGTTGAGGATCAGTGCTGATAGCTGTCGTGTCGATGAGGCCTTCACAGGGCTGATGAGGCTGGCACTTCAGGGATGCGTAGTGGTCGTGTCCAGATGCAGGTCCACCATCAGATCTGGATACGGCCCGGATCCGGCTGACTTCAGTAAACCTCGGAATAAACAGAAAAACTAACATTAGCGTAGATGCCATTCTTCTTATGATGTAACGAGTACATAAGGTGTTATAGGAAGTGTCCCCGGTTCCAGCTGACCTAATCTATGCAGCCTAATAATCTTTAACTCATTTGAATAATAGAAATGTATAATGTTCTATGTGAATGCCATGTAAAAGAGGTGTTTTTTTAGTCTAGAAACTGACAGAGTGTGTCTGCTTCCCGGACATTGCTAGGAAGACTGTTCCAAAGTTTAGGAGCTAAATAGGAACAGGATCTACTAGGTATTATGAACTGGCAATAATTTTGAGATCGCAATAGACGTGAAGGACTATAATGCGTTTAGAGCTCGCTCAGGTTCTGCGGAGCTAAACCATTTAGTGCTTTGTAAGTAGTCAGCAATATTTTAAAATGTATACAATGTTTAATAGGGAGCCAGTGCAGTGTTGACAGAACTGGGCTAATATGGTCATACTTCCTGGTTCTGGTAAGAACTCGAGCTGCTGCGTTTTGGACCAGCTTTAGTTTGTTTATTAAGCGTACAGGGCAACCATCCATAATAGCATTACAATAATCTAGCTTTGATGTCATGAACGCATGAACTAATTGTTTCCGCATTTGTCATTGAGAGCATATGACGTAATTTAGATATATTTTTAAGATGGAAAAATGCAGTTTTACAGATACTAGAAAAAACTATCAGGGTGCTAAATTATATAGATGTCTCGTTTATTATGGCCCAGTCACAAGTGCTGGTAGTTCGGCATCGAGATGCCATCCTTGCCCACATCCAGAGCCTGGGGTTGAGACTCAACACAAAGAAAAGCGTGTTGGCACCAGCCCAGAGAACAGAGAACATACATCCCAGGGGATCAAAATCAGGGAGCAGACATCCTGTTGAGGCAGGGGCTGAGGACTGGGGAATGGAGACTCCACCCTGAGGTAGGGGAATCGATATGTCAAGAGTTTCGGCTCAGTGGAAGTGGATCTATTTGCGTCTCGAGAGATGACACACTTCCCACTGTGGTTCTCCCTCATGCATTCAGCCCCGCTGTGGATTCTCGCTGAGGCCAAGAACCTTTCCCTCAAGTCAGCCTTTTTGCTAGCCATTACTTCTCTGAGGAGATTAGGAGATCTTCATGCGCTCTCGTTATCCCATGGTTGCCTGGAGTTTGCTCCAGGCAATGTTAGGGCTATCTTGCATCCCAGGCCAGGCTATCTGCCTAAAGTACCATCGAATGTGGCATGGCCTACGGTTCTGCAGGCTTTTCATCCTCCACCTCATTTGACAGCGGATGAGGAGAGACTTAATTTGCTCTGCCCTGTCAGAGCTTTAAAAATTTATATTGAGAGGTCTTCTTCATGGCGGAAGTCAGACCAGTTGCTAGTGTATTTCGGGTTGCCCAAGAAGGGGCTTCCCACATCCAACCAAACAAACCATCAGCAATTGGATTGTTCAGGCGATATCTATGGCCTATCAGGTGAGCAGTTTAACGGTCAGATAAATATGATTTAAACCATGCTAGTGCAATTCCGCTAATGCCAACATAGTTTCCGAGTCTATTCAAAAGAATGTTGTGGTTGATGGTATCAAATGCAGCACTAAGATCGAGTAACACTAAGAGAGAGATGCAACCACGATCGGATGATAAGAGCAAATCATTTGAAACTCTAATGAGAGCAGTCTCAGTACTATGGTACAGTCTAAATCCTGACTGAAAATCCTCGCAGATACCATTTCTTTATAAAAAGGAACATAGTTGTGAGGATACAGAAAAAGTAGATTCGATACCGGCCTGTAATTGACTAATTCTGTAGGATCAAGTTAAGGTTTTTTAACAAGCGGTTTAATCATAGCCAGCTTTAAAAGTTTTTGGTACATAGCCATGTTTCTGTCAAACACAGCACTTCTAGGTTATAATCTGTAATCATATCATTAACAATAAGTGCTTTTGAAGTAAGGGATTGAATATTCAGCAACCCGAGCTTTATCATTTGTTCATCCATAGTATATCTGCATTTTATTTGTTAAACATCAATTACATTTTTACCCTTAAATGGGTTTAGGAGTTTTTTGTATTTCCTAATTCGGGGAACAGACACAGTCTCTATATGATGATATCTATGTGACAGAGTCTCTATGTGATGGGATTTATCTGACCTTGGTGACGTGAGACAGCTAGCAGACAGTCGGTTTAGCCAGTCTGTCTGCTTCCTGACCTGAGCCCCAGATTGTCATGTTTGAGCTCTAAGACTATGTGCCATATTACTAGAGAGAAGAGCAGCACCATCCCAGGAGGGATGAATACCATCTCTTTTCAACAGGTCAGGTCTGCCTCAAAAACTTTTCCAATTGTCTATGAATTCTATATTATTTTGCGGACACCACTTAGACAGCCAGCCATTGAGTGAGGACAGTCTACTAAGTATCTCATCACTCTGGCGAACAGGAAGGGGGCCAGAGCAAATTACAGTGCCTGACATCGTACTTGCGAGTTCACACACCTCTTTAACGTTAATTTTGGTGATCTCCGACTGGCGGAGTCGAACATCATTAGTGCCGACGTGAATAATAATCTTAGAGAATTTACGATTAGCATAAGCCAGCACTTTTAAATTTGCTTTGATGTCAGGCGCTCTGGCTCCCGGCAAACATGTGACTATGGTGGCTGGTGTCTCTATTTTCACATTCCATGTAATAGAATCGCCAATAACTAGGGCACATTCAACAGAATTCTCAGTGGGTTTTTCACTGAGAGGGGAGAATCTATTTGTTGTGGTAATCGGAACAGAAGAGCTGTGTTTTGTCCTGCGACTACAGTGTCTCATGGTCACCCAGTTGCTCTGCTGCACGGGCTCTACGGACAGAGTTCGCATCCAAAGCAGTATCTAAAGCCCTTGCATTCTTACAATTAACCTTGATTAAAGTTTGGATGCGAGTCTCTAGTTCGGAAATCATCTTCCGCAGCCTGACTGTTTCCCTGCATTTATCACATGTAAATCCTTCATTGCTGACAGAGAAGGCTTTACTATACATGTGACACGAAGTGCAAGTGACAATAACAGGAGAGGACAAGACTCACCGTGTTTGTTGACTTATCCTACTCACCACAGTTGTTTGATAGACTTGTAAAGTTGCGAGCGAGAGAAAAAAAGACGGCAAGCACGGATGGCAGGTTAAAGGGATAGTTCACTTTGAAATAAAATTTTGGTATGTTTTAGCTTACCTCAAGGGCATCCAAGATGTAGGTGTCTTTTTTTCCGCAGTAGTTTAAATTTTGATCTGAGAGCGCGGGCGGGTATAGATATATACAATAGAAGTCGCCTTGGCTACGGCAGTTCATTGGAACGAAACCGTAGCCAAGGCGACATCTAGTGTATATATCTATACCCGCCCGCGCCCTCAGATCAATTGGACGTGGCTGTGTTCAAGAGGTAAAAACGATATAAATACTGTTCGTTTTCTCACACAAACCGCTCGTTTCGTGTCTTAGGCCATCAATGTGTACTTACGATGGGGAATTGTTAATTTGGACGATGGGGAATTGTTTTAATTTGGACTCTGTGCATGCTCTTTGAGACAGTGACCATAGACCTGCATTATATGACTGACAGACAAGAACGGTTTGACCTAAAAATATCAAAATTGAAACTACTGCGGAAAAAAAGACACCTACATCTTGGATGCCCTTGAGGTAAGCTAAAACATACCAAAATTTAATTTCAAAGTGAGCTATCTCTTTAACAGGCTAGCGAGATACTAGTGTGTTGTGCTAGCGATAACGATTTAGATAAAAGCTAGCGATGTCAGATTAATGTGATAGGCAATATTAGACAATATCTAATATATGTTGATGAGTAAGTAAAATTTTGTCTTAGTTAAATATATAGTTCGCTTTAATTAAATTATAATACAGTTAGTATATTATAGTTTAGCTTTACTTAGTTGTATGTTTTAGATGCCGTCAATAAATAGATATTCCACATTTCAATGTTTATGCAAATTTAGAAATGTAAGTGTGCTAAAACCTCACTTAACATGATTATCTATAAATGAATAAAGCATAAAATACATTTTTTTTTTCGGTAAATGGTGATGAACAGTGGAACAGTGGAAACAGTGGAAGTTTACACAAAGTCCAGGACATTTTCATAATTTCTGTGATGTTGATGTTTTGTTTATATGTGGCATTATGTGTTGAACTGAACTAATACACATGATCCACAGATCCAGGAGAAACTGAAGTCAGTGTGGCAAGTATTATGTGATGATGATGTTGTGTATATGTGGCATTATGTGTTGAACTGAACTAACAGACGTGATCCACAGATCCAGCTGATACAGCATCAGAAACTGAAGTCTGTGTGACTGCTGGATCATTATACAGAGGTACGACACGTTCATTTATACTGACAGCTTTATAACATCTATATAAACTATATATAAACTATCAGTCAGTCTGTAAATGCTTCATCAATAACTGTTGATAGTTGAATACCCTTGACTTCAGTCATGTACAGTTTCTCTTCTTCCTCTCATGTTTCCTGCAGTGATTGTGATTATTGTTGAGATCGCAGTGTTTGCTGCTCCTACTGTGATTCTTCTTCATATCATCTGTGCAAGAAGAGCTGGTGAGTTTTGAGCCGCACACAATCTGATGATTCACACTCATCTGATCTGGAACAATCTGCAATCATGAGAAAAACACATACGAGAGGTCAGTCAATGCTTTTATTTTGCAGGGAGGAAGGACTCGAAGCACCCAGAGGAAATAGAGATGTGTACAATATTAGAATAAAATACTGGTGAGTTTTGAGTGAGTCTGCAGCAATATTTACAATAGCAAAAACTTACAGAGAATTGTTTGTTTTATTTTCTTCTCAGAAAACGGGAAAAACTCTGAGCACCCTGAAGAAATAGTGACTATCAAGTTTAGATTAAAATATTTTTGCAAATAGCAAGCAAGATTTATTTTCATTTATATGAATGAATGAGGCATTTATTTATATGGGTTTTATGGATATATTTGCCTACAGTATTCAAGTTCATTTTCTTGTGCTTCATATGTAAACTGTTTTACATATATTATTAAATACGGTTAAGGACAGACTCAGACTGTATAGAGATCTTCTGTATACAGAACATCTATATGTTCTGTGTGATGGAACTGGTTTGGTGATTCTTGTATCTTGTCTGTTCATTTCTTTTTTAGCATCTTTTTTTTTTCATTTTGATTAATTGATTCAAATTTTCTTAATAAAACCTCTGCAGTTGTTTAATATGTCTCCTTTCCTGAGATGTTTGTTACAAATACTGTATGGTTATTCTCTAGTCTGGCTATGACCAGACCAAGCTCAATCTTTTAAGATTGAACATTAGTCTGGAGAGTCTGCTCTGTATTTCTACTGCACAAGAGGCGTGATCAACAGGCATAGTTCAAATGTACGCAACTGGATAGTCGTTCAACCAATCAGACCAACGATCCGGGTGACGTTCTTTGCAGCGAAAAATCCAGGCAGGAAACGTGTCAACAAAGTGTTGGTTTGTAGCATTGATCAACGGTTTGCAGCATGTTTCTTTCCTAAGAGTGGGCTTTAAAGCTTATTTGTTAAATGTAACAAATAGTTATGTGTCTGATTGTCTCAGTCATTACAGAAGAATGTACAAGTTTCCAGCCTGAGCTGCAGGGCGAAATCAAATTGCCGGCAGTCTAGTGATTCCCCTTAATAAGCTCATAATGTATTGTAACATAGAATAGTAAGTGTGTATATTAATGGGTCAAGTGTTGCAGAAAAAGAAGCATCTTCAGCCGTTTCTTGAAGATGGCTAAAGCCTCATCAGCTCAGGTTGAGTTCGGCAGGTCATTCCTCCAGCAGGAACAGTCCAGGTGAAGGTCAGTGAAAGTGATTCTGCGTCTCCTTGGGATGTTGGCACCACAAGATGCCGTTCACTTGCAGAACACAAGCTTCTGGAAAACACGTAGGTCTGAAAGTAGTGAGTTTTGGTAAAGGAGTGCAGAGCCAGTGGTTGTTCTGTAGGCAAACATCAGTGCCATGAATTTGATGCGGGCTGCGATTGGTAAACAGTTCAAGTTTATGAGGGCATGCGTCTCTTCGGCTCGATAAAGACACTCTTGCTGCAGCATCTTGATCAGTTGCAGAGGTTTGACAGTGATGCTGGAAGGAGAGAGTATTACAATAGTCCAGTCTGGATAGACCAAGAGCTTAGACAAGGAGTTGTGTAGTTCCGATAGGAAGGGTCTGATCATCCTTATGTTGTATAAGGCAAATCTGCAGGACCAGGCAGTTCTAGCAATGTGGTCTGTTAAGTTCAACTGATCATCAATCACAACTCCAAGGTTCCTGGCTGTCCTGGATGGAGTTATGGTTGATGAATAAGCTGAATGGAGAAGTTATGTTGAAGTGTTGGGTTGGCCGAGACCACAAGCAGTTCTGACTTCATAAGGTTGAGTTGAAGGTCCTTCATCCAGCAAGATATTTCTGTAAGGTGAGCAGTGAGCGGTCCCAGAACTGAGCCTTGAGGCACTCCATTAGCAAGATGATAACAGTGATGGGATAAACCATGTTTCTGAATGACTGATCCTAGTGATGACATGTAGATGGAGAAGAGAAGCGGTCCCAGCACTGAGCCCTGAGGTACTCCAGTAGCTAGATGTTGGGTCTTAGACTCCTCACCCCTCCACGACACCCTGAAGGACCTACTGAGAGGTAAGACCTGAATCATTGAGCGCTGTTCCTGAAATACCCTTCGTCTTTATGTTTGACAGGAGGATCTGGTGTTTAACTGTGTCAAAAGCAGCAGACAGATCCACCAATATGATTACAGATGATTTGTAAGCTGCTCTTGCCAGTCTCAGAGGTTCAATAAATGAGAGCAGAACAGTTTCAGTTGAATGACGCTTTTGAAACCAGACTGGCTGTTGTCCAAGAGGTTGTTAAGTGTAAGAAAGGTAGATAGATCGTCGAAAACGTAATTCCCTAGAATTGCTAGAACCCTAATAGCAGTGGGGTTACCCGAGTCTGCTTAACCCCCTGGGGTCTGCAGTCGCCAGCTCGCTTTTTTTCTTAGTGCAAAAGAGACTCAAAATACTCTGTTGATTTTGATCTTACATATACGTCTTATACATGATTCAGTTCAACTGGTAAATGTTTTATTTGTGTACACTCATAATAAAAACAAAATGTTGTGTTTTTCATAAAATTAAGAAAATAAACATGATGCGCGTTCTGCCATCTCTCTCAATGTGAAGTTCATTCTGAAACGCGACAGAAAATTATCTGTAACTCAGCGAATGCTAGTCACACTTACATGAGACATATATGTCTTTACAAAGCTTTAAGTCTCTATTTTTAAATTATGTAAATTATATCAAAAACAAATATTCTCTGTTTAAGTAATCCATATGAAAGCAACGACAATTTCTCAAACGCATCCTCATTAACTCTAATGTGACCACACCCACGTGCGCACGAGCAATTGACATGCAAATTGTCCATGTGAAGGAACGCAGACCTGTAAACGCCCTCATTGCCTCTAAATAAAGCATTAGACTTACTCAGTCCTCTGATTTTCATTGAGTTTGGAAGACACGTTGTGTTTGTGCTGTGCTTTTCTGTTTACCTTGGATTGACCTCAGAAGAATTAGAAGAACGCGATTTGCAGATGAGAAAGATTTTTAAAGTAAGACATTTCCACCCATAATAGTAAGCATGTTATTGTTGTATAAACTTTACATTGTAGCAACTAGTCAAACTGGTGCCAGACTATGAAACATGAAGCCTAATGTCGTACATGCAGGGTGCGATTTGTGAAAAAAACAGAGGGGGGGATGTTTTAAAACATTTGTATTCATAAAAATAAATCATGAGAACATGAACTTCATCACTGCATTTGCAGGAATTGTAAAATCTTTTTTCTTATTAACTCATGAAGTAGCCTAGGCAATTATTTTAACGCAATATTTTTACTCTAATGGCTTATCTTTCACCACACATGAAAACATGCAATAATTAAATCTCCCTCCCAGTACGAATAGTGCCACTCAGCTAGACATGTGAAAACACTTATTTATGAATGGAACATTACAGCGCTTTACTTAGTTTAATAGGCTAGGCCAGTGGTTCTCAAACTTTTTACACCAAGTACCACCATAATGACCAATATGAAAATACAGTAGCGTAGTAGGCCTAACTATTCAGCTACGGTTATGCACAGCTCAAAAAATGAGGCAGCTTAATTTCTAATAAGAATATTTATTATTGTCAGACACTTTAAACATTGTAAAAACACAGTTTGAACATCAACACTTCACTGTGCTGCTTACATACAGGTAAATAAAAAACTTAAATAATGATTCAATTCAAATGTATTGCACCTAAAAGTGAAATAAAAACTGTAGCCTACTGTACTTAAAATATTAAGTTAAAAAAAAAGTACTGTACTTAATAAAAAAAAAAAAAAACACAGGCTGTGTATTGATATTTAACCTTTTTAAACGTACATTTAAAATATTCTGGCTGACCCCTGTGAGTTTTTCAAGGCGATCATTATTTAGAACTGATCACTTTATTTTTTCCATGGTGACGCGTCATTGCTTGTCACGTGACACAACGCAGCCACAATAGCGCTGAATGACTAATGATCTGCTTTTATTTAATTATTTTATTCAAAATATTCACAAATTTGTTAGCTATGGCATGAAATATTTGATATTCCGATTGTCAAATATATGCAAGTGGAAGTGTTATGTTGTTTAAACACCTTTATAACGATCGCGTTAGTTGAGCTATATGCGCCGTCATGTTAGTTTGTGCCACTGTTCAGAGAATCGGATCTGTTGGATTTACAGCACGTGAATTCATCCACTTCTCCCAAAATACATGAAAGTAAGTGGCCTGTGAACTGGGAGAAGAATAGAGTTAACTTTAAAGTTACTTACACAATGTGTAACTTACACAATCTGATATGAATAAAATATTTTTTTTTTTTACAAATTCTAAATGTATAGTTTTTTTAGTACTTATGTGAATTTAAATGTCTGAAACCTAAAATAAACATTATGTGGTTAAAAACACTGAATAATTGTGATATTTGACAGTGCCTGAGTGGTGCGCGTCCGTCTCTGGCTCAGCGCCAGCCAACTGCGAAAGCACATTTGAATTTAGTTGATCACGTGATGCACTGGCCGTTCTACTCACACCGGTGTAATCGTATTGTACGCTCCAGGGACCAGCCAAGACTGATCACACAATAGACAGTAAAAGATCACACCGGTTTGATCTTACGTGCGAAATTCAGTGATTCCTCTGCGTACTACTGCGTACCACACTTTGAGAACCACTGGGCTAGGCTACTTATATATATCAGCCTCTGCTGAATCACGGATTGATTGCAAAGTTAAACCATCACAGTAGAGTAGAAACAGTTTTACTGCTGCTGTTAAAGTAATAACGTTAACTTTACATCGCGATGCTGAACTACAGTGAAATGATAGAAAAGACAGATGCATTAGCTAAACGCCGCAGGACCTCTAGACGCGCGTAAACGCGTCTTTACATTGACTTAACATTGAAATATACATTTGAAATATACATTGAAATCCATTCCATTCTGAATAAACAAACAACGCAGTTTACATGCTTCGTCCTTGTTGCATTTTTCACTAAGATAATGATTAATAAATGCACACACAATTATCCGTGAACTTGATAAATGTTGCAGATATGTTTTACTATGCACAAACAAATGCCTTTCAACTTATGTGAGCAAAATCCAGAAGTAAATGAATGTGCAGCAATTTGTACAAATAAAAAGTCTGTAGGCCTAATATATGTGTTGTAGCCATTAGTTTAATATTTGTTAAAATAGTATAATGTCATTTTTTTTCCATCTATGTTGATTATGAAAAGTGAACAGCACGAGTAAGATAGGGTGCGCAATATATCAGGAGACATGGAGTTGGTCAGACATGATTTTGACCACTTCATTAAGTTTTGTTTTGTAGAAAACCTTTCTTTAAAGTGAATTTCGTTTTGTATAAATTGTATCTTAATTTTAATCAATTTTACATCAACAAATTACCTGTATTTAATAAATAAGAAGCAAATATAGCAGACAATATAATCATAGAGGCGCCGGCGCGCCGCGATCACTTGCATTGCATTGCACGTGAACTGGAGCGCACCTCATCATAAATGAACCGAAACTCAGTGTATGCCTTACAGACATGAGAAATACACTCACCTAAAGGATTATTAGGAACACCATACTAATACTGTGTTTGACCCCCTTTCGCCTTCAGAACTGCCTTAATTCTACGTGGCAATTCTACTAAGGTGCTGAAAGCATTCTTTAGAAATGTTGGCCCATATTGATAGGATAGCATCTTGCAGTTGATGGAGATTTGTGGGATGCACATCCAGTGCACGAAGCTCCCGTTCCACCACATCCCAAAGATGCTCTATTGGGTTGAGATCTGGTGACTGTGGGGGCCATTTTAGTACAGTGAACTCATTGTCATGTTCAAGAAACCAATTTGAAATGATTCGAGCTTTGTGACATGGTGCATTATCCTGCTGGAAGTAGCCATCAGAGGATGGGTACATGGTGGTCATAAAGGGATGGACATGGTCAGAAACAATGCTCAGGTAGGCCGTGGCATTTAAACGATGCCCAATTGGCACTAAGGGGCCAAAAGTGTGCCAAGAAAACATCCCCCACACCATTACACCACCACCACCAGCCTGCACAGTGGTAACAAGGCATGATGGATCCATGTTCTCATTCTGTTTACGCCAAATTCTGACTCTACCATCTGAATGTCTCAACAGAAATCGAGACTCATCAGACCAGGCAACATTTTTCCAGTCTTCAAATGTCCAATTTTGGTGAGCTCGTGCAATTTGTAGCCTCTTTTTCCTATTTGTAGTGGAGATGAGTGGTACCCGGTGGGGTCTTCTGCTGTTGTAGCCCATCCGCCTCAAGGTTGTGCGTGTTGTGGCTTCACAAATGCTTTGCTGCATACCTCGGTTGTAACGAGTGGTTATTTCAGTTAAAGTTGGTCTTCTATCAGCTTGAATCAGTCGGCCCATTCTCCTCTGACCTCTAGCATCAACAAGGCATTTTCGCCCACAGGACTGCCACATACTGGATGTTTTTCCCTTTTCACACCATTCTTTGTAAACCCTAGAAATGGTTGTGCGTGAAAATCGCAGTAACTGAGCAGATTGTGAAATACTCAGACCGGCCCGTCAGGCACCAACAACCATGCCACGCTCAAAATTTCTTAAATCACCTTTCTTTCCCATTCTGACATTCAGTTTGGAGTTCAGGAGATTGTCTTAACCAGGACCACACCCCTAAATACATTGAAGCAACTGCCATGTGATTGGTTGATTAGATAATTGCATTAATGAGAAATTGAACAGGTGTTCCTAATAATCCTTTAGGTGAGTGTATAAAGAAAGCTTGAAATGTCTTTAAACGAAACAATTCAAAACTAAAAGAAATAGGCAACTCTCTGATTATGTAATCCATGATGTGCATTTCTTTCTGCGCGTTCACTACGGAGATGGCGATCGTCAACTTCATCTTTGCAATTGCAGCCGACACTGTTTATTAATAAAAATCAATGCATGCCTGTCACCTGATTTACAAATGCACATCTTGCTTGTTGCACGCACACATTATGTACATATTACGAAATAACGAGATGATATGTTGAAATAACATTATTAATAATAGCCTAATAAATCTTTAAGAATATTTGATTGAATGCTGAATGTTGTGCTTGTTCAATTTAATAAAATTAATACTTTAATTGTGATAATTAAAATAATTGAATATTAAATCAGATAACGCCGTAGGCGGGACATTGAGCAAGTCTGCAGAGTGGTGATTACAGAGAGCCAGCCAAAGGCAGGGGCAGAGGCAGGGATACATTGACCAGAAAGGGGGGAAATCCCACGCATCCCCCCCGGCAAATCGCACCCTGCGTAGTGCGTACATGTATATAAATTTAGCATTGAAAGGTATAAATTTGTATACATGTACGACACAAGGATGTTTTTATGTACAATAATAAAACAAAGCATGATATAAAAGTAGGCTAGTATGAGTGTTTACTCTAATATGGTGAATATTATAATGTTTAGACCCGTGTTTACTGTTAAATACTGTGTTTGTGGATATCTGCTCAAATGTAGATATGTATAATGTGGTAACAATAATGTTTCATAGTTTGGAACGGCTCGATCGCTTCAGTAAATGTTCTCTGCACGCGTTGTGAGTTTGAGTCAGTCACGCTGCGCGTTTGAAAAGCAAAATATTAGGCTTCATGTTTTTACTCAACACTGTTTTTACTTTTTTTTTTTTACAGGGACCAGATGCCCCTGATGAGTCCTGCTGACTTCAACATTCACATGAGTCTCTGTACATGAACATGGTAAAATGAAAAATCAAACATCTTGGAAATGACAGGTATGTACTATGTTTCAGGAATGGCACAAAGTTATGTAAAGAGATATGTTTTTAGTCTAGCTTTGAACTGACAGAGTGTGGTAGGAAGACTGTTCCAGAGTTTTGGTGCTAAATAGGAGAAGGATCTACCGCCAGCAGTCGATTTTGATATTCTAGGTATTATCAACTAGCCGGAATTTTGAGATCGCAATAGACGTGAAGGACTATAATGCGTTAAGAGCTCGCTCAACTACTGGGGAGCTAAACCATTTAGTGCTTTGTAAGTAATCAGCAGTGTTGGGGTAGTTACTCAAAAAAAGTAATTAGTTACTAGTTACTTCTGTAAATTGTAATGAGATTACTTTACTAGTTACTGCATTTGAAAAGTAACTTCACTACTTATTATTTTACTTTCCCATTTCTTAATTTACCCTGTAGATAAGGACAAACATCATAGCCCTATCATCACTTAGCCTGTCCGCATAGTGTTTATAATGTAGCCTATACAAAATGCCATGTAAAACCATATGAAAGAACAATATCCATGTCTGCACAAAGAAATATGCCTCACTGTAAAATCCACAAACAACAGGATAAAGGACAAATGTCCGCGGTGGTAGACACATAATCTGGACTGGGACAAAAAAAATCGGCCCTGGCATTTTGGCCATAATAATAATAGCACACTAATAGACATATATTGTAAAACAAATGCACTGAAAAATAAAGGAAACTTTCATAATTAGTTTTGTACTAATTTCTATACTTGAAAGAGATATAAGCACATGATTTTTTATTTTGACGGAAAACATGGTTTACAAACGCGTCTCATTAAATTTATAGTAAATTACGGTAATCGTCAACTATGCAGATGTGGAAATAATGCGTTACTGGGTAATGGTTCCTGCACTCATGACATAGCCTAAGTGTTTTGAAAGTAACTGTTAGTTCTGCTTACCGCAGGCTCTACACTTTCTCATCTCTGTCCTGATCCTCCTCACTATCCTCATCATCAGCCACAGGAGCTGATGAAGGTCATGCTGCTGCAGAAAACATTTTGACACATTTTACAGCGTCTGCTTGAAGGGCCTGTGTCTATTTTTCACCCTATTTCTCTGCACAATCCTTGCGTTTTTTCTCCATCTCTCAGACTATTTTGACAGATACACACTGACACACTGCACGCTCGCTCAAAGCCCAAAGGGGGAGGTGTTTAAAGATGTGATTGGACCAGCCCAGTGTCAATCAAGAAAAGATCCAATGGGCCAAGGTGTTTCATGGGCCGGTCAGCTATCAGGAAATATTTTTGTCCTTTCGAACAATAAACTGAAAGAAATGTGAATATCGCCACTGGCCGAAACCCTGTCTCCGTCTCCGTCTCCATTTCCCGCTCCCCTTCGCACCAGCAGCTACGTCACTCAAATCGATCTCTATGACAACGGTGCAAGCGCGCGCGCGCACACACACACACAGACAGACAGACAGACAGACATGCACGCACCACAAACAGATCAGAGCTTTACACGCAGGCAAACACGGCTTGGGTAACGCAGGAAAGCGCATTCCTATAGTCTAGTAAAGTAGTGTAGTTACCGATATTTTTTGTGTAATGCGTTACTTTATTTTGTTACCCAAAAAAGTTATATCGTTACTGTAATCCGTTACTTTGTAACTCGTTACCCCCAACACTGGTAATCAGCAATATTTTTTAATTTATACGATGTTTAATAGGGAGCCAATGCAGTGTTGACAGAACTGGGCAAATATGGTCATACTTCCTGGTTCTGGTAAGAACTCGAGCTGCTGCATTTTGAACTAGCTGTAGTTTGTTTATTAAGTGTGCAGGGCAACCACCCAGTAGAGCATTACAATAATCTAGCCTTGATGTCATGAACGCATGAACTAACTTTTCCGCATTTGTCATTGAAAGTACATGTCGTAATTTAGATATATTTTTAAGATGGAAGAATGCGGTTTTACAGATACTAGAAACGTGACTTTTAAATTAAAGATTGGTATCAAAGAGCACACCCAGGTTCTTAACCGACGACGAAGACTTCCATTAAGTGTTAGACAGTATTCTAGATTATTACATGAGGAAGTTTTTTGTCCAATAATCAGAATCTCTGTTTTTCAGAGTCATTTGTTCGGGACTACACCAGTCATTTCAATGCAACGAAAACAAGTCTGTACTGTTTCCTTCTAAACCCTGTTTAAGACAATATATGAAGGATTGTATTTTTCACATATAATATTTCCTTTCCCTTTGTTATTCTGTGTATTGTATTTATACTCTATGCGTAACCTTTTGTCTGGTTTTAATTGAGCGAGGTGTCAGTGGGCTGTGGTCTTAGTATGATATTACTTGATTGCCGTAGTGTTTTCATAGCTGTGATCTCACTGTTGAGGTCTGGGAAAATGTTACTGCTGAGTGTGAGAACTCACAGTTTGACCACAATAGAGCCGTGATCATCTCTGAACCCAGTTTAGACTGATGGGAACGGATGTAAAGACTGCCCTTCTGCTGGTTCTAACATTGGTCATGTGAGTTGGTGATCTTTTATATCTGCTCTTGTTGTGGTTTCTCTTTTGTGAAAAATCACTTCTCAGAGATCTTTGATGCCAGGATTATTAGACTTTATTTTACAAAAAAGCCGAGCATCTTTTGCAGAAGACAACACCAGATTTTTGCTCAGCTCACACATACAGTGGGGAGAACAAGTTTTTGATACACTGCCGATTTTGCAGATTTTCCTACTTACAAAGCATGTAGAGGTCTGTAATTTTTTTTTATCATAGGTACACTTAAACTGTGAGAGACGGAATCTAAAACAAAAATCCAGAAAATCACATTGTATGATTTTTAAATAATTAATTTGCATTTCATTGCATGACATAAGTATTTGATCACCTACCAACCAGTAAGAATTCCGGCTCTCACAGACCTGTTAGTTTTTCTTTAAGAAGCCCTCCTGTTCTCCACTCATTACCTGTATTAACTGCACCTGTTTGAACTCGTTACCTGTATAAAAGACACCTGTCCAAGACATTTGTAAATGCATATTAATTACTTAAAAATCATACAATGTGATTTTCTGGATTTTTGTTTTAGATTCTGTCACTCACAGCTGAAGAGTACCTATGATAAAAAATAGAGACTTCTACATGCTTTGTAAGTGGGAAAACCTGCAAAATCGGCAGTGTATCAAATACTTGTTCTCCCCACTGTATATATATATATATATATATATATATATATATACATATACATATATATATATATATATATATATATATATATATATATATATATATATATACATACATATCCTGAAAATTTAATTGAGATGAGTCAGCAATTTTATTGTCTAAACCTGGTATGTGTGCTGCTCGCAAAGTAAAATTACCCATTACGCATGACCAAGTAAGACGTCTGATGAGTTTATTAATGAAAGGAACAGAAGAGCATTCTTTAATAATAATGTTTACAGTAGCATTATTATTGCAGCACACTACATTTTGCTTTCTGCACCACTGTTTTCCCCAAATAATCATGCTGTCTAATTAGCATCTTGATATGCCACACCTGTGAGGTGGATGGATTGTTTCGGCAAAGGAGGAATTTATATTACGATCATATTATATTAATTTATATTATTATATGATTTATATTCACGCCCCCATGCATATTGCCTTTCCAGACAAAAAGTGTCCTATAAAATTTAAATCAATGTATTGTTTTATGTGAATGGTTAGGCAGGATGATTTTTACATCACTTTGAAGCAAAAACTCTAGGTGACAACATCCATTAGTCAAAAGTCTCGTGGACACATATTTAGTATGTGTTTTGTGGCCTTATTTCAGAAACTTTAATTTTTTGTTTTTTCAATAACCATGCATAAACATTATTCTCTCAAAAATACAAACATGTACATACATGTTGCTCACATATTATGGTAGCCCTGTTTCTGCTAAATAGAGTGTAATTATACTTGTGCCATTAATATGTTTATAAGCAACTGAAAAAAGCACAAATGTCGGGGCATGTCAGAACATCTCAAGGACCCCAAAAACACCTTATACCCCAGAGGGTTAAACTTCCTCTTCCACTTCTCTCTGTCCAGTCCATATTAATCACTTTCACCCTCTTTTATCCAATCTAAATAACTCCATCATTCCCCTCTGTTCAACAAAAGCACTGCCCACTTACAAAATTATGAAACAACAAAACATCCAAGAACTCAATTATTTATTTATTTATTTATACATGTGTACATGCATGTATGTGTTAATATAATATAAACCCGTCTAACACACATTTTGGCGCTGTCACACTCCTGATGATCTTTGTTCTGCATGATATTAGCATTGAACAGCAGGTGTCGCTGTGTGCATTCGAAACCTGGAGAAATCAACCACTTTTACACACATCAGGCTGGATCCTTAATTTTGGTATTTATTGTCAACGCAGTGCAGCAGCAGGCAGACCTAGAGCAGGCTATCTAGCGTGCTCATTGGCTGTCGTGTGGCAACTGCAGCAGCCTACCACTGAGCCTTGTGTGACGTCGCGCCCTCACGCGTCATAGCCTGCCAGAATGGGGGTGGCTTAGCGTATATAAGGAAGGGCTCGGGGGCTGCTTACCTGATTTTCATCTCTTCAGCGAAGCTCTACGCATCGCTGGACTCTGAGAGAAGCCGCCGCCGTTGAAACAAGCAACCAGCAAGCTTAGGACAGCATCTGAGGAAGCCGGTCTTCTTCGCCGCCTTCAGCCTTCCATGCCTGCTACGCTATCCGGCGACAGTATCCTTTTTTGCTACTTCTCTGTGTGTTCGCCGCCGTGACGCACGTGTCTAAAAGAGCACGAGGCGTTTGTTGCAAAATGCCTCGCACTTCCTGCGGCTCTTGCAGAGCCCCGCTCAGCGACAGAGACCGCCATGTGATTTGCGCTCTCTGCCTGGGACGAGACCACGCAGCCCTCACTCTGTCTTCGGGAGGCTGCGTCCACTGCGAAGAACTGACAATGTCGACCCTGCGGGCTCGACTTGCCGTGTTCGACGCCGAAGCTGTCACTCCACCTGTCTCTGGCGGGCCGCGCAAGAAGAAGCGCCGCTCCCAGAGACCACCGGAGCCCGATGTGGCCTTCAAGTGCTCGCCGGAACCCTTCCCTCAAGCCTCGCTCTCCCCCTCCCCGTTCCCCCTCCCCAACGTGCAGCTGCCGGCTTCGGCCCTCACTGCCGTCGCATCAGGGGATGAGGCGGAGGGAGATGCCATCGGTGACAGCTGTTCCCTCCTGGCCTCGGACAGTGAAGAGTGGTCTGGATCACACCGCTCTGCCTCCTCTTCGACCCAGGAGTCTGGCCGGGCCCGGGCCAGTGTGGACGCGGAACTGCTTCGCCTCCTCACCAAGGCCGTCGACCAACTAGGCATCGAGTGGTCACCGCCTAAGGCGCCCACGCCCAACAGGCTCGACGGGTGCTTTCTACCTCGCCCAGCACCTGCTTCTAGGTCAGCACCCTTCTTGCCAGAGCTCCACGCTGAGCTCTCTAAATCGTGGAACGCTCCATTCTCCGCGAGACTCCGCTCTCCTGTCTCCTCTACTCTCTCTCAAGTGGACGGAGCCGCCGAGAAAGGATACAACCAAATACCCCCAGTGGAAGAGGCGGTCGTAGCGCACCTTTGCCCGACATCTGCGAGATGGCGCTCAAAGTCTGCCCTCCCGTCTAAGGCCTGTAGGACCACATCAGCTCTCGTCAGCTGTGCTTTCCGCCGCCGGACAGACTGCTTCCGCCCTGCATTCGATGGCAGTCCTGCAGATTCTCCAGGCCGATCTCCTCCGCGAAATGGACGAGAAAGGCCCGGACCAGACTGTCGTCACGGACCTGCGCAGCGCAACAGATCTTTCCCTTCGCGCCACTAAGTCCGCAGCCCAGGCCGTTGGGAGATGCATGGCCTCGCTCACTGTCACGGAGAGACATCTTTGGTTGACGCTTGTTGAGCCGACATGGGTGAATCAACGCCCTGCTCTCCCCCTCCGGTCTCTTCGGCCCAGCGGTAAGCGGGATTGTTGAACGTTTTTCGGAGGTACAGAAAACCACGCAGGCCATGAACCTCTTCCTGCCACGACGCTCGAGCTCAGCTGCAGGCCGCTCTCAAGCTCAGCCTCCTGCACGAAGCTCTACGCAGCGCTCGTCTCAGCCTCCTCCTTCACAGCGACGACAGGGCGGCCGCCCTAGATCGTGCTCAACCAGCCGTCACAGGCCGCCTCCCTCCCGGGGACCCCGGCCTAAGATCGCGTTGAAGCCTGAGCCCGCGAAGTCCTCCTAGCAGCCGCAAGGAGGAGAACATGGTCGAGTCCCGCCGCGACTGGACCGCCATCAAAGCGACCCGCTCTGTCAGTCCCCTTAGAAAAGGCTACTGCAGCAGTGTATACCGCAGCCAACGAGTCAGTTGCACAACTCACTCGCCTGCACACAAACGCCGTTTTTCTACCCCTAGCTATACATGCAAAAGCATGGGAGGCGATTCCGGGCGTGTCAGAATGGGTGCTGAATACTGTAAAGCAGGGCTATTCACTACAGTTCGCTCTCCGTCCCCCGCGCTTTCGAGCACGGACCGAGACGAGAGTGAATTTGGAAGTAGCACACCTACTTCGTGCAGAAATAGCAAAGCTGCTGTGCAAGGGGGCAATAGAACCAGTACATCCTTCTCTGAGCGAGTCAGGCTTTTACAGCTTCAAACGTGGTTCCCAGAGCTGATGCGGCTGTCAGACTTAGCCCCCTGGCCGATCCCGGTGAGAAGAGATCTCCTCTCTCAAGCTGGCGGTTCGATTTGGCATCCTCATCCAGAGTGCTGGTCTCTGCATGCATGGATAATCAACGGATACCCGTTGCCCTGCCAGAAGGGGTTATGAACACGATCACGCAGTCTAGAGCTCCCTCTACGAGACGGCCCTACGCGTCCAAATGGTCTGTGTTTACTAAATGGTGCACCAGCAAATATTTTGACCCACAAACTTGTGGGGTTTTGTGGGTGCTTTGCTTCCTTCAAGAGCTGTTGGACATGGGCAGGTCCCCCTCCAAGTATATGTTGCGGCCATTGCAGCGTTCGCAGAGTCGACGCTCTGCCAGGCAATAGGAAGGAACGAGCTCATCCGCTTCCTTAAAGGAGCCAGGAGGATGAATCCCCCGCGGCCCCCATCGGTTCCTATTTGGGATCTTTCTTTGGTCTTGGAGGCCCTGAAAGCTCATCCCTTTGAACCCTTAAATACTGTGGATCTGAAATACCTCACGCTCAAAACTGTTTTTCTGATAGCCCTATCATCAGTCAAACGCGTGGGTGACTTGCACGCGTTATCTGTTAACGCCACGTGTCTCGAGTTCGGACCTAATGACTCTAAAGTCATCCTCAAACCGAGACATGGTTATGTCCCCAAGGTGATCGGCACCCCGTTCAGAGCGCAGATCATTTCGCTCTCGGTTTTGCCGGCATCCGGCAGCGAGGTCGACGGTAACCACCTCTGCCCGGTCAGAGCGCTGAGAATTTACATCACGCGCTCCGCCGCCTTCAGGCGCTCGGAGCAGCTTTTTGTTTCATTTGGTGGCCGCACCAAGGGTCTCGCCGCCTCGAAACACAGTCTGTCCAGATGGATAGTGGACGCTATCGCGACAGCTTATGCGTCTAAAGACCTGCAGTGCCCTCTGGGCATCAGGGCTCATTCCACCAGAGGCATGGCTTCGTCGTGGGCTTGGTCCAGCGGGATTTCTATTCATGACATTTGTATGGTGGAAGGCTGGGCCTCCCCCTCTACATTTGTTAGGTTCTATAACCTACTTCGTGCAGAAATAGCAAAGCTGCTGTGCAAGGGGGCAATAGAACCAGTACATCCTTCTCTGAGCGAGTCAGGCTTTTACAGCTTCAAACGTGGTTCCCAGAGCTGATGCGGCTGTCAGACTTAGCCCCCTGGCCGATCCCGGTGAGAAGAGATCTCCTCTCTCAAGCTGGCGGTTCGATTTGGCATCCTCATCCAGAGTGCTGGTCTCTGCATGCATGGATAATCAACGGATACCCGTTGCCCTGCCAGAAGGGGTTATGAACACGATCACGCAGTCTAGAGCTCCCTCTACGAGACGGCCCTACGCGTCCAAATGGTCTGTGTTTACTAAATGGTGCACCAGCAAATATTTTGACCCACAAACTTGTGGGGTTTTGTGGGTGCTTTGCTTCCTTCAAGAGCTGTTGGACATGGGCAGGTCCCCCTCCAAGTATATGTTGCGGCCATTGCAGCGTTCGCAGAGTCGACGCTCTGCCAGGCAATAGGAAGGAACGAGCTCATCCGCTTCCTTAAAGGAGCCAGGAGGATGAATCCCCCGCGGCCCCCATCGGTTCCTATTTGGGATCTTTCTTTGGTCTTGGAGGCCCTGAAAGCTCATCCCTTTGAACCCTTAAATACTGTGGATCTGAAATACCTCACGCTCAAAACTGTTTTTCTGATAGCCCTATCATCAGTCAAACGCGTGGGTGACTTGCACGCGTTATCTGTTAACGCCACGTGTCTCGAGTTCGGACCTAATGACTCTAAAGTCATCCTCAAACCGAGACATGGTTATGTCCCCAAGGTGATCGGCACCCCGTTCAGAGCGCAGATCATTTCGCTCTCGGTTTTGCCGGCATCCGGCAGCGAGGTCGACGGTAACCACCTCTGCCCGGTCAGAGCGCTGAGAATTTACATCACGCGCTCCGCCGCCTTCAGGCGCTCGGAGCAGCTTTTTGTTTCATTTGGTGGCCGCACCAAGGGTCTCGCCGCCTCGAAACACAGTCTGTCCAGATGGATAGTGGACGCTATCGCGACAGCTTATGCGTCTAAAGACCTGCAGTGCCCTCTGGGCATCAGGGCTCATTCCACCAGAGGCATGGCTTCGTCGTGGGCTTGGTCCAGCGGGATTTCTATTCATGACATTTGTATGGTGGAAGGCTGGGCCTCCCCCTCTACATTTGTTAGGTTCTATAACCTGGAAGACCCCGCCTTGCAGGCTAGGCTCTTATCAGTCTAAGTCGCGATTTAGCTCTCCTGGTTGAGCTGCACTATAAGGGTCGATCAATTTTCAGTACAGACCGGCTGCGCCGCTCTATATATCCCCTACTGTGTGCTTATGTACATGTGCGGGCCCACTCTGTTGGCCGCCTCATTCCCACTTATCTGTGTCCCCCGGGCTTCCCCCCCTGGGACTTATGTAGTGGATGCTTGGCGCTCACGGCGTTGACAAAGGGTTCCCGTAGCGTAAGCAACTTACGCAATACGAGAGAACCTCTCATAAGAGAACGTACTCGGTTACCTAATGTAACCTCGGTTCTCTCTAGAAGAGGGAACGAGTATTGCGTAACCTGCCGTGCTCTCGCCACAAGCTCATTTCACTTCAGTCGATGAAAACCAGGTAAGCAGCCCCCGAGCCCTTCCTTATATACGCTAAGCCACACCCATTCTGGCGGGCTATGACGCGTGAGGGCGCGACGTCACGCAAGGCTCAGTGGTAGGCTGCTGCAGATGCCACACGGCAGCCAATGAGCACGCTAGATAGCTTGCTCTAGGTCTGCCTGCTGCTGCACTGCGTTGACAATAAATACAAAAATTAAGGATCATTTTTTGGCTTCATATCTCGAAACTATTGTTTTCTGTCACGATTTGGTTTTGTTTCATGTTCCTTTTTCATGTCTGTCATGTGATCCCCTGTTCTAGTCATGTGATCCTGCCATGTGTTCTGTGTTGTCATTGGTTCATTGTTCACAGGTGTACCATGTCTTGTAATCAGTCCTTGTGTATTTAAGTATACCAGTATACCAGTATACCAGCAATTGCTGATGTTGTAATGTTTAAATCCTGGTAAGCATGAGGCCAAGAAAATTGTCAATTCTTATAGATTTATTAAAATCTTAAAGCAATCCAACAGTGCCAGATGTTGCATAATGGTCAGCATGTACAACACACTTCAACTCTTACTCTACACCTTTTATAGGTGACAACATGTGGACTACAGCGCCATCTCCTGACTAATACACAAACACTACATTCCCCCATTACTTAAAGGATTAGTCCACATCAAAATGAAAATGTCCTGATAATTTACTCACCCCAATGCCATCCAAGATGTTCATGTCTTTCTTTCTTCAGTGGAAAAGAAATAAATTTTTTGAGGAAAACATTTCAGGATTTTTCTCCACACAATGGACTTCAACGGTCACCAAATTGTTGAAGTCCAAATCAATGCAGTTTCAAAGAGCTCTGAAGTGCTTCAAAGGGCTCTGCACGATCCCAGCTGAGGAATAGGGTCTTATCTAGCGGAACGATCGCTTATTTTCTAAAACAAATAAAACTGTATATACTTTTTAACCACAATTGTTGGTCTTGTGCTGGTGTGCGACGCGCCAGGCATTACGTAATCACGTTGGAAAGGTCACGCTGGACGTAGGCGGAAGTACCGCCCCATTGTTTACAAGCGTGGAGAATACTTAGCGGGCGTTACCCTCGGTTTGGGATGGGACTGGAGTATTTTGCACCGTACTCCCAAATTCCATGGCTTGGTGGAACAGGAAAAAACACAGGAGCAAGATGGGCTAACGCCGCCGATGTACCCGAGTCACTCTTAGCCACCCGTGCTGCCAACTTGGCCAGTGTTGCTATATTCATAGACGCGCACATTCCACTCTTACACACACACACTGCACTGCACACATTCCACTCTTACACACACACACTGCACACATTCCATTCTTACGCACACACACTGCACACATTCCACTCTTACGCACACACACTGCACACATTCCACTCTTACACACACACACTGCACACATTCCACTCTTACGCACACACACTGCACACATTCCACTCTAATGCACACATTCCACTCTTACGCACACACACTGCACACATTCCACTCTTACGCACACACACTGCACACATTCCACTCTTACGCACACACACTGCACACATTCCACTCTTACGCACACACACTGCACACATTCCACTCTTACGCACACACACTGCACACATTGCCGCATATTTAACAAGTGCGGATTTCTTTCTTGTTTATTTTTCTTTTCTTTTTTCTTTCTTGCGCTTTTAAAGTTGAATTGTGTTTCGGTAACACTTTATAATAACTGCACGCTATTAATCATTATTTAAACATTAGTAAACAGTTAATTCATAATTTATAAAGCATGGATAGACATTAATAAGCAGTTTATAAATACAGCTATAAATGCTTTATTTTTTATTTATAAGCATATCTATAATGTGTTTAATAATTGTATTTTCTTACTTTTTAATGATCAATTTATCTTTTCTAAATGAAGTATTGCATTATTTACAAACCGGTTATTTAGGAGTTGTTGTCAGTGGTTCATAAGATCACTTAGAAAGTGTAAGTAAACGATTAATAAACTATTTAAATGTACATTCATACATCTTAAATATTTCTATGTTCTGTATCACTGTGTTGTGTTTGTTTCCTTTTTCTGTTTAGAAGATAACTGTAAAATCTCCTTTGTAAAAGCTTTACAAGGCAGAACTAGTCCTCACTTTAGATGAGCTCACAAAAAAAGTTAACTGACCACAACTAAATGCTTTATACCTGCCTGAATTAACCATTAATAATTGACACACTGAGTAACTATTACAATATGTCTGAATAATAAGATGTATAAATGTACATTTAAATAGTTGATTTATGTAACCCAGGTCATTACCTGGGGTCACTAATATTAATAATTAGTATTATTTTATTTATATCGCTATAAAACTAATAGTAAGAAAAGAATATGAAGTTTAATGTATTTATTTTATTATAAATAATCCCAAAAGAAAGAAAAGGTTCCTGAGCTGATTCCTGATTGGTGAGGTGAAAGGTTAGCCCCGCCCCCTGTTGGAGAGTTCCAGAAGATCGCAAATACAGCTCGCTGCATCCTGCGGTGGATATCCAACCTGGCCCACATCCAAGTGTGACGTCAGAAGCCACGCCCATCCAAGTGTGACGTCGGAAGCCTCGCCCATGTCCAAATACGGCACGTGACTAGATTTGTTGTACGCATGCGCAAAATGGTGCTGCTTCCTGTCGGAAATATGTTTACGGTTGTTATCATAGTTATTGGTTTATAATAAAGATGAGGTTATTGGTGGTGAGGTGTGACGCTACAGATTATTGATGCAGTTAAATTGTGACGCTTTTGGCAGGCTTGGAATGGTCTAATTCATGGTTTTGTAAGTTAATGACGTGGTAGTACAAGTAAACAATGTACCTTAAAACGATATTTTTGTATTTCTCTTGTATTTCTGTTACACAAATGGTAATCAATAATCATGGTTTTGCTATAATAAACGTATAAGGGAGCATTTATACTTAAACTAAAACGAGTTTTTGTCACTTTCTTAATTATATGGACTCCAAACTGCACTTATAGTTACCCCTTCTAAATAAAGAAAATAAATGTAAACTTTTTTTTTTACATTTCTTTCTATGAGGTTATAGAAATATTGCATTTTTACAACCAAATTAAGAATTCACTTATTAGTTAATGCCTGTTATAGCAAATGACTTTGAAATCAAATTAAAGAACAGCAGAAGTAAATTTATGTTAACCTTAAGTTAAAGAACCAATATGGTGAAACTCGAAAAATTAGAATATCGTGCAAAAGTTCATTTATTTCAGTAATTCAACTAAAAGCTGATACTAATATATAATATAGACTCATTACATGCAAAGTGAGATATTTCAAGCCTTTATGTGTTATAAATTTGATGATTATGGCTTACAGCTATGTTGAATTACTGAAATAAATGACCTTTTGCACAATATTTTAATACATAAAAACCAGTTAATCTCTCGCTTCCCCTTCTGTACAGGTTTTATGAGTTTAACATATCAAAATATAACATCAAAATATCATCATAGTTCAAAATATCTTGGTCACAAATTAATATTTTAATTTAATATTTTGTGTTAATACATCAAGTTTACATCAAAATATTGTGCTAGAACAAAAGCACCAAAAAGATCCCCTTTTCCACCAGTTGCTGCAAGAATGGCTTCAACTCTGAGAGTGAGAGAGAGAGAGAGAGAGAGAGAGAGAAATAATAGAAATTTGTTTAACATGTTCAACTGAAATATATATTTCTGATATATATATATCAGAAAAGTGATATATACGTAAGTGATATATATATATATATATATATATATATATATATATCACTTACGAAATGTTGTAGAGAGAGAAAGTCAAATAGAATATTCATGTTACTGACGTCTAATTCCAAACTCCAAATGTGTAAATGTAAGAGCAATACCCACCAATTGAATGGTCTCCCTTCTTTCCTCAATTGTTTGTCAATTCGTCTGTTAAAATCTTCCACTTCACTGAAATAGTTATCAGAGAACAGTCACTGTTGTGTTAACAGAAATATCAGTAACAAAAGGGTGCACTGGGCATTGTGCAAAAATAATTAATAATCTACTCTGACCTGCAATGATAATCCGGACCAGAAAGGAAGACCTGCTCCGCCTCCTGTAAGGAGACATCCCGGAGGACAGCCAGGGCATTTATGATGGCCTATGAAAAACGTTAATATAAATATACAATAATATCACTACTGAACAGCAAACCATTATATAGTATAGTAGTGCTAGCATGCAGTTTATACAGTACATTTTGTAAGCACAGGAGCAGGACACACAAACACATTACATGGTTCGGCATACCTCTGGAAAAAGAACACCACAGATGAACTGCACTTCATCTGTGACGCTCAATTGTGTTGGTATCCTATCCAGCAATCCTCTCAGATATGAGAACAAGATGTCCTGTTGTTCCTCACTGTCGAGGTAGACAGGCACCCGGGAAGAAGTTCCGGGTAGGCAGTATTGATCTGCATCAGGCTCGAACTGAAAATGTGTAGGATGCTGTAAAACATGACAATGACAATAATTATGTGATCTTTCCATTAATCTAGAATAGATAGAAGGATACATAGATAATTTGCCACATACACAGAGTTATCAAGTAAGATGTAGTGAAATGATTCAGTTGCTCAACCAAGTTACTTTGCAAGGGTTGTAAGTGATAAGTGATCAGACCAAAACGTTTTAACCTAGCTATCGTTAAGTTGTTAATTCCATTTCAGACAAACCTTTGGCCCGGCAGTTAACAGTACGCTAACTTGATTAGGATACAAACCAAAGTTTATTTTTACTTACCGACATGGCAAACAGTCACTTGCTTTCAAAATTGTAGTACTCCTGAAAAGAAATATAATATAGTTAGGAAAGACTGCTGATGTGATGGCTGGCTTGCCATCACTGTATTTACTATGAATCAATAATAAAACTTATGCATATTACAACAATTTATCATCAAATTACATTATCTAAACATGTATAACTTCTTTGCATAGCAATGACTTTTTCAATATGCAGTATTTACAACTGACAGAGTGACAATCAAATCTCATATTCTTTACGAGCAGAATAAGATTTACAGGATGTAACGTCACACATAAGCACTGAAATAATATATTTTTCATATTTACCCTTAATCCAAATAACAACATGAAATTGGTGATGTAATAATGCAGTTAGAATAGTATAATAGTAATAGTATACAAAACAAAATTCTCAGTTGAGAATCTAACGTAGTTACTGATACGAAATTCACTCAGCCAAATGTAACACACAACTCAGTTAAGAGACATCACAGGGGAGTTAAATTACCAAATATGTAAGTTGAAGATAATTCATATTTCTAAAACAACATCATCAAATCTTATTGATTCGAATTACATCGATATTTTGACAATATTACATATCGTGGGCTTTCGTGCTAATTGCGGAGCAGGCATGCTAGTCAAGTGATCAGCCGCACCACACTGACCTCATTACAAACTATTATTGAAGTGATAAGAGCTGCTTTCAACAGGTAACATCTCATTCTCATACAACTCAATTCGTATTATGTTGAACAGTGTTTATAACGTACTAAAACCGCAACTGTGTTTTGTGCATTTTGTTTCGCAGTTACCTTCGTCTTCTCTTCTCGATGCTTCTTCCTGTTTTTAAATGTTAACGTTAATGAGACTGTGTCCAATTTGGGCATGGGCGTGGTGGCTTCTGACGTCACACTTGGATGTGGCCGGGTTGGATGTCCACCGCAGGATGCAGCGAGAGGCTACTCGAAGATCGCGCACAAGCAGAAATGTAGAGAGATTGTGAACGACACGAGAGTGAGAGCAGATGCGATTGAGTGATTTGAGGGAGAACAAACTGTTTAATAATCCAGCAATAGATTATTAACAAGTTGAGAAGTAGATTTATGAGGTATTAATTATTTAAAAAGCCCACGCTTTGAGAAGAGTGCGATGTGAATCTGAACGCGACGAGAAGAAAAGACACTGACGTGATAGGACCTGAACTAAACCTTCTTCTTTGAGAAAACACTTTTTTTTCCTTTTTTTTTCTGATTTATATTTCTCCTTGGTGAGTACCAATTTCTTCATAAGAGATGTATTTAGGTAATGTGGATACTGTTTTTGGACTCTTAATGTGAAAAATACATTTGAAAAAGTGATGAGTGATATAAAAAATGTTTGAAAATGCTTTAAGTGTTTTCTAATACAGTCTGTGAGTGCATATAGTTATGTTTAAATGTTTGAAAGATTATATTTTTCTGTTGTGAAGTGTGTGCCATGCGCTGCTAGCTTTGCTAGCTCTGTACACAGACTCTAGTGTGTTAATCAAGCACATGGTGACTAGCATGTTTGTGTTGCCTATATCCAAATAATTGAAACAGACATTTTGGTCATTAGAAACTGTTTATTTGAATGAGTTGCTGATGATTGTTTTGGCTTTGTTTTTGCAAGGCCGGGTTTTTTTCTTGTGTTTTATTTTTCTCTTTTGTGAGTGTCTGAAAAATTGCTGCTGTGATCCAGATCCTGAATCCTGTCCTGGCTGTGGACTCTTATCCCGGGTTTGGACTGGCGAGCCATCCCATCGTTTCGTACCTGGAAACAGAGGAAAAGGAGTTGTGAGAAAAGGAGTTTTCTGATTGGGTAGGACAGAACTGCATACATTGTGTTTTTCAAGTTTCCCAGGATTTCCCTGAAGACAAAATTAATTCTCTTCATGGACTGAACTGCGTTCATTTTTGAACAACTTTCCTATTCAGTCATTTTTTGGAATTTGAAAACAAGACATTGAACTTTTAATTGAGAAACTTGAGGTTGAATTTCAGAAATTGATATTGGAATTTTTACCCCCGTTTCACACATCCTCCGTGTGCAGTGACTGATCCGCAGCTGTACCACAAACACATACTCACTATTTTTATTTCAAATCCAGAAGTTATCAGCAACTTTTATAAAAAAAAAAAAGTTTTGTCAACATTGAGATTCTCTTGTACATATACACTCTTTAATAGACGTATGCATGTTTAAACACAATTTAAACAACGTAGGGCTATTATTCCATACATTACTTCTACTTATATTAAGTTGATCAAGCAAGTGGTCAAATATTTAATCATGTACTTATATTAAAATCGCAAACATTTTAAATTAAAACTTAAAATTGACAGAAACAGCGACTCTCATGCCTTTTCTTTTGCATTTAAATTTTAATACAATAAATCTTGCATGTCACAAAGAACTTGTTTTTCCACCTCCACGAATGAGACGAGTGTTGTTCATAATGTCGCCTTGTTGAGGTAAACTGTAGTTTGCCTTGCTTTACCCCGGTCTTAAAGTACAAAGATGACTGTGAAAAATAGTAGTATTTAATTAAATGCATTTATGGTGAAATTACTAAATTTTCAGGTCAATCTGTGTTCATTTAGACCACGAAACATGCGCTGTCACTTTAATTCAGCGTTTGCAGCACAGTGGAAATAGAGTCGGTGTGGGAACGATCTCTGCACTGCTGTATACACACCGCTCCTGGAACGGATCGCCGGACCACATCCGTGTGCAGTGTGAAAGCTCTAATCTGATAACATGGGTACGGGAAATGGGTTTCTTTCATTCTTTCAACTTTAAAAGATACAATTCATGCAAAAGAACAAACAAATAGAAAAACACACTTACCTTTTCATTAATTAGCTGCATTCCAGTGGTCTGAGTGGTTCATTGTTTTTATTCGTTTCTTACGATCGTCTTTGCTAAT
Organism: Leuciscus idus; assembly: GCA_021554675.1. Taxonomy (NCBI): domain Eukaryota; kingdom Metazoa; phylum Chordata; class Actinopteri; order Cypriniformes; family Leuciscidae; genus Leuciscus; species Leuciscus idus. The sequence goes on along the minus strand of CM038621.1, from coordinate 55,723,959 downwards.
TTTTGCTTCAGTAGCCCCGTTTACATGCACACTTTTTTGCTATTCTGATTAAGATCGTTCTGATTGACGGATTTCGGTTGACTGTTTACATGGGATGTTATCTAAACCGATCTGGTGTGCTGACGCTTTCAATCGAAATCATTTTGTGACATGCGCACACTTGTCTGCCGGATCTGGAAGCTCATTATTTCCCACGTTTTCAATCCTGTCAAGATGGTGCATCACTTAATCGTTGCGTTAGTTGTAGGCATTAGCAGCGTTTCCACTGTCGGGCCAGTGCGAGCCAGGGCTTTAAACGGGCCATGCCAGGCTAATAGCCTCGGGCCAGTATAGCACCGTGCCGAAAATCTGCTGCGTTTCCACTGTCGGGCCAGAAGCTCCACAGCGCTTCACTTAAAACACGCCCGAAACACGCCTCTCTGGAACACACTAACCCATCATTTCACCAACGAAATGGAAGTTTTATCAGAAAACTAATCAGAAAGAAATCACTGGAAACAGCGTGATCGCAAAACAAGAGCGACCGTTTGCTGGCATTTTTGTTGTTTAATTGAATATTTAAAACCCAAGCATCGATGTTTTACCACAGGTTTACAATAAAAAGCGACACATTGATCATAATGAATTAATTTGTGTCAAAATTGCACATTAGTCACACAGAAATAAAGTGGTTTACCGTTTATGACGTTTGTGAACGTCTATTTCACAAATGAAAGAGGACACACAACTTATTCAGTCGCGTCTGTTTCTGTTTGGTAGCCTGGTTACAGGACATATTTACATCACATTTAGAAAGAATGATAATTTCTACAAATATGCCACCAAAAATATTACCTGAGGAGCTTTAGCACTCTCTCCCAGAAGGATACAGTTATATTTTCAGTCGGAGATAAAGAGGATAGTCCGGTATAAAGAGACGAGACGTAGGCTACTGACAGATAAAATAAATCAGGATTATGATAACCTATATGATTTGTCTGATTTCGCTGATTTCTAAGCGTTCATATTTACGATGTTTACTATGGTAATGGTTAGCGTGCATCGGGTCACAAACAGAAGGCATTATGTTAGCTGACAGAATTATCTGGCGCAAAACCAGGCATGCGCAGAAAGACGTTCACTCAAAGTAATCGGATCAGATCATTTACATGGTGTAATCTTTCATTTGATCGGTTCATGAAAAGGTTTATTCCACCCCCTTCAATCCGACTGAAATTTCAATTGGTTTGAGCATGTTTATTCCGATTGAGGTGTTGACATGGAGCATTTTCATTCTGATTGGACTTTTAAACTGGTTATAATCAGAATACAATGCTACATGTAAACGGGGCTACTGAGTCGATCCAAATCTTCTGATTCTGGTCCATAGTTTTGCTAAATAAATGTTGCTTGCCCACTAGAGGGAGACATAGGATAAGGATGGAAACTATGAATGGAAATAATCGCATTGATCTAGTAAACTAGTTATCATGATTTAGTAACATTAATCAATAGAAAATCACAAATTGTAATATTATAAAATAAAAGTAAAAATTTCTCAAAATTCCAAATGTTATAAATGCATGAATGTTATATTTATATATATATTTTATAATTATATGTTATTTTCAATAAGTGTTTAAAACACGTATAATAAATAAATGTTGCTTGCCCACTAGAGGGAGACACAACATGAATGGCATTAATCACATTGATCTAGTTCATTTTTATAACTTATGGTGAACTGACAGAATTGTTTTATACAATTAGTGTACATAGAATCTGTGAAATGCTTATGGATTATTAAATGTTATAACATTATATACACATGTTATATTTATAAGTATTTATACCATATATGGTGCACTTATTATAAATGTTGTAAATACTGATTTATTTTTTCACACAGGTAAAGGATTCACACAGGTAAAGGATTCACACAGGTAAAGGATTCACACAGGTAAAGTAATCAACAGGTTTATTTGCAGAAGTATGTGATCGCAGCGATGGAAGCAGGAGAGTAACTGATGAATACAGTGTTCAGGATAGATGTCTGTTCTGAAATGGAGATCGAGGCAATGACTGAAGACGGATGAAGGAAGCAGATGACTGAAGACATGCAAATCTTTTATGCAAAACTACGAAATATGGGCTAACTTTACATCTAAAAGAGTGAAGTGAAGTTTTGAACAAAAGAAATGGCCTGGGGCGTACTCGTCCAGCCACTCGAGATCTAACCTCTCCCCACGGCACGATTTACGACTCACCCCACAGTCAAATACTCCTGATCAACGGGGATGTTCTGCAGAGCCTTAAATAAAACCACTTCCTGGTCTTCTCCGTTAACAACCATTTTACAGCAGAATGGCTTTATATTGGCCGACTTGGAGGAATGATTGATGCGGCGGCCAGACGTGTCTGCTAGTGGGTGAGCGCTGCAAGGGAAGGTCTGGGCATCAATGCACAGGCCTTTCTCCCCGGATTTAAAAAGGTACCCTGCCTCTTCCTTCAGATCCTCCATCATAGCTCTCCCCTCAGATGCTGTGATGATGACCGTGCCGTTGGTAATCACAGACAATGTCACCACTAAAAAAGTTTCTCGTCGCAACCACTCCTGTAATTAGGAAAACATTACATTTCGAGTTACTGAATATACTTTGCATGTAGACAAACGTTTCAGGATTTAATTCTAGTTCTTGGTGCAGTTAATGGCTGTTAAAAGGTACAGTTTACATTTTTATATTTTCTTGCCTTGAAAACAACTGAAAGGTTTTCTTACCGAAACCTTTGGGAGGACCACAATCTGTAATAGCAAGACCTGTCCAGGCCTGCTCAGCCACACAGTGCTGCACATAAGGGTCGGTTTCGACCTTCTGCTTGGTGGACGGCTTCCACATCTTGACTACCTCCTCTGCTTTGGGGCAATTGGTCGTCCACCCCTCCTGACCAATCAGCCTTGCCACTTTTGCGGCTGAAGGCCTCCGCAGACTGAAGTATCCTGAAAGACAGAATGACAAGGCTTTACTCATGCAAGTCATTTGTCACAGTGAATCAATGTTGAATTAATGGGTGCCATTAAAAGTGCCACCCATGCCATTATGGGTGCCAATGGGTCTTTCCTTTGAGCATATTGTGAAAGCCGCCACTTATCATAGAACGCTCTGTCTCCAGAAAAGCCAGATTCACTGCGCTGCCTCTTAGATGGAGGCACACATTTTTAATTTCTTGTGATTTGAATCTGATTTTGATTCAATCTTAATTTCGATAAATATTAGGTACAGATACATGTTAATTTTTCACAAGAAAAAAATATATAATTAATATATAATTTAATATATAATTAAAACCTAATAATTAATAATGCTGTAAATATAATGCCCTGTCAGCTTTTATTATTATTAAAGGTTAAAAATAACAACTGAAATGAAATATAATAGGGTTTTATTATAATTTATAATATTTCAACGACATATGTAAAAAATATGTATAAATAAATATGTAATATTGTGCACATATTTAGTAAAATACTCCTCTAGCTAATTTGTCTAGCCAACTAGCGTGCTATGGTCATTAATGTTCCTGAGGTAAATGTAACGTCACGTGTAGGTTATAGTGTTCTCCAGCTGTTATTGAGCTCTTCCGCGGGTGAAAAACACTGACTGATCGATATTATGTATGAGGGATTTACATTTCGGTAAGTTGTACTGTATCTTTCAACACACCTATTGTTCATTCGTGTTTATTTGCTATTAACTAGTAGTGAAGAGTAAGAGATGATCGGTTCAGGCGATACAGCGATCTGTCACGTCACATTTACAAGCGCCAAAACCGTATTTATTGTTGAATTTAGTGATAAAATGGACAGAATCTGAGAGCTGAGAGTGTGTTTCATATCAATAGTAACCTTGTCTGTCGGTGTCAGTCCTCTTTGCTTCATGATTTTCCTCTGCGTGAGAAACTGGATGTGTGTCGTGAGAGCGAGTGAAAAGTGTCGATTGTGTGATTCTCAGCATTGGCAGCCCTGCATGAAGTCAAATTCATTTCCATAACACAACACTGCACTGTAAAACCTGATGAGTTAGTTCAACTCAAACCGTTTGAGGAAACCGATTGCCTTAAATCATTTAAGTTTATTAACTCAAATAATTTAAGCATAAAAAAAATATTTGATTTGTGTCCAAATAACTCAATAACTTATGGTTAAGATAACTTGGGTAAATAAAGTTAATAGTACTAATTCCATTCAGTTAATATAACTTAAATCTATGAAGTACACTGTAAACCCGAATACGTTGGCAGAACTCAAAACATTTAAGGCAATCAATTGTTTAACCCCCTGAGGTCGACGGTATCGCCGGCGATACCAGCTCGCTTTTTTTTTATCAGTGTAAAATAAACTCATAAATACTCTGTTGACTTTGATTTTTCATAGGAGTTTCGTACATCAATCGATTCTGTTAAATGTGTATTATTTTTGTGTATACTCATAATAAAAACAAAGTGTTGAGCTTTTCGCCAAATAAAGAAAAATAAACACGAAGCGAGTTCTGCCTTCTCTCTGCCAGTGAAGTCCATTCTGAAACGCGTCCGAAAATGAACTGTAACTCAGCGAATACTTCTCACACAGACACGTGAGATATGTCTTTATGAAGCTTGAAATCTCTTCTTTTAAATGAAGTAATTTATATAAAAAAAAAACGTTTTCAACTCATGTAATCCGTTTGAAAGCAAGGAGAGTTACCGTTTTTCCTTCGGCCTCATTATCTCTATAATGAGTTGAGGCCGCCCCGCCCCCGGCGCTATTCAAATGGTAAATAGTTTAGGTGATCTAGTATGCATCGCATACGCCCCCCGATCAATGCCATAAAAACACAGTTTCTTCATCAGACTTACTGATAGTTCATCGCGTTTTGAGTATGGCACGCTTCTCCAGTAAAGACGCCCTTCAGATGATTCTGGACAGCGAGGAAGAATGCATGATACCGGGTTGTTTCCTCAGAGGAAGATTGTAACTCAGACTACGAACGGCAGCATTTTGAAGAGCGAATTCCGCCGAGGACACAATTTCGGAGTAAGTTTTACTTAAAAGTCTTTTGTCTTTTATTTTTCGTGTTCGCATTTATGAGGAAAAAACAATATTACGTGACAGTTCTCCATTATGGACGCGAGCGCTCTGAAAGCGCACTAAAAGACTTTCAAACTTTCACAGAGACCTCAAAACAGAAACTACAAATCCTTTCTTTAAAACGAATTTCGTTTTGTATCAATTGTCTCTTAATTTTAATAATATTTTCATTAACAAATTTCCTGGATTTAAAGTAAATATAGGCTAGCAATCACAACATAAGGTGCTTGAACTGGAGATCATCATTAACCAGACCGTAGCCTACTCGCCTCACATGTCTAAAAAATGTGAAATATATTTACAGAAAGCTGGTTCTAAACAAAACCATCCAAAACAAAAAACTATGTAGCCTAATACATGTGCATTTTTCCGGTGCGTTCACTAGCCTACTGCGAAGATCGCGAGTCAATAGCCTATCGTCAACTTCATCTTTGCCAGAAGTTAAATTTAAATTGCGTGTGTGAATGAATGATGATGTTTTAGCAAACTGTATTGCTATACTGAGATGAGTAAAAATTTTGAAATATGTTGAAATAAAATGTAGGCTATTTGTATAAGCAACGTATTAAACTGCAAATTAACAATATGCCCTAATATTTCATGAAAACAACGTTACAGTCAGGCGAAATATGAAAGACAACATCTTGTTGACTAGATTTGGGTACAGTTTTTACTGTAGAATATACTGCCACGTCAAATAAGCTTTTGTTTAGCAATTTCTATATCTATTTTTGTCAAAAATAAAGTCATCAACTAAGATGTTAGCTGTTCCAATGTTGACTATATTCAAACTAATGAATACATAGATAAAATGTAGGCCTATAATCTTTTTTTTTTACAAAGAAAGAGTACACTTGAAATATTGTTGAAATTGTAATTATTGTTGTAATTGTAACCGTTTTAATAAAATAGCAAAACAAATTTACAAGATAGATGTAAGCAAAATCTTAAATGGTCAATATAAGTCTTCTTCTAAATATATCTTTTGTCCTTGCATTGTGGCTCAGTCAGTTTCACACCTGAGTGAATGGCTCATCATTATGCAGAGTGGGTGGGACATTGTATTCTCAGGTGTAAACCACTACTCGTTCACGCCCCCCTCGCATATTGGCTTTCCAAGCAAAACCTGTTTTACATCAATTTAAATCAATGTATGGTTTTATGTGAATGATAAAGCAAGACTATTTTCACATAATTTTGAAGAAAAAACTCTAGGCGAGGACATCCATTAGTCAAAAGTCTTATTGACACATATTTACTATGTGTTTTGTGGCCTTATTTAAGAAATTTTAGTTTTTAGTTTTTTCAATAACCATGCATAAACATTATTCTCTCAAAAATGAAAACATGTATATACACGTGGCTCACATATTATTGTAGCCCTGTTTGTGCTATATAGAGTGAATTTACACCTTTGCCATTAATATGTTTATATGCAACTGAAAAAAGTACAAATGTCAGGGCATGTCAGAACATCTCAAGGGCCCCAAAAACACATCAGACCCCAGAGGGTTAAGTAAGCAGAACTAGCAGATTTTTATTTTGTACTTAAACATTTTAAGTTAAGAACAATTAAAATGTATGAATACATTAATTCATACAATTAACTTAAAACTTTCATGTAATCTCAATGTGAACACTTTTATTAGTATAAACTTAGTTAGCTGTAAAAAGCTAATCTGCTAACATACTAATTTGCTAACTGTCACGTTTTGGGTTTGTTCTTGTCATGTTTCTGTGTCATGTCTTGTTTCCATGTCTGTCATGTGATTCCCTGTTTGTCATGTGATCCTGCCATGTCTTGTCATTGGTTAATTGTCTGATCATTGTTCACAGGTGTCCCTTGTTTTGTCATTAGTCTGTGTATTTAAGCCCTCATGTTTGCCATGTGTCTTTGTCAAGTATTGTTTCCTGTAAGTCTGCTGTAGTGTAAGTTTCATGTTCATGCCATGGTTTTTGTTTTCATGCCACGTCATGTTTTTGTTTCATGTTTTATTTTAGTTACAATAAACTGCACTTGGGTTCTCATTTCTCAACTTGCCTCCAGTGGATCCCTTATTACACTAACATATTAGCAATAATATGTTATACAGAAGCACTTGCTGTATGAGTGCAACAATATAAAGGGATTATTTGCTCTCAAATCAAGCTGCATGCACCACTTGTCACCATGATGGTAACTATGCTAAAGCCAACATTAACAGAAATTCTTCTAAATTGGCATAACAAAACATTAATCACTACTAAATCTCACACTTAACATGAATCTTACACAAAAAAACATATTACACTTAATTTTAGCATTTACTCTCCCTTTCCAGTGCCATCGGCAAAGCATGCTGGGAAATAGACATCCCAGCCGTTTCAGTTAAACTTGTCTAAATTAAAATAAATAATTTCATAAAACTCAAAACGATGAAACAGTTCAGTTTACTTAAAATTTATCAGTTCTGTGAACTTGAAAGAAAAAAAAGTGCTAAATACTCATATAAGTTAATTTGACTTAACTAATTCTTTTAATTTAAGTTTGTCCTACTCAAACCAATTAATTATTTTGAGCGTTAGGGTTTACAGTGTGAGGATTTGTTCTGCATGATATCAGCATTGACCAGCAGGTGTCGCTGTGTGCATTCCAAACCTGGAGAAATCATCCACTTTTACACACATCAGGCTGGAAAGCTTTAAAGCTTCATGAAGCTTCATCTCACCATCACTACCTTCAGGTTCACTCAGCTCAACAGTTATACGCTATATTAGCAATAATGATTATGTTGGGAGACATGGATGAGCTTTGATTGGTGGTTCCCATCATGCACTGCAACATTAGGCTTTATGTTTATTTCACCAGTGATGGTTGGTTGGTCAGATGAGAGGAAGTTAATAACCACAGGAGGAGCTGATGATGTTTAAAGGAGGAGCTGTAACTATATATAATGAAGAGGAAGACTGACAGAAACAGAAAATGGCTGATAAGTGTGATCTGTGTCTGCTGGGACTGATCATTCTCTCTTCACTTCTCACAGGTAAAGAAATCTGTATTTTCTCTAAAGACATTTAGTGGAATTAGTCTGGAAAGAGTTAATTTGAACATGCTCAGTTTATTCTTGCACACATTCACGTTGTGATCTCAGAGTTGTGTATTGATACACACAGATCATACTGTATTATTCCTGATACTGGACATAGTGTCACTCAAACATCTGATGATGAAGAATTATCTTCATATTAATCAATCAATCAATCAATCAATCAGTCAGTTTTATTTATATATAGCACACTTAAAACAACCAAGGTTGACCAAGGTGCTTCACAGGTAAAATACAATAACAGGTCACTACTCACACAACAAAAATAAAAAATAAAATCAAAATCCTACCAGGAAAGTAACAGACTTAACTCAAAGGAAATGTCAAAGCAAAAAAATTAGTTTTTAACAATGATATTAAGAGTGTGTCAGTGATTTGAACAGCTCTCTGATAAAGACTAATAGTTTATTCTGGAGAGTGTGTTGTTTGCTTTAAGTCAGGAAAAATACTATGATTTAAAACTTCTGCTTTTTATGCTGGTGTGTTTTATGTTTCATTTATTAATATATATCATAATGATCACTGAGATATACTGTGTTTCAGGAACCAGTGGAGTGACTAAGTTCATCAGTTCTGGTGAAAATGTCTCTCTGTCCTGTAATAAAGCTCTTTCTGACTGCAAATCAACTACATGGACCTACTCTAACAGATTCAGACGTTCATGGGGAGTTGAACTGATTACTGGAGGGATAAAGAATAAAGACATAGAGAGACATGAGAGACTGAGTCTGGAGTCTGACTGCTCTCTGAACATCAAGAACGTCACAGGAGAAGATTATGGATTATACACCTGCAGACAATATGTGAATGACAGACCACAAGGACCTGATGCTGATGTTTATCTGCATGTTCTTCATGGTTAGTTTATGATTATGTGGTCAATTTAAAAAGGGCAGATTCTCCCTTTAAACTCAGATGATGATTGAAGAGTCTGTGATTTGTGTCTTGTGTTCAGTTTCAGTGTCTCCATCATCATCATCATCTTCATCTTCATCACAGACTGAGATCAGTCCAGGCCGCTCTGTGACTCTCTCATGTCAGTTGTATTCATATTATAGATTCTCCTGTGATGATTCGGTCAGTTCTGAGGGATCTGAGCTGTTGTGGGTGAATCAGGCTGGTGTTGATCTGAAGACAGACTCCAGATATCAGATATTATCATCATCAGATCACTGTATCCTCACTCTGACTACAACACTCCTGAATGAAGATGACAACAGAGAGTGGAGATGTCAGCTTACTCACAGAAATCAACTCGAGACCTCAGTCAGATACACTGTCAAGTATTCAGGTGAGAAAACACTCTTTTCTGACAGATTTGTGAAAACTTCCACAGATTGGCTCTACTCTTTCTGATGGCTTCATACGTTTTGGAGTTATTAGTGGTCAAAGTCATAAACTGCATAACAATCCTTATAATTCCCAATATTGGCCTCCTACATGGGTCATACATGATATATTGCATAAATCAGACAAGTGTATTAAAGCCTAGTATGACCCATGTAGGAGGTCGGCTTTAGGAATTATAAGGCTTATGTCCTTCATTCAAGCTGAAGGTTTATTTGCAGAAGCTCAACTGTGTTTCACTCTCATATAAACCAGGAATAAATTATACAGTAATACAGTACAGTCTATTCTCAACTACTGCCTTCTCCTCCTGACAGCTTGAGAGTGAAGTAAGAAGATAATAGATGACAGACTCGTGCACATATTCATCATTTCTGTGATGTGAAGCTCAAGTATTATGTGATGATGATGTTGTGTATATGTGGCATTATGTGTTGAACTGAACTAACAGACGTGATCCACAGATCCAGCTGATACAGCATCAGAAACTGAAGTCAGTGTGACTGCTGGATCATTATACAGAGGTACGACACGTTCATTTATACTGACAGCTTTATAACATTAAACTATCAGTCAGTCTGTAAATGCTTCATCAATAACTGTTGATAGTTGAATACCCTTGACTTCAGTCATGTACAGTTTCTCTTCTTCCTCTCATGTTTCCTGCAGTGATTGTGATTATTGTTGAGATGGCAGTGTTTGCTGCTCCTACTGTGATTCTTCTTCAGATCATCTGTGCAAGAAGAGCTGGTGAGTTTTGAGCCGCACACAATCTGATGATTCACACTCATCTGATCTGGAACAATCTGCAATCATGATAAAAACACATACGAGAGGTCAGTCAATGCTTTTATTTTGCAGGGAGGAAGGACTCGAAGCACCCAGAGGAAATAGAGATGCCGACAATATTAGAATAAAATACTGATGAGTTTAGAGCCAATCTGCAGCAATATTTACAATAGCAAAAACTTACAGAGGATTGTTCATTGTTTTATTTTCTTCTTCTCAGAAAACAGAGAAAAAACTCTGAGCACTTATAGTGACATAATCAAGTTTAGATTAAAATGTGTTTTTTTGTTTTTGTTTTTTTTACATATAAAAAGCCAGATTTATTTTCATTTATATGGATTTATGGATATATTTGCATACAGTGTTGAAAGTCATTCTCTTGCGCTTCATATGTAAACTGCTTTAAATATAATATTAATACAGTAATGGAAAGACTCAGACTGTATAATCTCTCTCTGTTCTGTGTGATGGAGCTGATTTGAGGATTCTTGGATCTTGTCTGTTCATTCCTGGTTTTAGCATCTTTTTTCATTTTGAATGATTGCTATAATTATCTTAATAAAACCTCTGCAGTTGTGTTTAATAAGTCTCCTTTCCTGAGATGTTTGTTCCCCTTCATGAGCTCGTAATGTATCGTAATATAGAATAGTAAGTGTGAGTATTAATGGGTCGAGTGTTGATGAAATATATGCGTTTTCAGACGTTTCTTGAAGATGGCTAAAGCCTCATCAGCTCAGGTTGAGTTCGGCAGGTCGTTCCTCCAGCAGGAACAGTCCAGGTGAAGGTCTGAGAAAGTGATTCTGTGTCTCTCTGAGATGATGCACCACAAGACACCGTTCACTTGCAGAACACAAGCTTCTGGAGACACATCGGTCTGGAGTAGTGAGTTTAGGTGTAGAGGAGCAGAGCCAGTGGTTGTTCTGTAGGAAAACATCAGGGCCTTGAATCTGATGTGAGTGGCTGTTGGAAACCAGTGCAGGTTTATGAGGAGAGGAGTGACGGCTCGATAAACACACTCTTGCTGCAGCATCTGGATCAGTTGCAGAGGTTTGACTGATGCTGGAAGGAGAGAGCATTACAATAGTCCAGTCTGGAGAGAACAAGCGCTTGGACAAAGAGTTGTGAAGCTCTGATAGGAAGGGCCTGATCCTCCTAATGTTGTATAAGGCTAATCTGCAGTTCTAGCAATGTGGTCTGTGAAGTTCAACTGATCATCAATAGCTGAGTGGAGAAGTTGTGATGAAGTGTTGGGTTGGCGACACCATGAGCAGTTCTGTCTCAGCAAGGTTTAGTTGAAGGTCCTTCATCCAGCAAGAAATGTCTGTTAGGCGAGCAGTGAAAGGAAGAAGAAATCAGATTTCTGATTGGCTACAGCAGTCAGATGACATCACAGGTGCCCTGATAGGCTGTACAACATCATCAGCTCTTTTGTCTTCAGAAAGCCGTGTGTGTGTGTGTGGGTGTGTGTGGATTTACCCTGCATGCTGTGTTTTTAAGGAAAAGCGTCACACAGATGGCTAGCTCCACTACACCTGATGATGTGTGATCTGTTTTGGAGCAAAGCACGCTGGGTTAACTCTCGAGGGTCTGGCTGTACTCAATGCGATCGATTCACAGTGAAGAAGCTCCGCTCCCGCCTGGCTCTCTTTAAGAGGGATGGGAGCAAAGCATTTGCACATAGCGGTCCAGTCCCACTGCTTTGTTTATGAGGCTCACAGGTGGAGCTGGCGGAGGAGTTTGAGTCGGATCTCTGCCTTTATCAAAACTCAGCTGCTAGCTCCTCATGCCCAAACCAGAAGCATCGGCAGGCCCATCCGATCCGGCAGAGAGCATGCTGTTGGCCCGGTCTATCTCTGAGGAGAGTTGAGACGGATGTTTTAAGTAAGCCTGTCTCCTCCCTCTCTCCAGGAGTTGGACATGATGACCCTTGCCATGGCCGGTGGAAAAGAGGAATCTCCTCCAGATAGATTAGAGGAGTGATTCCTTGCCAGGCATGCGTGGCAGTGGGCCCGGCTGGAGGCGATTCCTGTTGCACACCAAGGCGATGTTGCAAGCCGACTAAATGAAGGACCTTATCAAGGTGAAGTGTCTCCAGATGCAGTCCTGGAGCTCCGGCGCTCCACAGACCTCCTGAAGTCCTGAGCCATCTGCCGCTCTCTTCCTGCAATAGTTGCCATTGAGTGGCATCTGTGGGTAAACCTTTTGGGGCTCAAGGAGGAATAAAAGTCTTCTGGGCTTTTAATAACACCATTGAGACAGTGGTCCAGAAGTTCAGGGAGGCGAAAGATATATATATATATATATATATATATATATATATATATATATATATATATACTAACTGTTTACTGATAGTTACCTAAAGCTATATCAGGTGCCATTAGCAAAAGCCACATATACTACATAGCCTACCTTCATAATTATGAATAAATGAGGAGGCATAAAACTTAAATCCCTTGCCTTGCAGAGTACTCGGGGCTCTGGACGTCCGTTTGACAATACGGTGTCCATCTGAAATTGATATTAGGGGCAGCTCCTGTAAACACTGGCTTTAGAATGTCGCCATTACTACGCTGCTTTCCTCAGTAGATGATGGCCGGAAGTTGTTAAGCCCGTTTTGTAGAACCCGGAAGAATGTTACGCATAACCCCTATAAGCATTAGTCTAAAAGACGAAATATAATACTGAAATTCTCGACATGTCAACAAAACATAAACAGAATATCTTCCCAAACACATATCAAGCTTATTTAAAAACCTCGAAAGCATAAACACTAATTCAAAGTACCTGGAAAAGGGAGATGTAAATAACCATAACCATAAGTTCCCGCCTCCTCAGCACGAGCTGACCGATAAATCTAACACACCAAGAGAGGCGGGACTTAAGGCAGAACAGCCAATCATCAGCCGGCCACACTCAAAGCCGGTGTCATGTTTGAGAGTGAGGGGGAGAGGAGGCAGCCGCAGCGAGCGCAGACACAGAGCGGCCAGAGAAACGGAGGAGCGACTGTAGTGAAGCGTTTGTGCAAAACTGCGGAAAAACTGCAGAAAAAGTGCAGGTGTTGAACCCTCTCACCTGGAAAAGTGTGTGTGTTCAAACCCCCACATCCCCCATGGGTGCGACGCCCCTGCATGTGTAGAAACACTCCCTGAGACAGATTAATCTCTTCTTTAGAGATGCTCATGTAGTATGTGCATATACTTTCTGTTTGACCAAACTGGAACTGATGCTAATAATTACTAATAAAAACTGTTTCATAATTCAGGAGTCATGGATAGTGGATCACTTTTAAGTAACAGAACAATTTTATCACTAATAATGTAATGATTTTATTTGTAGAATTTAACGGCATGCAGGAAACTGCTAAAATAAGGAAGTGAAACTAACAGTAATGCTCTCGTGTGCAAAAGAATATCCTTGTGTTCAGAGTAGATGTGTGTTGAGCCAGTGCGGTTCACAATATGCACTTCTCAGACATGTTTCACACACATGTAAAGACACTTAACTGTGGTATAGTGTCAATAAATATCAACTCTAGCATGATTTACACACTCAGATTGTCAGGAGTGTGACAGCGCCAACATGTGTATTACATGGTTCATGATACTTTAACATATACACATGTAGCGCCCTCTCCCTTAGATTTAAGCGGGATGGGGTCCTGGGTTAGTTTATTATTAGATCTCTCTAAGTAGCCTCTGAATAGTATTAACTTTATTTCAATAAACCCTTATCTCAATATTGGTGTGCTTATGAACAGACTAAAATTACCACAAAGTCTTATAAGTGAAATAGAAACTTTACGTACTTTTAAAGGGACAATGTGTAGCTTTTTAGGTATTTTATTATCTAAAATCTATATTTTTATTCATAAATATGCCCTCAATGGTGTACAAATACCTATGCCAATGTTCAGACTAATCCTCGTAAACGAAGAATTTATTATCTTTATATACATGGGACGGGTAAGTCCACGGAGGCTTCCATGTAGTTCCGCCATCTTGAAAAACTATAATAGCAGAGAGGGACAAAAAGTACTAGGCCAAGGCGTTTCCACAACGCCTTTCGTTCAGAGCCAGCGTCACGTGACTGAAGCCAGCAGAAGCGGAGGAGCAGAGCAGTGAGAGGCGCTTGTCACTGCCCCGGCAAGTTTAAAAGGCTGCACTGGCACTGCACGGTTATTTATACACCGTTCATTCATACATACATATGAGTCACAGGATAAGGAGTTCTCGTCGTCGAAAAAGTCCAAAATAGATCGTAAAAGGAAATGTGACCGGAGATTACAAAAACAAGGGTTACTGTCAGGATAGCTAATGCAGGAGAAAGCTTTCAAAAGAGACCCTGAAGTTTCCTGCTTTCTTCTCGACAGGTAAGTCAATGTTACGGTCTTAATTACAAGCTTTTTTTTCATTGCTTGGTTGTGTACTTTATTATATAGACAGTAGAACATTTATAGTTAAAAGTTAAACAGGCTCTTTGATGAATAGCAGCTATTGAGTAAAGTAACGTTAGAGAAGGCTCTGATGATGATGATATCTAACAATGCACATACTTCAAAAAATATAACGAGTAAAGAAGGCATTACTACTAATTACCTTAGTTAATGTTTTTGACAGTCAGTAGTTCATACTGTAACATTCTTTTTTTCGTTGTTTCAAGTTTCAGTTTGTTTTAAATAACAAACATGTTCACCCGAAGAAAAACTCGAAGTGCTATTATAAGACATCCTGTCATAGCTTTTAGGTACATAACGGCTACCGTAGATGCAACGCGCATTTGAAAAAGTGAGGCGCTGGAGAGCATTATTCGTTTGAATGCAAAATACAATTTCACCACTAGATGGGAGAAATTCCTACACAATGTCCCTTTAAATAAAAAAGTGAAATTCGAATAGCAATTGAAAATAAAATAAAAAGTCAAGACCACAGACACATACAAGAGTTCAGGTGAGAAAACAGACAAAACTTTCAGAGATTAATTTTGACTCTGGCTTCATACATACTGTCATTGTGAAATAGTTCTGATCTAAGCCATTCAATTCCTAAAAGTGACTTCCGACATGGGCCATAATGGGCTAAAATAGACTGTTGTTTGTGAAACACAGTGCAGGCTAGAAAATGAGGACAGTTTTACTCTTTTAGATCATTCTCATTAAATCATCTATTCTCTTAAGCTGCTAATTACCTGTCAGCTTGCAGTAATTATGAGACTGCAGTCAGTTTTGCAGAAACAAAGGAGATAATGATCAGGGATGGGAACTGTAAAAAATATATATTTTGGGTTCCTCCATTAACGATTATTTTAGTTCAATTTAATTTAAAGAAAGGAATATTTGGCAAAATTTCATTGCCAGATGATGAGAATCTTTATAATAAATAGATTTCTCTTTACAGCGAGGTGTCTGTGGGCTGTGCTCTAAGTGTGACATTACATGATTTCCTGAGTGTTTTTATAGCTGTGATCTCACTGTTGAGGTCTGGAAACATGTTACTGCTGAGTGAAAGAACTCACAGTTTGACCACAATAGAGCCATGATCATCTCTGAACCCAGTTGATGAATTTAAAGACAGCCCTTCTGCTGGTTCTGGCATCGGTCCAGAGAGTTGGCGATCTGTCTGATCTGCTCTTTCAGTGGACGCATCGTGCCTCGAGTTTGGGCCTAATCTCCAGTCATCCTACCACCTGCCCTCTAGACCCCATCCCCTCACACCTTCTACAAGCCGTCTCTCCCACACTTCTACCAGCACTCACACACATCATCAACTCATCCCTCCATACTGGCATTTCCCCTACAGCATTCAAGCTGGCTCGGGTAACTCCACTGCTGAAAAAACCCACATTAAACAGAGAGTGTAGAGAGAGAGAGAGAGAGTGTGTAGAGAGAGAGTGTGTAGAGAGTAAGAGAAGGTAAAGAGAGATAGAGAGTGTAGAGAGAGAGAGAGAGAGAGAGAGTGTAGAGAGAGAGTGTGTAGAGATTAAGAGGAGGTAAAGATAAATAGAGAGTGTAGAGAGAGAGAGAGAGAGAGAGAGAGTGTAGAGAGAGAGTGTGTAGAGCGTAAGAGGAGGTAAAGAGTGATAGAGAGTGGAGAGAGAGAGAGAGAGAGAGAGAGTGTGTGTGTAGAGAGAGTGTGTAGAGAGTAAGAGAAGATAGAGAGTGTAGAGAGAGAGAGAGTGTGTAGAGAGTAAGAGGAGGTAAAGAGAGATAGAGAGTGTAGAGAGAGAGAGAGAGTGTAGAGAAAGAGAGAGAGAGTGTGTAGAGAGTAAAAGGAAAGAGGAGAGAGAGAGAGTGTGTAGAGAGAGAGAGAGAGAGTGTGTAGAGAGAGAGTAGAGAGAGAGAGAGTGTGTAGAGAGTAAGAGGATGTAAAGAGAGATAGAGAGTGTAGAGAGAGAGAGAGAGTAGAGAGAGAGAGAGAGAGAGTGTAGAGAGAGAGAGAGAGTGTGTGTGTGTAGAGAGAGTAAGAGGAGGTAAAGAGAGATAGAGAGTGTAGAGAGAGAGAGAGAGAGAGTAGAGAGGGAGAGAGTAGAGAGAGAGAGAGAGAGAGAGAGAGAGCCCCAAGAAAGGGACCCAGAGAAGAAGAGAGACAGAGCAACAGTTGCAATCTTATTTTATCCTTTCCTGACCATGTGACTTTAACCCAAATGAGAGACGTTCAAACTGGCCAATCAGATAATTACACTCCCCCACCGCACTAAAGGTGTGACAGTTCATCGACCCCGAAGTACACACATCTTGGCCTACAGGCCTTGATCACTATCAGCCCCTCTGTGCCTTTAGGAACTACAAATGCTCCTTGTGGGAGAAAGAGGGGTGGAAAACAGTAAAGCAAATGTCTTTGTTCGTTTCAGATATCTTGGAATATTTTCAGTCCTACACTGAATATCCGATTCAATCCCTCCGCAGAAGTAGCAGTGCTTCTCCTTCTGAGAATATAGTTCCCAGTGTGTGTACGGTTAGAAGAGGCTGTGTCTCATGTGACCTTGTTATTTGAACACGCTGTGACTATACAAATCACAACATGTAAATAGGAAAATGTTGGCGTTATTTTGTCACTTATTGGGAGCAGTCGGGACATTTATTATTTTATTTTTACAGATCGGGCTCAGGTCGGACTCGGGCTCATTTAGCTTCTCTCCTTTCATCATGCTCATAATATACGTGCAGAGCGCAGGCTACTGTATGAAATATTGTTATATTGATAATATTATAAATATGCAACGCAATATGCGATTACACGAGTGCAATGCATCAGGTGACAGTTGACCATGCAGAGCATCAGGGAGAAGTTGGAGCGTGGGGAGTTACTAAAAGTTCCCAATGCTTCAGGAAAAGCTGCATTTTGAAAGAGTTTTGATTTGATTACCACAACAAACAATGAGCCTGAAGCCTTCAACAGTGGATGCTGTTCTTCTTCTTCACAACACTCGCGAATAACCAGCGAATGATGACCAACGTACATGTAGCCGACTCAGTTCAACAGAGGTTTTTATTTATTATATTTGTATTATTATTTAACGTTAGCCAGTTGGCGAAGGATTCTTTCAGAGAGAGTGTCAGAGAGAGCTTACAGTGATATTGATGTTGGTCTCGGGTCGGGTCGGGTTCGGGCTGATAAATTGCAGATGTTGTCAGGCCAGGGCTGGGTTAATGCTTGAGAAAACTGCCCGAGTTGGCGCAGTGTGTGTGTATGTGAGTGTGAGTGTGAGTGTTTGCCACATTGAGAATGTTGAACAGGATCACCCCCTCATTTGTGTGTATGTATGATATGCATTGTTTTGGATCTTTTTTTTTTTTTTTTTGGACAAAATGTAAAAAAAAAAAAAGCTCTGAATTACAGTTTTTCCCATTCATTCCTATGGGTGCCCATTTCTGTCCACGAAGGCGAGATTAAGGAGGGTTTTTTTTTTTTCACCCACTTAACATTGTAGAATCGAGTAAATTTTTCTTGTGTGTGTTCAGGTGGCAAACTTAGTAAAAGTAGCCAAGTCTTGTACCGCTCAGATTAAGGAAAGTATTTTTTTTTTTAAATAAATAAAAATGATTTTGCCCACATTTGTCCCCAATACGGTTTTAATTGGATATTGGACATTTCAGTGAAACTTAAGGTGTGTGAAAACACCGTACATGTCCATACACTTGAGATGCACAGAGATGATCAGATACAGGACATTTCTGATTACACACACTAGATGTGTTCAGAGATTTCCAGTATACCAGCAATTGCTGATGTTGTAATGTTTAAATCCTAGCATGAGGCCAATAAGCATGAGGCCAAGAAAGTTCTCAGTTCTTAAAGATTTATTAAAATCCTAAAGCAATCCAACAGTGCCAGATGTTACATAATGGTCAGCATGTACAACACACTTCAGCTCTTACTCTACACCTTTTATAGGTGACAACATGTGGACTACAGCGCCATCTCCTGACTAATACACAAACACTACATTCCCCCATTACTTAAAGGATAATTCCGGTATTTAGCACTTTGAGTCTCTTTTCTGGTTTGTTTTGGATGAACTAGAGTGGTGGACACAGAAATGTTGACGATGGGTCCTGTCTCGACTCTTTGACTCGTTTAGAATCGCCTTTGACCGCTTCAGAGCGGCTGGCTACGGGCATGCACGAACATGTCCTTAAAACAACCCTTAACGTTCGTTTTCAAATCTGTGCAACTCACCGAGTGGTTAGTGGTGTTCGTTGATGATTAAAAACAAATATATATGTTATTTGCTATAGTGGAACTATTTTTTCAGATACCTCACAACCGCGTATAAACTTCCGCTCGATATTTGAGTCTGAAGCGTCTTTTCCATTTCCGGTAGCGCAGTAATATCAACGAGCAATGAGTCCTCCAACAGAAATCAATGGGATTTTACAAAATGCCAAATAAAACACGACAGAAACTGTATTTCGCTACGCTACTTGTTATGGAACATCAACATCATTATATAAATATATAAATCATGAAGGTTGAAGATGGCGCCGGTGTGTGCGGCTTGCCGTCTACCCATTGCATTACTTGGTATGTTTTTATTGACTTTGCTGCTTCTACGTTGTCACTCGTTGATCGCTTATGATCGGCAACAACTTTAAGATATTTATCATGCCATGCCAAAGCTTCTCTGAACTTATAACACCTCCCATGATTCAATGAGAACTTCTAATTAGGAGATACGGCCACTTCCGGTTAAGAATTAGAGTGTCAATATCTCATGACATCAGAGACATCAGATTAGACTCCTTGGAAACCTCCTTGGTTCTCACCTTTCCAACGAGTCTACTCTGATGTCTCTGTTATGTGTGGGTCATGAGATATTGACACTCTAACTCTATATTCTATAATTCTAATTCTAATTCGGCCAGATATCAATATCTCAATATCTTCAAACCACCCAAAACCACTCAAAACCAGGACCAGACCCCTCCAAAACCACTAAAACCTAACCCAAACCACCAAAAACCAGGACCAGACCCCTCCAAAACCACTAAACCCTAACCCAAACCACTCAAAACCAGGACCAGACCCCTCCAAAACCACTAAAACCTAACCCAAACCACCCAAAACCACTCAAACCAGGACCAGACCCCTCCAAAACCACTAAAACCTAACCCAAACCACTCAAAACCAGGACCAGACCCCTCCAAAACCACAAAAACCTAACCCAAACTACCCAAAACACTCAAAACCAGGACCAGACCCCTCCAAAACCACTAAAACCTAACCCAAACCACCAAAAACCAGGACCAGACCCCTCCAAAACCACTAAAACCTAACCCAAACCACTCAAAACCAGGACCAGACCCCTCCAAAACCACTAAAACCTAACCCAAACCACCCAAAACACTCAAAACCAGGACCAGACCCTTCCAAAACCACTAAAACCTAACCCAAACCACCCAAAACCACTCAAAACCAGGACCAGACCCCTCCAAAACCACTAAAACCTAACCCAAACCACCAAAAACCAGGACCAGACCCCTCCAAAACCACTAAAACCTAACCCAAACCACTCAAAACCAGGACCAGACCCCTCCAAAACCACTAAAACCTAACCCAAACTACCCAAAACCACTCAAAACCAGGACCAGACCCCTCCCAAACCACTAAAACCTAACCCAAACCACTCAAAACCAGGACCAGACCCCTCCAAAACCACTAAAACCTAGAATTTCAGGGTCCTACAACATTCCGTCTCCTTACGGACGCGTGACCCTTTTTTGACCTTTTGACCCCTGTCAGCTTATGACATTTTTGAATGAGGCCTCATTAGTTTTAAACACTAAAATCGTGTATTAACCCACCTCTGCTGTACTAAGCACACTCAACTGGACACGTTCCACTCATTTTCAAGTGATTTCAGTGGTTAATAAAAAATTTACATGAATTAAAAATATATAATAAAGTAAACTACTTATCATGATTTAATCAATGGAAAATCACAAATTGTAATATTATAAAATAAAAGTGCAAAATTCAAAAAAATTCTAAATGTTATAAATGCATGAATGTTATATTTATATATATTTAAAAATATATATATATATATTTTCATAAGTGTTTACAACATGTATGATAAATAAATGTTGCTTGCCCGCTAGAGGGAGACATAGGATAAGGATGGAAACTATGAATGGAAATAATCGCATTGATCTAGTAAACTAGTTATCATGATTTAGTAACATTAACCAATGGAAAATATATATATATATATATATTTTTTTTTTATATTATATGGATATACAATACAATATGGATATTTTGTTTTGTTTTTTTGTTTGTTTTTTGTTTTGTTTTTATGAACACAAGCCCATCATATTATCACTATATACAAGTTTGGTAGTAAATTAAATATAAATAAATAAAAATGTAACTTTAAAAATAAATATTTTTGTAAAAATTAAACATAAATACACATACTACCACTAAAAACATTATTATTTTTTTTTTTTTTAAATACAAAACTACAAAATATGGGCTAACTTTACATCTAAAAGAGTGAAGTGAACTTTTGAACAAAAGAAATGGACTGGGGCGTACTCGTCCAGCCACTCGAGATCTAACCCCTCCCCACGGCACGATTTACGAGAGAGGAGTCCAACCTCTCCCCACGGACATCAGTCCGAGAGAGGAGTCCAGCACTCCGGTATGACGAATGATTCCACGCAAGATAGCCACCGCTCCCGCTTCAGGGATAAGCTTCAGGTATTTAGGAGAGACATTGATGTCTGAGGATCTCTTTTTGCTTCACTTATTGGATACTTGTGGTAAGACTGACTCTAATCTTCTTGGTTATGGAGACACTGTTTTGTAAAATATTTTTATTTTTCTTTAATAATAAGTTTTCATTTAAGAAGTCGGGACTGAGTTGGGATCTCATTCAGACTGAATTTTGCTAGTGTGTGGACATTTAATAGGGCCCTCCCTCAACAACGAGGTGAGACGTCTCCCTATTGGGGCCTAACCAACATAAGGCCATGCAGGGCTCTTTGGGTACGAGCCTCTACCTTGGAAGGACCTTTTTTTGTTTCACTTTTTATTTTTTGTTTTTGTTCACTGTTCGAGTTCTTTATTTGTTCTTTGGGAGAGAATCTAATTGTGCACAGGGCAGAAGTGGGGAAAACGTGTATGTTTTTATTTTTATTTTGGCTCTATTCTTACATTACATTATTTAGGATATTATGATCATGCAGGACATTAAGATAGTTTCATTTAATGTGAAGGGGATTTCAAACCCAGTAAAAAGAAGTAAAATACTATCAAAAGTAAAACGGGCAGGAGCGCAAATTGTATTATTACAGGAGACACATCTCTCAGTAACAGAACATGAAAAGCTAAGAAGAATGGGTTATACAAGGGCATATTTTTCATCTTATAAAAATGGACGAAGGAGGGGAGTTACAACATTAATATCACAAAAAGTACCATTTGAGTTTATTTCAGAGGAGTCTGATAAAGAAGGGAGGTATATAGTAGTTTCAGGGAAGATCAACAATGAAATAATAACCATTTGTAATGTGTACGTTCCACCTGGAAGTAATTTTGTCTTTTATAGAAAGGTCTTTGACTTAATGATTGGCGCAACAGGAATTGTAATTTGGGGAGGTGACTTAAACCTTCGTCTTAACCCTAACCTTGACGCATCGAAAAATGTACCTATGACTGCAACATATAAAAAAGTGAATAGTCTGATGATCGAACTGGGGATATTGGATTTGTGGAGAGATTTTTACCCTTCAGGTCGCGACTATACGTTTTATTCTCACTCACATAATACATACTCTCGAATAGATTATTTTTGTGACTTTTCGAGAGACCGCTATAGATTTACCAGTTGTGATATTGGTTCTATTGATTTATCTGACCATGCCCCTATCTATTGTACAATACAAATAGAGGGCTCTCCACGTAACACACTTTGGAGACTCAACACAAGTGCTCTAAACAACCCCCAGTTTGTGGCTTTGATGAGAAAGGAGATCAAACAATTTCTAGATATTAATGATACTGGTGAGGTCGATTCATCAATTATATGGGACACTCTAAAAGCTGTAATTCGGGGAAAAATTATATCATGGTGTGCATATAATAAGAAAGAAAAACAATTAAGATGGTTAGACCTTAATAAAAAATTGCAGAATTTAGAAATGCAACATAAGAAGAAGCAATGCCCTAATTTACTCAATGAGATTAAGAAAACACGAAATGAAATAAATTTGATGAGTACACAGGAAATTGAGAAGAAATTTGTCTTTGTAAAACAAAAATATTATGAAGCCGGCCCTAAAGCTTCAAAAATTCTCGCTAGAAGACTACAAAAAGAAAGAGCAGATTGCACAATTTACAAAATTAAACATCCCGATTCTGGAATTATACTGTATAAACAAGAAGAATTACAAGAAGCTTTTGAGAAGTATTATAAAAGTTTATATACTCAACCATTTTTAAAGAGTGAATCCCAAATGGAGGATTTTCTCAACTCACTTAACTTGCCTACTCTATCAGAAGAACACAATAACATATTGACAGCTGAAATATCAGAGAAGGAAATAAATGCCGCCATTTCTAGACTGAAAGCCAATAAGACACCAGGCCCAGACGGCTTTCCCTCAGTTTGGTACAGAACATTTCGTAATGAGTTATTGCCAAGCCTTCTAAGGGCTTCTAATACAGTTATAAAAAAATCAAAAATGCCACCTTCATGGAGTGAAGCAGTTATATCAGTTATCCCTAAGGAGGGAAAAGATAAAACAGAGTGTGGTTCTTACAGGCCAATTTCAGTGTTGAATGTTGATTATAAACTGTTCACAGCTATACTTGCTAAAAGATTAGAGAAGTTACTTCCGCATATCGTACACACAGATCAAACTGTTTCGTTCTGGAGAGACAAACTCATGATAACATTAGACGCTCTTTACATATCCTACATCATATTCAACAAAACAAATTGGAGGCTCTTCTGGTGAGCCTTGACGCTGAAAAGGCCTTTGACTCAGTCAGCTGGGCTTTTCTTTACAAAGTACTGGGAAGACTAGGGGTACATATCGAATTTATTCAAGTTATTCGTACACTATATAGTAAGCCATCTGCAAGAATAAAAATTAATGGACACCTGTCAGAATCTATTGTACTACAGCGTGGTTCTAGGCAGGGCTGTCCTATTTCACCACTCCTTTTCGCTTTATACAGGTCCTTCTCAATAAATTAGCATATTGTGATAAAGTTCATTATTTTCCATAATGTAATGATAAAAATTAAACTTTCATATATTTTAGATTCATTGCACACCAACTGAAATATTTCAGGTCTTTTATTGCTTTAATACTGATGATTTTGGCATACAGCTCATGAAAACCCAAAATTCCTGTCTCAATAAATTAGCATATCATGAAAAGGTTCTCTAAACGAGCAATTAACCTAATCATCTGAATTCACTAATTAACTCTAAACACCTGCAAAAGATTCCTGAGGCTTTTAAAAACTCCCAGCCTGGTTCATATCTCAAAACCGAAATCATGGGTAAGACTGCTGACCAGAAGGCCATCATTGACACCCTCAAGCAAGAGGGTAAGACACAGAAAGAAATTTCTGAACGAATAGGCTGTTCCCAGAGTGCTGTATCAAGGCACCTCAGTGGGAAGTCTGTGGGAAGGAAAAAGTGTGGCAAAAAACGCTGCACAACGAGAAGAGGTGACCTGACCCTGAGGAAGATTGTGGAGAAGGACCGATTCCAGACCTTGGGGGACCTGCGGAAGCAGTGGACTGAGTCTGGAGTAGAAACATCCAGAGCCACCGTGCACAGGCGTGTGCAGGAAATGGGCTACAGGTGCCGCATTCCCAAGGTCAAGCCACTTTTGAACCAGAAACAGCGGCAGAAGCGCCTGACCTGGGCTACAGAGAAGCAGCACTGGACTGTTGCTCAGTGGTTGCTCAAATTTTGCATGTCATTCGGAAATCAAGGTGCCAGAGTCTGGAGGAAGACTGGGGAGAAGGAAATGCCAAAATGCCTGAAGTCCAGTGTCAAGTACCCACAGTCAGTGATGGTCTGGGGTGCCATGTCAGCTGCTGGTGTTGGTCCACTGTGTTTTATCAAGGGCAGGGTCAATGCAGCTAGCTATCAGGAGATTTTGGAGCACTCCATGCTTCCATCTGCTGAAAAGCTTTATGGAGATGAAGATTTCATTCTTCAGCATGACCTGGCACCTGCTCACAGTGCCAAAACCACTGGTAAATGGTTTACTGACCATGGTATTACTGTGCTCAATTGGCCTGCCAACTCTTCTGACCTGAACCCCATAGAGGATCTGTGGGATATTGTGAAGAGAAAGTTGAGAGACGCAAGACCCAACACTCTGGATGAGCTTAAGGCCGCTATCGAAGCATCCTGGGCCTCCATAACACCTCAGCAGTGCCACAGGCTGATTACGGCCATACCACGCCGCATTGAAGCAGTCATTTCTGCAAAAAGGATTCCCGACCAAGTATTGAGTGCATAACTGAACATAATTATTTGAAGGTTGACTTTTTTTTGTATTAAAAACACTTTTCTTTTATTGGTCGGATGAAATATGCTAATTTATTGAGACAGGAATTTTGGGTTTTCATGAGCTGTATGCCAAAATCATCAGTATTAAAACAATAAAAGACCTGAAATATTTCAGTTGGTGTGCAATGAATCTAAAATATATGAAAGTTTAATTTTTATCATTACATTAGGGAAAATAATGAACTTTATCACAATATGCTAATTTATTGAGAAGGACCTGTATATTGAACCTCTTGCGCAATTATTGAGACAAACTTCAAGTATTAAAGGCATTTCTATAAATGGGGAAGTCCACAAAGTTGCTTTGTACGCAGACGATGTCTTGGTATATATTTCGGAGCCTACTGTCACGTTTCCTGAGTTGATGAACATTTTGCAGAAATTTGGTCGATACTCGGGCTATAAATTAAACATACAAAAGACCCAACTCTTAACATTTAATTACTCCCCTCCTAAACAGCTTTGTGAAACTTTTCCTCTTAAATGGGACCAACAATCACTGAAGTACTTGGGTATTTCTCTACCAAAGGACATTTCTTTATTGGGAGAAATTAATTATGGCCCCTTATTAACTAAAATTAAGGCGGATATCACAAGATGGAATACAATCTCATTTCTTACCTTGTGCCAAAGAATCGATAGTGTCAAAATGAATGTGCTTCCACGGTATCTGTTTTTGTTTCAGGCTCTTCCAGTGGAAATTTCCCAGAAAGAATTCTCAGAAATTGATAAAATCATTTCTAGATTTATTTGGCAGGGTAAAAGACCCAGGGTCAAATATAAAACACTACAGCTTCCAAAAGAAATGGGAGGCATCGCCTTACCGTATTTCAAAGGATATTTTTATGCAGCTCAGATCAAGCCACTCATTTATATGTGCTCATCAAAATTCCATGCTAGATGGAAAGACATTGAACTCTCAATAATGAAGGATCCGCCAATCTATGCTGTTCTAGCTTATACAAATTTGGATAAACATATCAAAATGATTCAAAACCCTTGGATTAATACACAGTTGAAAATATGGCGTAAAGTCAAGGGAGAATATAATTTGGATGACAAAATACAGATATTGCAGTGGTGTGCATTTGACCCTGGGTTCAGCCCCAACCAGATAGACAGCACATTGGATACTGGATTTCAAAGGGTGTGACGACCTTTTATTCACTCACTCATAATGGGAATATGAAAGATTTTGACAGTCTTAAGAGTGATTTTAAGCTTAACAATTTAGATTTTTTTTAGATATCTCCAATTGCGGAACTATTTCCAGCAGAATATTATCTCCAAAACTGAGATAGATGACCCAATTTTGACCATTTTTTTGAAGGCTTTTAAAAATACTATAGTTAAAGGTGCTATCGGCAAGTTCTATAAAGGATTTCTGACAAAGAGGTCTCACTCTACGGACTACATCAAAGAAAAATGGGAAAATGAAGGACATTTCTCAATAACTAATGAAGAATGGTATGAAGTATGTGAATCCTCTTGGAAATGTACGAATTCCCATAAATGGCGAGAGTTTAGCTGGAAATGTTTAGTGCGCTTTTTCCTAACACCAAGGCAAAAGGTACACTTTGGCACAGGCACGGCCTGCTGTTGGAGGTTGTGTGGGGCTCGGGATGCAGGGCATTGGCATATATTTTGGGAATGTCCAAAGATTAAACTCTTTTGGCTTGAATTTCAAAAAGCTTTAATTAGTATATTTAAGGTTAACAACATACCATTACAGTTTTCTACAGTTTTTTTGGGAAATTTTGACAATATGCATAGACATGAAGATAAATACCTGTATACTATTTTGACAGTAGCAGCCAAAAAGGCAATTACAAGATGCTGGCTCCTTCCCGAGCCCCCCGCGATGACTGAGTGGATAAACATAGTGAATGAGATTTATGTAATGGAATCCATAACATTTTCAATTCGCCTTAAAAGGAGCACTTTTGTTAAATTATGGAGCAAATGGGTTAGATACATTCAACCCTTACGACCAGACTTTGTAGAGGTTAGAATATAGAAAATAATCCTCTTTTTTCTCTTCTTCTTTTTTATCCCCTTTTGTACTTGGTGTCGGATATGTGCATGTTGTTTATCTCTCCCTAATTGTTCAGTTTGTTTTACTTTTTTTTGTACAAAAAAAAACGAAAAGAAAAGTGGATGATGTTTGGACATGTCTTATTGTAACATTTTGTCATGCTCCACTTTTTGAAAAGAAAGAATAAAAAAAAAAATAAAAAATAAAATAAAAAGAAGTGTCAGTTTGGTGTAAGGCAAGGCAAGGCAAGTTTATTTATATAGCACATTTCATACACAATGGCAATTCAAAGTGCTTTACATAGAAGAAATTAAAATAATAAAAAGAAATAAGAATAATTAAAACAGTTTAGAAAAATAAAATAAAATACAGTACTTAAAAAAAATAAAAAAGAATATTATTATAGATCTTTCCTTCAAAAGGATTCCCTTAAGACTTAAATCTTACAACCTTCTTTTAACCTTCAATCTTCTTACAACTTCCATCTATCAACTTTCCTTTAACTTTCTTTTCTCCCTCATTTACTTGCACGTTCTTTTCACTTTCTTTAGCACTGCGTTCACATTCTTTCTCAGACGAAAACTTTAATATCGTCATTTAACCCTTGTATGGTGTTCGGGTCTGTTGGACCCGTTTTCATTTTTTATCAAAAGAAAAATGATACAATTAATTATTTTTTCAAACTGAGACTCATTGGCCTTGGCTCATTTTCTGTGAGGAATATATATCAGAACACATTTTCAATGAAAACACACTGTACACCCCCCCTACACATTTATATTACACACAGGATGTTCGGGTCCACTGGACCCGGGGCTAATAAAAGTGTGGAAATTGTAGGTCCTGTGTACCTTTACTCTGTCCTCCTCCTGTCAGGGCCTGCTGTTAGTGTGTGTATGTTCTTGTATATGGTTTATGAGGACACAAATGTGTATAATGGCATGGGTATTACAACGTAAACATGGTTTATGACGACATCTGTGTCCTCATACTAAAACATACTAAATGGTGTTTTTTGAAATTCCAAAAATGCCAAAAGTTTTCTGTGATTGGTAGGTTTAGTGGTAGGGTTAGTGTAGGGGGATATATTATACAGTTTGTACATTAGAAAAACCAGTATGCCTATAGAGAGTGACCATACACCACCTATCCAAGTGAGTGTGTGTGTGTGTATGTGCGTGTGTGTGTGTGTGTGTGTGTGTGGGTGTGTGTTTTGTGTGTGTCTGTGTGTGTGTTGTGGGTGTGTGTGTTGTGGGTGTGTGTATGTGTCTGCATGAGTGTGTGTGTGCGTGCGTGTGAGAGAGAGATTGTGTGTAAGTGTGAAAGAGTGCAAGAGTGAGTTTTGTGTTTCTACTCCTGCCATTCCCACACGAGGTTGCAATTCTTAAATGTGATCTAACAAAGGTAAAGAGAAAATATTGACCATATATGCTGTTTATATTGCTTGTAATTGGGATGAAGTAAACATCTGTTGAGTATTTTAACATAACATTTTTGATTGTGTTGAATTAAAAACCCAAAAATGCAGCGGGTCCACCAGACCCACAAACACTGGCTGAGTAACAAAAATATGAACACCACACAAGGGTTAAATACTGTTCTACTTTCAAACCCACATTAATACACGTCACTTTCACATGATCACCTTCTGAGTGGGGATTTACAGTTACGGGCTAAATGCCCTGCTGACCATAATTAAAACCCTCTCTGTCACCTTGCCTATAGTTTGATCATTGAGCTTACTTTTGAAAGCAAAACAAACAGTCGGGCGAACAGCGGCACAGTGTTCATTCAGTAAATGCATAAGTCTGGAAGTGTTTTGAGTCTGGATTTGAATGTGACTACTGTAGGAGCACATCTGATCTCTTCTGGAAGCTGTGTTCCAGCTGCGGCTGGCATAATAGCTAAAAGCGGACTCGCCATGCTTTTGAGTGAACCCTTGGTATTTCTAGCTGATATGATCCTAATGATCTGAGAGATCTGTTGGGTTTATAATCAGTGAGCATATCTGCAATGTATTGAGGTCCTAGGCCATTGAATAATTTATATACCAGTAATAATACTTTAAAATCAATCCTAAATCTAACTGGGAGCCAGTGTAAAGACCTGAGGGCTGGTGTGATATGTTCATATGTTCTGGTTCTGCTCAGCGTTCTGTATGAGCTGACACTGTCTTATGGTCTTTTTGGGAAGGCCAGTGAGGAGTCCATTACAATAATCCACCCTGCTGGTGATGAAAGCATGCACAAGTTTCTCTAAGTCTTGTCTGGAAACAAAGCATCTAATTCTTGCAATATTTTTGAGATGATAGTATGCTGATTTAGTTATTGCTTTGCCATGACTACTGAAACTAAGGTCTGATTCTAGTGTCACACCAAAATTCTTGACTTGATTTTTAGTTGTTTGACACCTAGAGTGAGGGTATGCATTCACCTTGAGAACTTCATCTTTGTTTCCAAACGTAATGACTTCAGTTTTGTCTTTGTTTAACTGAAGAAAGTTTTGGCACATCCAATTGTTGACTTCATCAATGCATTGGCACAGGGTGTCAATGGGGCTGTAGTCGTTAGGCGATAGGGCTAAGTACAGCTGTGTGTTGTCTGCATAGCGGTAGTAAGCAATTTGGTTCTTTCTCATTATTTGGCTCATTGGGAGCATATACAGGTTGAACAGGAGTGGCGCAAGAATTGAGCCTTGAGGGACTCCGCATGTCATGGATGTCCACTCAGACTTATGGTCTCCTATACTCACATAATAACCTCTCCCATCTAAGTATGACCTGAACCATTTTAGGACTATCCCAGAAAGCCCCACCCAGTTTTCCAGCCTGTCTAGAAGTATGTTGTGATCGACAGTGTCAAATGCAGCACTGAGGTCGAGTAGTACCAGCACTGATAATTTGCCTGAATCAGTATTTAAGCGAATATCGTTTATCATCTTTATGAGCGCTGTCTCTGTGCTGTGGTGCGGTCGGAAACCAGATTGAAAATTGTCAAAGTATCCATTCGAGCATAAGAATTTGTTCAGCTGGTTGAAGACAACTTTTTCAATGATCTTGCCTATGAAATAGAGGTCTGCACAGGCTTTAAACTGAAGCCCGAACCCGGCCCGTACCCGCGATCATTTAACCCGACCCGACCCGACAATTACATTTACATGTTAAGCCCGAACCCGACCCGAACCCGAGGTCCACTCTGTTTCTCACAGCAAATACCATTTTTGCAATTATGTTGTATTTAATGATTGCTTGAAACGGTAAACAAATACATGTAGGCGCAGCGGCCCTATAAAATTACCAATCACGTAACTTTGCTGTGGTCGAACAGGTGTAACAGTCACACATTTCTCTGGAACTCAAACTTTAAACTTTAAAAAGTTCACGCAGTGTTGCAAAACTATTTACACAAATATATCCTTCTCAGTATGAGTTATGAAGGAAGAGAACGGCGTCGACAGTTGATGGTTTCAGCGCCGTCCTCCTCTGATTGAAAGTTAGTCCAGCTGCACTGAAGTTTCTCTCGCTGCTGCTGCTACTTGCAGGGATGCTGAGGATACTACGGGCCAGTTTTGACAGTAAGGGGAAAATATATATATATATATATATTTGAGAGAGAGAGCCTGTGTGCCTGTGTAGCCAATGTACATTGCACATCTGCGCACGCATGTACTTTCTCTCTCTCGCGTGCCGGTCACCACAACACAGCAAGCAGGCAAAGCACACGGCACGCAAACTACATATAGCCTATTTAGTTTTTCTTAGTTACAAACCCGAACCCGACCCGAACCCGAGGCTGTTCATTAAACATTTACCCGAACCCGACCCGAAACCCGCACATTTTTCGGGACCCGTCGGGCTCGGGTCGGGTAGCAGACCTCTACTATGAAAGGAAGATTTGAGATTGGTCTATAGTTGCTTAATATGGTCTTATCCAGATTGCTCTTTTTCAGGAGGGGCTTGACAACTGCAGTTTTCAGGGAGTTTGGAAAACTCCCAGAGAGAAGTGAGGCATTTACCACTTCTAGAAGATCTGCTTCTAAACTGTTTAACACACTTTTGAAAAAATATGTGGGAAGTGTGTCAAGGGCGCATGTTGATGTTTTAAGGTGCTGTACGGTTTCTTCCAAAATTTTGCCATCAATTTCTTTGAAATCAGACAAAGTTACTACTTTCTCAGGTGGTCTGATCTGTCTGACCCCAGCGCAACTCAAGGATGTGCTAATCACCTTTCTGATATTATTGATTTTCTCAGAGAAGAAAGAAGCAAACTCACTGCACTTGCTGTTTGAGAGCATTTCACTGGGAATCTGGCTTGGGGGGTTTGTCAGTCTCTCTAAGAGATTCAGCTTCCTGCTCAGCTACTGTTCGGACGCTCTTGCTTACTGCTCCGCGCTTTGCTCTATCGCTTTTATATTTTATCTTCTACATTTTTATAATTTAGCTCCTTTTATCACCTAATTTTAACTTCAGCAAATCAGCACAGTGCTCAAACGACAAAGTTTGGATTACTACAAAAAAGCAGAATTCTTCTACCCGACCAGCTTACATTCCGGGGAAAGGAAAACACAACTGCCTACAAGGATAAGAGAGAAAATGCCTCTTCTGGAATCTACTTGCTGCACTAACTGACACAGACTTTTACAAAGGATTGCAGTTCTTGAAACAAAGTTATTTACGGGACCACCAAACCAGACGGAACACACAACAGAGCTTCGTCATGGACACCCTCAGCATATAGCCGGTGAGTCCCATGAAACTAGTGCTCCTTGACAGGTAGAGAAACAAGCCGATCGACTTACAAATCGATGGCACAAACAGGGAGCGAGACCCAAAGGCACTCGAGACATCAGATTGTCACGAGCATCACATATTACCGCAGTAGCATCCTCTACCCCAGATACAGCTCTGACAAGGATTGCAAACACTGGTCTCCTACCAACACCTATACATCTTGAGAACAGATTTGAAGTACTAATGAATGTAAATGAGGAATCCCCAAACGTGATGAATGTGATTGAACACAGACTGTATCAGCCAGTAGCTAACACTGATGCTAACTGGCGCTCAAGGTCGAGCAGACAGCGGCACTCAGCTCAGAGCACAGCCGAGCCCAGGACTCTGATAGTGGGGGACTCCATAATCAGAAACATTAGCAGCAGGGATACAACTACATGCTGCCTTCCACAAGCAACAACTTCTGATGTAAACAGGGAACTTCAGAATATTCTAATGAAACATAAGACTGCAAATTGACTCATCATTCATGTGGGGAAGAATGACATTCATAAAGAGCAGTCAGAACTCCTTAAGAAGGATTTCAATGAACTTTTTGAAACACTTAAAAAACTGAAAGTTCAGACATTCATCAGTGGACCACTCCCAGCAAGAGGAACAAACAGGTTTTCACGGTTGCTTGGGATTAATACATGGCTGCAAAAAACCTGCAATATAAAAGGAGTAAACTTCATTGACAACTTCAATCTCTTCTGGAGTCAGAGACAACTGTTTCATCAGGATGGCCGCCATCCAAACAAACTTGGCTCAAGAGTGCTAAAGGATAATATCTACTTCTCCCTCAATCATCCTTCTGCAGTGTGTGCCAATCCACTTAATCTGAACGGCACACACACACCTGGACACAGTGTGAATGACCACAGGACTTCACTTCAGAATGGACATGATGTTGACATATCACACAAGGACAATGATAACACCACTCAGCCACAACAACCTCTGCTCACGGACACAGTCTCAGCGGAGCCCTGCCCACAGAGCTCACCACAGACAGACACATCAGAACTGCTCCAAGATTCAGCACCCAAGGACGACTTCCTGGAAAACAGCCAGGGAAGCCAGGACAGCATATTACAGCCTCCGATAACATCGGAACAACAGCCCCTTTCACCAGACACTTTTTCCCTCTCGCCAGCAACTCCACTTCTGTGCTTCTCACAGAAAATGGAAGAACTGGTGCATGCTGGAACCAGACTATCCCACTCTTTTGCTGCAAGCCCCCAGATATCAACCAAAAAACGTCGGGCACCCCTACCACCAAAGCCTGCGGGCCCAGCTCACCCTCCCCCTGTCTCTGTGAGAGCTCTTTGGCCTCTGCCACAATGCCAGGGCCCACACCCTCCTCCATCTGCTCGAGGTGAACCAAAAACAACTGATACCAGCTCTCAGTGATGTGTGTCGGGTCCCCGCTTTGATAACAGTAACTTTCTCAAATGTTTACAGAACAAGCGGGAACCCAGTGTGCCTGTATCTTTCTCTATTGCTGTTTTATTACAAGATAGAAAGTCTAAGGCCTCCAATAGCCGTACAGCAAACTCAACTAATCTGGTGCCTATTGCACGTCTAACTAAGATTGGTGTAGGGAAAAAAAGTAAGACTGTTAAGTTAGCAATTTTAAACATCCGCTCACTTAAAAATAAATCACTTCTAGTCAATGACTTAATAACCACAAACAACCTGGATTTTATGCTTCTAAATGAAACCTGCCTAGAAGACAGCTGCAGTGCAACAATCCTAAATGAAACATCCCCTCCTAACTTTACTTTTATGAGTGTCTGCAGAGCTGTTAACCCTCTGAGGTCGGAAAACGCGCCCCCGCGTTTTGCTGGATTTTCTTCACATTGTAGTACAATAAACTTAAATTACTCCGTCATTTATGGTTATACAGAAAAAAGAAATATAAAAAAAGAATCTGTGATATTTCTACTTTTGTATGTGTCCACTTACAATCAAATCAAAACATTGTGCTTTTGTAAAATAAAGAAAATAAACAGGGTGTGCGTTCTGCCTCTCCGTCGCGGTGAACTTTTTTTTCTTGAGCACGTCTATAAACTGAAACAAAACTCAGCGAATCCTTCTCACACATTTATGAGCCATACACCTTTATACACATTTAAGTGTGTACTTTTAAATGATCGGATTCAAACTGAAAACAAATATTCTCTGTTTAAGTAATTTGTATAAAACCAACAGGATGTCCAGTATCTCAAACGCTTGCTAATTGCTTTTAATTCGGCCACGCCCACTCGCGCAAAAGAGATTCACATGCAAATCTCCACATGGAACGCGAACGCCCTCGTTACCTCAAACACAAAACACCAAAACACTTCACAAGTCTCTGCTTTTCGTCGAGTTTGGAAGACACGCTGTGAGCTTACATTGGATTTACATCAGAAGAAGAAGAACGCGATTTGAAGACAAGAAAGATGTAAGGTAAGAAATTCTTACTTATTAGTTTATGGTATTGTTGCATAAACTTCACATTGCAGTTGAACTGTTGCTAGATATATGGTGAATATTATACTATTTAGACCCGTGTTTACTGTTAAATACTGTTTGTGGATATCTGCTCAAACATAGATATGTATAACCATAATGTTTAATATTTTGGAGCGCGATGGCGTTTGAATGTATCATATTTTGGAGCACGCTGTGGGTTTGAATGTATCATATTTTGGAGCGCGATTGCGTTTGAAAGGAAAAATGCACCAAACATTAGGCTTTATGTTTTTACTATTATCTCATTTCATATCATCATAACGAATGGAAACATTTGAAGTAACATAAGATAATCAATATATTTTTCTCTAGCATTGTTACTGAAATCTTTTGGAAGATTTATAGGCTGCTTTGTAAAATAAAATTATTTTATGCAGTACTGCACATAGCTTATGCCTACAAGGCACAACAAATATGGTGTTCTTTATATTATATATTGTTGGAAACATTTGTGTGTGTGTGTGTGTGTGTGTATTCTGTGAATTTTAAAAAGCAATTTTAACCAGAAAAATCTAAAATGTATTCCCAAAATCGTGCAGGCCTAGTTTCTCTTGATACCAGTATGTTCACTTTTTTCTTTTCTTTCAGGGACCAGATGCAACTGAGTCCTGCTGACTTCAACATTCACATGAGTCTCTGTACATGAACATGGTAAAGTGAAAATCAAACACCTTGGAAATGGTATGTACAATGTTTTTAGGAATGGCACAAAGGTCTCTGTCTTTGGATCACTGTTTTCAATGTGCTCTTTTGTCATTTGTATTTTTGGATTATGTTGTGTTGTAAATAAATCCAAACAATCTAAAAGCCATTCTTTTTTAAATCTCCTCATTCTTTGTGCAAGGTTGCTCTGAATGACAGGGTCTGATCGCTCCTAATAGGGCAGTTAGGGGAGTGTCTTTGTCTTTCTCAGGTGTTAAAAGCTTACATATTCATGAGATGATCACGCCTCTTCGAATATGGCTTTGTCACACAAAACACGTCTTAGAAATTTTAAATCAATATATTGTCTTATCTGAATGAGCAGTCAGGGTGATTTTCACATAGTTTTGGAGCAAATATTCTAGGCTACGTCATACAATTTTCAAAAGTCTTGTGAAGAAATAATCAGTATGGGTTTCATGGCCTTATTTCAGTGACAATTTTTTTTTGTATTTTCACAAACCACGCATAAATGTCATTATCTCAAAACTACAAACTTTTACATACATGCTGCTGATATATTATTGTAGCAGAGTTTGTGCTGAATACAGTGTAATTAGACTTTAGCCATGAAAATGTCACTAGTAACAGAAAAAAACACAAATGTCAGAGCATGTCAGAACACCTCCAGGGCCAGAAAACAGCTCAGACCTCAGAGGGTTAAAAGAGGTGGGGGTCTAGCTGCTCTTTTTAAAGATATCTATCAATGTAAGCAAATATCATTTGGGAATTACACATCTTTTGAATATCTGGGTATTGTGTTAAAAGGTGCTCCACGCATTTTACTCATCATTATTTACAGGCCTCCAAAATACTCTCCAGCCTTTGTTGAGGACTTTACAGAACTGTTATCAACAATTACCTCAGAGTTTGACTGTTTTGCCATTGCTGGAGATTTTAACATTCACATAGATAATGCAGAAAACAATATGGCAAAAGAAATCAAAACTGTTTTAAAAACTTTTGATCTGACTCAGCATGTACATGGACCCACACACAATCATGGACACACTCTAGATTTACTTATTAGTAAGGGTCTAAACATCTCATCGATTGTTATTAAGGATGTAGCACTGTCTGATCATTTCTGTATTTTCTTTGATATATTGATCTCTCCTGCCATTGAAGCTAGATCTGTGTCTGTCAAGAAGAGATGCTTAAATGAGAACACTAGTGTACTATTTATGAAGGCTATATCCTTAACACCAAGCATATCTGCTGACTCTGTTGATTTTCTCCTTGATTCTTTTAACTCAAAAGTTAAAAGTGCAATTGATGATATTGCTCCTGTGAAAGTCAGGAAGAAGAGTGGCAGACAAAAAGCACCTTGGAGAAACTCAACAGCAGTGCAAAATATGAAAAGACAATGCAGAAAAGCAGAGCGCATGTGGCGGAAGACAAAACTTGTAGTCCATTTTAACATCTACAAAGACAGCCTTCATGCTTTCAATATGGAACTAGGCAAAGCTAGACAGACTTTCTTCTCAAATATTATAAACTGCAATTTAAACAACACACGCACTCTTTTTGCGACTGTAGAGAGACTGACAAACCCCCCAAGCCAGATTCCCAGTGAAATGTTCTCAAACAGCAAGTGCAGTGAGTTTGCTTCTTTCTTCTCTGACAAAATCAATAATATCAGAAAGGTGATCAGCACATCCTTGAGTTGCGCTGGGGTCAGACAGATCAGACCACCTGAGAAAGTAGTAACTTTGTCTGATTTCAAAAAAAATTGATGGCAAAATTTTGGTAGAAACCGTACAGCACCTTAAAACATCAACATGCGCTCTTGACACACTTCCCACATCTTTTTTCAAAAGTGTGTTAAACAGTTTAGAAGCAGATCTTCTAGAAGTGGTAAATGCCTCACTTCTTCCTGGGAGTTTTCCAAACTCCCTGAAAACTGCAGTTGTCAAGCCCCTCCTGAAAAAGAGCAATCTGGATAAGTCAAGTCAAGTCAAGTTTATTTGTATAGCGCTTTTCACAATACAGATTGTATCAAAGCAGCTTCACAGTATTAAATTAAAATAATACAACAAAGTTTGTTTCAAGAGGAATTTATTGATTGATAAAATTAAATTAAATATCCCCAAAATATCCCCAACTGAGCAAGCCAAAGGCAACAGTGGCAAGGAACCGAAAAACTCCATCAAGTGACCTAATGGTGTCCTAAAACTCCATCAGGTGACCTAATGGAGAAAAAAAACCTTGGGAGAACCCAGGCTCAGTCGGGGGCCAGTTCTCCTCTGGCATTTATGAGCTTGAGGCCGGATTGTAGTTTGAACTGTAGGATTATATGAATGCCTGGCTGAAGAGATGCGACTTTAATCTAGTTTTAAACTGGGAGAGCGAGTCTGAGCAACGAACAGTATCAGGAAGACTATTCCAGAGTTTTGGAGCCAAATGTGAAAATGCTCTCCCTCCTTTGGTGGTTCTGGATATCCTAGGTATGACCAAAAGCCTTGAATTTAGTGATCTTAAAGAGCGCGATGGATTATAGGGTGATAGAAGATCCGTTAAATAGACTGGAGCTAAGCCGTTTAGGGCTTTATAAGTCAGTAGCAATACCTTGTAATTAATACGGAACTTTATAGGTAACCAATGCAGTGATGATAAAATCGGTGTTATATGATCATATTTTCTTGATCTCGTAAGAACTCTAGCGGCGGCATTTTGGACTAACTGTAGCTTGTTTATTCTAGATAAGACCGTATTAAGCAACTATAGACCGATCTCAAACCTTCCTTTCATAGGCAAGATCATTGAAAAAGTTATCTTCAATCAGCTGAACAAATTCTTAAGCTCGAATGGATACTTTGACAATTTTCAATCTGGTTTCCGACCGCATCACAGCACAGAGACAGCGCTCATAAAGATAATAAACGATATTCGCTTAAATACTGATTCAGGCAAATTATCAGTGCTGGTACTACTCGACCTCAGTGCTGCATTTGACACTGTCGATCACAACATACTTCTTGACAGGCTGGAAAACTGGGTGGGGCTTTCTGGGATAGTCCTAAAATGGTTCAGGTCATACTTAGATGGGAGAGGTTATTATGTGAGTATAGGAGACCATAAGTCTGAGTGGACATCCATGACATGCGGAGTCCCTCAAGGCTCAATTCTTGCGCCACTCCTGTTCAACCTGTATATGCTCCCAATGAGCCAAATAATGAGAAAGAACCAAATTGCTTACCACAGCTATGCAGACGACACACAGCTGTACTTAGCCCTATCGCCTAACGATTACAGCCCCATTGACTCCCTGTGCCGATGCATTGATGAAGTCAACAGTTGGATGTGCAAAAACTTTCTTCAGTTAAACAAAGATAAAACTGAAGTCATTGCGTTTGGAAACAAAGATGAAGTTCTCAAGGTGAACGCATACCTTCACACCAGGGGTCAAACAACTAAAATCAAGTCAGGAATCTTGGTGTGACACTAGAATCAGACCTTAGTTTCAGTAGTCATGTCAAAGCAATAACTAAATCAGCATACTATCATCTAAAAAATATTGCAAGAATTAGATGCTTTGTTTCCAGACAAGACATGGCCTGCTGTGAGTGTGTTTGCTTCGGTGCTGTAAGCTCCGTCTTAGCCTCGTATTTCCTTGTTTTGAACCATCATTTACTACAATTTCTAGTTGTTTATACTACTACTAAATACAGCTTACCCAACATCTCAGATGAACCTGACATCGCTAGCTTCCGTTACTACTAGCACAACACGCTAGAAATTCGCTAGCCAGTTAACGCGCCACCCGTGCGCTCAGCTATTTTTATTTATTTTCTCTCGCGCGCTCGCGCCTTTGAGTTCATAAAAGCTCAGGTGAGTAAGAAACACTCAACAAACACGGTCGGTGAGTAATGTCTTGTCCTGTTATTATCATGCGTCGCGTCTGAATGCGTTGTTGTCTTTGGAGCTCTATCGATTTGATTTATAATTCTTGATTTTTCTCTTTAAACTCGCTTACAACGAACATTTTCTACTTTTCCTCACTGAGAAGCACTAACGTTACTGCTCAAACCTCATAGTTACAACGCGGACTGTTGAGCAGACGCGTCTCAAGCCTATTAGTGATCCAACTCCGGATACTCTTATAGGTTACTCCAGTGGATCACGACTGAACGCGTCTTCTCCACACTCACTTACAAACAAACATTTATTTATTTATTTTCGCCTATCGTGCGTCTACTCTACACCCCTACCACTAAAAAAACCTAAAAAAAACCTCATAGTTACAACGCGGACTGTTGAGCAGACGCGTCTCAAGCCTATTAGTGATCCAACGCTGGATACTCTTAAAGGTACGTCTGTGGATCACGGCTGAACGCGTCTTCTCCACACTCACTTACAAACAAAGTTTTTTCTTTTTTTTTTTGCCTATCGTGCGTCTACTCTACACCCCTACCACTAAAAAATAAAATAAAATAAAATAAAAATAAAATAAAATAAACGGATTATATCCAAGACTTCAGTCATAAATTAGTATTAATATTGATAGCATCACTGGTAGCTTCGTTGCTAACTCACTGTCCATCTGTTAAAATGGCGAATATATCAGATGTAAGTAGTCTACCTTTTGGTGCAGGTGAGGACACATTTGAGCTGCACGCACTGCAGTCTGAGCTGGAAGCTGTTGAGAAACAGATCCACGACCTTTTATTGAGACAGGCCGAGCTGAGAGACCGGTGTTTGGCTCTTGAAACATCACGCGCCGATGCACACAAATCAGTGTTTAACGTTACTAACCCGCTGACTCCGACCGCGTCTACTCCGTGCGTTCCTCAGCATCGGTCGCAATCAGCCATGGTCTCGTTCACTCCAGCTCCAACACGCCACCACGAAGCCTGGGTGGTTCCGCAGCGGAAGACGCGAGTCAGGTTTAGACCAAGACTTTCTCCGACCCTCCCGGTTTTCGAGTTATCCACACAAAACCGCTTCTCCCCTCTACGCGAAACAGAACGCAATGCTGTGATCATCGGCGATTCCATCGTTCGGCACGTACACGCTACGTTAGGTAAAAGTAAGGTGCACAGTCACTGCTTTCCTGGTGCTCGTGTTTCTGAAATCGCTGCTCGCGTTCCCGAGATCCTGAACGGTGACGAACGCGTCGGAACTGTGGTCCTGCATGCGGGAGTGAACGACATCAGGCTGCGCCAGACGGAGATTCTGAAGAAAGACTTCAGGAATCTAATCGATACGGTACGCAGCACATCGCCTGAAACAACGATCATTGTGTCAGGACCGCTTCCCACGTACCGATTAGGGCATGAAAAGTTCAGCAGATTATTTGCGCTAAATGAATGGTTAATGTCATGGTGCAATGAGCAGAAACTGCTCTTTGTAAATAATTGGAATCTGTTTTGGGAGCGTCCTAGGCTTTTCCGTGCTGATGGCTTACACCCAAGCAGATTCGGAGCAGATCTTCTGTCAGATAACATCTCCAAAATGTTAAATACCCTTTGACTAGTAACCAAAAGTCCAAATCATAGTCTCTGCTGCACCAATTTAACTGATATAAATACTAGTGTAGAACATTGCATAGAAACCGTATCTATTCCTCGTTTAGTGAGATCAAATAATAAATCTACTGCAGGATCTAGGAAAAATCTAATTGTTATTAAAACAGAAAATGTTGCTATTAGTAAACAAAAACTATTTCTAAAGCTAGGTCTTCTAAACATTAGATCACTCACACCTAAGGCAGTTATTGTAAATGAAATAGTCACAGATAATAGCTTCAATGTACTTTGCCTTACCGAAACCTGGCTTAAACCAAATGATTATTTCGGTATTAATGAGTCTACTCCTCCTGGATACTGTTATAAGCATGAGCCCCGTCTGATTGGTCGTGGCGGCGGTGTTGCAACCATTTATAGAGATATTCTAAATGTTACTCAGAAAACGGGTTATAAGTTTATTTCATTTGAAGTACTTGTACTAAATGTTACGCTCTTAGATGTTAGAAAAACATCCCTATTATCTCTAGCCTTGGCTACCGTATATAGACCGCCAGGGCCTTACGCTGATTTCCTAAAAGAGTTTGCAGATTTTCTCTCAGACCTATTAGTCAATGTCGATAAAGCATTAATTGTTGGAGATTTTAACATACACGTAGATAATCCAAATGATGCATAGGAGCTGCGTTTACAGATTTATTAAATTCATTTGGGGTCAAGCAAAACGTCACCGGACCAACACATCGTCTTAATCATACACTCGATTTAATTATATCACATGGAACCGATCCAACCAATATAGATATCATTCCACAAAGTGATGAAGTCACTGATCACTACATGGTAACTCGCATATTACGTACTGCTGTAATATGTCATGCGGCGTCGCGTTATCAACCAGGCAGAACAATCCTCCCATCCACCATAGATCATTTCTCAAATTGCTTATCTAATCTGTCTCAGCTGCTGCCTGAACCCAAACAAACAGATGAACTAGAAGAACTAACTAGCACTATGAGCACCATTCTCTCTAGAACATTGGATGTGGTTGCACCTATTAAATTAAAAAAGGTCAGAGAGAAAAATAAAGCACCATGGTATAACAATACTACGCATGTTTTAAAGAGAGAAACCCGTATTTTAGAGCGTAAATGGAAACAAACTAATTTAGAGGTCTTTAGAATCGCGTGGAAAGACAGTATGTCACGTTATAAAAAGCCCCTAAAAGCGGCCAGGGCTGAGCACCTCCGCAAACTAATAGAAAACAACCAAAACAATCCAAGGTTTTTATTTAACACCGTGACTAGACTAACAAATAAACAGACGTCACCCGAACAAAATATCCCGTTACAGTTCAGTAGTAATGATTTCATGAACTTCTTCACTGAGAAAATAGAAAGCATCAGAACCACAATTGTAAACGTTCAATCTTCAATCGCGCCTTATAATTCAGCTTCAATTATCACCCCGCAAGAACAATTACAGTGCTTTACAACTATAGAACAAAAAGAGTTAAATAAACTTATCACTTCATCTAAAACAACAACATGTTTATTAGATCCTATAACCAACTAAACTACTGAAAGAAGTGTTACCTGTAGTGGAAGAGCCTCTCCTCAATATTATTAACTCGTCTTTATCTTTAGGTCATGTTCCAAGAACATTTAAACTGGCAGTTATAAAACCTCTCATTAAGAAACCACAATTAGATCATAATAATCTAGCAAATTATAGACCCATTTCAAATCTTCCATTTATGTCTAAAATATTAGAAAAAGTGGTGTCCGCTCAACTGGGCTCTTTCTTGCAACAAAATGATATCTATGAAAAGTTTCAGTCTGGATTCAGACCGCATCATAGCACTGAAACTGCGCTCGTTAAAATCACAAATGATTTACTTTTAGCTTCTGACCAAGGCTGTATCTCAATACTAGTTTTACTTGATCTTAGTGCTGCGTTCGATACTATAGATCATACATTACTCTTAGATCGACTACAAAATTATACTGGTGTTCAAGGACAAGCACTAAGCTGGTTCAAATCATACCTATCTGACCGCTACCATTTTGTCTATTTAAATGAAGAAAAATCGATCATAACTCCAGTAAACTATGGAGTGCCGCAGGGATCTGTATTAGGCCCTCTGTTATTTTCCATATATATGATGCCACTTGGAAATATTATAAGGAAACATGGAATTAGTTTCCATTGTTATGCTGATGACACTCAAATATATATTTCATCACGGCCGGATGAAAACGCAAAATTTTCCAAATTGACAGAGTGTGTTAAAGATATA
Source organism: Leuciscus idus (assembly GCA_021554675.1). Lineage (NCBI taxonomy): Eukaryota > Metazoa > Chordata > Actinopteri > Cypriniformes > Leuciscidae > Leuciscus > Leuciscus idus. The sequence goes on along the minus strand of CM038621.1, from coordinate 55,680,796 downwards.
AAAGATTGGATGACGCGTAATTTTCTTTTATTAAATCCAGACAAGACAGAGGTAATACTTATCGGTTCAAAAAACCGCCCACAAAACCTCGCACAATACAACTTTAACATCATAGGATGTCCTGTTACTTTATCCTCTACAGTAAAAGACCTGGTTGTTATACTCGATTGCAACCTGTCTTTTGAAAATCATATTTCATATGTTACAAAAACAGCCTTTTTCCACCTTAGAAACATTGCTAAGCTACGTAATATGCTATCAGTTTCTGATGCAGAAAAGTTAGTTCATGCATTCATGACCTCGAGACTGGATTACTGTAATGCTTTATTAGCTGGTTGTCCTGCATCCTCAATAAACAAGCTACAGTTAGTCCAAAATGCCGCCGCTAGAGTTCTTACGAGATCAAGAAAATATGATCATATAACACCGATTTTATCATCACTGCATTGGTTACCTATAAAGCTCCGTATTAATTATAAGATATTGCTACTGACTTATAAAGCCCTAAACGGCTTAGCTCCAGTCTATTTAACAGATCTTCTATCACCCTATAATCCATCGCGCTCTTTAAGATCACTAAATTCAAGGCAATTGGTCATACCTTGGATATCCAGAACCACCAAAGGAGGGAGAGCATTTTCACATTTGGCTCCAAAACTCTGGAATAGTCTTCAGATTCAGATTCAGATTCAACTTTATTGTCATTGCACAAGTACAACCTGTACAACGAAATGCAGTTTTACATCTAACCAGTCAATCAATCATTAAAGTCCTTTATATAGCAATGCTTAAAAAAATTCGTAAAAATACAGAATGCAGTATGATTATTAAAAATGCATTTTGCAAATATGATGTAGAGTTCTATAAAAATTCAGAAGGTCCATGGGCCATATAAGTAGAGATTTCATATAGTGCATAGTTGAGATGTATTGGTAAAGTGCATAGTGATCAGAGGTAGTCAGACAGTCAATAATCCGAGTGCAAGAAAATAAATAAAGGAGAGAAATGGCGGAGCAGCACAGGGACAGGGGCTAATGTTGGGGCTTGATGTTAAGCAGCGTTATGGTGTTGGGAAAAAAAACTGTTTCTGAGCCTGCTGGTGCGACTTCTAAGGCTCCTGTAACGTCTCCCAGACGGGAGGATGGAGAACAGTCCTAGGCTGGGGTGTGTGTGGTCCTTGATGATATTGTGAGCACGTCGCAAACACCGTGAGTGATGTAGATCAGTAATGGCTGGGAGTGATGTGCCAATGATTTTTTGTGCAGTTTTCACCACTCGCTGTAGTGCTTTCCTATCAGCCATTGTGCAGTTCCCATACCACACTGTGATGCAGTTAGTGAGAATGCTCTCCACTGTGTAACGATAGAAGTTACGGAGTATCTGAGGGGACAGTTCAGCTTTTTTCAGTTTCCTGAGGAAGAAGAGGCGTTGTTGAGCTTTCTTGATCGTAATGGAAGTATTGAGTGACCAGGATAGGTCTTGTGAAATGTGGACACCCAGGAGCTTGAAGCTAGTGACCCGCTCTACTTCAGCCCCATTGATGTAAATGGGTTTGTGGGTGTCTGCCTTTGCTTTCCGGAAATCAACAATGAGCTCTTTGGTTTTGGAGGTGTTGAGCGCAAGGTTATTATTTGCACACCATGCAGCCAGATGCTGCACTTCCTCCCTGTAGGCTGATTCATCATTGTCCCTGATCAAGCCAAGCACCGTTGTATCATCTGCAAATTTGATGGAGTTAGTGTTGTGAATGGGGGAGCAGTCATGGGTGAAGAGGGTGTACAGTAATGGGCTGAGCACACACCCTTGTGGCACACCAGTGTTTAGAGGAAGTGTAGTGGAGAAGAGGTTATTTAACCTTACCATCTGGGGTCTGTTGATCAGAAAGTCCAATATCCAGTTACAAATGGATATGCTGATGCCAAGCCTGTGTAATTTCATGATCAGATCAGATGGTATGACTGTATTAAAAGCTGAACTGAAATCGATGAATAGCATCCTTGCATATGAATTGCTATTATCTAGATGGGTAAGGGCAGAGTGGAGGACTGTGGATATGGCATCCTCAGTTGATCTGTTGGCACGATATGCATACTGGTGGGGGTCTAGTGCAGAAGGAAAACTGGGCTTGAGGTGAGCTAGGATTAGCTTCTCAAGACATTTGGTGATGATGGGGGTCAGTGCTACCGGTCGATAGTCATTCAGGCACTCTGGGTTTGATCGCTTGGGCACAGGGACGATGATGGTGGTCTTGAGGCACACAGGAACAACAGCCTGGGCCAGTGACAGGTTAAATTTATCAGTAAAGACTCCAGACAGTTGCTCAGCACATGTTCTCCACACGCGCCCAGGGATGCCATCCGGGCCGGCTGCTTTCCGTATATTCACCCTGCTCAGTACTGACTGCACGGCAGAGACAGTGAGTCTGAGAGGTTGGTCGTCAGGTGGGGGGGTAGTTTTGACAGGCGTAGTGTTGTTGTCCCGGTCAAAGCGGGCATAAAAGTTATTAAGCTCATTAGCAAAGGAGGTAGTGTTGGTAAGGGGGGTTGAATTTACTCTTCTGTAATCTGTGATGGCCTGTATCCCTTGCCACATGCGTTGAGGGTCAGAGTTATTGAAGTGCTCCTCAATCAGACGTTTGTGGCTATGTTGGGCATTCCGTATTCCCTTTTTCAGGTTAGCCCTGGATGTGCTATAGGCTACTGCATTGCCAGATCGGAAAGCAATGTCGCGAGCCTTAAGCAGTAGACGGACATCCTTATTCATCCAAGGCTTCTGATTGGGGTACATATTGATCTGCTTGTGAGTTGTGACATCATTGACGCTTGAATTGATGTATTCCAGAACAGAAGATGTATATGTGTCAATGTCCAGCTGGGAGTCAGAGATGGCATTGGTGGCGAACAGACTCCAGTCCGTGCGTTGAAACCCAAGCTGTAGTGCGGCCTCTGCACCCTCGGGCCAGATCTTTACATTCCTCACTGTGGGTTTCACCCTGTTGATAAGGGGTGTGTATCTGGGCAGCAGCAGCAGGGAGAGATGGTCAGATTGACCCAGGTGGGGGAGTGGTTTGGCTTTGTAGGCCTCTGGTATGTTTGTGTACACCTTGTCCAAAGTTCTGTCACCTCTGGTCGGGCAGGAGACATGTTGGTGGAACTTAGGGAGTACAGACTTGAGGTTTGAATGATTAAAATCACCAGCAGCAATAAACGCCCCTTCTGGGTGTGCAATTTGCTGTTTGCTAATGGCAGCATATAGTTCTTTCATTGCTTGCTTAGCATTAGCATCAGGGGGTACATAAACGGCCGTGATAACAGTACATGTAAACTCTCTGGGTAGGTATAAAGGCCGACATTTAACAGACAGATATTCCAAGTTCTCAGAACAGTGACTCCCGGTCATAACAGCGTTCGTACACCAAGCATTGTTGACATAAATGCCCAAACCACCGCCTCTGGTCTTACCGGAGTCTTCAGTTGTTCTGTCAGCTCTGAACATAGTCCGCCCCTCCAGTTCGATCGCGACGTCCGGGACACGGCCATTTAACCAGGTTTCCGTGAAAATCATGATATTACAGTCCATAATCCGTCTGTGAGAGGTAATCCAGAGTCGTATTTCATCTAGTTTATTCGCCAGTGACCGCACATTGGCTAGGAATAAGCTTGGTAGTGGTAGCTTATGTGGGGTTAGCCTTAGCCTAGCTCGTAGGCCACCGCGCTTTCCCCGCTTCTGTTTACGGTCCTGACGCCGCCTCCGCGCCCTCCTTCCTGGGAGAGCTGATAAGTTAGAGCCCGGCGGCCTGGCTATCTCCAGTGGAAGTTGAAGATTTTGAAAAATGTTACTTATGCAGAGTGCGTGGATGTCAAGAAGTTGTTGTCTACTGTAAAATATATTCCCATGGTTGTATCGAGGGAAAAACGCTGCTAATAATAAACAAACACTCAATAATTCGCAAAAACTGGGGAGACGCAGAGCCTCGCGCTGTACTCGCGACGCCATCTTGGATTTCTGGATTTTTAAACTTACTGATACTGTTTGTTGCTCAGACTCGCTCTCCCAGTTTAAAACTAGATTAAAGTCGCATCTCTTCAGCCAGGCATTCATATAATCCTACAGTTCAAACTACAATCCGGCCTCTAGCTCATAAATGCCAGAGGAGAACTGGCCCCCGACTGAGCCTGGGTTCTCCCAAGGTTTTTTTTCTCCATTAGGTCACCTGATGGAGTTTTAGGACACCATTAGGTCACTTGATGGAGTTTTTCGGTTCCTTGCCACTGTTACCTTTGGCTTGCTCAGTTGGGGATATTTTGGGGATATTTAATTTAATTTTATCAATCAATAAATTCCTCTTGAAACAAACTTTGTTGTATTATTTTAATTTAATACTGTGAAGCTGCTTTGATACAATCTGTATTGTGAAAAGCGCTATACAAATAAACTTGACTTGACTTGACTTGACAAGACTTAGAGAAACTTGTGCATGCTTTCATCACCAGCAGGGTGGATTATTGTAATGGACTCCTCACTGGCCTTCCCAAAAAGACCATAAGGCAGTTGCAGCTCATACAGAACGCTGCCGCCAGGATTCTGAGCAGAACCAGAAAATATGAACATATCACACCAGTCCTCAGGTCTTTACACTGGCTCCCAGTTAGATTTAGGATTGATTTTAAAGTATTATTACTGGTATATAAATCATTCAATGGCCTAGGACCTCAATACATTGCAGATATGCTCACTGAATATAAACCCAACAGATCACTCAGATCATTAGTCAAGTCAAGTCAAGTCATTTTATTTGTATAGCACATTTAAACGAACGACAGTTGACCCAAAGTGCTTTACAAGTTAGAGCAAGAAAGGCAGAAACAATATGCCTTAAAATTACATAAAAACAATATATATGTAGCAACATTAAAAAAAATAAAATAAAAAAAAAATAATTAAAGAGAATTAAAAGCAAGAGAATAAAAGTGTGTTTTCAAATTTGTCTTAAAACTGACAATTGTGTTACAAGACTTGATATGAAGTGGGAGGGAGTTCCAGAGTCTCGGGGCTATTACAGAAAAGGCTCTGTCCCCTCTGGTTTTAAGACGTGTCTGGGGAATGGCAAGAAGCTGTTGGGTTGTAGACCTGAGTGATCTGGCGGCAGAGTAGGTGGACAGGAGCTCAGAAATATACAAAGGGGCTTGACCATGTAAAGCTTTAAAAACAAAGAGTAAGACTTTAAAATCATTTCTAAATTTCACTGGTAACCAGTGAAGCTCAGCTAAAACCGGAGTTATGTGCTCAAACTTTTTGGTACCACTGTACCAGTGAGGAGTCTTGCAGCAGCATTCTGAACTAAATGAAGTCTATTTAAATTATATTGGGTTAGACCTGTGTACAGTGAATTACAGTAGTCCAAGCGTGAGGTAATAAAAGCATGAATGACTGTTTCAAGATCTTTCTTGGATAAAAAGTACTTCAGCTTAGCTACTGTTCTAAGCTGATAAAAACTACCTTTAACAACAGAGCTAACTTGTTTATTAAAATTAAGAGAGCTGTCGAAAATAACACCTAAATTTCTGACCTGATTCTGCAAGTTTGATGACCAAGGGCCAAGGACATTGCTCCGGTGTTTTGTATGGGTGGGTGATCCAAATAAAATCATCTCAGTTTTCTTGGTATTCAACTGGAGGAAGTTTTCTGCCATCCAGGATTTAATGTCTTCCAAACAGCTAAAAATAGTTTCAATAGATGTAGTGCAACCAGGGGAGATAGGTAAATACAATAATGTATCACCGGCATAACAGTGGTATCTTAAGTTGTGCTTTTCAAGGATAGTGCCAAGGGGCAGCATGTATAGGGAGAATAGCAGGGGGCCAAGAACTGATCCTTGAGGGACGCCATATTTAATATCTACTGGAGGGGATGATTTAGCTCCCAGTTTGACAGAGAATGATCTCTCTGTCAGATACGATTTAAACCAGCGTAAGACAGGGCCCTGTAGTCCAACACTATTTTCCAAACGATCAATAAGAATACCATGATCGATAGTGTCGAAGGCAGCGCTGAGGATAAGTAATGCACTTGATCCAGAGTCAATAGTAAGAAGGATGTCATTATAAACTTTAAGTAGTGCAGATTCTGTGCTATGGAGGGCTCTGAAACCAGATTGGAATTTATCCAATATGTTAAAACTCGCCAAAAAAGAGGAGATCTGCTGGAAAACTGCTTTTTCCAGAATTTTTGAAATAAAAGATCATTTAGAAATGGGTCTAGAATTGCTAGGGTCGTTGGGGTCAAGATAGTGCTGGGCGGTTTGACCAAAAATTGATATCACGGTTTTTTTCAAAATTATGCCGGTTTACGGTTTATGACGTTTTTTTTTATTTTATTTTTTTTATGCATAGTCAGGTGTTCAATGCATTTTCTACTGGTTGAGAGAGGAATTACTGCAGTAAATTGACTTAGGATGGTCTATTTTACTGTCATTAGTGAATATTGTAGAATAATTCCACACTAGTAATACAGGTTTGCATGGCCCCAGAAAATTATGCTGTTGTTTACAAATAAGAGCCATTCATGATTCTAATGAAGTGAGGAATCAGAATGCAAAGACAATTGCAGTCAAAATACAGAACTTTTATTTTTATATTTTATTTTGAACAACACAATTAGAACAACTTGGAATACTTTTGCTAGTTCAAGTACAAGCCCAGGAACATGACGTGCATTCAAGTAAATATAAAAAGGAAACTTGTCTTGCATTGCTTTTGAGGTCTATAAAAAAAAAAATAGTAAAACAAAATTATGCAACTTGCATTAGTTATTCCTTCAAAGGTATTGCTTCGAAACCAGAACAAACATATAAAATAAATATAAAGTGTTCTTGATATTCCAAGACGTGTTTGCGGCTAAGGTGCTGGAGCAAATTCAAATTGCTCGTGTTGCCGCCTTTGGCGAGAATTTTAGCCCGACAGCACTTACATAAAATTGTTGTTTGGTCGACACAGACCCGGCTCCTCTTTTTGGCACAAGTTCTTCTGTGTCATGTTCTACTAATTCTTCAGCATCCATCATCCCTGTAACGTAACAGCGCACTGCTGTTTGTTTACCCTCACTCGTCGCTGCTTAGAAGTGCAACATTGTAAAGGGTCCGTCTGAAACAGTGTCGCGCGGCGCAGCGTAACGTTCGTTCCGAACGTTGTGTAATTAAATACACCGGTATGGCGGTTTATTAAAAATCAATATCGTAACGAAAATATAAACCGGTTTTCGGTTTGAACCGGTTTACCGCCCAGCACTAGGTCAAGATTGGGTTTTTTCAACAGTGGTTGTACCACTGCGTGCTTAAAACCAGAGGGAACAACACCCATGTATAAAGAGCAGTTTATTATAGCTAACACAGTTGGACAAAGGACATCAAAAACCTCTTTAAAAAGACGAGAAGGGATAACATCAGAGGGGCAGCAAGAAGGCTTAAGGTGAGAAACTATGTCAGACAGCTCAGGGGAAGACAGAGGAGTGAAATGCTGGAGGATGCTGATAGGACTGTAAGCTATAACGGAGATGCAACCCTGGGTTGTGATGCTAGATCTGATATGGTCAATTTTATGGATAAAATAATCAGAAAACTCATCACAGGTTAAGGATGTATCAACTGTATATGCCGGATTTAATAGTGTATCAACAACTTTAAAAAGAACTTTGGGTCTATTAGCCTGTGAGTTAATAAGCTCACTGAAATAATTAGCTTTTGCCTTTTTTACAGCGGCTTGGTAGGCTTTCAGATGTTGCAGAAATGCGTCATAAGAGACCTGAAGCTTATCTTTTTTCCATTTCCGTTCAGCCTGTCTACAGGCTTGACGGAGAGCTTGTGTGGAGCTATTCACCCAAGGGGTTGAAGTGTTTGACTTGAGTCGTTTTAATTTTACAGGGGCTATCTGATCCAATGTATCAGTACAAGACAGGTTAAAACTAGAGACAAGCTCATCAATATTGGTGCATGATGGCAAGTCAGCAGAGAGGGAGGGAGAGAGAGCAGGCTTAAAAGAGTTGGAAAAAAGGGAAGCTGTAGCTGAGTTAAAAGAACGAGCTAAAACATAAGAAGGGGGAAGAACAGAGGGAGGGCTGTGTCTAGAAAATTCAAACTCAATCAGAAAGTGATCAGAAATGGCAACATTAGTGATATCAAGTTTATCAACTGATATCCCTGATGACAGGACAAGATCCAGTGTGTGGCCCTTGACATGAGTGGAGCCACAAATTGATTGAGTGAGGTTAAAAGAGTCGAGTAACGCTAAAAATTCATTCACCATCGGCTTAGTTGGGCAACAGACATGAATGTTAAAGTCACCAAGAATGAGCATCTTGTCAGACTGAATGGCCATAGCAGACAGGAGGTCAGAGAAATCATGTATAAAGCAGCTAGTAGCTTTGGGGGGTCTGTATACCAGTGCACATAACAGAGGGGTTTGGAGACAATTTGCAAGTCTAAACAGTTGAACTTCAAAAGAGGAGTAGTTTTTTACAGAAAGAATTTTGCAATTGAATATATTCTTAAAGGCTGTAGCTAGGCCACCACCACGGCCTGAGATTCTTGGAGAATTTAGGAAACCCCACTGGGGAGGACATAATTCAGTGAAAGGGGATAAATCACCAATACTAAGCCAGGTTTCAGTCACAAATAAAATGTCCAACTCATGCGATGTGATAATGTCATTTAACCCTCTGAGGTCTGAGGGGTTTTGGTGTCCTTGAGATGTTCTGACATGCCCTGACATTTGTGCTTTTTTCAGTTGCTTATAAACATATTAATGGCAAAGGTATAATTACACTCTATTTAGCACAAACAGGGCTACCATAATATGTGAGCAACATGCATGTACATGTTTGTATTTTTGAGAGAATAATGTTTATGCATGGTTATTGAAAAAACTAAAAACTAAAGTTTCTGAAATAAGGCCACAAAACACATACTAAATACGTGTCAATAAGACTTTTGACTAATTGATGTCGTTGCCTAGAGTTTTTTCTTCAAAATGATGTGAAAATCATCCTGCCCTTATCATTCACATAACACAATACATTGATTTAAATCTTGTAAAACACTTTTTGTTTGTAAAGGCAATATGCGCAAGGGGCGTCAACCATTCAACAGCATTATGCATATGTAGTGGTTCACACCTGAGGAGACAATGGGGCCCGCATACTTAATGAGCCATTCATTCAGGTGTGTCACCTATAGCCACAAGAAAGAATGCAAGAGCAATATATATACAGTATATATATATATATATATTCTACCAAATTGGTTCACAGTTGGAAGCATGTCAATTTTTTAATTTTTTTTTTTTTTTTCAAAAATTTTGCTTGCAAATTGTATAATATCCAAGGAAAACATGTCTAGTAATTGTGCAGTTAATTCTCATACTGTATTTTCAGTTTTGGAATATGTATCCTCTCCCCAAATTTGTCAATAATAAAACACAATAAAAATTATTTAAAGAAAATGCTTATATTTACCTTTTAAAATTTGTTTACATCTACCTTGTAAATATATATTTTTTTATTAAAAAGGTTACAATTACAACAACAATTGAAGTGTAATCTTTCTTTGTAAAAACTAAAGTATACATTTTATCATACATATTTCAAAGTTAAGGATTCATTACTTCGAATATAGCCTACATTGACAAAACATACTATATTTAACATATTAGCAAAAATTGGCAAACAAAAGCTTATTTGAGGTGGCAGATATTTTACAGTAAAAATGTGTAATCTATCCAAAACTAATCAACGAAATGTTGTCTTTCATTTGTCTGTAACATAGGTCTTTCATTTTTATTCTAAGGAATATAAATGTTAATTTGCAGTTTAATACGTTGCTTATACAAATACATTTTATTTCAACATATTTCAGTCGATTTTTACTCAGTATAGCAAAATAGTTTGCTAAAAGCAGATCATTCATTCACACACAGAAACGCAATTCAAATTTAAACTGTCTTTTTGCGAGTTGTGGTAAACAGCGCATCGCTGCCGTTCATTCATTCACACAGAAACGCGATTTACTTGAGAATGAAAAAAAACTTACTACAGTATTCCATCCGTTGCTCCTCGAAATACCAGCACTTCTGAGGTACGTTTTCCATTATTATTATTCCTCACAGCGCTGCGAGACAGTGTAGACAAGTACACTTATCTGAATAAACTTGATGTGTTTTCTCGAGCTGATACGTTTTTCTCGAGCTGATATGTGGGCGTTCACAGTTTGTATGGGATCGTCTCAGTCATTTGCGTTTGAATAGCGCGCACTCTCCGTGGGCGGGGCCGATTAAAACGTAATGAGCTGAGATGAGCTCGACTGGAATCGCTCTCTTTTAATACAGATTTCACAAGATGAGAATATTTGTTTTTTATATAAATTACTTCATTTAAAAGAAGAGAATTCAAGCTTCATGCCTGTGTGTCTGTATGCCTGTTTGACTGAGTATTCGCTGAGTTATTGTTCATTTTCGGACGCGTTTCAGAATGGACTTCACTGGCAGAGAGAAGGCAGAACTCGCTTCGTGTTTATTTTTCTTTATTTGGCAAAAAGCACAACACTTTGTTTTTATTGTGAGTGTACACAAAAATAATACACATTTAACAGAATCGATTGATGTATGAAACTCCTATGGAAAATCAAAGTCAACAGAGTATTTATGATAAAAAAAAAGCGAGCTGGTATCGCCGGCGATACAGCCGACCTCAGGGGGTTAAAATGAATGTCTTGTTAGCTACAGAACGGGCATTTATGAGGGCAAGTTTAACTGGCAAAGATCGAGTTGTTGATCTAGTAGAGACATGTCCATTAAAACAAAGTGAACGGAGACACGCCGAATCCACTCCACCACGGGGAAGAACGGTCTTGGCCGAGGTGGAACGAGAAGCCAAGCGCACAGGAATCTGAGTCACTGGAAGTTCGCAGGCAGGCAACGAGAGCAGGAGAAGATTCCGATAGTCGACGCTTCCAGCAGAGCGATGTCTAGGCGAGGAGCCAGCGGGCCGCATAAAGACGACTGTAGGGATGGTGCCATCAGAGTTCCCGGGACTTATAAGGAAATTGCGACGGCTTCCTCGATGCACATAACGGGGTCGCGGGCAAGAAATGCCCAGGGCGTTACACAGTTTGTACACCTTAGCGTGCAGACGAAGAGATGGCGACATTAAGTCACGGAGTTCTTTCACAGAGTACATTAGAGACATATTCTGATGCGACATGTTAAAAAAGTCACAGGTTGAAATAACAATCCACAGTATCCATAGAACGGAGAGAGTCGGAAACGGACGCATTCTTCCTTTTCCCGGTCGAAAACATCGGTAGCCAACCGCCAAAACAGAAAAACCACAGCCTAACCACATATTAGGATCAAATCAGCTAGAAATACCAAGGGTTCACTCTAAGCATGGTGAGTCTGCTTTTAGCTATTATGCCAGCCGCAGCTGGAACCAGCTTCCAGAAGAGATCAGATGTGCTCCTACAGTGGTCACATTCAAATCCAGACTCAAAACACTTCTGTTTAGCTGTGCATTTACTGAATGAGCACTGTGCCACTGTTCGTCCGACTGTTTGTACTGTACTGTACTGTACTGTATTTCATTTTATTTTTCTAAACTGTTTTAATTATTCTTATTTCTTTTTATTATTTTAATTTCTTCTATGTAAAGCACTTTGAATTGCCATTGTGTATGAAATGTGCTATATAAATAAACTTGCCTTGCCTTGCCTACAGTAGCAAAAGGAGTGCGTGTGTTGTTTAAATTGCAGTTTATAATATTTGAGAAGAAAGTCTGTCTAGCTTTGCCTAGTTCCATATTGAAAGCATGAAGGCTGTCTTTGTAGATGTTATAATGGACTACAAGTTTTGTCTTCCGCCACATGCGCTCTGCTTTTCTGCATTGTCTTTTCATATTTTGATTTCTTTTGCCATATTGGTTTCTGCATTATCTATGTGAATGTTAAAATCTCCAGCAATGGCAAAACAGTCAAACTCTGAGGTAATTGTTGATAACAGTTCTGTAAAGTCACCAGCAAAGGCTGGAGAGTATTTTGGAGGCCTGTAAATAATGATGAGTAAAATGCATGGAGCACCTTTTAACACAATACCCAGATATTCAAAAGATGTGTAATTCCCAAATGATATTTGCTTACATTGATAGATATCTTTAAAAAGAGCAGCTAGACCCCCACCTCTCTTTACAGCTCTGCAGACACTCATGAAAGTAAAGTTAGGAGGGGCTGTTTCATTGAGGATTGTATGCTCTGGATTGCATACATGAGGATTGAGGATTGTGTAAGAGAAATTACATACCTGGGAGAGAGACTGTTTGAAGAAGGGGTACAGCTGGACAGAGAAAAAATCCAGGCAATTGAGGAAATGCCGGAACCAAGAGACAAGAAAGACCTGCAGAGAGCCTTAGGGTTAGTAAACTACCTGGGGAAATTTGTTCCAAATCTGTCAGCAAATACAAGGTCATTAAGAAGCCTGTTGGAATCAAACACTGAGTGGCAGTGGAAAAGGGAGCATGTTGAAGAGTGGTTGTGGTTGAAGAGCAGTTTGACTAAAGAACCTGTTCTAAAATTCTACGACCAGGATAAGCCACTAAAAGTCTCTACAGATGCATCGAAATCGGGTTTAGGAGCCGTTTTACTCCAGCAACATGACACCGAGTGGTATCCAGTCGCATATGCATCCCGCACTGTGACATCTGTGGAAAGAAAGTATGTGCAAATAGAAAAAGAGACTCTAGGTGCAGTGTTTGGCTGTGAGAGATTCCATGAGTATGTTTATGGAAGACCAGTCATCCTAGAGACAGATCATAAGCCTCTCATAGCAATATCAAAGAAACCACTGGGAGAAGTGCCACCGCGCATACAAAGACTAATGCTTCGTAAACAGAAGTATGATCTGGCAAGCACTTAATAGTGGCAGACACCCTGAGCAGGGCTAGCTTGAGTAATAACACAAGCACTACGGAAGAAGATGTGCTGATTCACGCGGACTCTATCAAAGCACAGATGCCAGTGTCAACTGCAAAGTGGGCTGATATAGCCAATGAAACAATGAAAGATGAACATTTGAGGAGAGTGATAGAAATAATTCACATGCCGGGGGAAGGAGTGTTGGATAACCCATACCAACACTTTAAAGATGAACTGTCTGTGCTTGATGGAGTTCTGCTAAAAGGAACAAACATTGTCGTGCCTATGTCCATGAGAAAACAGATGTTAAAACTTGTGCATGAGGGACACTTGGGAATGGAGAAATGTAAGAGGTGGGCAAGAGAGGTACTGTACTGGCCGGGCATGCATAGAGACATAGTGACATTAGTGCAGCAATGTGAAGTATGCACAGCACAGATATCAGCAACCAAAAGAGCCCATGAAATCACACGACAAACCAGTGGAACCATGGAGAAAGGTTGGGATGGATTTATTTCAACTGAAAGACAAAGACTACTTGTTGCACATGGACTATCATTCCAATTACCCAGAATTTGTGAGGCTGTCAAACACAACAGCAGAGCAAGTGGTTGTGCAAACAAAACCCATATTTGCACGTCACGGTATTCCAATAACTGTAATAAGCGACAATGGACCACAATTCAAAAGTCAGAGCTTTAAGGACTTTGCAAGAAATTATTGCTTTGAACATTTAACATCAAGTCCCCTTTACCCGCAATCCAATGGCTTAGCAGAGAAAGGAGTGCAGATCATGAAACGCCTGCTAAAAAAAGCCGCTGAGACGGGAAGATCCATACCTGGATGTTCTTAACTACAGAGCATTGGAGAATGGCCTTTCACCGGCGGAAATGCTCATGAATAGGAAACTGCGGACAAAGCTTCCATCAGCGAAGCATCACAAGGTACAGAGTACACTGAACTCTGCGAATGAGAGGCAGGCGAGGCATTACAACAGAACAGCCAAACTGCTGAGTCCACTAGCTCAGGAAGAAGTAGTGCGGGTGAGATGTGATGGACAGTGTGAGAGACTACACCCAGGTCATACGAAGTGTTGACAGAACATGGAAAGATAATGAGGCGGAACAGAAGACACCTGCTGAAAGTGCCTCAGAGAGACATAAGAATCAAGGAAAGTGACTCACATGACCTGGAAATCTCAAAGCAATGTGAACAATCAAAATGGCAAGGCAAGTTATCAGAGACTGATAAAGAGAAAGACTTTGAGACTCAGACAGAACGTCCAAAAAGACAAATTAAAAGACCACAAAGACTGATAGAAGAAATGTGAAGATGTGTTCAGATAACAGATAAAGTTTTTTTGTGTAAAACCAGGGTAAGCAGAGATTATAAGGGAATAATTTTGTTAAAGTTTCACATTTAAGTGGAGACAACTAAGAATTGTAAATGGTGGAGTATAAAGAGTTATTTGTATTATTTTGAAGGAGGATCAAATATTGTTTGTGTATGAAGAAAAAGAAAGAAGGGAAGATGTATTGATATGTGTTCCATGCTAACTGGGCCACTAGATGGCAGTATAAAGCGGCAGTAAGCCAAGTTCAACACTGTGTGTTATTGAACAGAATAAAAGCGTTCTGATAACAGTACTCGGTGAGTGAGCCTCGTCAATACAATTAGGATACTTTAATATCTCTATTAAGTTCACCACCATTCATTTCAGTTTATAGGCTGTCAGATGAGACCAAACATGGCATAGTTACATATTAGAGCACACTAGTAAATAAACAGCATGTAGTTGAAAGCATATGTCCTGTGAAGCAAATGGTCCAGACGTGTGATTGAGGTGCAAACGACTCCGTCTCTCCCGACAGAACCATCCTGTGCCTGGAGTGTCCCATCAGTCCTCAATCAGCATATTGATGAATCCCTGCACTAGATATGCATTAGCATACTGTGATGATGAAGGCCATTGTGCCACGTTTAATTCACATGTATACCTTTAAAAGGCTTTTTGAAGCACTAGGGCAGTAAAGAGTCCTGCCCATATTTGCTCAGCCCTACACTTCCATCCTACTTAATGCAACTGTAATAGTAGGGATGTGACTCTTTAGCCATTTTATCAGATCTTTCATTTCCTGGTATATCAGAATGTTAATTATTGTTCCAGCTTGCCTTAATCTATACATAATATTCAATATTTCTATATAGATATCATATCTAACTGTTTGATATGTTTGCAGGCTTATAAGTGATGCCATTGAATCTGAACAAATCACAACTTTATTTGGCATCACTTCTTCCACCCAACTAAGTGCCATCTGAACTGCCACCAATTCTGCGGTATACACTGAATATTTTTTGGCGTCTTATTTCTAATGGGGACTCTCCTGTTTCCACTTGCATTGGAGTTGTTTTAATTGCTCCTGTGATACATCTCAAAGCCCGTGCTTGAATTAAATCTAACCTTTTTAGCATATAGTTGATGCAGATCCATATATAATGCATCCATAATCCAAAACGGATCGTAAGAGAGCACAGTATATGTTGATCATAGATTGTTTATCAGTCCCCCATTCTTGGCCTACTATACATCTCATCAGATTTAGTACTTTGCTGCATTTCTCTTCAATATATTTGACATGAATTTTCCATGTTAATTTGGAGTCAAACCATAAACCTAAATATTTAAAATTTGATACCCTTTCTAGTGGCTGTTTATATAAATAAAGTTTAATATTTTCTGCAATCCTCTTTTTAGTAAAAAACTGACAACACGTTTTGGATATAGAGAGTCTAAATCCCCATTCCACTGACCATTTCTCTACAATCTCAATTGCTTCTTGAATTTTTTGCACTATAGATTTAACATTTCTTACATTTCATATAATGCTGTTTTAATTCCTGGATGAATTCCTTCATATATATCATTGATCATTATAATACAGGACTGTGGTGTTCACCATTTGAGATAATGTATTGCCTACCTTGACTTGAATCGATCGTCCAAATAAGAAACTTAAAACCCAATTATAAAATCTTCCTTCAATTCAAATTCTTTGCAACTTTAATAGCAATCCTTCTCTCCACATCTGTTACGATGATGAGGCAAGGACGAAGCGGAGAGAGAATCCATATGCAAGCATACTTTAATAGAACAAAGAGAACACGGCACTCAGGACAGGAAACAGCTACAATGACCGACAACCAACAACTGAAGCACAGAGGTATATATACACAGGCAAACAAGCTAAACAAGATAACAAGGGGGTGTGGTTAATCAGAAACACCTGGGGAGACTAATAAACAAGAAAAACTACAAAACATGGTACAGGACAGGACATAACAAAAGTCCACACAAGACAAGGGGAACACAAGACATGAATCATGACATAACCCCCCCTCTATGGGCGGCTCCCGACGCCCAACAAAACAAAAAACAATAGTTCAGGAGGGTGGTGGTGCGGAGGCGGACCTGGGGGCGGGATGGAGGGCCAGGCCCATGGAGCGGCAGAGGGCCTGGAGACTGCGGCAGGACAGGAGGCCAGGGCGAAGCAGGCAGTGCAGGCGACCAGGGCGAAGGCAGTGCAGGCGACCAGGGCGGAGCAGGCAGTGCAGGCGACCAGGGCGGAGCAGGCCCTTCAGGCGGCCAGATAGGAGACGACGGCCAGGGAGGAGACGACCCTTCAGGCGGAGACGACCCTTCAGGCGGCCAGGGCGGAGCTGGCTGAAGAGGCAACCATGGCGGCGCGGCCTCCATGGTCCAATCGCGGCAGAAGTGACGTGAACAGTCTCTGGATCGGCAGAAGTGACGTGAACAGTCTCTGGATCGGCAGAAGTGACGTGAACAGTCTCTGGATCGGCAGAAGTGACGTGAACAGTCTCTGGATCGGCAGAAGTGATGTGAACAGTCTCTGGATCGGCAGAAGTGACGTGAAGAAGCTCAGGCTCAGGAACAGGCTCAGACTCAGGAACAGACGCAGTCTCAGGAACAGAAAGAGACTCAGGAAACATGGCGGCGGCCATCCTGGGAATCAGAATCAGGCGTGGCCGCCTACTTGGCTGGAAATTCCCCCTTAATGCTGCTGGATTCATCTTTGGGTCGGTCATTCTGTTACGATGATGAGGCAAGGACGAAGCGGAGAGAGAATCCATATGCAAGCATACTTTAATAGAACAAAGAGAACACGGCACTCAGGACAGGAAACAGCTACAATGACCGACAACCAACAACTGAAGCACAGAGGTATATATACACAGGCAAACAAGCTAAACAAGATAACAAGGGGGTGTGGTTAATCAGAAACACCTGGGGAGACTAATAAACAAGAAAAACTACAAAGGACTACAAAACATGGTACAGGACAGGAAATAACAAAAGTCCACACAAGACAAGGGGAACACAAGACATGAATCATGACAACATCATATCGTATACTTTTTCGATGTCAAAGTATACTGCCACTAACACCTCTTTCATTGCTAGAGCCTTTTTTACATTAGTTTCTAATCGTATTAGTGTGTCTAAGGTGGATCTACCTGGTCGAAAACCATACTGATCCGAGCTGTTAATCCTTTGCTTTCTAACACGTAATAAAGTCGATTAACGATCTGAATGTGAAAATGTCGTCATCAGAAGAATATGATATGGAAAGTTTCTGTTGTGCTCTAATAGTACTAAAAATATCATTACAATGTTTACATGGTACAATAACTGGTAGGTTACTGTTTTTATTATTGCTTGACACAAATTTTCAATAAATTTCTTGTGATTTGAATCCGATTTTGATTCAATATCAATTAATTTAGATAAATATTAGTTACAGATACATGTTAACTATTCTCAAAAAAAAAAAAAAAAAAAAAATCCAATCCAATCCAATCCAATTTTATTTATATAGCACAATTTAAATAAACACAAGGTTTCCAAAGTGCTGCACACAAAATAAAAATACAATAATAATAAATAACAAACAGAAGCATAATAGTACAATGGACTCAATAGATAAAGTAACAAAATTTAAAATGTAACAACAAATAAATATAAAATCCTTAAAATAAAATAAAATAAATGAAGTCAACTTCCTACTAGGTGTTAAAAGCCAAGGAAAAGAGGTGGGTCTTTAGGTGTATCTCCTAAAGACCCACTAGGGAAATATATCTCCCCTAATGCTGTAAATATAATGCCCTGTCAGCTTTTATTATTATTAAAGGTTAAAAATAACAACTCAAATGAAATATAATAGGGTTTTTATTATAATGTTATACTATTTTAACGATATATGTAAAAAAAAAAAATATGTAAAAAAAAGATCATAAATATGTAATATAGTGCACACATTTAGCAAAAAACTCCTCTAGCTAATTTGTCAACTAGCGTGCTATGGTCATTAATGTTCCTGAGGTAAATGTGCCGTCACGTGTAGGTTATAGTGTTCTCCAGCTGTTATTGAGCTCTTCCGCGGGTGAAAAACACTGACTGATGGATATTATGTATGAGGGATATACATTTCGGTAAGTTGTACTGTATCTTTCAACACACCTATTGTTCATTCGTGTTTATTTGCTATTAACTAGTAGTGACGAGTAAGAGATGATCGGTTCAGGCGATACAGAGATCTGTCACGTCACATTTACAAGCGCCAAAACCGTATTTATTGTTGAATTTCGTGATAAAATGGACAGAATCTGAGAGCTGAGAGTGTGTTTCATATCAATAGTAACCTTGTCTGTCGGTGTCAGTCCTCTTTGCTTCATGATTTTCCTCTGCGTGAGAAACTGGATGTGTGTCGTGAGAGCGAGTGAAAAGTGTCGATTGCCTGATTCTCAGCATTGGCAGCCCTGCATGAAGTCAAATTAATTTCCATAACACACCACTGAGGATTTGTTCTGCATGATATTAGCATTGACCAGCAGGTGTCGCTGTGTGCATTCCAAACCTGGAGAAATCAACCACTTTTACACACATCAGGCTGGAAAGCTTTAAAGCTTCATGAAGCTTCATCTCACCATCACTACCTTCAGGTTCACTCAGCTCAACAGTTATACGCTATATTAGCAATAATGATTATTTTGGGAGACATGGATGAGCTTTGATTGGTGGTTCCCATCATGCACTGCAACATTAGGCTTTATGTTTATTTCACCAGTGATGGTTGGTTGGTCAGATGAGAGGAAGTTAATAACCACAGGAGGAGCTGATGATGTTTAAAGGAGGAGCTGTAACTATATATAATGAAGAGGAAGACTGACAGAAACAGAAAATGGCTGATAAGTGTGATCTGTGTCTGCTGGGACTGATCATTCTCTCTTCACTTCTCACAGGTAAAGAAATCTGTATTTTCTCTAAAGACATTTAGTGGAATTAGTCTGGAAAGAGTTCATTTGAACATGCTCAGTTTATTCTTGCACACATTCACGTTGTGATCTCAGAGTTGTGTATTGATACACACAGATCATACTGTATTATTCCTGATACTGGACATAGTGTCACTCAAACATCTGATGATGAAGAATTATCTTCATATTAAGAGTGTGTCAGTGATTTGAACAGCTCTCTGATAAAGACTAATAGTTTATTCTGGAGAGTGTGTTGTTTGCTTTAAGTCAGGAAAAATACTATGATTTAAAACTTCTGCTTTTTATGCTGGTGTGTTTTATGGTTTCATTTATTAATATATATCATAATGATCACTGAGATATACTGTGTTTCAGGAACCAGTGGAGTGACTTATGATGAAGTGTTCATCAGTTCTGGTGAAAATGTGCGTCTGCCCTGTAATAAAACTCTTTCTGACTGCAAATCAACTACATGGACCTACTTTAAGAGACATTCAGGGAGAGTTGAACTGATTACTGGAGGAATAAAGAAGAACGACTCAGAGAGACATGAGAGACTGAGTCTGGAGTCTGACTGCTCTCTGAACATCAAGAACGTCACAGTAGAAGATTCTGGATTATACACCTGCAGACAATACGTGAATGGAGAACAACAAGGACCTGATGCTGGTGTTTATCTGCATGTTCTTCATGGTAAGTTTATGATTATGTGGACAATTTAAAAAGGGCAGATTCTCCCTTTAAACTCAGATGATGATTGAAGAGTCTGTGATTTGTGTCTTGTGTTCAGTTTCAGTGTCTCCTTCATCATCATCATCTTCATCATCATCATCTTCATCATCATCTTCATCCTCACAGACTGAGATCAGTCCAGGCCGCTCTGTGACTCTCTCCTGTCAGGTGTATTCTGCATTCTCCTGTTCTAATTGGGTCTATTCTGGGATAGTTAAGCTGTTGTGGGTGAATCAGGCTGGTGTTGATCTGAAGACAGACTCCAGATATCAGATATTATCATCATCAGATCAAGATCAAGATCTCTGTATCATCCTCACTCTGACTACAACACTCCTGAATGAAGATGACAACAGAGAGTGGAGATGTCAGCTTACTCACAGAAATCAACTCAAGACTTCAGTCAGATACACTGTCAAGTATTCAGGTGAGAAAACACTCTTTTCTGACAGATTTGTGAAAACTTCCACAGATTGGCTCGACTCTTTCTGATGGCTTCATACGTTTTGGAGTTGTAAAATATTAGTGGTCAAAGTCATAAACTGCATAACAATCCTTATAATCCCCAATATTGGCCTCCTACATGGGTCATACATGATATATTGCATAAATCAGACGAGTGTATTAAAGCCTAGTATGACCCATGTAGGAGGTCGGGTTTAGGAATTATAAGGCTTATGTCCTTCATTCAAGCTGAAGGTTAATTTGCAGAAGCTCAACTGTGTTTCACTCTCATATAAACCAGGAATAAATTATACAGTAACACAGTAATACAGTTATACAGTAGTACAGTCTCTTCTCAACTACTGCCACTGTAAACTGTGATGATGAACACAAACTGCATGTCATGATCGATATGAAAATATGATGTTTAATAAATAATAAATAGGTTTATTTTTGGTGAATGGCGATAGTCATTTTCTGTCATGATTCTGCCATCTAGTCCTTGTCATTCTTTAATTCTTGAGGCAGGATCATGACAGACCCATGTTTTGTGTACAAGCACATGGCCATTTGTTTGGGCCATGTGCTTGTGTTGTCTCGTTCTCTTGCCCCGCCCCCTTGTTATCCTTGTTTTGTCATTATTGCTTTACCTGTGTCACCTGTTGTGTTATCATTAGTCTCCCTATTTAATACCCTTGTGTTTGCTGTCTTGTGCCGGTTCATTATTACATGTTATCATTCCTTCTCTGTGAGTACCCTGTCAAGAGAAAGTTCTGTTTCTGTATTAGCTGTTTGTTAGTAGTCTAGTTATGTCAAGTCATAGTCTAGTTTAGTCACTCGTTGTCCTGTCTGTGTTTTGCCCCCTCGTGGGTTTTGTTTTCCCCATTCTTTGTCATCAATAAACCTTGTGTGTAGTGCATTCTGTCTGCGCTTGGGTTCATCTCTGTAGCCACATAACATTTTCCTCCTGACAGCTTGAGAGTGAAGTAAGAAGATAATAGATGACAGACTCGTGCACATATTCATCATTTCTGTGATGTGAAGCTCCAGTATTATGTGATGATGATGTTGTGTATATGTGGCATTATGTGTTGAACTGAACTAACAGACGTGATCCACAGATCCAGCTGATACAGCATCAGAAACTGAAGTCAGTGTGACTGCTGGATCATTATACAGAGGTACGACACGTTCATTTATACTGACAGCTTTATAACATTAAACTATCAGTCAGTCTGTAAATGCTTCATCAATAACTGTTGATAGTTGAATACCCTTGACTTCAGTCATGTACAGTTTCTCTTCTTCCTCTCATGTTTCCTGCAGTGATTGTGATTATTGTTGAGATGGCAGTGTTTGCTGCTCCTACTGTGATTCTTCTTCAGATCATCTGTGCAAGAAGAGCTGGTGAGTTTTGAGCCGCACACAATCTGATGATTCACACTCATCTGATCTGGAACAATCTGCAATCATGATAAAAACACATACGAGAGGTCAGTCAATGCTTTTATTTTGCA
Organism: Leuciscus idus; assembly: GCA_021554675.1. NCBI lineage: Eukaryota > Metazoa > Chordata > Actinopteri > Cypriniformes > Leuciscidae > Leuciscus > Leuciscus idus. The sequence continues at coordinate 55,658,815 of CM038621.1, read as the reverse complement.
GGGAGGAAGGACTCGAAGCACCCAGAGGAAATAGAGATGCCAACAATATTAGAATAAAATACTGATGAGTTTAGAGCCAATCTGCAGCAATATTTACAATAGCAAAAACTTACAGAGGATTGTTCATTGTTTTATTTTCTTCTTCTCTGAAAACAGAGAAAAAACTCTGAGCACTTATAGTGACATAATCAAGTTTAGATTAAAATGTTTGTTTTTTTACATATAAAAGGCCAGATTTATTTTCATTTATATGGATTTTATGGATATATTTGCCTACAGTGTTGAAAGTCATTCTCTTGCGCTTCATATGTAAACTGCTTTAAATATAATATTAATACAGTAATGGACAGACTCAGATTGTATAATCTCTCTCTGTTCTGTGTGATGGAGCTGATTTGAGGATTCTTGGATCTTGTCTGTTCATTCCTGTTTTTAGCATCTTTTTTCATTTTGAATGATTGCTATAATTTTCTTAATAAAACCTCTGCAGTTGTGTTTAATAAGTCTCTTTTCCTGAGATGTTTGTTAGGAATATGTTAATTCCCCTTCATGAGCTGGTAATGTGAAGCGGGTTCTCAACTACAACTCGCTTCAGTGGACTTACAGATACAATAACCGAGAGCTAGATATTGGGTCTTAAACACCTCACGACACCCTGAAGTAGAGTCCTGCATGGGTGCGGGTACTCGACGGGTGACCCGCAAATTTTGCTCAAACGGGTGAACGGGTGTCGGATACGGGTGCGGGTCAGGTCGGACACGGGGAAAACACGGGTCTAAACACGGGTTTAAAACAATCACATGCAAACGTAAAAATAATATATGCATATTTTTAGGAACACATCTACAAAAATATGCCTTTATTTCAAGTTAATAAAATAATTAAAAATCCACATCAGTTTGTTTGTGCCCACGCGCACGCGATCTGCTTGCAGTCGTCGAGATGGATGCTGCAGAGCTAAAGAAAAGAATAGCTAGTGGAGATTGTAAAATTGTCGACAGTACGTCATCAAAAATCAAGTCCAGTGTGTGGGAGAAATTTGGAGTTATCTGAAGAAAATATTGTGAAAGGCTTTGCTGCATTTTCGTGTTGGATAGCCGCAGATGTGGAACTTCATCGCCGAGGAGGCACGCAGATAACTGTGGTAACAAAGCAGTTAATAATAATAATAATAATAATTTGTTACATTTATATAGCGCTTTTTCTGAGACCTCAAAGCGCTTTACATAGAAGGGGGGAATCTCCTCAACCACCACCAATGTGCAGCATCCACTTGGATGATGCGACGGCAGCCATATTGCGCCAGAACGCTCACCACACACCAGCTTACTGGTGGAGAGGAGACAGTGATGAAGCCAATCAGTATATGAGGATGATTAGGAGGCCATGATCGACAGAGGCCAAGGGGCAAATTTGGCCAGGATGCCGGGGTTACACCCCTACTCTTTTTCGAAGGACATCCTGGGATTTTTAATGACCACAGAGAGTCAGGACCTCGGTTTAACGTCTCATCCGAAGGACGGTGCTCTTTTGGCAGTATAGTGTCCCCGTCACTACACTGGGGTGTTAGGACCCACACAGACCACAGGGTGAGCGCCCCCTGCTGGCCTCACTAACACCTCTTCCAGCAGCAACCTGGTTTTTCTCAGGAGGTCTCCCATCCAGGTACTAACCAGGCTCAGCCCTGCTTAGCTTCAGTGGGCAACCAGTCTTGGCTACAGGGTGATATGGCTGCTGTGTTCTATCGAACAGTATTTTCAGATATAACACTGTTAAGTATGTGTGGTGTGCAGGGCGTGTTTGAACCCAAAATGGTCAGATGTAGGCTAGACAAAATTGCGTGGCATATAGTGTTGTAGCCGCGTCTGTTCGATTGGTAAAATGTGATAAAGCTACTCAGTTTTGTGGTAACATTAGCCATGTTCTTCATGTACCGGCCTTTTGACAGCTTTGGCTGAAGTTGTCCTTGTGTTAATTGTCGTGTAATAACTTCTGTATGACCTGGCGACTAACATTTTTGTAAGTGTGTCTAATGTGATTGGCTAAACTGATTTTATTTCGGGTGCGGGTCGGGGGTCGGGTGTCGGTTCTATTTTAAGTGGGTCGGGTACGGATTTTAATTAGTGCTGTTGACGGATAACGGGTCGGATGCGGTTTTAAGCACTGCGGGTACGGGCGGGTGCGGATTTACAAAATCGGACCCGTGCAGGACTCATCCCTGAAGGACCCACTGAGAGGTCAGACTTGAACCACTAAAGTCCTGTAACTGAGATGCCCTTCATCTTTAGGATTTAGGATCTGGTGGTTAGACTTGAAGCACTGTTCCTGAGATGCTCTTCTTGGTGGTTAACTGTAAGCAGCAGACAGATCCAGCAAGATGAGAACTGAGGATTCGGAGGCTCCTCTTGCCAGTCTCAGAGCTTCAATAACCGAGAGCAGGGCCGTCTCAGTTTAGTGGCGCTTCTGAAGCCAGACTGGTTGTTGTCCAGGAGGATGTTCTGTGTGAGAAATGTAGATAGTTGGTCGAAAACGACTCGTTCAAGTGTTTTAGCAAAGTGGTCCAGAAGTTCAGGGAGGCGGAAGTTAAATCAGTGGTGCTTGAGAAATACATCCCAGATCTTCCAGAGCATTTGTAGTGTTGATAAAGGAGTCTGGATCTGATATATTTCTCAAGGCTGGAGAGAGTAAAGCAGAACGTTATAATCCATGTGTAGAAACTCCCTGAAGACAGTTAATATCTGCTTTACAGACGCTCATGTGCAAATGCAGGTTTATTTTACCAAGCTGATGCTAATAATTACTTTACAATACTTTTAAAATCTGTTTTATAATTCAGGAGTCATGGATAGTGGAAACCTTTTCAGTAACAAACCAATTTTATCACTAATAATTTCAAGAGTTTACTTCTAGAGTTTAATGGCATGTAGGGAACTGCTAAAATAAAGAAGTGAAACTAAGAGTAATGCCAAGAATAGCCTATAAACTGTGTTCAGAGCAGATGTGTGTTGAGCCACTGTTATTAACAGTATACGCACGTCTCACTCGTTTCAACACTTCACTGTGGGACAGTGTCACCAATAGCAACTCTAGCAGGGTTTAAACACAGAGTTGGCCAGAATAGAGGAAGTTTATAACCACAGGAGGAGCTGATGATGTTATATTCCTAATGATATCTCTGTTCTCATGAATATCTCTGATATCATAACAGAAAGAGCTGTAACTATATTTATTACATGGCTTGGTTGAATTCTAATGTAGAATGTGGTGTGTTATTTCTTGATAACAGACCGTTGCTAAGGATAACACACCGTTGCCATGATAAACAGAGCGTTGCTATGGACGCAGGATTCTAACCGTAGAGACGGAACAGACTATTTTCTTGAGCAGAAGCTATACAATCGTTTTTAAATCAATAAACTCCTTTTTAAATCAATATTTTGTGTCAAATTATTGATTTATTTGGTAGGTAGCCATGTAATAAGCAGGATAATGTAGAGTGAGGCGGTTGTTATAGCGAATACAACCCCTTCAGGCTGATTCAAGAACCCTCCGCTTCACCTGTCGGGGTTGTATTTGCTATAACAACCGCCTCGCTCTACATTATCCCTTACTTAATGAAGAGAAAGACTGACAGAAACAGAAGATGTCTGATAAGTGTCTGCTGGGACTGATCATTCTCTCTTCACTTCTCTCTGTCAAGGTTCTGTCAGTCGTGTCACCCGCCAACAAAAAACTGCTTATTAATCTCTGGTTATTATGATATATTCTCACAAAATATTGGGTTCAATCTTTTTGTCAACTTGTTTTCTTTCAGTTAGCACAGGCTCTGTGTTTCTTCTTGGATCTGAGCTGATGCACCTCAGTGTTTTTGAGCTGAATGACACTGTAAAACCTTGCTGTAAAAAAACGTCCACATTCTGAGTGTGTCATACCGTTTCCATTAAAACACTAATATACCATAGAAAGTAATGTATTCTGGGTAATATTTGTTGTTTTAGAGAAAGTGGCCTACAGGAAGTTACTGTGAATTAGCAGCGCTCAAAGTCGACACTCAGGGGCTGTGTTCCAGATCACACCCTATACCCTCATCATTTCTCTCATACATGTCCAAAAGTTCATGTTGAGAATGAACAGAGGTTTAGATATTTTATTGAAAATAATATAGTCGCCGTTATGGTGATCGGTGTTTGTATTAGTTGGTCTCTTCACCCTTGACTCTTTAACATTAGTTTTCCTCTGGCTGCTGTGACAGTGTTGTTTAACCCCATTGTGCTGGAGAGTAGAGCCTGTGCTTCAGTCCAGGAGAAGATCTAGAAACAGTGATGATTTGCTGCATGTGGTTTTATTTAACAGGCGGTGACTGTGTAGCTGCTGATCCAGTGGAAATCTCTGTATTTAAAGTATTTTTAAGTGGACTCACATTAATTAAGGTCTAGGGAGTTGATTTGAATGTGTTTTCCTTATGCCTAATATTCCTCAAGTCTTTCTCTTGTGAAATGAGCTGTGTGTGTGTGTGTGTGTGTGTGTGTGTGTGTGTGTGTGTGTGTGTGTGTGTGTGTGTGTGTGTGTGTGTGTGTGTGTGTGTGTGTGTGTGTGTGTGTGTGTGTGTGTGTGTGTGTGTGTGTGTGCGCGCACTGCCTGGCTGTAGAGAGGTGTGTGTGTGTGCACTGCCTGGCTGTAGAGAGGTGTGTGTGAGTACTGTGTGTGTCCACTGCCTGGCTGTAGAGATGTGTGTGTGTGTGAGTGACCACTGTCTGGCTGTAGAGAGGTGTGTGTGTGAGTGACCACTGTCTGGCTGTAGAGAGAGGGGTGTGTGTGTGAGTGACCACTGTCTGGCTGTAGAGAGAGGTGTGTGTGTGAGTGACCACTGTCTGGCTGTAGAGAGAGGTGTGTGTGTGTGTGTGTGTGTGTGTGTGTGTGTGTGTGTGTGTGTGTGTGTGAGTGACCACTGTCTGGCTGTAGAGAGGTGTGTGTGTGTGTGAGTGACCACTGTCTGGCTGTAGAGAGAGGTGTGTGTGTGAGTGTGAGTGAGTGACCACTGTCTGGCTGTAGAGAGAGGTGTGTGTGTGAGTGTGAGTGAGTGACCACTGTCTGGCTGTAGAGAGAGGTGTGTGTGTGTGTGTGTGTGTGTGTGTGTGTGTGTGTGTGTGTGTGTGTGTGTGTGTGTGTGAGTGACCACTGTCTGGCTGTAGAGAGGTGTGTGTGTGTGTGAGTGACCACTGTCTGGCTGTAGAGAGAGGTGTGTGTGTGAGTGTGAGTGAGTGACCACTGTCTGGCTGTAGAGAGAGGTGTGTGTGTGTGTGTGTGTGAGTGTGAGTGAGTGACCACTGTCTGGCTGTAGAGAGAGGTGTGTGTGTGTGTGTGTGTGTGTGTGTGTGTGTGTGTGTGTGTGTGTGTGTGTGTGTGTGTGTGTGTGTGTGTGTGTGTGTGTGTGTGTGTGTGTGTGTGTGTGTGTGTGTGTGTGTGTGTGTGTGTGTGTGTGTGTGTGTGTGTGTGTGTGTGTGTGTGTGTGTGTGTGTGTGTGTGTGTGTGTGTGTGTGTGTGTGTGTGTGTGTGTGTGTGTGTGTGTGTGTGTGTGTGTGTGTGTGAGAGACCACTGCCTGGCTGTAGAGAGATGTGTGTGTGTGTGTGTGAGTGAGTGAGTGACCACTGTCTGGCTGTAGAGAGAGGTGTGTGTGTGTGTGTGTGTGTGCAGGGGCGTCGGACTGGGGGGATAAAGGGTACCGAGTTCCCAGGGCCCGAGGCAGGGGGGGGCCCTTAGAAGTCAGTTTTCTATACATACATATACATGCACTAACATTTGTATAGCATTTATGTACAAATAAAAAAGTTCCTGTGCAAAACTAAACTTGTAGTTAGGCACTGGTTTGGTATAAAAAAGTCATTTTCATGCTGTGCAGGGCCCCACCACCCCTCTCGAATGAATGTAAATGGTACGACTCGCAGGTCAGGTGCTTCTGCTACGGACCCGCGGTGAATCAGTTGATGAGAGACAGGAGGAGCTGGAGTGAGCCGTGATAGGAACTAGGAAGACAGGGGAAGAGTCATGTTTTTCCTTAAGAAAGGAAAATAAGGGGCTCAAAAACGAAAAGAAAAGAAGATTAAAGAGAGAAAGGCAAATGAGGGCAAGCAGTTGCTCACTCAGTTTTTTTTAAAAGAAAGGTGAGCTCCAAATGCATCATCGAGCATTGACATTGTTTTAACATAAATATCTACTCCAGGTAGAATAGCATACATTTATGTTCGTACTCTGTTTGAATAATATACCAATACTTTATAGTATCACACAGGGATGCAAACAGCGCGCTTTTCGGCGCCTCGCGCTTTTTTCACGTCAGTTTGGGTGACAAAGTCATCTGAGGCCATTCCATAGCTTAATGTGAGGGACAGATGTCGTATTACATCATTAAAGTTTACGGAAACTCGTTTTCCCTCCTCTGCGGCTGTCAATCTCCATTCAGTAACAGCTAACTAACGTTATTCAAACAGCGCGCGCGCCTCTGTCGGTTACAGCAGGATGCACGGTAAAACTCTCTCCAATATGATATATTAACATTATAATGCTTGATCTGTAGAGAAAAGGCTGTGGATTTGCATAAAATGACTTTATTTTGTTGAGTTTGTTGCTGTTTTTAAACGACTCGCTACCGTGTGCCTGTTAGATCACAAACCGCACAAAGACTATGAATCGGCATCAAACGCACAATAACTGGAATTTAAAACTGAAGAAACAAATGATCAATAAACTGTTGGACGGATAAACACTAGGATTTGTGTGCTCGACATGTCTTCGCTTTGTGCCGTGAACTTTTAAATGCACACTTGCTGTGACTCCATGTCGCTTTGAGCACATCATTCTGCACCTGCGATGCGCATACGCGCTCTGTTTTGAAGCGTTTCATATTATCATGGTTTTGCGCACTGAAAGATTATTAAAAGCCTATATTTTTTTATACCTAGCCTGCTCAATGCATTTAAAATAAGCATCATTTAATTGTGTATTATTTCTGTGTAGTGTAGCGTAGGCTATATAAATACACTTCTAAATTCTTGACATTAATATATAAATATAAAATTGAGAAATGTATGATTGCCTAATTGAATTTTATACTAATAGTACTAATAGCAATTTGTTTTTATTAACGTGTAGATTTGATAAAATTACTGTGCAGATTTTTTCAAGAATTACTTTTTGCTGCTGATTTATAGGCCTACACTCAATAAGTTTAATAAAAATACATAATAATACATTTATGTAATATTTAAAGGTGTTAACCGTAATCTTACACTGCAAAAATCAGATGTTTACATGAAAACACTGTATATTTCCCTCCGTTGTCAAAATCTAACACCCGCAAAAACACAGATCGTTAGCGCCTATTTTACCGCATTGCTATGCAAATTAGCTCGCGCACGCTCTTACATTAAGTACAGGATTGTTCTCAGTTTAATGCACATCTTAATGATTGAAAATGACTAATTTTAAAAACGTAATTCAAAGACTGAATGTCTAGTTTGGCGGTTAGTGTACCCTGTGATTCTATAGTCTGCATTTATTTTAAACAGACAAATAATCATCAATTAACTTGTACTTTTGACAATAAAACAAAAATATATTAATCAGAGTGTGGCTTATTTTGTTTACATTTTAAGTGTTTTTATGATAAAAATGCAATACCCCACCCATTGGTATCACTATGGTATTTGGTACGGGGGCCCAGCAAGATGGTTTGTACCCAGGGCCCAAAATTTGGTGCTACGCCCCTGTGTGTGTGTGTGTGTGTGTGTGACCACTGCCTGGCTGTAGAGAGGTGTGTGTGTGTGTGTGTGTGTGTGTGTGTGTGTGTGTGTGTGTGTGTGTGTGTGTGTGTGTGTGTGTGTGTGTGTGTGTGTGTGTGTGTGTGTGTGTGTCCACTGTCTGGCTGTAGAGAGAGGTGTGTGTGTGTGTGTGACCACTGCCTGGCTGTAGAGAGGTGTGTGTGTGTGTGTGAGTGACCACTGTCTGGCTGTAGAGAGAGGTGTGTGAGTGATTGACCACTGTCTGGCTGTAGAGAGAGGTGTGTGTGTGTGAGAGAGTGAGTGACCACTTTCTGGCTGTAGAGAGAGGTGTGTGTGTGTGTGTGTGTGTGTGTGTGAGAGAGAGTGAGTGACCACTTTCTGGCTGTAGAGAGAGGTGTGTGTGTGTGTGTGTGTGTGTGTGTGTGTGTGAGAGAGAGTGTGTGTGTGTGTGAGAGAGAGTGAGTGACCACTTTCTGGCTGTAGAGAGAGGTGTGTGTGTGTGTGTGTGTGTGTGTGTGTGTGTGTGTGTGTGTGTGTGTGAGTGACCACTGTCTGGCTGTAGAGAGAGGTGTGTGTGTGTGTGTGTGTGTGTGTGTGTGTGTGTGTGTGTGTGTGTGAGTGACCACTGTCTGGCTGTAGAGAGAGGTGTGTGTGTGTGTGTGTGTGTGTGTGAGTGACCACTGTCTGGCTGTAGAGAGAGGTGTGTGTGTGTGTGTGTGTGTGTGTGAGTGACCACTGTCTGGCTGTAGAGAGAGGTGTGTGTGTGTGTGTGTGTGCTTTTTGCTTTTTTCTCTTCTCTCTTCTCTTTTTTAATGTGAAAATAAACAGTTTAAAAAATAAATACCCAAGTTACAATGTGCCAATCTAGACAAACTATTATATAACTTTATATGGAGGAAGAAGCCCCATAAAATCAGGAAAAACATCTTGACTAATAAAATTGAGGACGGGGGGTTATCGGTAATTGACTTCTCACTTTTCAATGACCTGTCCATAAACAGGCTCTAACTTGTTGGTCACTTTTGTACAAACACAATTTCTCCCCTCACAAATGTTTTATCTGGAACAACATGAACATCATATATAGAAACAAGACTCTCTTTATAGAAAACTGGTTTAAACATGATATTCTACTGGTATCCCAATTATTAAATAACTCAAATCAAATTTTAACTTGTGACAACTTCACACATAAATTTAATCCCCAGCCCCCATTGGAAAATTTTGACTCTGTTTCTGTGTTTATAATTTATTCGAAATACTGTGTGTTACTGTTATCTTTGTTTTTATTTTGTTTTTCTTTCATTTTTTCAATTTCAAAAGATACAATTCATGTAAAAAAAGAAACAAACAGAAAAACACACTTACCTTTTCATTAATTAGCTGTAGTCCAGTGGTCTGAGGGGTTCATTGTTTTTATTCTTTTCTTACGGTCGTCTTTGCTAATTTTTGCTTCAGTGAGTCGATCCAAATCTTCTGATTCTGGTCCATAGTTTTGCTTTTATAGCGACCTAGTAACTGAGACGAGTGCCACCCGCCGTGTGCTACACTTATCATTTACTTACACTTTAGATCTGATGAACCACTGACAACTCCTAAATAGGCCTATGTGTGGATTTACTGCAGTAAATCAATTGCAAACATTTTTGAACAATGTCCAAAAATGTAAAAAATAATAAAAATAAAGGTTTTGTTGTCTTGCCACTGTCACATTCGGCTTGCTCAGTTAATTCATATTCTGAAAATACTATCAGTCAAACTGTACTTGACCCTTTTATATGAGAACACAGAATAATTGAATTGAATTGAGCTGGATAATGACATTATTGTCTTCAATAGAGGTGAAGTTTACAGAACATCTTCAGTTTGCTGTATACAGTGACACTTCACATGAGAGCATCCGCTAAAGAATGAGTTCCCTTTCAGACTGTAAGGTTCGACGTCACATCAGAACGCACTGATGAATTGGGATCTGGAGATTCTGCTGTTTATTCAGCTTGAAAGAGTGAGTGCTGCTGCCGTTTCCCCTGTGCGCTTCAGCACTATTAAGAGAGATACAGTTCCCTGAAAGAGCATTATACACGTGTGACACTGCATCTTTTTCAAGATGTCGTTCCACCCGTGTGTTTCTGGATGGGGTCGGTTCCTGGCGCCGGCTGATGGTCTCGATCGTTGCCTGGCGTGTTTGGGCATTAAGCACACTGAGGTAGAGTTCGTGGTTCAGTGATGTTCTCACTGCGGGAAGATGATCGTCTCTGTGTTACGGTCGAGACTGCAATACCTCAGGAGTGTTCTGAAAAGGAAATCATTGTTTACGGTCTGGTGTTACCCGGACACATTATTATTATTTTTTTTTTTTAATTCTTTATTTTCAGTCAGCAAAATAGAATTACAGAATAAAAGTAGTAATAGTATCTGTCCATTTGCTGTTTTTTTAAACAGAACATATATATATACTTTGACAATTAAGGAGAGAAAAACTTGTGCATTACAAAATATACAAATAACTACATTGTTTGGGACATAAAAGGAGAGGATAGGTAGGAGGACGGGAAAATGAAGCACAGGATCATTAATTCAGCACCTCTACAAAGTCTGATCTTACATATTTTGCCCACAGACTAACAAATATACTTTTCTTTAGACAGATGGAAAAGGTAATTGCTTCCATTACATATATCTCATTTACAATATCTATCCATTCTGAGACTGTGGGAGGGTTGGGAAGAAGCCAACGTCTTGTAAATGCTTTTTTGCAGGCAGATGTAAGAATGGCATATAAATACTTATCAGCAGTTCTGGCCAAGAACTCACAATTCCCCCAAAACAGAGAGGAAAACTGTAAAGGTACTATATTATTGAGTATAGTAGTTAAGATCTTGTGAAACTCTGCCCAAATATGATTTGATCTTTAGGCATTCCCAAAACACATGCCAGTGATCAGCCTCCCGAGCGCCACACAGCCTCCAGCATTTAGCTCCACCTGGGTCAAAATGTGCTTTTTGCTTCGGTGTTATAAAAAAACTCACGCCATGTATGAGAGTTTGTACATTTCCATTGAAACTCGCATATATTCAACCAGTCATCTGTAGATATCGACACATTGCTTTCCTTTTCCCATTTTTCTTTTATGTAGTCTGTGGAGTGGGTATTTTTCACCAAGAAACCCTTGAAATAACCCCCTTAACAGTAGCATTTATATATGCAATCAAAATTGTTTTTAATATTGGGTCATTAAGGTCTGTTTTAGGTTTAATACTATGTTCAAAATAATTGCGTACTTATCTGTCCTTCATGATTGAAAGTTCAATATCTTTCCATCTGGCCTGAAAATTTGGAGAACATAGGTTAATAAAGGGTCTAATTTGGGCCGCGTAGTAATATCCTTTAAAATGAGGTAACCCCATTCCCCCTCCTCCTTCAAGAGCTGCAATGTTTTAAATTTAACCCTAGGTTTCTTCCCTGGCCAAATAAACCGGGAGATGATTTTATCTATTTCTGAAAATTCTTTTAAGGAGATTTCTACCGGAAGGGCTTGAAATAAAAAAAAAGATATTGTGGAAGGATATTCATTTTCACGCAATCAATGCTATGACTCAGACTAAGAAAGGAAACAGTTCCACCTTTTGATATCTTCTCTAATTTTTATCAAAAGGGGGCCATAATTCATCTCTGCAAGCCGTGAAACATTATTTGGTAGGTGTATACCTAAATATTTCAATGAACCATTATCCAAGCTTAGCTGAAATTCGTCAGTGAGACATGTTGGAGGGGAGTAATTAAAAGCCAACAACTGAGTCTTTTGTACATTCAATTTATAACCAGAATAACTACCTAATTTTTGTAAGAGGTTCATTAAATCAGGAAATGTATTAGAAGGGTCACTTAAATATATCAAGATATCATCTGCGTATAGAACTATCTTTATGATCCTCCCCTTTTATATTAACTCCCCTGATACTTTCTGTCTCTCTCAGCCATTGTGTGAGGGGTTCGATATAGAGAGCGAAGAGTAAAGGGGAGATGGGCACCCTTGTCGTGAGCCTCAGTGTAATGTAATAGTGTTTGAAAGATTGCCATTCATTTTTATTTGAGCTGATGGTTTGTCATAGAGTGTCCGTATGACATTAGAAAAATTTGAATGAAAGCCAAATCGTTCAAGAACTTTGTATAAGAAAGCCCAACTGACTGAGTCGATGGCTTTTTCTGCATCAAGGCTTACCAAAAGAGCTGTTAATTTATTCTGTTCTATATGATCCATAATATGCAATGACCGTTTAACATTATCCTGCGTCTGTCTTTGTAAAATAAAACCGGCTTGATCAGTATGTATGAGCTAGGGTAGTATTTTTTCTAATCTTTTAGCAAAAATAGCCGTAAATAACTTATAATCAACATTTAGGTCTGTATGATCCACAGTCTGAAAGATCCTTTCCCTCTTTAGGAATAATAGAGATGACTGCTTCCCTCCAGGTGGGCGGCATCTTTGAATCTTTAAGAACAGTGTTGCAGGCCCTAAGAAGGCTAGGTAACAGCTCAGTTCGAAATGCTTTATACCAATCTGAAGGGAAGCCATCTGGGCCAGGTGACTTATTTGCTTTCAACCTGGAGATGGCGCCATTTAATTTGATTTCAGTTATTGCAGCAGTCAAAATTGTATTGTGTTCTTCTGGGACAGTTGGTAAATTAAAGGAGTCATGACCTGTAATTTCACTGGCCGGGAAGCCGATATTTAAAAGTGAAGCATTTGTTTACCCCTGGGTTCGTAAACCAGCCCACGTGCACGCGCACTCAAATACGAGATTTTAATTTCTGCGCCGACTTGACGTCAAGACGGGGCAGGATATACCATATATGGACACCGCAGACCTATGCTGCAGGAAGCCCGCCCTGCCCCTCTCCCCCTCATATTCAGTCGCGAAAGATGCAGAAACGTAGTGCACACGTGAGTTGCTCTGTTGTTGACTGCCAGAATCAACATGTTTTCTCTCCCAAGAACGGACCTAGCTATCAGGGACCAGTGGATTAAATTCATTTTTAATGACGCGGTTCCTACAACCCTTCCCACTGGCTTAACGTTAGGTGTCTGTGCTAAACATTTTACGCTGGAATCCTTCACAAACATGATAGCAAACGTTGATCTCAATAACCACTGTAAGCTGATAAAAAAAGTAGACTACATCTCCGTTAATGTAATCTACATTAAATAAAAGGTATAATGTATGTCTCAGTCAAAATGATTGTCTTTACCATTCAGAGACATCTTGATGTAGACGTCCTTCCATCGACTCTACATCTTCCCTTTCCAGCTCAGGTTCAGAGTCTGGCTCGTGCATATACGGTTGAATTCCGTAGGTCGCGGCCAGGTCGGGTTCATTCACAACTTGCGCCATGATGTCATTTTGGAATGATATGCTGAAGCGTTACCTGCGGTGTCAACCCCCCTCCTTCCTGCCACTAATCAACGTGCCACTCATTTGCATTATTAAAATGACTGTCCACGACAGCCAAAATATCGCATCAGATCTCGCGAGACAATAATGCCTTCAGAAATAAGGGTCAGAGGAGCTCTGTGTTTATTTTTTTTCCACTTTTCTTTTTTAGAAGGGCCTGAAAGACTATAATAGAGCGTGGGTATCCAAGGTAATACTAGGTTATGACTCCTTTAAGAGATTTAAGAAAGGCTTCAATTTGTTGTCCATTCTCTAATGGCGGTTGTGAGTACAGAATTTTTTAGTATTTCTCCAATGAATTTTGTAACTCTTCTTGTTTATACTGTAAAATATTGTAAGCTGGATGCTTTATTGTGTATATGGTATTATCTTCTCTTTGTTTTTGTAACCTCCTTGCAAGAATATTAGGCGATCTAGGTCCGGATTCAGAGTATTTTTGTTTAGCAAAAATCATATTTTTTTCTATTTCTTGGGTATATAATAAGTAATTTTTTCATGTCTGAGCATTTTCCGTTTCATTTTTGATAAAGTTTTACTTCTCTTACCTGGGTTTGAAATGCCCTTGACATTAAGTGATACTATCTTAACGTCCTGTACTGTATATTCATACTTTTCTTATCTGGTAACCCTGTATAAGGCCTCCCCCATGCGCCATGTCCAGTTTTATAAAGCTTATGCACCAACAAAATCTCTCCCATAGAACATGTATTAAACAATAACGAACAAAGTAAACAATGGCAACATTATCATGATGTCCCACCTCATCGCGTAGATGGGGCCTTATATATTGTCCACACACTAGCAAGATTTTGTGTTGAAAAAAACATAAGCATACTAAAAATTTGGTTGTCTCGACCCATTATATTAACGAACAAAAAAAAGGGAAGTAGGAACCCTTTCATTGAAAAAGGGGCAAGTCACTCATACTTCTAGTAAAAGTAATCCGACTTTATGAGGTGACCTTGAAGCATCAGTCCTCAATAGGTAGTCTTCTGAATCCCTGGAGCTTTTCCTTGAATCGTGCGTGATGGCTTTTCTGTGATACATAGTACATAGTGTATTTTTCTATGTACATTTCTGAAATGCACTTTCTGTAAAGCTGCTTTGAGACAATATGTATTGTGAAAAGCGCTATACAAATAAATTTGAATTGAATTGAATTGAATTGTATTGTCCCCTGTTGCACCGAGCTCTTGGTCGCCACTCCGCACATGTCGTGGTCTTCTCACCGTCTGCCACGAAGACAAGAGTTGAATCTCCTCATGATCTGGGACTGCTGCGGACGGTACGACGGCGACGGGAAACCCGCGAGCTGCTATATCTCTCGTCGCTTCTGCTGCGTCCTGGTAGAGACGGGTGCCATCATCATAAAACACCCGCATCTTCGCTGGATATGGGGTTTGAAACCTGATACGTTCATTTTTCAATATTGTTTTGGCACCCGAGTACTCGTTGCGTTTTTTAAGCACTTCAACTGGAAAGTCATGGTCAACAAAGAAACGCATTTCATCACAGAATACTTATTTTTTCTGCCATGCTTTCCGGAGAACCTCCTCTTTTATGCGGTAGCTCCTAAACTTTACCACGAAAGAGCGGGGCTTCCCTTGCGCACTGTCCGGTTTTTGAGTCAGTGCTCGATGTGCTCGTTCAATTACCAGATCCCGGTCTTCAGAAAGGTGTAGCGCTTTTTTAAACAAATTATCCAAAAAAGGAACTGCAGCGTTTATACGCCCACGTATAAATCTAATTAATTATTATTCATAACGAATTATGATCAATAATTAATAATTCAATTATTTTTAATTATCTTCAGAATTTACCTTAGCAGAATCAATAGTATGGTCATTTTATCAGTTCATCCAATGAACAGAAAGCATAAACAAGTATTAACTCTAGGAAATATAATATCTTCCTGGCCAAGAAAGAATTAATCCCCAGCTAACAATAAATTAAGAAATAATCACGGGTAAAAGCATCGGTAGCTTAGATCGAAGTTCAAGACAATAAAATGTATAAGCAGATTAACACAAGTAATCTCTCTGTTAAAATACGAACAATACTTTATTGATTATATACTAACACATAAAAACTAATATCTAACACAAACACACACACATTCATACGAGTTGCAGAAGGAAAAAGAGTAAGGAAAGATTAAGTTTCAAGAGTGAGTTTAAGAGTGCACTTATAAGACTTGACCTGGAACGAACCATCAAATCATTAATTTAACCCTTCTATCGTTTCTTAGACAGGTTATTAAATTTATATCAGTAGCCTACACCAGTTCAGCTTTTAGTCTGGAGGTATACAGTACTTGCTGGTCTTTGCTTTTGGGGATTCCCTTTTGTTGAGCGTCAAAGGGGGTTTCCCTCGTTCGTTCTCGGCTGGCCTCCTCGTGCTTGGATAAATGTCTGTGGCGTTGATGTCGGATGGTTGAAAAGTCTTTGAAGTTGAAAGCGTGCGTTGCAGCCATGAATCGTGGACCGAAACTTTGCAGCAAAACTTAACTTAAAACCGAGACTTTCAATCGGAAAAGAAGAATAACACAAAAGAAAGAAAGAAAATGAGATACGGAAAGGAGCTGGATGACTGGAAATGAATCTAACCCATCTGATCTTAATTTGGGTTGATCTGCTCGTCTGTTAACGTTACATGGTTACTATAACCATCGTCTGCCGTCTCCGTCTTTGTTCTGCACTTGTTGAGAGGTCTTCTGTATCAGAACATTTTGAACGAACTCTGAGCAGAGAGCCCAGAGAGAGCTGTTCTCTATCAGAACATTTTGAACGAACCGAGAGCAGAGAGAGTTAGAGAGCCGATCGAAGAGAGTTAAGAGAGCTAAGAGAGAGAACTTTGTTTTGGGTCTAAGATTTTAAACTCAAAGTTGTCCGACCTCCAAGGATGAGTTCTGGCCAATTAGACACTGGCTAACTTTAGGAGGTGGCGTTCTTTTCAGTTCTGATCGTAAATTATCTTATCTGGGAGGTTTTCTTGCTAACAGAGAGAACAGATGCCACAGTTTAGACATGATCAGTATTATAAGAATACGAAACATTTTACACAGATTTCAATCAAGTCATCTTGCTAGTTGTGTTCGTAAGATAGCATTGATATGAAACAGTACACACTTTCATTCATACTTCTAATAGTTATAACATTACATGAGTTATAGGGTATCTAAGCATATTAAACACACATATAAGTTGCAGACACAAAATAGAGTTATGTAGTTGCATGATGTTTGATTGTAAGTCCATTGAAAATTGTTCTTGAATGAGTTTTATGTATACTGTAGGAAAAATCTCAGTTTTCTGGTTTAGAGAGAAACGGACTCTGTTTGTTCGTTCAGAGGTCTTAAGGGGGAAGGGGTCAGGAATGTTGTGGGGGAAAACAACATCTGCTGGTATCGATCCGTCTTGCACACTATCGAAGTTGACCAGTTCTTCAGTTAACCAATAAAAGTCTTTGGTTACAGACTCTCTGGAGCCTGTGGTGAGTTATGGCTCTGGGATGTGAAGACCCTTGTGTCAGACCTTGGTCTCTGTCTTTCTCTTAACCAATCAGTAATTTGGCAACAAAGCTAGTCATTGACCAGTTATGTGTTAGTGCTGGGGGCTCTTTTAAATAGCCCGACTGGTTGGCGCCTGGACCCCATGACAAGATTGATGAGGATGGAGAAGTCCTGACCAAATCTTCCTCTTTGTTCACAGAGAGTTTGAATTAATATTCTGGACGAAGATTAGTCTGCGTATTGGTTCATACCCATTGTCGCTACAGAACCATATCGGCCCCTTCCTTATTTTCGGGTATACCGTAAATCCGCAGATTCTCCCTACGTGCACGACCCTCCTGGTCTATCAGCCTAGCTTCCAACTTAGCTTGGCATTGGGTTAGCCTCTTAATTAGCATCGATGCCACTTGTAGCACCGTCTCTGTTTCCTCTATTCTTCCCTCTGCTTCATCCAGTCTGTCATTCACGCCTTGTATTTCTTGTTTAATGTCCGCCAGCTGCATGTTATTATCTTTTCTAAATTCACGTAGTCTGTCCAGGATACGTTGCAGGCTGGGCTCAGGTGTGTCGCCGCCCTGAGGGCTTATCTTTGGGGAGTAGCTTCGGTCACCATGGCTCGAAGTGGCCTCGTCCTCAACCAAATTTGCGTTTTTTTCTACTTCTGGTAGAAACCCCCCTTTCCATCTTGACAAAAATTCCCAGATATTAGGAAAAAGAGTAACTTAGGGGTATATTTTTAAGACACCGTCGGGAGCTAACAAATTAAGCTGCCATCCTCTCGCTAGCGGAACCGGAAAACCGTACCCGGACACATTTAAATGGTTAACAGACATGAAGTAAAGCTTGTTATGATATGTTACTCCCTGTGTCCGTCTCATGCTTTCCGCTAACACAACATTGTGTCAGAAGTTTAGAAAAAAACAATTAACTGTTAGTTGCGATGCCACCATAAATGCTCGGGAGAGAGTGTGTGCGCGGACAGAAACGAAGATTAAAGTGGAGATCGGAGAAGCCGCGAGTGAGCGAGACGGAGAAAAGAGGACAGATGAGCTGGTGAGATACAGCAGGAAAAATAAAAGGAGGTGACAGTGGATGATGAAGCAGCAAGTATGCGGCATCTGATGCCGTCGCTGATGCCCCCAGGCAAGTTTGGTTTTACATTTACATTTACATTTATGCATTTTATCCAAAGCGACTTACATTGCGTTATCCTATACATTTATACATAGGTATGTGCAATCCCCTGGGATCCAACCCACAACCTTGCGTTGTTAACGCAATGCTCTTACCACTGAGCTACAGGAAAGCTATTTTAGCCATATTAGTGAAAGGCCTAAATGGATGCGACGCTTTGAGCGTTGTAGAATTGCGTCAGGCCTAGACAAGCAGTCACAAGAATATCAGGTTAATACGTTTATGTATACCATCGGTGACCAAGCTGAAGATATCCTGAATGTTCTTCCTCTGTCTGAGGAGAACAAAAAGTCATATGAGACAGTGGAAACGGCGTTCACACGGCATTGTGTGAGCAAACGTAATGTGATTTTTGAACGTGCACGTTTTAACAGACGTAATCAAGAGGCAGGAGAGAGTCTAGAAGCTTTCATCACTGCTGTACTTGCTCTGGCAGAACATTGTGAGTTTGGAGCGTTAAGAGACGAACTGATAAGGGAATGGGGGATGGCAAACTCCAGCATATTGCTATAGGAGAGGAAGAATTTACTAAACTTGTTAAATCATCTAAATCAACAACAGGTATGTTAGACCCTATACCGACTAAGCTACTGAAAGAGATGCTTCCAGAGGTCATAGATCCTCTTCTTAATATCATTAATTCATCTTTGACACTAGGATATGTACCGAAAACTTTTAAGCTGGCTATGATTAAACCACTTGTTAAAAAAACGCAACTTGATCCTACAGAATTAGTCAATTACAGGCCGATCTCGAATCTACCGTTTATGTCAAAGATACTAGAAAAGGCAGTATCCTCACAACTATGTTCCTTTCTAGAAAGAAATTATATCTGCGAGGATTTCCAGTCTGGATTTAGACCGTACCATAGTACTGAGACAGCTCTCATTAGAGTTACAAATTATTTGCTCCTATCATCTGATCGTGGTTGTATCTCGCTATTAGTGTTACTCGATCTTAGTGCTGCATTTGACACTATCGACCACAATATTCTTTTACATAGACTCGAAAATTATGTTGGCATTAGTGGAATTGCATTAGCATGGTTTAAATCATACTTATCTGACCGTTATCAGTTTGTAGCAGTAAATGAAGAGATGTCTTATCGATCACAAGTTCGGTACGGCGTACCACAAGGCTCAGTACTAGGACCGTTGCTGTTCACTCTGTACATGCTACCCTTAGGAGATATCATTAGGAAGCATGGCATTAGTTTTCACTGTTATGCTGATGATACTCAGCTCTATATTTCTTCACGCCCTGACGAAACTTTAGCCTGACTACGTCAGACTTCGTACTTTCGCTCAATTTCATTTCGCTTCTGTACTCAGTCTGAGACAGCGTCATAGCTTTCCGTTTTCCTCCGGCCTGAAAACAGCCGGGCCAATCAACGAACAGAGGGCGGGCTGAGAGCCGTGACGTAGACGATGATTGTACCGTGGATGCATAGATTTACTTCACATAATCTGCAAAAGTCGTTCACAGCCATGTTCACTCCGGTATTTCGCTCTATGGTTTTTGTTTTCGCATCATACATGTGTTTACAGTGGAAGTTAGATGCGGCTGAGCATGCGCATAACACACGCCATAACCAAACGTTATGTGATTGGCTTACGGGTAACCAATGATTTTAAACTTCAGTCAAGCGCCCCCCCGCGAGAGAGAAAACACTTCTCTATTATGCCATTCCAGACTCTGTCTACGAAGCAAAGCGAAGTAGCAGAGTTTGGTATTACCAGGCTAACGAAACTTACCAATTCACAAAATTAACAGATTGCATAGCTGACTAGTAATTTCCTACTACTTAATTCTGAAAAAACAGAGATTCAAATTATTGGACAAAAAACTCTCACACGTAATAACCTAGAATACAGTCTAACACTTGATGGCTGCTCTGTTAAGTCTTCGTCGTCGGTTAGGAACCTGGGTGTGCTCTTTGATACCAATCTTTCATTTGAAAGTCACGTGTCTAGTATCTGTAAAACCACATTTTTCCATCTTAAAAATATATCTAAATTACGTCATATGCTCTCATTGACAAATGCGGAACAATTAGTCCATGCGTTCATGACCTCAAGGCTAGATTATTGTAATGCTCTACTGGGTGGTTGCCCTGCACGCTTAATAAACAAACTACAGCTGGTTCAAAACACAGCAGCTCGAGTTCTTACCAGAACCAGGAAGTATGACCATATTTGCCCAGTTCTGTCAACACTGCACTGGCTGCCTATTAAACATCGTACAAATTTAAAAATATTGCTGATTACTTACAAAGCACTAAATGGTTTAGCTCCGCAGTACTTGAGCGAGCTCTTAACACATTATAGTCCTTCACGTCTGTTGCAATCTCAAAATTCCGGCCAGTTGATAATAACTAGAATATCAAAATCGACTGCTGGCGGTAGATCCTTCTCCTATTTAGCACCAAAACTTTGGAACAGTCTTCCTACCATTGTCTGGGAAGCAGACACACTCTGTCAGTTCAAAGCTAGACTAAAAACACATCTCTTTGACCTAGCATACACATAACACATTATAGACTTCTATAATTCAATATTAGGCAGCATAGATTAGGCCAGTCGGTATCCGGGAACACTTCCCATAAATCCTGATGTACTCGTTACATCATAAGAAGAATGGCATCTACGCTAATATTAGTCTCTCTGTTTATACCGAGGTTTACCGCAGTCCGCTGGATCCAGGCCGTATCCAGATCTGATGAAGGACCAGCGCCTGGACCCAACCATGACGCATCCCTGAAGTGCCAGCCTCATCAGTCCTGTGAAGGCCTCATCGACACGACCAATCTGACTTCTGACCTGTAACGCTGCCTTGATCATAATCATGCACTGTTCGCTCGTTGGCCAGAGGAGAACTGAGCGGCTCGTGCCACTGCCAAATCCACCGGCCAAAGGGAAAATGACTGGCATTTGGTGTTTGTCGTGTTAATAAAGGAGTCTGGATCTGATATATTTCTCAGGGCTGGAGAGAGTAAAGCAGAATATTATAATCCATGTGTAGAAACTCTTCCTGAAGAGATTTAATCTCTGCTTTACAGATGCTCATGAAGTGTGTGAAAATACTTTCTGTTTCACCAAACTGGAGCTGACATTAATCATTTCAAAATACCTTAAAAACTGTGCTAGAATTCATTTTCTACAAGTTAGTCATGGATATTGGAAACGCTTTCAGTAGCAAACCAATTTTATTACTAATAATGCAATTATTTTATTTCTAGATTTTAACATCATGCGGGAAACTGCTAAAAGAAAGAACTGAAACTAACAGTAATGCTCTCGTATGCAAAAGTTGCCAATAAACTGTTCAGAGCAGATGTGTGTGTGAGACAGACGGTTCACAGTATATGCACTTCTCACACGTTTCACGTTCAAGTTAATAACCACAGGAGGAGCTGATGATGTTTAAAGGAGGAACTGTAACTATATATAGTAACTATATATATATAAACAAAATAATTTTCTTGAGGTTCAATTTCTAGATGGTATACCACTAGAGAATGTAGAGGAGTTTAAATATCTGGGCCTTTGGCTCGACTCTCAACTTACCTTCAGACCACATATTGATTCCATTATAAAAAAAAAAAAATTGTAGATTAAGACTGTTATACCGTTCTATTAATTGTTTTACAAAACAGATCAGCCCGAATGAGCGACGTGGGGCCGCCCTCCCGTGGACCCACCACTTACAGGAGGGACCGTAAGGGGCCGGTGCTTTGTGGATTGGGCGGCAGTCGAAGGCGAGGGCCTCGACAACCCGATCCCTGGACACGGAAACTAGCTCTAGGGATGTGGAACGTCACCTCTCTGACGGGGAAGGAGCCTGAGATTGTGCGTGAGGTTCAGAGGTTCCGACTAGAGATAGTCGGGATCACCTCCACGCACGGTTTGGGCTCTGGAACCACACTCCTTGAGAGAGGATGGACTCTTCACCACTCTGGAGTTGCCCATGGTGAGAGGCGGCAGGCTGGGTTTCCTTATAGCCCCCCAGCTCAGCCGCCATGTGTTGGAGTTCACCCCGGTGAACGAGAGGGTCGTTTCCCTGTGCCTTCGGGTCAGGGATAGGTCTCTCACTGTCGTGTGCGCCTATGGGCTAAACGGTAGTATAGAGTACCCGGCCTTCTTGGAGTTTCTGGGAGGGGTGCTGGAAAGTGCTCCGACTGGGGACTCCGTCGTTCTACAGGGGGACATCAACGCCCACGTGGTCAGCGACAGTGACACCTGGAGGGGCATGATTGGGAGGAACGGCCCGCCTGATCTGAACCCGAGTGGTGTTCTGTTATTGGACATCTGTGCTAGTTACAGCTTGTCCATAACGAACACCATGTTCAAGCATAAGGGTGTCCATCAGTACACATGGCACCAGGACACCCTAGGCCGAAGGTCGATGATCGACTTTGTGGTCGTTTCATCTGACCTCCGGCCGTATGTCTTGGACACTCAGGTGAAGAGAGGGGCGGAGCTGTCAACTGATCACCACCTGGTGGTGAGTTGGATCCGATGGCGGGGGAGGAAGCTGGACAGACTCGGCAGACCCAAACGTACTGTGAGGGTCTGTTGGGAACGTTTGGCCGAATCCCCTGTCAGAGAGATCTTCAACTTCCACCTCCGGCAGAGCTTCGAGTCTGGAGATATTGAGTCCAAGTGAACCATGTTCTCCACCTCCATTGTCAACGCGGCCACTCGGAGTTGTGGCAGTAAGGTCTCCGGTGCCTGTCGAGGCAGCAATCCCCGAACCCGGTGGTGGACACCGGAAGTAAGGGATGCCGTAAAGCTGAAGGAGGAGTCCTATCGGGCCTGGTTGGCTTGTGGGACTCCTGAGGCAGCTGACGGCAGCCCGGGTGGTTGTGGAGGCAAAAAATTGGGCTTGGGAGGAGTTCGGTGAGGCCATGGAGAAGGACTACCGGTCGGCCTCGAAGAGATTCTGGCAAACCGTCCGGCGCCTCAGGAGGGGGAAGCAGCGCCCTACTAACACGGATAAGCGGAAGAAGATGGATGGATGGATGGACTTTTATGGTGTGTCCCAAATAGCGCACTTATGCATATTCTATGACATGTTTAGTATAAACAGTGAGAGTAGTGTGTTCATATAACACTCCGGTTCTTTCACTCGATTCTCCCAGAAATCCTCACATGAAGACGATATGTTGAGCTCATCCATGCAGCGCATTCACTGTAGATACATGAAAAATAGCGCTATAAAATATATAATAATAATAAAAAATCTTTTTTTTTGGGACGTGAAAGAAAAATAGTTATATCTGCCAACATTTTGTTTCTGTCTGACCGGAGAAAGTTTGTCCTGCCATTCACCTCAACAGCTCAGATGAAACTGTAGAGAAAATGGCCAACTTAACTTATTTTTTACTCTAATGCTCAATTCACCTTCTAATTATATGGCCTAAGAGTATGTACTCTTTTTGTGAAGAAAAAGTAGATATGAGTATGTAGCAGAAGAGTAGACAGCTTTGGGATATACTATCACGTCATATTCCAGATAGCTACATTGTTTTGGCCCAGATCCGGCCCACATCTGGCACATGTGGAAAGATGATAGCCAGATTCGCTCCTCTTAGCCAGATCCGCTCCTGTTTGCCAGATCCGCTCCTGTTTGCCAGATCCGCTCCTGTTAGCCAGATCCGCTCCTGTTTGCCAGATCCGCTCCTGTTTGCCAGATCCGCTCCTGTTAGCCAGACCCGCTCCTGTTAGCCAGATCTGCTCCTGTTTGCCAGATCCACTCCTGTTAGCCAGATCCGCTCCTGTTTGCCAGATCCACTCCTGTTAGCCAGATCCGCTCCTGTTTGCCAGATCCGCTCCTGTTAGCCAGATCCGCTCCTGTTTGCCAGATCCACTCCTGCCAGATCCGCTCCTGTTTGCCAGATCCGCTCCTGCTTGCCGGATCCGCTCCTGTTTGCCAGATCCGCTCTTGTTAGCCAGATCCGCTCCTGTTTGCCAGATCCGCTCCTGTTTGCCAGATCCTCTCCTTTTTGCAAAATAGTAATAAGTAAAGCTGGTAATGCTGTTTGTGGAGTTGTTTAATCCTCCTCTGCTGAGATCTGCAGAGATTTTATGTCTTCTTTTATCTTCAGTTGATTTCATCTAAGGCTGTGGCTGAAGTCAGTTGTAGTTCTTGGGTTTCTGCTCGTCTCTTTTTCTGTTCTCTTCTTTCATTCATTGATTCTGCTTGTTAACAGGCTTATTAAGGCTGAGATGACTCCATATTTAATATACACAGGTTTTGTGGCTCAGATAAGGTCCAGTTCTGGTTTATTTCTTTGCTCTTGGCTGACACGCGGCATTGCTATGGCCTGCTTGTGGCCCAGATCTGGCAAACAGGAGCGGTCCGCCCAAGGGCCGTCATTCCACGCTGCATGTGGGCCAGATCATCTTTCCACATGTGCCAGATGTGGGCCGGATCTGGGACGTCACAATGTTGCTATGTGGGTTATAGCTAGCCTAACAGCTAAGATGCTAACAGACTTTTTTGAAGACACTAAACCATTTCTGTAAACAAAATATTCAACAGAAGCGTATCAAATACATGTAAGAAAGTGTCAGGAACAGTTGTGTATATTATTTGTGTAACTTTAGGGAATAAACTTGCCTGAAAGCCGTGAAAACAACAGTGAGACAGAGTTTTTGCAGCTTATCAGTTGAGTTGCCGCCCGTTTCCATGGTAACTCCCTCTGCTCCTGTTTAAATGCTACTCGAATGTTCAGCGTGCACGCGCCCATTAAAACACATCAAAGTTATTCCGAATTTACATGAATATACATCTAGAATAAAACATTAAAAATACTAATGGAGTGAATTATAAGAAAAAAAAAGATTAAATGTCCTGAAACTTATGGATAGTAGGCTTAACCCTCTGGGGTCTGATGTGTTTTTGGGGCCCTTGGGATGTTTTGACATGCCCTGACATTTGTGCTTTTTTCAGTTATTTATAAACATGTTAATGGCAAAGGTGTAAATTCACTCTATATAGCACAAACAGGGCTAGCATAATATGTGAGGAACATGTATGTAGATGTTTGTATTTTTAAGAGAATAATGTTTATGCGTGGTTATTGAAAAAAATACAAATGAAAGTTGCTGAAATAAGACCACAAAACTCATACTAAATATGCGTCAATAAGACTTTTGACTAATGGATATTGTCGCTTCGAGTTCTGGCTTCAAAATTATGTGAAAATAGTCTTGCTTTATCGTTCACAATAAAAAAATACATTGATTTAAATTGTGTAAAACAGGTTTTGCTTGGAGAGCCAATATGCGAGGGGGGGCGTGAAGGAGGAGTGGTTTACACCTGAGAATACAATGTCCCACCCATTATGCGTAATGACTCTGCATAATGAGCCATTCATTCAGGTGTGACACTGACTGAGCCAAGAATGAATGCAAGGACAAAAGATATATTTAGAAGACTTATATTGACCATTTAAGATTTTGCTTACATCTATCTTGTAAATAAGTTTTGCTATTTTATTAAAAAGGTTACAATTACAACAATAATTACAATTTCAACAATATTTCAAGTGTACTCTTTCTTTGTAAAAAAAATTATTATAGCCCTACATTTTATCATACGTATTCATTAGTTTGAATATAGCCAACATTGGAACAGCTAACATCTTAGTTGATGACTTTATTTTTGACAAAAATAGTATTATATATATATATATATATATACACACTACTGGTCAAAAGTTTTAGATCGGTAAGATTTTTTATGTTTTTAAAAGAAGTCTCTTCTGCTCACCAAGGCTGCATTTATTTGATAAAAAACAATAAAACAAAACAGTATTATTGTGAAATATTATGACAATTTAAAATGACTGTTTTCTATTTTAATATATTTTAAAGTGTAATTTATTCCTGTGATCAAAGCTGAATTTTCAGCATCATTACTCCAGTCTTCAGTGTCACATGATCCTTCAGAAATCATTCTGATATGAAATATTAGGGCATATAAATATTAATTTGCAGTTTAATACGTTGCTTATACAAAGACATTTTATTTCAACATATTTCAGTCGGTTTTTACTCATCTCAGTAGGCTATAGCAATGCATTTTAGTTTATTAAAGCAGTTTATTCTTTCACACACAGACACGCGATTCATATTATAGAAACGCGATTCATCTTTTTGCAGTTTACATAGGCCTACACTAACGTTATTCCATAACGTTATTTATTCCACATTAACACTTGAGAAAAGATAACTTAGCCTACTTCACTCCTCAGCGGGATCTATTGCTCCTCATATCAGCACTGTTCTGAGGAAACTTTTCTCCAGGATTATTAGGTAGGCTATATTATGCCTCACTCGCGGCGCGCTGTGTTTACAGCTGATGTGGGCGTTTCACAGGTCTGAAATGGTTCTCAGAATTTGCGTTTGAATAGCGCGCGCTCTCCGGGGCGTGGTCACATTACATTTGAATGAGCGCTAATGAGCTCGACTGGAATCGCTCTCTTTTAATACAGATTTCACAAGCTGAGAATATTTGTTTTTTATATAAATTACTTCATTTAAAAGAAGAGAATTCAAGCTTCATGCCTGTGTGTCTGTATGCCTGTTTGACTGAGTATTCGCTGAGTTACAGTTAATTTTCGGACGCGTTTCAGAATGGACTTAACTGACAGAGAGAAGGCAGAACTCGCATCATGTTTATTTTTCTTTATTTGGCAAAAAGCACAACACTTTGTTTTTATTGTGAGTATACACAAAAATAATACACATTTAACAGAATCGATTGATGTATGAAACTTGTTTGTAATATCAAAGTCAACAGAGCAAAATTAATCTCTTTTGAACTGATAAAAAAAAAAGCGAGCTGGTATCGCCGGCGATACAGCCGACCCCAGGGGGTTAATATAAATGGATATGAAAGCAGTATAGGGCATAATACAATAGCCTAAACATGGTGTAGAAACAAAATGTGGCCAAGAAGTATAAATATACATTGTTTCTATTTTGTATTTAAAAAGTTTGTGGTCCCTTTAAGAAATATCTCTCTTCTCGCGATACTATTCACTGGTTTCGGATGCGTGCACGCGACCAGAGAAGCATTTTCACTGTAGCCTACAGAAGAGCTCCATGTTGTTGTGCGTGCATCCATCTGATTCACTGCTTTATACTATCGTCTTTCTTGATGTATTTGGATCACACGTGTGACGAGTGAACCTCTTGGTGATTGGTAAAGGTATTCCAATTAGTTGTACCATATTTTGGTTTGTTATGGAGTAGGCTAATAGATTTAAATCTGACATATTGCGGTGCATTCCACTGTATTTCAGTGTGAATTGAGTTAACGTTACACATTTCATTCTTTATGAGTTGTATTTCTGTGGATTTGGCATTTATCCACGGTCTAAACTTGTAGTTGTGTGACATTTTATTCTACTGCAACTTCAAATTTACTGTTAATTGTTTTCCACAAAGTTTTTTTTTTTTACTAGTGAAATCAAATTTTTTTGTTCTGAAATCTCTTCAAACTCTTCAAGCTTTTTGTTAATTAGACTTTTATCTGTGTAATTGTGCTCCCATCGAACGCTGTTGGCCTACTTAGCAGCCAGCAGCCATATCACCCTGTAGCCCAAGACTGGTTGCCCACTGAAGCTAAGCAGGGCTGAGCCTGGTTAGTACCTGGATGGGAGACCTCCTGAGAAAAACCAGGTTGCTGCTGGAAGAGGTGTTAGTGAGGCCAGCAGGGGGCGCTCACCCTGTGGTCTGTGTGGGTCCTAACACCCCAGTGTAGTGACGGGGACACTATACTGCCAAAAGAGCACCGTCCTTCGGATGAGACGTTAAACCGAGGTCCTGACTCTCTGTGGTCATTAAAAATCCCAGGATGTCCTTCGAAAAAGAGTAGGGGTGTAACCCCGGCATCCTGGCCAAATTTGCCCCTTGGCCTCTGTCGATCATGGCCTCCTAATCATCCCCATATACTGATTGGCTTCATCACTCTGTCTCCTCTCCACCAGTAAGCTGGTGTGTGGTGGGCGTTCTGGCGCAATATGGCTGCCATCGCATCATCCAAGTGGATGCTGCACATTCGTGGTGGTTGAGGAGATTCCCCCCTTCTGTGTAAAGCGTTTTGAGGTCTCAGAAAAAGCGCTATATAAATGTAACAAATTATTATTATTATTATTATTACTTATTTAAAACAGCAGTCAGAGTAAAACCCCAGTTAGTTTGCTTCAGGTGTGTATTTCCTCCATTACACCCGCTTATAAAAGTAGGCAACATATTGCAAAAACACACTGATTAAAAACTTCACATTATATAAGGCACTTATATATTTTCACATGTAAAATAAAACGTATAAACACGTAAAAGTCTTCACCCGAATTGCGTCCCCAAAAAAACACTCCAAGGCTTTTTATACGAACCCTGTTCTGGGCCGCCTTCTAACTATGGGCTGTCATTATAGCACAGCCAATTCCCTTATAAGGTCAAACTCTGGACTTATCCTAGTCCTTTATTCACATACGCTTGCAGAAGCACATATTCAAAATATCTATTTTCTTTTCACACCTATTTTATGCCGCACACACACAGAAGCTTTATTTGCTACGTTTTTCTATCACAGCCTTTTGACCTTTCTCTAGTTTCACACATTTTCTATGTCTGAGGCAAACGATGTTCATAGTTCCCCTTTAAAGTTACATGTGGCCCTAACAACCTAAACATCAGGGCCGTGCACAGGGGGGTGGCCCGGTGGCTAGAGCCACTGCCCCTCTGCCCTCATCAACTGAGGTGCCCCTCTTCCCCACCCCCACCGCTCCGCTCAGAGCATTCCGCTGATTCCGCTAATCCGCTCCAGGTTTTCCAGCTCGCTCTGCAGCATCACTCGTATATGTGTCTGCGGCGCTCTCTTGAAACTGAGAGTGAACACGACAGTTCACGAAAGCTGTCGCATTAACAGGTATGCTATGCAAGACAGTGGTTGAATCTGCAAAATTAGTCATTTGCTATTTTTTATGTTTTATTTTTTATTTATGTCGGTAATGTTTTGCTCTTGGTCTTCTACTAGTGCTAATCCACATTCTTAGAATTAGCTGCTTGTCTAATCAAATCTGGCCATTGAAAAAGACATCCCAATCATAAAAGATGAGGTTATTAAGATCTTTCAGGACATGGTACCAAATAGAAAGGTTTTGCTCTAAAAGGAAAAGGTAGTCTAAATACCAATATGTAAAATGGTAAATAGTTTGTTATTTTCACCAATGTGTAATTGTGAATCATAAAAAATTAGGTTATCAAGATCTTTCAGGACATGGTACCAAATAAAAAAGTGTTGCTGTAAATGGAACAGATAAATATAAAAATGTAAAACAGAAAATAGTTTCTGTTATTATCAGCAATGTGTAATTATGATCAGGGGCGTCGGACTGGGGGTAAAACCAGTACTGATTACCAGGGCCCCAAGCGGAGAGAGGGCCCTTGAAAAGTCAGGAATTTTCATTTCCTAATTAAATTTCATAATGAATGTCAGATGAAATGTAAAGTTAGTGTATTGGCTGAATAACTTGGTTGATTGACTGACTGGTCCCACCTCTTGCTAATGCGCCAAATGGTTTAGTCCATCTGCACGCATTTTGTTTATGTTTGTTAGTTCAGCATCTGGAGGAGCGCAAACTTCTGCTGTAGTAATGTCTTTCTCAAAGAAAGCCAATTCAGACCACCAAAAAAGAAAGGAAAGACAGGAGAAGGAAAGAAAACAAAATGAGGGGAAACAATTGGTAACTGACTTCTTTTCAAAGAAAGGTGAGCACAAACAACACGAAATCTATAGTGCTAAACTGCTTGAATATCTCAGCGATCGTTTGTGCTAAAAAATCAACTGACACAACCCATTGAAAGAGCAGAACATACACTTTCAGATGATTATTTGGTTATACATGTAATCTGAGGTAAAGGCTAAATAAATAAACTGTACACTAACAATGTTGTTTGCATACAACACACCATTATAATAGCCTAAATTGAAACCAGTTTAATTTTAAATGAATAGGCTATAATATCTAAAATTAGCAATAATTAGCAAATTTATTAGCCTGACTACGTCAGACTTCGTACTTCCGCTCAATTTCAGTTCGCTTCTGTACTCAGTCTGAGATAGCGACCTATCTCCCAGTTTTCCTCCGGCCTCAAAACAGCCGGCCAATCAACGAACAGAGGGCGGGCTGAGAGCCGTAGACCCTGATTGTACCGTGGATGCGTAGATTTACTTCACATAATCTGCAAAAGCCGTTCACAGCCAGGTTCACTCCGGTATTTCGCTCGATGGTTTTGTTTTCGCATCATACATGTGTTTACAGTGGAAGTTAGATGCGGCTGAACAGGCACATAACACACGTCATAACCAAACGTTATGTGATTGGCTTACTGGTAACCAATGATTTTAAACTTCAGACAAGCGCCCCGCGAGAAAGAAAACGCTTTTCAATTATGCCCTTCCAGACTCTGTCTAGTACGAAGCAAAGCGAAGTAGCAGAGTTTGGTATTACCAGGCTAGAATTTTATAGCCTACATTGGGAGTTATATATACAAATTGAGGAACATGGGGAATTGGGGGCCCATCAGGACTGCCTATGCATAGGGCCCGGGATCTTGTGCTACGCCCCTGATTGTGATGTTCTATCAAAACATCTACAATGAAGTCTAAAATGTATTTGAGCGTGTGCTGTCTTCTCTTTTAATTGTATATTTTGTAATAACTGGATAATTTGTGTTAACAAGCAACTACCCCCTTAGTGCCCCTTTTTTTGGTTTAGGCCACTGCCCCTCAAAATGTCTGTGCACGGCCCTGCAGGGAGGGGTAGTTATGGGGAGACTGGGGTGCAGTTATGGGGAGACTGGGGTGCTGCTGACTCATCTGTTGTTAAGTCTGCTAAAAGGGGCATGGACAATGATTTAATATGAATATTTTGCTAAACGTTTCCCTGCACTGATCAAATGTTGATGAAATATAGGCTAACACTAGCCTGCAGCTAGCTAGCTTATTTCACTATGGACAACAGGGTAATACCACTCACAGACTAAAGGCTACCCACCTTTCTTGGTGAAAAACTGGGTTACAGACTGACACCCTTTCTTTTGTCTTTCCTCTCTCTCTTTTCTCTTTCCTTTTTTGAAAACCAGATTTTCTTTTACTATGCAACATTGTGGTCTCTGTGTTTCTGTCGCATCGACTGACTGTCTGCAACTAAACACGTCACTGATGAGTGCGCTAAGGCAGGACCAAACCATTTCATGCAGATACAGGGGGGTGGTCGGTCAATATGGATGTTTACTTTTTGGTCAATGGGGATATTTAACTTTTATTGCCAAAATAAGTCAAATCAAAGACATCATTCATTTTATTATTATTTGAAATATACTCAGTGATGATGTTTTATATAGTGTAAAATATAATACCTATTTGTTGGGGCCCCTGTCAGTCTTGGAATTGTCCTAACTTTTCCCCCCATTCCTCTGCCAAACTACACTAGTTTTAGCAATAGTTCTGTGATTATACAACATGCTTGTTGTATCAGATTTAGCTGCCGCTAGGGGTGTAAGCTTCCCCCAATAGATCCCATACAATTGTTAAATTAGCTACAGCAACACGCTTGTTGCAACGTGTCCTTGCTTGCTCCAGCTTGGGGTGATGCTTCCCCCATAAGATTGGATCTACAGTGCTCAACATATGACGCTAACACCATGATGTAACCATTCTTATATATATATATATATATATATATATATATTTTTTTTTTTTTTTTTTTTTTTTTTTTTTTTTTTTGGTTTCTACAGAAGTAAACTACAACCAAGTATAACAAGGTTATGATGTCATTGACAGATAACTTGTCTAGTGATTGGAATTTATTCAAACCTACATATTTGTGACTAAATATAGCCAAGCATCAGCATCACGCTTGTTATGAGACTGCAATCAGTTTTACAGAAAAGAAAGCGTAAACGTAAGTTCTACCAAAAAGACTGCCACGTCATTAACCCTCTGGGGTCTGAGGCGTTTTTGGGGTCCTTGAGATGTTCTGACATGCCCTGACATTTGTGCTTTTTTCAGTTGCTTATAAACATATTAATGGCAAAGGTATAATTACACTCTATTTAGCACAAACAGGGCTACCATAATATGTGAGCAACATGCATGTACATGTTTGTATTTTTGAGAGAATAATGTTTATGCATGGTTATTGAAAAAAACTAAAAACTAAAGTTTCTGAAATAAGGCCACAAAACACATACTAAATATGTGACAATACGACTTTTGACTAATTGATGTCATTGCCTAGAGTTTTTTCTTCAAAATGATGTGAAAATCATCCTGCCCTTATCATTCACATAACACAATACATTGATTTAAATCTTGTAAAACACTTTTTGTTTGTAAAGGCAATATGCGCAAGGGGCGTCAACCATTCAACAGCATCATGCATATGTAGTGGTTCACACTTGAGGAGAAAATGGGGCCCGCATACTTAATGAGCCATTCATTCAGGTGTGTCACCTATAGCCACAAGAAAGAATGCAAGAGAAATATATATATATATATATATATATATATATATATATATATATATATATATATATATATATATATATATTCTACCAAATTGGTTCACAGTTGGAAGCATGTCAATTTTTTATTTTATTTTATTTTTCACAAATTTTGCTTGCAAATTGTATAATATCCAAGGAAAACATGTCTAGTAATTGTGCAGTTAATTCTCATACTGTATTTTCAGTATTGGAATATGTATCCTCTCCCCAAATTTTTCAATAATAAAACACAATAAAAATTATTTAAAGAAAAGGCTTATATTTACCTTTTAAAATTTGTTTACATCTACCTTGTAAATATATATTTTTTTATTAAAAAGGTTACAATTACAACAACAATTGAAGTGTAATCTTTCTTTGTAAAAACTAAAGTATACATTTTATCATACATATTTCAAAGTTAAGGATTCATTACTTCGAATATAGCCTACATTGACAAAACATAGGCTACTATATTTAACATATTAGCAAAAATTGGCAAACAAAAGCTTATTTGAGGTGGCAGATATTTTACAGTAAAAATGTGTAATCTATCCAAAACTAATCAACGTAATGTTGTCTTTCATTTGTCTGTAAGGAATATAAATGTTAATTTGCAGTTTAATACGTTGCTTATACAAATACATTTTATTTCAACATATTTCAGTCGATTTTTATAGCAAAATAGTTTGCTAAAAGCAGATCATTCATTCACACACAGAAACGCAATTCAAATTTAAACTGTCTTTTTGCGAGTTGTGGTAAACAGCGCATCTCTGCGTTCATTCATTCACACAGAAACGCGATTTACTTGAGAATGAAAAAAAACGTACTACAGTATTCCATCCGTTGCTCCTCGAAATACCAGCACTTCTGAGGTAAGTTTTCCATTATTATTATTCCTCACAGCGCTGCGAGACAGTGTAGACAAGTACACTTATCTGAATAAACTTGATGTGTTTTCTCGAGCTGATATGGGGGCGTTCACAGTTTGTATGGGATCGTCTCAGTAATTTGCATTTGAATAGCGCGCGCTCTCCGTGGACGAGGCCGATTAAAACGTAATGAGCTGAGATGAGCTCGACTGGAATCGCTCTCTTTTAATACAGATTTCACAAGATGAGAATATTTGTTTTTTATATAAATTACTTCATTTAAAAGAAGAGAATTCAAGCGTCATGCCTGTGTGTCTGTATGCCTGTTTGACTGAGTATTCGCTGAGTTATTGTTCATTTTCGGACGCGTTTCAGAATGGACTTCACTGGCAGAGAGAAGGCAGAACTCGCTTCGTGTTTATTTTTCTTTATTTGGCAAAAAGCACAACACTTTTTTTTTATTGTGAGTGTACACAAAAATAATACACATTTAACAGAATCGATTGATGTATGAAACTCCTATGGAAAATCAAAGTCAACAGAGTATTTATGAGTTTCTTTTACACTGATTAAAAAAAAGCGAGCTGGTATCGCCGGCGATACAGCCGACCTCAGGGGGTTAATTTATAATCCATCCATCCATCTTCTTCCGCTTATCCGGGGCCGGGTCTCGGGGGCAGCAGTCTAAGCAGGGATGCCCAGACTTCCCTCTCCCTAGACACTTCATCCAGCTCTTCCGGTGGGACATGCCCGGAACACCTTCCCGGGAAGGCGTCCAGGAGGCATCCGGAAAAGATGCCCGAGCCACCTCAGCTGGTCCCTCTCGGTGTGGAGGAGCAGCGGCTCTACTCTGAGCTCCTCCAGAGTGACCGAGCTTCTCACCCTATCTCTAAGGGATCGCCCAGCCATCCTGCGGTGAAAGCTCATTTTGGCCGCCTGTATCCGGGATCTTGTCCTTTCGGTCATGACCCACAGCTCATGACCATAGGTGAGAGTAGGAACATAGATTGACCGGTAAATCGAGCACAACAGACTGGCACATCGACCGCATTAGTGCAGAATCTGCACCGATCCGCCTGTCAATCTCCCGTTCCATCCTTCCCTCACTCGTGAACAAGACCCCAAGATACTTGAACTCCTCCACTTGAGACAGGAACTCTCCACCAACCTGAAGTGGGCAAGCCACCCTTTTCCGACTGAGAACCATGACCTCGGATTTGGAGGCGCTGATTCTCATCCCAGCCGCTTCACACTCGATTGCAAACCGTCCCAGTGCATGCTGAAGGTCCTGGTCTGATGGGGCCAGCATGACAACATCATCCGAAAAGAGCAGAGATGAAATCGTGTGGTCCCCAAACCTGACACCCTCCGGCCCCTGGCTGCGCCTAGAAATTCTGTCCATAAAAATTATGAACAGAACCGGCCATTTTTCATTTATAATCTTGCTCAGCCAATCACAGGTTGACATCAAATATAAAAAGACCAAACCTATTTAGCTGTCTAGTGAAGTTCCCCTCCATCCTCCCCACCACCACCAGGATGGCTCCCGTCCACTCATCCGAGGGTAGGCTCCGCCCCTGCCTCTATCATCAGGCAGGACCGACCAGTTAACTTCAAGACCTGGACGAGGGGACGGGGCCTATGCCAAAGAACTTTGAGACGGAGCTTGTCGAGGGTTTACTTACTTATTTTGTCTGTAAATCATTTAACAAAATTAAATTCATTCATACGAGAATCCTCCCGAGTCTTTTTGGTAGAAACAAAGGAGATAATGATCAGGGATGGGAACCGTAAAAATGCCAGATGATGAGAATTTTTATAATAAATAGATTTCTCTTTACAGTGAGGTGTATGTGGGCTGTGCTTTCAGTGTGACATTACATGATTTCCGTAGTGTTTTCATAGCTGTGATCTCACTGTTGAGGTCTGGAAACATGTTTCTGCTGAGTGTGAGAACTCACAGTTTGACCACAATAGAGCCGTGATCATCTCTGAACCCAGTTGATGAATTTAAAGACAGCCCTTCTGCTGGTTCTGGCATCGGTCCAGAGAGTTGGCGATCTGTCTTATCTGCTCTTTCAGTGGACGCATCGTGCCTCGAGTTTGGGCCTAATCTCCAGTCATCCTTAGACCAAGACGAGGCTATTTGCCGAAGGTGCTTTCCACACCCTTTAGAGAACAAGTCATCTCATTGGAAAGTGGACAAATTTAATCTTAACCCAAGTTTAACCCTTGTAATCTTGGGCTTGCAGTGCCCTATATGCTGAAAGGGTCCCAAAGAAGAGATCAGTGCCCTATAGGGGTGAGGGCCCACTCCACCAGGGGAATGGCCTCCTCTTGGGCTGGCAGTGCCCTATAGGGGTGAGGGCCCACTTCACCAGGGGAATGGCCTCCTCTTGGACTGGCAGTGCCCTATAGGGGTGAGGGCCCACTCCACCAGGGGAATGGCCTCCTCTTGGGCTGGCAGTGCCCTATAGGGGTGAGGGCCCACTCCACCGGGGGAATGGCCTCCTCTTGGGCTTGAAGTGCCCTATAGGGGTGAGGGCCCACTCCACCAGGGGAATGGCCTCCTCTTGGACTGGCAGTGCCCTATAGGGGTGAGGGCCCACTCCACCAAGGGAATGGCCTCCTCTTGGGCTTGAAGTGCCCTATAGGGGTGAGGGCCCACTCCACCAGGGGAATGGCCTCCTCTTGGACTGGCAGTGCCCTATAGGGGTGAGGGCCCACTCCACCAGGGGAATGGCCTCCTCTTGGACTGGCAGTGCCCTATAGGGGTGAGGGCCCACTCCACCAGGGGAATGGCCTCCTCTTGGGCTGGCAGTGCCCTATAGGGGTGAGGGCCCACTCCAACAGGGGAATGGCCTCCTCTTGGGCTGGCAGTGCCCTATAGGGGTGAGGGCCCACTCCACCAGGGGAATGGCCTCCTCTTGGGCTGGCAGTGCCCTATAGGGGTGAGGGCCCACTCCAACAGGGGAATGGCCTCCTCTTGGGCTTGAAGTGCCCTATAGGGGTGAGGGCCCACTCCACCAGGGGAATGGCCTCCTCTTCAGCCACAGCTTTAGATGAAGTGGCTGGTGTCCGTCACTAATGCTCAGTCATCACTTAACACTGCTTCAGTGGAGTTTACTCGACAACATTTTCCACTAAAAACAGACAACCTTTTATGCGTTTTGGGCGTTTATTTACGGCGTATATTTATGGGCATTTGTTTACGTTATTTTCAAAGTTCACGTTTTAAAAAATTATACCGCTCTCTTCTCCATGTAAACTACAAAGACATGAATCTGTGAAAACAGTGATGTCATGCGCATTGTCTGTTCTCGTGTTCTTTCTGATCTAATGTTTTCTAGCATTATACCTGAGGGAGTGTCAATGTTATTTAGTTTTGAATGCATTTCTTATTTTTCTTCAACTTACTCTAGGTTCATCGCATTTTTTTATTCAGCGCCACAAGAACAGTACATGGTCAAATGGTGATATTGTTAACAACATTAGCTGACAAGAAAAAAAAAATAATAATAATTTCTGTATTAAGTAATCTCAAGTAAATACAATGATAAAACTTGTATTTTGATCAATCAAATGCCATTTCATGACATGCAACAGTGTCGTTATTAAAGCGCTTGACTTTATAACGTAACTATAGCTGGTAATAAGCTGTTATTACTGTAATAAGCACATACGACCTTCTCTATTAATCACTTTTACCCTATTTTATCCAGTCTAAAGAACTCCATCATTCCCCTCTGTTCAACAAAAGCACTGCCCACTTATAAGATTATGAAACAACAAAACTTCCAAGAACTCATTTATGTATTTATTTATTTTATGTGTTTATGTGTCTGTATATGTTAATGTATCAAGCCTTTTTAAACCATCTTACACACATGTTGGTGCTGTCCCGCTTGTTGCGGAAATGATCTATTTAGTGGTGAGACTGCAATGAAAAGCAAACCCACTTGTCTTTGAAGTACTTCATTCTTGCAAGAAGGCCATTCACACACAAACTTCAGAGTTTTCTGCTGCCTTTTTTACATCCCTCACACCTCACTCTGCTGTGTTCCTGTTATGGTCATTCAGAAGATCTGTATCATATAGTGGTTAACCCTCTGAGGTCGAGAAACGCGCCGACGCGTTTTGCTGGATTTTTTTCACATAGCAGCAACATAAACGTAAATTACTCCGTCATTTATGGTTATACAGAAAAAAGAAATATAAAAAAATAATCTGTGATATTTCTACTTTTGTATGTGTCCACTTACAATCAAATCAAAACATTGTGCTTTTGTAAAATAAAGAAAATAAACAGGGTGTGCGTTCTGCCTCTCCGTCGCGGTGAACTTTTTTTTCTTGAGCACGTCTATAAACTGAAACAAAACTCAGCGAATACTTGTCACACATTTATGAGCCATATACCTTTATACACATTTAAGTGTGTACTTTTAAATGATCGGATTCAAACTGAAAACAAATATTCTCTGTTTAAGTAATTTGTATAAAACCAACAGGATGTCCAGTATCTCGCACTCGCGCAAAAGTGATTCACATGCAAATCTCCACATGGAACGCGAACGCCCTCGTTACCTCAAACACAAAACACCAAAACAGTTCACAAGTCTCTGCTTTTCGTCGAGTTTGGAAGACACGTCTGAGCTTACATTGGATTTACCCCCAGAAGAAGAAGAACGCGATTTGAAGACAAGAAAGATGTAAGGTAAGAAATTCTTACTTATTAGTTTATGGTATTGTTGCATAAACTTCACATTGCAGTTGAACTGTTGCTAGATATATGGTGAATATTATACTATTTAGACCCGTGTTTACTGTTAAATACTGTTTGTGGATATCTGTTCAAACATAGATATGTATAACCATAATGTTTAATATTTTGGAGCGCGATGGCGTTTGAATGTATCATATTTTGGAGCGCGCTGTGGGTTTGAATGTATCATATTTTGGAGCGCGATCGCGTTTGAATGTATCATATTTTGGAGCGCGATCGCGTTTGAAAGGAAAAATGCACCAAACATTAGGCTTTATGTTTTTACTATTATCTCATTTCATATCATCATAACGAATGGAAACATTTGAAGTAACATATGATAATCAATATATTTTTCTCTAGCATAGTTGTTCTTGAAATCTTTTGGAAGATTTAATTTATTGTTATTATTATTTTATGCAGCACTGCGTAGCCTATGCTTACAAGGCACAACAAACCTGGTGTTCATTATATATTGTTGGAAACGTGTGTGTGTGTGTTCTGTGAATTTTAAAAAGAAATTTTAACCAGAAAAATCTGAAATCTATTCCCAAAATCGTGCAGCCCTATAGTTTCTCTTGATATCAGTATGTTCACAGTTTTTTCTTTTTTTTCTTTTTCTTTCAGGGACCAGATGCAACTGAGTCCTGCTGACTTCAACATTCACATGAGTCTCTGAACATGGTAAAGTGAAAATCAAACACCTTGGAAATGAAAGGTATGTACAATGTTTTTAGGAATGGCACAAAGGTCTCTGTCTTTGGATCATTGTTTTCAATGTGCTCTTTTGTCATTTGTTGTGTATTTTTGGATTATGTTGTGTTGTAAATAAATCCAAACAATCTAAAAGCCATTATTTTTTAAATCTCCTCATTCTTTGTGCAAGGTTGCTCTGAATGACAGGGCCTGATCGCTCCTAATAGGGCAGTTAGGGGAGTGTCTTTGTCTTTCTCAGGTGTTGAAGGCTTACATATTCATGAGATGATCACGCCTTTTCGCATAAGGCTTTTTCACACAAAACACGTCTTAGAAATTTAAAATCAATATATTGTCTTATCTGAATGAGCAGTCAGGGTGATTTTCACATAGTTTTGGAGCAAATATTCTAGGCTACGTCATACAATTTTTAAAAGTCTTGTGAAGAAATAATCAGTATGGGTTTCATGGCCTTATTTCAGTGAGAATTTTTTTTTTGTATTTTCACAAACCACGCATAAATGTCATTATCTCAAAACTACAAACTTTTACACACATGCTGCTGATATATTATTGTAGCAGAGTTTGTGCTGAATACAGTGTAATCAGACTTTAGCCATGAAAATGTCACAAGTAACAGAAAAAAACACAAATGTCAGAGCATGTCAGAACACCTCCAGGGCCCAGAAAACAGCTCAGACCTCAGAGGGTTAAAGTAGGATTTGGCAGGTAGGGGAACTGAAAGATTATGTGTATTTTCAGTCTGTCTGTGTCTGCAAAGGTGTGTGCCAAATGGCCCATACAGATGAATGGCCCATAGAAACTGATTGGTGTGAATGAATAAAAAGAATCAGCATTGCTCAGAGTGGATTAGCAAGTTAGATCGATCTCCTGTGGGAGGTCCTAACAGTTTTCCTTTGTTTGTAGCCCTTTTGTCTTCATGTATAAAGTTCTGTCTCAGACACAGAACGTTGGGTTAAGATTGTTGAAGGGCGACATGCTAACGTCGCTGCTGAAGGACTGCTACACTACAAACCTTCAATAAATTCTTCTCCCCACAAGAACTCTGGTCAAGCTTACTTATTTTATGTATTGGAGAAATCTAATACATTGGCGAGCCACCCAAACGACTGCTCGGCCAAATACACCAAAATCTAACAAACCCTCAAATTTTGTGCATGCAACAGGGAAAATGACTGATGACACCGTGGGACAACATATTGAGTATCGTGGTATAGAAATACTTTTTGGGACAAGTAAAATGGCCCCTGTTATGATTGGTTAATGTCATTGCATGTTTTGAAAACATTCATATGTAACTATCATTTACAGACAAAGCATTAGGAAATTATTCTCTTAAATAATTGTATTAAGTTGCTGCTTCATGTTTCAACAAAAATTTCTTCACAAACTGTACATTACATTATGCCTCGTTTACAAAACAATCTGCAGTAAATTCAAACTTGAATTAAATAGTTAACTCATTTCATTTGCTATTCATAAGCAAATTGTTTACAAAAAAAAAACGTGTGACTTCGAGACACATGCACACGCACACACACACATATCAAGAATCAGTGTACGAGTCTTAAATAACAGTGACAATCAACAAAATATTCAGATAAACATCTTGGACCGTCACAAAACAAGCTACTAAAAAAAATCACAAGAACTACCGCAAAAATGTTTAATTCTAAGACGTTGCATCTGCATAATTTATTCATGCCGCAATGCATGCTGGGAGTCATGCATGAGTTTTGTTTGGTGGTTCCCATCATGCACTGCAACATTAGGCTTTATGATTATTTCACCAGTGATGTCTGTGACACAAAGTAATTGTAGTCTGACTACAAGTATATTAAAATGTAATGTAATCTAATTACAAGTACTATTTATTTGGAATCTGATTATTTAATCCAGATTACATGAACCAGTTCCTACCCCGGGTTTACATCCAACACTCAACACATTACAGGGGAGTTTTGTAGAGGAAAGTTGAGTGTCACTCAGAGTCAAGACCATTCAAGACCACAGAGCAAAATCCTCAGTGTTAAAGTACACAGTTCAGAGTCTATATGAGCCCAATCTACAGAGAGGACAAAGTTACACTGGTATAGTGTCACTATATAGCAACAGATTTAAACACTCGGTTGGTCAGATGAGAGGAAGTTAATAACCACAGGAGGAGCTGAAGATGTTTAAAGGAAGAGCTGTAACTATTTATAATGAAGAGGAAGACTGACAGAAACAGAAAATGGCTGATAAGTGTGATCTGTGTCTGCTGGGACTGATCATTCTCTCTTCACTTCTCACAGGTAAAGAAATCTGTATTTTCTCTAAAGACATTTAGTGGAATTAGTCTGGAAAGAGTTCATTTGAACATGCTCAGTTTATTCTTGCACACATTCACGTTGTGATCTCAGAGTTGTGTATTGATACACACAGATCATACTGTATTATTCCTGATACTGGACATAGTGTCACTCAAACATCTGATGATGAAGAATTATCTTCATATTAAGAGTGTGTCAGTGATTTGAACAGATCTCTGATAAAGACTAATAGTTTATTCTGGAGAGTGTGTTGTTTGCTTTAAGTCAGGAAAAATACTATGATTTAAAACTTCTGCTTTTTATGCTGGTGTGTTTTATGTTTCATTTATTAATATATATCATAATGATCACTGAGATATACTGTGTTTCAGGAACCAGTGGAGATGATCATGTGTTCATCAGTTCTGGTGAAAATGTCTCTCTGTCCTGTAATAAAACTCTTTCTGACTGCAAATCAACTATATGGGTCTACAATAGCAGACGTTCAGCAGTTGACCTGATTACTGGAGGGATAAAGAATAAAGACACAGAGAGACATGAGAGACTGAGTCTGGAGTCTGACTGCTCTCTGAACATCAAGAACGTCACAGAAGAAGATTATGGATTATACACCTGCAGACAATCTGTGAATGGAGAACAACAAGGACCTGATGCACTTGTTTTTCTGAATGTTCTTCATGGTAAGTTTATGATTATGTGGTCAATTTAAAAAGGGCAGATTCTCCTTTAAACTCAGATGATGATTGAAGAGTCTGTGATTTGTGTCTTGTGTTCAGTTTCAGTGTCTTCATCATCATCTTCATCATCATCATCTTCATCATCTTCATCCTCACAGACTGAGATCAGTCCAGGCCGCTCTGTGACTCTCTCCTGTCAGTTGTATACATATACTGTATTCTCCTGTGATGATTTGGTCAGTTCTGAGGGAGTTGAGCTGTTGTGGGTGAATCAGGCTGGTGTTGATCTGAAGACAGACTCCAGATATCAGATATTATCATCATCAGATCAAGATCAA
Source organism: Leuciscus idus (assembly GCA_021554675.1). Lineage (NCBI taxonomy): Eukaryota > Metazoa > Chordata > Actinopteri > Cypriniformes > Leuciscidae > Leuciscus > Leuciscus idus. The sequence goes on along the minus strand of CM038621.1, from coordinate 55,616,630 downwards.
TATCGCTGTATCATCCTCACACTGACTACAACACTCCTGAATGAAGATGACAACAGAGAGTGGAGATGTCAGGTTACTCACAGAGATCAACTGGAGACCTCAGTCAGATACACTGTCAAGTATTCAGGTGAGAAAACACTCTTTTCTGACAGATTTGTGAAAACTTCCACAGATTGGCTCTACTCTTTCTGATGGCTTCATACGTTTTGGAGTTGTAAAATATTAGTGGTCAAAGTCATAAACTGCATAACAATCCTTATAATTCCCAATATTGGCCTCCTACATGGGTCATACATGATATATTGCATAAATCAGACGAGTGTATTAAAGCCTAGTATGACCCATGTAGGAGGTCGGGTTTAGGAATTATAAGGCTTATGTCCTTCATTCAAGCTGAAGGACTATTTGCAGAAGCTCAACTGTGTTTCACTCTCATATAAACCAGGAATAGATTATACAGTAACACATTAATACAGTTATACAGTAATACAGTACAGTCTCTTCTCAACTACTGCCACTGTAAACTGTGATGATGAACACAAACTGCAGGTCATGATCGAAATGAACATATGATGTTAATGTCCTACAGATGATGCGTCTGAACATTCATCTTCTGCAGCTCCAGTCACTTCACCAACACTGATTCCAGTCAGAAGCTCAAACTCTGAGAAGACATCAAGCCAAACTACAGCAGCAGCTCCTACACAAGGTTCATGATCACTATATAAATAGATGTATTTTTGGTCAATGGCGATAGTCATTCTCCTCCTGACAGCTTGAGAGTGAAGTAAGAAGATAATAGATGACAGACTCGTGCACATATTCATCATTTCTGTGATGTGAAGCTCCAGTATTATGTGATGATGATGTTGTGTATATGTGGCATTATGTGTTGAACTGAACTAACAGACGTGATCCACAGATCCAGCTGATACAGCATCAGAAACTGAAGTCAGTGTGACTGCTGGATCATTATACAGAGGTACGACACGTTCATTTATACTGACAGCTTTATAACATTAAACTATCAGTCAGTCTGTAAATGCTTCATCAATAACTGTTGATAGTTGAATACCCTTGACTTCAGTCATGTACAGTTTCTCTTCTTCTCCTCTCATGTTTCCTGCAGTGATTGTGATTATTGTTGAGATCGCAGTGTTTGCTGCTCCTACTGTGATTCTTCTTCAGATCATCTGTGCAAGAAGAGCTGGTGAGTTTTGAGCCGCACACAATCTGATGATTCACACTCATCTGATCTGGAACAATCTGCAATCATGATAAAAACACATACGAGAGGTCAGTCAATGCTTTTATTTTGCAGGGAGGAAGGACTCGAAGCACCCAGAGGAAATAGAGATGCCGACAATATTAGAATAAAATACTGATGAGTTTAGAGCCAATCTGCAGCAATATTTACAATAGCAAAAACTTACAGAGGATTGTTCATTGTTTTATTTTCTTCTTCTCAGAAAACAGAGAAAAACTCTGAGCGCTTATAGTGACATAATCAAGTTTAGATTAAAATGTTTTTTTACATATTAAAAGCCAGATTTATTTTCATTTATATGGATTTTATGGATATATTTGCCTACAGTGTTGAAAGTCATTCTCTTGCGCTTCATATGTAAACTGCTTTAAATATAATATTAATACAGTAATGGACAGACTCAGACTGTATAATCTCTCTCTGTTCTGTGTGATGGAGCTGATTTGAGGATTCTTGGATCTTGTCTGTTCATTCCTGTTTTTAGCATCTTTTTTTCATTTTGAATGATTTCTATAATTTTCTTAATAAAACCTCTGCAGTTGTGTTTAATAAGTGCTTGATAAGAGAGCCAGTGGTTGTTCTGTAGTCGAGTCAAGTCATTGAGAGCATCACAATAGTCCAGGAAACTGCTAAAATAAAGAAGGGAGACTAACAGCAGAAATACTCTCATGTGCAAAATATATCCTTCAGAGCTAATATCCATCGTTCAGAGCAGGTGTGTCTTCTCAGACATGTTTCACACACACGTTACACAACCCTTCACTGTGGGATTGTGTAACTATACAGTAACTCTAGCAGGGTTTCAACACTCAGTTGTTCAGATGAGAGGAAGTTACACAACCACAGGAGGGGCTGGTGAAATCTCTAACTAGATAGGCAAGGCAAGGCAAGGCAAGGCAAGTTTATTTATATAGCACATTTCATACACAATGGCAATTCAAAGTGCTTTACATAGAAGAAATTAAAATAATAAAAAGAAATAAGAATAATTAAAACAGTTTAGAAAAATAAAATGAAATACAGTACAGTACAGTCGGACGAACAGTGGCACAGTGCTCATTCAGTAAATGCACAGCTAAACAGAAGTGTTTTGAGTCTGGATTTGAAAGTGACTACTGTAGGAGCACATCTGATCTCTTCTGGAACCTGTTTCCAGCTGTGGCTGGCATAATAGCTAAAAGCAGACTCACCATGCTTAGAGTGAACCCTTGGTATTTCTAGCTGATGTTACGATTTCCTGATTGGTCTAGGGGAGGAATGAAACAGTAAAAATGGATGGTGGTGAAATGAATGTGCAACAGCATGAAGCCACCCCGTCTCCAGACCCAGAGTTGTTTCACAATAACCACATAGTGATCTCATTCAAGAAAGTAGTTTTATTTACAAATTAGGCAAAAGAAAAAAAAAAAGAGAGGTATCAAGTTCAGAAGGGGGTATAGCCAAAACAACAAACTTAAATCAATCTTATGATCCTAATGATCTGAGTGATCTGTTGGGTTTATATTCAGTGAGCATATCTGCAATGTATTGAGGTCCTAGGCCATTGAATGATTTATATACCAGTAATAATACTTTAAAATCAATCCTAAATCTAACTGGGAGCCAGTGTAAAGACCTGAGGACTGGTGTGATATGTGCATATGTTCTGGTTCTGCTCAGCGTTCTGTATGAGCTGACACTGTCTTATGGTCTTTTTGGGAAGGCCAGTGAGGAGTCCATTACAATAATCCACCCTGCTGGTGATGAAAGCATGCACAAGTTTCTCCAAGTCTTGTCTGGAAACAAAGCATCTAATTCTTGCAATATTTTTCAGATGATAGTATGCTGATTTAGTTATTGCTTTGACATGACTACTGAAACTAAGGTCTGACTCTAGTGTCACACCAAGATTCCTGACTTGATTTTTAGTTGTTTGACCCCTAGAGTGAAGGTATGCGTTCACCTTGAGAACTTAATCTTTGTTTCCAAATGCTATGACTTCAGTTTTGTCTTTGTTTAACTGAAGAAAGTTTTGACACATCCAACTGTCAACTTCATCAATGCATTGGCACAGGGAGTCAATGGGGCTGTAGTCGTTAGGCGATAGGGCTAAGTACAGCTGTGTGTCGTCTGCATAGCTGTGGTAAGCAATTTGGTTCTTTCTCATTATTTGGCTCATTGGGAGCATATACAGGTTGAACAGGAGTGGAGCAAGAATTGAGCCTTGAGGGACTCCGCATGTCATGGATGTCCACTCAGACTTATGGTCTCCTATACTAACATAATAACCTCTCCCATCTAAGTATGACCTGAACCATTTTAGGACTATCCCAGAAAGTCCCACCCAGTTTTCCAGCCTGTCAAGAAGTATGTTATGATCGACAGTGTCAAATGCAGCACTGAGGTCGAGTAGTACCAGCACTGATAATTTTCCTGAATCAGTATTTAAGCGAATATGGTTTATTATCTTTATGAGCGCTGTCTCTGTGCTGTGATGCGGTCGGAAACCAGATTGAAAATTGTCAAAGTATCCATTCGAGCTTAAGAATTTGTTCAGCTGATTGAAGATAACTTTTTCAATGATCTTGCCTATGAAAGGAAGATTTGAGATCGGTCTATAGTTGCTTAATATGGTCTTATCCAGATTGCTCTTTTTCAGGAGGGGCTTGACAACTGCAGTTTTCAGGGAGTTTGGAAAACTCCCAGAGAGAAGTGAGGCATTTACCACTTCTAGAAGATCTGCTTCTAAACTGTTTAACACACTTTTGAAAAAAGATGTGGGAAGTGTGTCAAGGGCGCATGTTGATGTTTTAAGGTGTTGTACGGTTTCTACCAAAATTTTGCTATCAATTTTTTTGAAATCAGACAAAGTTACTACTTTCTCAGGTGGTCTGATCTGTCTGACCCCAGCGCAACTCAAGGATGTGCTGATCACCTTTCTGATATTATTGATTTTGTCAGAGAAGAAAGAAGCAAACTCACTGCACTTGCTGTTTGAGAGCATTTCACTGGGAATCTGGCTTGGGGGGTTTGTCAGTCTCTCTACAGTAGCAAAAAGAGTGCGTGTGTTATTTAAATTGCAGTTTATAATATTTGAGAAGAAAGTCTGTCTAGATTTGCCTAGTTCCATATTGAAAGCATGAAGGCTGTCTTTGTAGATGTTATAATGGACTACAAGCTTTGTCTTCCGCCACATGCGCTCTGCTTTTCTGCATTGTCTTTTCATATTTTGCACTGCTGCTGAGTGAGATACAACAAACTGCGTTGGTGCTTCAAAGCTTTTGACACAGTGCTCAACTTCGCCATTTGATGGTCAATAATTCCTACACCAACTGTGTCATTCAACACATGTTTTGTTCATTGGGATGTCATTGTAAGGTTTATTTGTATATTTAATGAGCATATTTGTCATTAGCAAGAAGGCAGGCCAAATTTCACTGTATTGCACAATTCAAGGACAATAAAGACTTTCTGTTCATCATTGTTACTCATCTTCTAAAAACAATGTTTAATACGCCAATAAATTGGGCCTATGTGATTTTTCCAATATTATGAAGCTGCTACCCAGAGTCCAAGTAAATATTTGCGTTCCCTGCTTAATGCATGTGCCAAAAAAATTGTGTTCTCTGACTAACAAATTACACAGTAGTTATGTTTTTGAGCAGGGGTGTAATTGAAAGAAAATTACTGATGGAAGGGATACAAGTGCATAGGGATATATTATCTTCTGAAAAATATTATATGATATTATATTGCTACAATGTTTTTTTTTTTATTCAAATTCCAATTTTTCTTTCAGTTCAACCTATAATGGTCTAATTAACATTATACCATGCTAACATTACAAAACCTTTTGTATTTTGAATGCGAAGCAAAACTCAAATAAGAATAGACAAAACACCAATAATAAACAATTCTGTACTTTATTTAACGATCACCTAAACCTCATCTTGCTGTAAACAGGACAAAGCAAAGAAGAAAGGAAGAAAGAATTGTGTTAGTGACTTTACTTTTCGTCTTTAATTGCATTAAAAAAACTCCTCATTTATAAGTCGCTTTGGATAAAAGCGTCTGCTAAATGAATAAATGTAATTGTAACCCAGGTTAAGATCCATCAATATATATATATATATATATATATATATATATATATATATATATACAGGGTGCGATTTGCCGGGGGGGATGCGTGGGATTTCCCCCTTTCTGGTCAATGTATCCCTGCCTCTGCTTAATTATTTTTATCCCCGGTGGGGATAAATTTATCCCCCCCTCAAAGTGATCAGTGCTACTACACTAGTGGCGAGGCGGATCACAAAACTTATCACGGATCCGTGGTTTGATTAAAATCCTTTTTATTTTAAAATGCGCTACTTTGACTGGCTCCGCAGCCTCTCTGTAACCACCACTCTGCAGACTTGCTCAATGTCCCGCCCACGGCGCTATATGATTGGTTACACCTCACGAGTAATAGCCTATCAACACTTGCGAGACGGTTGCAGGTCTTTTTTTACGCTGCATATGCAGCATATTACTGAAGCGGGAATAAACATCACAATCTGATTATCTGTTTCTATGATGACAAGCAGAGTTAGTGCTGAAGTTGCACATACGGTGTTTTACTCAACTGAGGCTAAGCAAAGGTTTTTTGATTACTCACTCACTCTTGAGTGTCTGGCGTGAGTGATTTCAATGTTAAGTCAATGTAAAGACGCGTTTACGCGCGTCTAGAGGTCCTGCGGCGCGATGCGTGTCGCGCGGCGCGGTAGACGCGAAGCCCGAATGAGGCGAATTGACTTTGTCGGCCCGGCCCGACACATTAACTGTATGTTATGAGCCCGAGCCCAATTTAAACCCAGGGGTGGCGCCAGGGAAGTTGAGATGAAGCAAAGATGAAGTTGACGATCGCCATTTCCGTAGTGAATGCGCATATATGGAGAAATGCATGGATTACATCAGAGTGTTGCCTATTTCTTTTCGTTTTGAATTGTTTCGTTTAAAGACATTTCAAGCGTTCTTTAGATATATTTCTTAATATTCTCTTTGAGGCATACACTTAGTTTCGGTTAATTTATGATGAGATCCGCTCAAGTTATCGTGCAGTGCAAGTAACCGCGGCGGCGCCTCTGATTATAGCCTTTGTCTGCTATATTTGCTTCTTATTTATTAAATACACGCAATTCGTTGATGAAAAATGTATTAAAATTAAGATACAATTTATACAGAACGAAATTCACTTTAAAGAAAGGCTTTCTACAAAACAAAACTTAATGAAATAGTCAAAATCATGTCTAACCCACTCCAAGTCTCCCGATATATACTGCACATCCTATCTTACTCGTGCTGCTGTTCACTTTTCATAAATCAACATAGATGGAAAAAAATAACAATAATATTTTAACAAATATGAAACTAAATGAGCTTATTTAATGGCTACAACACATATAGTAGGCTAGGGCTGGGCATCGTTCAGAATTTTTCGATCCGGTGCCAATTTTGATACCTCAGTTTCGATACCGATTCCTAACGATACTTTTTTCGATACCATATGTTTTAAAATTAATTTCAACATCAACAAAAATACATTAAACACAAAGCTTTTATTTTCCACCTTAATTGTGAATCAAAACAGTTATCAAAATAAAATAAAAAATCTGGTAAAACTACTCACTTAGCATGTCCACAAAACGTAAATTTTTCTCTCCGTTTTGGCCTTCCGTCCACACGGAGACGGCGTTTTTATTAATGAAAATGAAGCTTTTTTGAAAACGCACTCCATAGTGGATACATTTGAAAACGCGGCAATACATGAGAGCAGTTGCGTTTTAGACCAAACATACGGTGACTGCGTGCGACCTGGACCGCATCAGTGAATGGTGAGATATTTTACTAAATAAAATTATCCTGTCAGACGAATTGCGCGATAACTTCATTATTTATTTTTCCATCTGAATCATATCAGTGATCTTTGGTGGGGATTAACACATGCGCAGTAAGGTGAATTAAGCGTTTTCAGGCGTTTCTCAAAAGTTTCTCATCCACACTGAAACGTCCGAAAACGCCTGAAAACGCTAGTGTGGACGGAGAGCGTTTATAAACGAAAACGCCGTTTTCAAATGTATCCGGATTAATGTAGACATAGCCTAACATTAATAAAATGACTGCCTGTCAGTCAGGGGAGAGAAAACACCATTGTGGCTGCTTGTTTAGTAAGAGGAAGTGTAACGTCAACAGCACCGCGACCGCTTTCTGCTCGCCATTAAATTAATATCATATCGCAGCAAACGCTGTCTGCGTGAAGTTTTAAAAAACTGTTACCACACTTGAGACCAACCGTGACTCTCTGTGACTTCAGCAAAACTGCAAACAGTTTAATCCGTCCGCACCTCTCCGTGTGTGTGTGGGTCGGAGCTCCGCTCTTTGTCAATATGCAGAGAGGACAGATAAGCTTGCGCTTACGCGCTCAGATGGAACCGAAATTTGGCACCGAAAGATAAAGAATTTTTCGATACTCATAGAATTGGAGTATTTTTTTCGATACCATAAAAGTATCGAAGTTCGGTACCCAGCCCTATAGTAGGCCTATACAGACACTCTATTTGTACAAATTGCTGCACATTCATTTACTGCTTCTGAATTTTGCACACATAAGTTGAAAGGCATTTGTTTGTGCATAGTAAAACATATCTGCAACATTTATCAAGTTCACGGATATTGTGCGTGCATTTATTAATTATTATCATAATGAATAATGCAACAAGGACAAATCATGTAAACTGCCTTGTTTGTTTATTCAGAATGAAATGGATCGCAAATGGATCTGAAAGAAGAAACGTAAAAAATAAATAAAATAAAATAAAAATAAAACGTGAAAAATGATGAACACAGAAAATGAACTTTGGATGAACTTTGGATGGCCTAGGAGGAGTAGCCCTAGTAGGCTACAACTCTAATTTAATTCAACAAGGTTTTAGAATATAGAATATTTTTTAAACAAAATAAATATTTTTAAAGATTATTATCCCGGGCCGGTGTGATGCGTGCGAGTGGAGGAGCATGACACGTGACGTGTTGCATTTTGTAACACAAGTGCTGGATCAAGGGCCCGGGTCGGGTCGGGTCAAATTCGGGCTCGGGCAGAGAATCTAAACTCTGATTTATCTGATCCTGTCCATTAGCTTTGATCCATGTACGGCTTTTCAGAATGTCACCAAGTACAAATATTTGTAATAGTATGTAATTTTTCAGCACGAAAACTCTTGTTAGCTAGCTGGGAACAATGAAAAGGGTCCAGAGCAGCAAATGCAGTGAATGAAGTTCTTGTTCTCATGATTTATTTTTATGAATAAAAATGTTTCAAAACATCCCCCCCTCTGTTTTTTTCACAAATCGCACCCTGTATATATATATATATATATTAAATGTTTGTATATTGGCTCTGCCGTCCCTGTCCCTTTAAATTACCCGTGCGTGCGTGCCTTGCGACCTCACGTAATTCTAGTCGTGCTTAGCCAATCGCGCATTGGAGCGCGAGTGTTTAACTAGGCTGTGGCGTCTTCCTCATTCAGAGGTGTGGGGAAGCCGATCGACAGCTGTGGACAGGTTTGTGTTTTACAGACTATTCTCTTGTGCTCGATTTATGTTTTTAGGTTAAGCATGTCATTGTAACTTTTTAGAACAACTTACTGGCTGCAGGGAATCCGTCGCCGCCATCGAGTTATGTTTACATAGAGGAACTGGTGAGTAAATTGAATGAATGAACTACGTTATATGCTGGAGGCTGACATGCTAAGCTAGCGGCGTTGAATATTAGTATTAGTCTTAGCAGTGGCATTTGGCTGTTTTAACAAAAAGGGTTTTGATTTATACTGTTGTAAAGTCTGCTATTTCTGGTTTACAAATAGATTTGTTTGCACCAAGTGTGTTTACACATGCACTAATGAAATCAGATTATAGTACTGTTGGATTATTTATTTGAACTGTACAGGCAATGCAACTTTAATATTGCACTTTTGACTGTGTTGTCAAGTATTTAATGTTTATTTATTGTAGTTTATACATTTCATTATTCTGTAATGATTTAGAATTGGGTACACAAGGAAATTATATTTGAGTGTGGGATCAGCTAAAGTTTAATGTAACTTTAGTTCCAATTTAGCTTTATTATTTACTGGTCCTGTTGTTGCACTACAGGCCAGGTTTTTTTTCTCTGTTTGGGGATGAATGATGGCGAGCTGAACTACTACGGCTGGGAGCCTACCATCTGTGCAGCATCCACTGAACAGCCACCCTACTGGTCTGGTAGGAAGGTTGTCCGCAGCCTGTTACCCACACACTTCTCCACAGACTAGCGCTTCAGTCCCACATGCACATCTTTCCCTTAACGAACAATAACCTATGGACTTATCAATACAAACTCTCATAAACCTCTTGTGGGTTGTCGCGTTGGTCTGGAAGAAACCAAACATCGCTGGGACAGTTTTTTTTCTTTTTGTTTATTGTGTGTGGCATTTGTTGTAATTTCTATTGTCATATCTTATTTGAACAATAACCACAAAGTGCACTTAACTATAACTGGTACAACTGTAGTCTGTAACTATTTTGGGTTCTTTTCCTATTTTCATTATTTTTGTTTGTAAATATTGTTTAATCACTTTTCAATACATGGTACCTGTACTAAATTTAAATTTATGTTCCTGTGTTATTACTGACTACCAGCTCCTGTAGCCGAATTTAGACTTTTGTGACCTAACTAGCCTAACTGTTTATTTTAATAGTTATTTATTTAATTTAGTATAGCTAATATTAACGATATATTAATATTGGCTAGCGAGTCGAAGTACCCGTTACATAATGTAAATGCATAAGGTAAAATAATTACTTTCTGGTAGGCGAATGTTCCTTCTTTTTTCATTCTTTTTGCAATCGCTCTGTCAAATTCCTCGACTTCACTAAAATAAAAGATGAATGTCATTGTCAAAAATATTGTGTAATAATAAATAATATTTTTTTTTACAAATGCAAATTATAAGCATACCTAGGGTGATACGTCGGGCCACGGAGGAACAACTCCTCAGCCTCCTGCCAGGATAATGCCTACATCTCACATAGGCCCTGAATGATGGCCTGTCCATATTAATATATAAAACATTGCATATATGGCAATATTAGAAACAATCCAATTGACAAACATGTTCGGGCCTACCTCAGGAAAAAGAAAACTACAACTGAACTACAACTGTTGAGTTTTAGAATTATCCAGCAGAGACATTTTAATGATGACATTCTTTGATATTAACACACTTAATGTATTTAATTGGTCTACTTTAATGTCAACTAATTTTAATCAAATTTTTACAATGGCTTGTCTACAAAATGTCCAAGGTTAAAGGTTAACGTTAGCTATCAAAATATTTTCAGGGAAAAAGGCGAAAAAACATACATTAACGGCTCAAATTTTGTTACAAACTATCTGTACAAATATTAAATGGACTATTCATATGTTGGAGTATCGATGAGCTATAAAGTAGTTTGATTAAAAAAGAAATCGATTGAGTACGATTCGCTAAATAAAATTGACGATACTCATGTTTCGGCTTAAGTTCTTCACATGTTTATCCAATCCAATTTGATAGGAGGCTCTGTCTCGAAAAACAAGGGGTCTGTGAATGCGGGACTCTGGGTGCGGGACTGTAGATGCAGGCTCCGAGTCTGCATACTACTCGATTTTTCATTGCACCATTTTTGGGCCTGCCAGTATTTGAGAGGGTCCTTGCTTCGAGGGAGGTATATATCATTGATGTATCTCTTGACCTCTATGGTGGCATCAGCATTATAGCTTTGATGCCGTTGTGTCTCGCTGACCCAGCTATCCAGGAGCTCCCACAGGTCATCTGAGGATGGTGGATTCGAGCTGCCTGAGATGATGATGCCTCTGCTTGCTCACTGGTTAGCCAGATCACTGAAGCACATTCACCCGTCAGGAGCTTCACGAGCATTATCCTGGTTGCCAAACTCAAGTGTCTTAAATCTAGGCTCCAGCAATGTGGCCAGTGCAAGCACACGGATGGATTGAACTTTACTGTTGCTTGTTGATGTACTGCTGAAGAGCCATCCCTAAGGATGAAGCAGATGCATTTCTTGCCAGGGCTGTTTTTTCTGCCACCTTGTGCTGAATCATCCTAATGATTGGGATGATCTTTGAAGCTGACACTCTCTTCTCTCCAGAGAGCTCTTTAGTGGCATGCTTGAAGGGTGCCAGTACTTCAAGGCTTTCAGAAATTATGTCAAAATCAGCACTTGAAAGTGTCATGATGTCGCTTGACAAACTAGCCAAAGCAGCACCAACAGGCTCTCTGAGGTCAATGAGTGTTTGCAGCAGATCATGCGTGCTGTTCCACCTGGTGTCCACTTCATGGAGAAGCTTCAGGGGCTGGCTGCCCATCCTTTCTTGGGCAAGGATTAGCTTTTCAGTGGCCTTAGTGCTGCTTACCAGTCACCAGTCTCCTGGCTCTGCTACGGATGTCTGCCAACACGTCATGTTCTTCAACTGCCCTCTTAACAATGAGGTTGAAGGTATAAGCAAAGCAAGGAAGATGGCGTAGTCCCATCTTCTGAATTCCTGACCCCATGTCAGTAACCATTACATGACTCTGTAACCGTCGCTACAATGGTCTCATATGCAGCAAACCCAGGCGGCAGCTGCCATCAGACCCAAGAGTCTCTGAAGCGTTTTCAGGGCGACCGCTCTGCCCTTCACAAAAGAGGACAGTGTATCGTTAATGGACTGGATACTCTGTTCTGATGAGCTCGAGAGTCCAAAATCATAGCCAGAAAATCTATCTGGAAACTATCTATATACGAATTTCATTTGAAATGTGGTGTGCTTTTTATTTTGATCTATTCTTATTTTCAACCACTCTTAGTTTCAAGTATTTACTTTTTTATCTAGCCTTTGTTGAGAACTGCATTATTATTTTTTTTTTTGTCTTGAACAATGATTCAATTAAAATTGATTGTGAATACAAAACCAAATGAGTGAAAAATGTGTTACTGTCTGACACATTCTGAGTGCAGTGTGAACAACTAAATCCTCTGCTGAATGCATATTTTCAAACAATTACATTATATAATGTACAAAATACATTATATGGGTTATGTTTTAAAACCAGTACCATCATTATTCCATGGTATAATAAAAAAAGAATGCATTCATATCTGAAAACTACATGTCTTATTGTACAGTGCCAAGATAGTGTTTATATTCCAGTAATGAACAATGTGACTAACACTTTTAGCTGTCTTACTGTGTGTGTGTGTGTGTGTGTGTGTGTGTGTGTGTGTGTGTGTGTGTGTGTGTGTGTGTGTGTGTGTAAAGTTGATGCCTTGTATGACAGTTACAGAGACTGATTGAAATGTTGTGTTTCAGTATATCATACATCAGTTCTGCTTTATTCTTGTGTTCTGTTTCTGTTACTGCTTTGTACAGCACATTGTCTTTCTGTTTTCTGTGTTTGATGACTGGACTCATAAAATGTTTTGAAATATGAAATATATATATATATATATATATATATATACACTGTAACACTGCTTCCCCGGAAACATTTCCGTTGTGTTCTGTCCTATTTGCAGCGCGTTTCTGTATTTGGTTGTGTTGTGAGTATTTGGAGCACACATGTGTTGTGAAACTGATGAAGATGTTTTCTTAATTTGCAGGTGTTTTTCTATTTGCATGTGTTTTCTTCAGTTGCAGCGCGTTGAGCTCTCTCGGCCACCGTATCATTAAGTTAGCTATATGCTTAAGCAACGAGGGGACTGTAGCTGCTAGACTTTAAAGAAGAGACGCACACGGGTAACTTGCGCACGCATCTCTCTCTCTCTCTCTCTCTCTCTCTCTCTCTCTCTCTCTCTCTCTCTCTCTCTCTCTCTCTCTCTCTCTGTTCCTTCTCTTTCAGTTCTCTGTCTCTCTCTTTTAATAATGAATTTAAATAAATGTGATGATTAATTCAAATAAAAGCAATCCGATGGCTCTACTTTATTTAAAGTGGACGGAGTGCTAGAACTAACTTAAGTAACTTAAGAAAATAACCGTCATTTTTACACGTCTGTTAAAAAATTACACTGTAAACATCAGTTACAGCTTTAACTTGTTTTTAACTTGGCAAATAACCAAGGTATAAGCGGGATAATCCACGGCTAGCCATTCATTAAAGAATTTTAATGCACTTCGTAGAGGCAACGTACTCGGTTACTAACGTAACCTCGGTTCTCTCTAGAAGAGGGAACGAGTACTGCGTAAGATATCTTACGCTAGGGGAAAATCCTTTTTCCGCGAGATATTGAAGCCAAAAATTATCCTTAATTTTGTAATAATGCAAAACGCGTTGCGGCAGCATGCAGACATAGGCGAGGCAGCTCGCGCGCCTATTGGCTGCTCTGCGGCAACTGCAGCAGCCTATCGAGCGAGGCCTGGCGTGACGCCAGACCCAATCAGGGCACTTCGCCCGCTGCGTCCCGTCCCGCCGAAATGGGCGTGGTCTAGGCCTATAAATACCGCTCGCAGGCAGCTATTATCTGGTTTTTCATCATCGAAGCAACCAGAGCGTGTGCATGCACGGCAAGATACGCAGTACTCGTTCCCTCTTCTAGAGAGAACCGAGGTTACGTTAGTAACCGAGTACGTTCTCTTACGAGAGGTCTCTCGTACTGCGTAAGATATCTTACGCTAGGGGACCCAATGCAAAACGCCGTGCATGCTGAGATCTGACACCAAAGACCCAAGGGCGAAAGGCCGGGGTACATATAGTGCACAATCACTCAGGGAACTCACAGGGAGTCCGGGAAGAGGGAGGGGCGAAGCCGCACTCTTCCACATATGGCAGCGTCGCTGAGACGCGAATTTCATACAGACAGGGCGGGGTACGGCCTGAACTGATGGGGGAATGTGGGTCTTACACAGTCTGCCCAGGCACATCTCGTGCTGCTACTTTTTACTGTCGAACATTGAGCTGTGCTCAGTAGACGCAGCATTCTGAGCTGATAGCATCAGGTCAGATAATACTGGTAAACTTAGACCGACATCAGCCTGGCCTGCAGGGCGGGAACCTCTAGGTTATAAAACCTTATAAATGTAGACGGGGAGGCCCAGCCTGCCGCCATACAAATATCTTGCAAGGCAATCCCACTTGACCAGGCCCACGAAGAGGCCATGCCTCTCGTGAAGTGCGCTCTGACACCCAACGGGCACTGCATGCCCTTGGAGGCGTATGCCAGCGCTATAGCATCAACTATCCATCTGGATAGGCTCTGTTTCGACGCGGCTAGTCCCTTAGAACGTCCGCTAAATGAAACAAAGAGCTGCTCCGTCTGTCTGAAAACAGACGAGCGAGACACATAAGCTCGTAATGCCCTGACTGGGCAAAGGAGGCTCGCGTCTCTTTCCTCATCAGGGACCGGTAGGGCTGACAGGGAGATAACCTGCGCCCTAAACGGTGTGTTGAGGGATTTTGGAACATAACCGTGCTTAGGTTTGAGTATAACTTTTGAGTTATTAGGCCCAAACTCCGTGCACGCCGCGCTCACAGAGAGCGCGTGTAGATCCCCTATGCGCTTCACTGAAGCGAGAGCCAGCAAAAACACTGTCTTGAAAGACAGGTGTTTCAAATAAATTGACTGTAAAGGCTCAAATGGCGCACCTTTCATGGCTTCCAGAACCGTAGAAAGGTCCCATACAGGGACTGAGGGAGGTCTGGGAGGATTCAGTCTCTTAGCCCCTCTAAGGAAGCGGATGACTAAATCGTTCCTTCCTATTGACTGACCAAGCGTTGTTCCTGAGAACGCTGCTATAGCCGCCACATAAACTTTGAGCGTGGAGGGGGCCCTGCCCTCATCCAACAGCTCTTGTAGGAAGGAAAACACCTCCGTCACACCACAGTCTGTGGGTGACACACCACGGGCTGTGCACCAGCCCGAAAACACTGACCATTTCGAGGAGTAGAGCCGTCTCGTAGACGGAGCTCTAGCCTGCGTGATCGTGTTTAATACTCCTTTAGGGAGTCCAACATGTACCCGTTGATGGCCCAGACATGAAGGGACCATAGTTCCGGGTGAGGATGCCGGATCGAGCCGTGGGCCTGTGAGAGGAGGTCTCTCCTCACTGGTACTGGCCACGGGGCAGTACTTGCTAACTGCATCACGACTGGGAACCAAGGTTGGTTTTTCCAGAACGGTGCCACCAGCAATACTGAGCATCCTTCTTCCCTGATCCGTTCTATCACCTGAGGCAGGAGAGAGACGGGGGGAAAAGCATAGAGCGGGCGGCGGGGCCACACATGGGCCAGCGCGTTCCTGCTCTTGGAGAAAAATTCCGGACAGTGAGCGTTTTCTTGAGACGCAAACAGGTCTACTTCCGCTCTGCCGAATTTCTTCCACAGCAGTTGGACTGTCTGTGGGTGTAGAGACCACTCGCCTGCCGGAACATTGTTCCTGGACAGTCTGTCCGGTCCTATATTCAGGAGCCCTGGCACGTGCGCTGCTCTGAGCGAGCGCAGGTTGCACTGAGCCCATACCAGGAGGCGTTCTGCCAGCCTGTACAGGTTCTTGGACCTGAGGCCGCCCTGGCGATTTATGTAGGACACCACAGACATGTTGTCCGAACGGACCAAGACGTGGCGTCCTTTTATTTGGGGACAAAAACGCGTCAGCGCGTTGTCTACTGCCAGCATTTCGAGGCAGTTTATGTGCAGGAGCTTTTCCGTTCCGACCACTGGCCGAAGAACGGTCTGCCCTCGAGCAGCGCTCCCCATCCCGAGGTGGACGCGTCCGTGGACACCACTTTCACCCTCGAGGAAGTCCCCAGGCTTACACCTGATTGGTACCAGTCGTTCGCTCTCCAAGGTTTCAGAGCTGTGACGCACTTCTGATTGACCCTGAGGCGAAGCGAACCGGATGCCCACGCTCTGCGTGGGACTCGCGCTTTCAGCCAAAACTGCAGCGGGTGCATGCGGAGCAGGCCCAGCTGGAGCACTGATGATGCTGAGGCCATGAGACCTAGCATCTTCTGAAATTTCTTGAGCGGGACAGACGCGCCGCAGCGAAATGAGTTCGCTGTGCGTTGAATGTCTACCGCGCGCTGTGGTGATAGTCGCGCTATCATGGACAGCGAGTCCAATTCTGTGCCCAGGAAAGATATCTTCTGACTGGGTGACAGAGAGCTCTTCGCCCAATTGACACTGAGACCCAAATCCTCGAGGTGATCGAGTAAAATGGTTGTGTGTTCTATGAGCACTGCGTGAGATTGCGCTAGAATCAGCCAATCGTCCAAATAGTTCAGTACTCGCATGCCTCTCATTCTGAGGGGTGCGAGCGCCGCATCCATGCACTTCGTAAATGTACGGGGTGCCAGGGACAAACCGAACGGCAGGACTGTGTACTGATATGCCTGGCCCTCGAAGGCGAATCTCAAATATCGCCTGTGACGTGACGCTATCTGTATTTGAAAATACGCGTCTTTCAGATCTATTGACACAAACCAATCTCCTTTGCGAATCTGCACAAGGATTTGTCTGGTCGTGAGCATCCTGAACTGTCGCTTCACAAGCACTTTGTTCAGTTGCCTTAGATCTAGTATGGGTCTGAGACCCCCGTCTTTTTTCGGTACCAGGAAGTATCTGCTGTATAGCCCTCCTTCGCTCTGAACTTGAGAGAGAGGCTCTATGGCCCCTTTGTTCAATAGTTTCGCCACTTCGGCTCAAAGTAAATGTGCTACTTCTGTTTTTACCGTGGTCTCGACGCGCGCCACATAGCGGCGAGGGCGTCGGCGAAACTGTAGCGAATAGCCTCTTTTTATAATGTTCAGCACCCACTTCGAAACCCCGGGCAGCTTTGCCCATGCGTCCGCATGAATAGCTAGGGGTTGAATACGAAGCGCACTCCGCTCGCTCAGCGATGGAGAGGCTTCGGCGTGCTGTAACACAAGCGTCGCGCTCGTGACATTTGAGGCATGGGGCGCGCTGATAACAGCGGGCAGCGGGTGTGTAGAGATGGGCACTGGGCAGTGGGCATTCTTTCTACACATAAAGCACCATCGGCCGTGGCCGGGACACCAGAAAAATTCACACTTATGGGATTTATCTGGGTAGCCGTAAAAACGGCGTTTGTGTGCAGGCAAGCGTGCTGCGTCGCCGACTTGTTTACTGCAGGATACACTGGAACAGTCACATTTACTGGAACTGAACGAGCGAGAAGTTGCCATAGAAACAGAGAGCGTCAACATGCTGGCGTTTATTGCAGGCCTGCGTGCATTACAACAGGCTTGTTCACTGCAATATTGACATTTCCAGTCGCCTGAATTCCAGAGGGGAATGGGAAATGTATAGGAAAAAGGAGGTTGGTCCGTCCGCAGCGGGACCAGAAAAACTCCCTTTTTTCCTTACGCCAGTGACGCACGGAACACCATAGAAACGGTGTTTGGGTGCAGGCGAGCGGGTTGTACAACGCGCTCGTTGGCTGCAAAATACACATCTGCAGTCGCCTTTTCAGGGAACTGACAGAGCGAGCATTGACGGCATAATTGTATCTGCCGGTAGACCCGGGGATCGAACGCGGGTCTCTCGCGTGCAAAAACCTGAGAGTCTGCCACTGGGCCACAGGGGGAGACACATTGTAACTCAGTTAGCGCGAGTATTATAAGAGAGCGTCAACGTGCTGGCGTTTGTTTGCAGGCATGCGTGTATTACAACAGGCTTGCTCACTGCAATACTGACATTTCCAGTCGCCCGAACTTCAGAGGGGAATGAGAAATGTACGAGAAAGAGGAGGTCGGTCCGTCCGCGGGGGGACCAGAAACGCTCTTTTCTCCTTTCGCCAGTGACGCACGGAAACCATAGAAACGGTGTTTGGGTGCAGGCGAGCGGGTTGTGCAACGCGCTCGTTGGCTGCAAAATGCACATCTGCAGTCGCTTTTCAGGGAACTGACAGAGCGAAGCATTGGCGGCATAATTTTAACTGCCGCTAGACCGGGATTCGAACTCCGGTCTCTCGTGAGGAAAACCAGTGATTCCGCCACTGAGCCACAGGGGGGAACACAAAGGCTTTCGGATGCACGAGCATATAAGAGCGTCACATGTTTTCTTCGGCGTTTGCTTGCAGGCGCGCTTGTATTAAAACAGGCTCGCCTGCTGCAATATTGATATTTCCAGTCGCATGATCAGGGAACTGGGAAATGTATGAGAAATTGAAGGTCAGTCCATCCTCGGAGGGACTAAAAACACACCTTTCTCCTTTCGCCGGTGAGTGACGCATGAATGGGGCGCAGAGGCAGAGTAGCTTTCTTATAACGTAAAGAAAAACTAACCCCGACCGTCCGCTTCCAGCCTCCCTTGTGAGCGGCGCAGTTTGCGCGGCTTGAACAGAGGGAGAGAGAAAGCTAGCCCCGTGACCGCCCGCTCCTGACATCCCCTGTGAACGGCGCGGTGTGCGCGGCTCGAACAGAGGGAGAACAGGTATCGTCCCCCAAGCAGGCAAGGCAAGCGGGCGAACCGGCAAGCTTTGCGGGTTGGGGGGGGGGCGGAGGAGCAGTCTCGGAGAAGGATGCCAGGTGAGTCCTCAGAGTCACCATAGGCAGTAACTAGCTCGCAGTGAGGGCAGTCGCCGTCAGCGAGCGCGAGAGCTGCGTGATCAGGAAAAGGGGCGTCTTGAAAAAGACGCCCAGCTCTTTTAGTGCAATGGGAGTGTGTGTCGCGGCGGCGAGCACACACACATACATAAACACAGTAGCAGAGAAAGGATATAATGCCGGATAGCGCAGCAGGAAGGCAAGGAAGGCGGCGCGGCCAGCGACTTCAGTGACTCGTCCCGCTGAAGGTGCTCTCTTTCAGACGGCGCGGCTTCTTCTCCAGCTCCAGCGATGCGTGTGCTTCGCTTGAAGGATGAAAAATCAGATAATAGCTGCCTGCGAGCGGTATTTATAGGCCTAGACCACGCCCATTTCGGCGGGACGTGACGCAGCGGGCGCGAAGTGCCCTGATTGGGTCTGGCGTCACGCCAGGCCTCGCTCGATAGGCTGCTGCAGTTGCCGCAGAGCAGCCAATAGGCGCGCGAGCTGCCTCGCCTATGCATGCTGCCGCAACGCGTTTTGCATTATTACAAAATTAAGGATAATTTTTGGCTTCAATATCTCGCGGAAAAAGGATTTTCCCCTAGCGTAAGATATCTTACGCAGTACGAGAGACCTCTCGTAAGAGAACCACCCTCCGCTTAAAATCCTTTAATGCATGGCTAGCCGTGGATTATCCCTTACTTAACCAATGGAAAATAAAATAAAAAAATATTATAAAATACAAGTCAAAATTTCAAAAAATTCCAAATGTTATAAATGCATGAATGTTTTATTTATATATATTTTATAATTATATGTTATTTTCATAAGTGTTTAAAACACGTATAATAAATAAATGTTGCTTGCCCACTAGAGAGAGACACAACATAAGGATGGAAACTATGAATGGCATTAATCACATTGATCTAGTTCATTTGTATAACTTATGATGTACTGACAGAATTGTTTTATACAATTAGTGTACATAGAATCTGTGAAATGCTTATGGATTATTAAATGCTATAACATATATATATATATATACACACATGTTATATTTATAAGTATTTATACCATATATGGTGCACTTATTATAAATGTTGCAAACACTGTTTTATTTTTTCACACAGTCAAGTCAAGTCAAGTATATTTGTATAGCGCTTTTCACAATACAGATTGTATCAAAGCAGCTTCACAGTATTAAATTAAAATAATACAACAAGGTTTGTTTCAAGTGGAATTTATTGATTGATAAAATTAAATTAAATATCCCCAACTGAGCAAGCCAAAGGCAACAGTGGCAAGGAACCGAAAAACACAGGTAAAGGATTCACACAGGTAAAGTAATCAACAGGTTTATTTGCAGAAGTATGTGATCGCAGCGATGGAAGCAGGAGAGTAACTGATGAATACAGTGTTCAGGATAGATGTCTGTTCTGATATAGAGATCAAGGCAATGACTGAAGACGGATGAAGGAAGCAGAGATGACTGAAGACAAGTTGTTCAGGTAGGTATCGTGCAGGTAAGGAGTCAGGTAAGTGCATGCAGGTGAGGGCCAGTGAGGATGATGGGAAATGTAGTGAGGAGGTGGTGACTAGCTGGTGACCGTGACAAAGTACACCATAAGTGAGTAAAAACCCTCACCATTTATCCGGGCTTCGGACCGGCGCTGACATTGCACTACTTTGTGTAATATCAGAACTGTTATAGTAATAGTTTTTTGGGGGGATTTTTTTATTTTTTTTATTTTTATGAACACGAGCCCATCATATTATCACTATACAAGTTTGGTAGTAAATTAAATATAAATAAATAAAAATGTAACTTTAAAAATAAATATTTTTGTAAAAATGAAACATAAATACACATACTACCACTAAAAACATTTAAAAAAATACAAAACTACAAAACATGGGCTAATTTTACATCTAAAAGAGTAAAGTGAACTTTTGAACAAAAGAAATGGACTGGGGCGTACTCGTCCAGCCACTCGAGATCTAACCCCTCCCCACGGCACGATTTACGACTCACCCCACAGTCAAATACTCCTGATCAACGGGGATGTTCTGCAGAGCCTTAAATAAAACCACTTCCTGGTCTTCTCCGTTAACAACCATTTTCCATCAGAATGGCTTTATATTGGCTGCCTTGGAGGAATGATTGATGCGGCGGCCAGACGTGTCTGCTAGTGGGTGACAGCTGCAAGAGAAGGTCTGGGCATCAATGCACAGGCCTTTCTCCCCGGATTTAAAAAGGTACCCTGCCTCTTCCTTCAGATCCTCCATCATAGCTCTCCCCTCAGATGCTGTGATGATGACCTTGCCGTTGGTAATCACAGACAATGTCACCATTAAAAAAGTTTCTGGTCGCAACCACTCCTGTAATTAGGAAAACATTACATTTCGAGTCACTGAATATACTTTGCATGTAGACAAACATTTCAGGATTTAATTCTAGTTCTTGGTGCAGTTAATGGCTGTTAAAAGGTACAGTTTACATTTTTGTATTTTCTTGCCTTGAAAATAACTGAAGGGTTTTCTTACCGAAACCTTTGGGAGGACCACAATCTGTAATAGCAAGACCTGTCCAGGCCTGCTCAGCCACACAGTGCTGCACATGAGGGTCGGTTTCGACCTTCTGCTTGGTGGACGGCTTCCACATCTTGACTACCTCCTCTGCTTTTGGGGCAATTGGTCGTCCACCCCTCCTGACCAATCAGCCTTGCCACTTTTGCGGCTGAAGGCCTCCGCAGACTGAAGTATCCTGAAAGACAGAATGACAAGACTTTACTCATGCAAGTCATCTGTCACAGTGAATCAATGTTGAATTAGGCTTTCCTATAGCTCAGTGGTAAGAGCATTGCGTTAACAACGCAAGGTTGTGGGTTCGATCCCAGGGAATTGCACATACCAATGTATAGGATAATGCAATGTAAGTCGCTTTGGATAAAAGCGTCTGCCAAATGCATAAATGTAAATTAATGGGTGCCAATGCTGTATTGATAGATTTGGAGACTTACCGAGAAGATAGACTTTCCTTTGAGCATATTGTGAAAGCCGCCACTTATCATAGAACGCTCTGTCTCCAGAAAAGCCAGATTCACTGCGCTGCCTCTTAGATGGAGGCACACATTTTTTATTTCTTGTGATTTGAATCCGATTTTGATTCAATATC
Organism: Leuciscus idus; assembly: GCA_021554675.1. Taxonomy (NCBI): domain Eukaryota; kingdom Metazoa; phylum Chordata; class Actinopteri; order Cypriniformes; family Leuciscidae; genus Leuciscus; species Leuciscus idus. The sequence continues at coordinate 55,594,610 of CM038621.1, read as the reverse complement.
GATTAATTTCGATAAATTTTAGTTACAGATACATGTTAATTTTTCACAAGAAAAAAAAAAATCTCACCTAATGCTGTAAATATAATGCCCTGTCAGCTTTTATTATTATTAAAATATTAAAATACTCAAATGAAATATAATTGGGTTTTTATTATAATGCTATAATATTTTAACGGTATATGTAAAAAATATGTAAAAAAATATTCCTAGCTAATTTGTCTAGCCAACTAGCGTGCTATGGTCATTAATGTTCCTGAGGTAAATGTAGCGTCACGTGTAGGTTATAGTGTTCTCCAGCTGTTATTGAGCTCTTCCGCGGGTGAAAAACACTGACTGATCGATATTATGTATGAGGGATATACATTTCGGTAAGTTGTACTGTATCTTTCAACACACCTATTGTTCATTCGTGTTTATTTGCTATTAAGTAGTAGTTTATTATGCATTAAGTCAAATTAATTTCCATAACACACCACTGAGGATTTGTTCTGCATGATATCAGCATTGACCAGCAGGTGTCGCTGTGTGCATTCCAAACCTGGAGAAATCATCCACTTTTACACACATCAGGCTCGAAAGCTTTAAAGCTTCATGAAGCTTCATCTCACCATCACTACCTTCAGGTTCACTTAGCTCAACAGTTATACGCTATATTAGCAATAATGATTATTTTGGGAGACATGGATGAGCTTTGATTGGTGGTTCCCATCATGCACTGCAACATTAGGCTTTATGTTTATTTCACCAGTGATGGTTGGTTGGTCAGATGAGAGGAAGTTAATAACCACAGGAGGAGCTGATGATGTTTAAAGGAGGAGCTGTAACTATATATAATGATGAGGAAGACTGACAGAAACAGAAAATGGCTGATAAGTGTGATCTGTGTCTGCTGGGACTGATCATTCTCTCTTCACTTCTCACAGGTAAAGAAATCTGTATTTTCTCTAAAGACATTTAGTGGAATTAGTCTGGAAAGAGTTCATTTGAACATGCTCAGTTTATTCTTGCACACATTCACGTTGTGATCTCAGAGTTGTGTATTGATACACACAGATCATACTGTATTATTCCTGATACTGGACATAGTGTCACTCAAACATCTGATGATGAAGAATTATCTTCATATTAAGAGTGTGTCAGTGATTTGAACAGCTCTCTGATAAAGACTAATAGTTTATTCTGGAGAGTGTGTTGTTTGCTTTAAGTCAGGAAAAATACTATGATTTAAAACTTCTGCTTTTTATGCTGGTGTGTTTTATGTTTCATTTATTAATATATATCATAATGATCACTGAGATATACTGTGTTTCAGGAACCAGTGGAGCAGATCATGTGGATCAGGTGTTCATCAGTTCTGGTGAAAATGTCTCTCTGTCCTGTAATAAAACTCTTTCTGACTGCAAATCAACTGCATGGATCTACTATAACAGATTCAGACATTCAGCAGCTGTACTGATTACTGGAGGGATAAAGAATAAAGACACAGAGAGACATGAGAGACTGAGTCTGGAGTCTGACTGCTCTCTGAACATCAAGAACGTCACAGAAGAAGATTCTGGATTATACAGATGCAGACAATATGTGAATGGAGAACAAGGACCTGATGCTGGTGTTTATCTGCATGTTCTTCATGATAAGTTTATGATTATGTGGTCAATATAAAAAGGGCAGATTCTCCCTTTAAACTCAAATGATGATTGAAGAGTCTGTGATTTGTGTCTTGTGTTCAGTTTCAGTGTCTTCATCATCATCATCATCTTCATCATCATCTTCATCCTCACAGACTGAGATCAGTCCAGGCCGCTCTGTGACCCTCTCCTGTCAGTTGTATTCTGCATTCTCCTGTTCTTATTGGGCCTATTCTGGGGGAGTTAAGCTGTTGTGGGTGAATCAGGCTGGTGTTGATCTGAAGACAGACTCCAGATATCAGATATTATCATCATCAGATCAATATCAATATCTCTGTATCATCATCAGTCTGACTACAACACTCCTGAATGAAGATTACAACAGAGAGTGGACATGTCAGCTTACTCGCAGAGATCAGCTTGAGACCTCAGTCAGATACACTGTCAAGTATTCAGGTGAGAAAACACTCTTTTCTGACAGATTTGTGAAAACTTCCACAGATTGGCTCTACTCTTTCTGATGGCTTCATACGTTTTGGAGTTGTAAAATATTAGTGGTCAAAGTCATAAACTGCATAACAATCCTTATAATTCCCAATATTGGCCTCCTACATGGGTCATACATGATATATTGCATAAATCAGACGAGTGTATTAAAGCCTAGTATGACCCATGTAGGAGGTCGGGTTTAGGAATTATAAGGCTTATGTCCTTCATTCAAGCTGAAGGTTTATTTGCAGAAGCTCAACTGTGTTTCACTCTCATATAAACCAGGAATAAATTATACAGTAACACATTAATACAGTAATACAGTACAGTCTCTTCTCAACTACTGCCACTGTAAACTGTGATGATGGATCACAAACTGCATGTGATGATCGATATGAAAATATGATGTTAAATAAATAATAAATAGATGTATTTTTGGTGAATGGCGATAGTCATTCTCCTCCTGACAGCTTGAGAGTGAAGTAAGAAGATAATAGATGACAGACTCGTGCACATATTCATCATTTCTGTGATGTGAAGCTCCAGTATTATGTGATGATGATGTTGTGTATATGTGGCATTATGTGTTGAACTGAACTAACAGACGTGATCCACAGATCCAGCTGATACAGCATCAGAAACTGAAGTCAGTGTGACTGCTGGATCATTATACAGAGGTACGACACGTTCATTTATACTGACAGCTTTATAACATTAAACTGTCAGTCTGTAAATGCTTCATCAATAACTGTTGATAGTTGAATACCCTTGACTTCAGTCATGTACAGTTTCTCTTCTTCCTCTCATGTTTCCTGCAGTGATTGTGATTATTGTTGAGATGGCAGTGTTTGCTGCTCCTACTGTGATTCTTCTTCAGATCATCTGTGCAAGAAGAGCTGGTGAGTTTTGAGCCGCACACAATCTGATGATTCACACTCATCTGATCTGGAACAATCTGCAATCATGATAAAAACACATACGAGAGGTCAGTCAATGCTTTTATTTTGCAGGGAGGAAGGACTCGAAGCACCCAGAGGAAATAGAGATGCCGACAATATTAGAATAAAATACTGATGAGTTTAGAGCCAATCTGCAGCAATATTTACAATAGCAAAAACTTACAGAGGATTGTTCATTGTTTTATTTTCTTCTTCTCAGAAAACAGAGAAAAAACTCTGAGCACTTATAGTGACATAATTAAGTTTAGATTAAAATGTTTTTTTTTTTTTACATATAAAAAGCCAGATTTATTTTCATTTATATGGATTTTATAGATATATTTGCCTACAGTGTTGAAAGTCATTCTCTTGCGCTTCATATGTAAACTGCTTTAAATATAATATTAATACAGTAATGGACAGACTCAGACTGTATAATCTCTCTCTGTTCTGTGTGATGGAGCTGATTTGAGGATTCTTGGATCTTGTCTGTTCAGTTTTTAGCATCTTTTTTCATTTTGAATGATTGCTATAATTATCTTGATAAAACCTCTGCAGTTGTGTTTAATAAGTCTCCTTTCCTGAGATGTTTGTTCCCCTTCATGAGCTCGTAATGTATCGTAATATAGAATAGTAAGTGTGAGTATTAATGGGTCGTTAACGAAATGTTTGCGTTTTCAGCCGTTTCTTGAAGATGGCTAAAGCCTCATCAGCTCAGGTTGAGTTCGGCAGGTCGTTCCTCCAGCAGGAACAGTCCAGGTGAAGGTCTGTGAATATCTGTGTCTCTTTGAGATGATGCACCACAAGACACCGTTCACCTGCAGAACACAAGCTTCTGGAGACACATCGGTCTGGAGTAGTGAGTTTAGGTATAGAGGAGCAGAGCCAGTGGTTGTTCTGTAGGAAAACATCAGGGCCTTGAATCTGATGTGAGCGGCTGTTGGAAACCAGTGCAGGTTTATGAGGAGAGGAGTGACGTGTGTCTCTTCGGCTCGATAAACACACTCTTGCTGCAGCATCTGGATCAGTTGCAGAGGTTTGACAGATGCTGGAAGGAGAGAGGATTACAATAGTCCAGTCTGGAGAGAACAAGCGCTTGGACAAGGAGTTGTGAAGCTCTGATAGGAAGGGCCTGATCCTCCTAATGTTGTATAAGGCTAATCTGCAGTTCTAGCAATGTGGTCTGTGAAGTTCAACTGATCATCAATAGCTGAGTGGAGAAGTTGTGATGAAGTGTTGGGTTGGCCGACACCATGAGCAGTTCTGTCTCAGCAAGGTTTAGTTGAAGGTCCTTCATCCAGCAAGATATGTCTGTTAGGCGAGCAGTGCAAGAAAGAAGAAATTAGATTTCTGATTGGCTACAGCAATCAGATGACATCACAGGTGCCCTGATAGGCTGTAAAACAGCTCTTTTGTCTTCAGAAAGCCATGTGTGTGTGTGTGTGTGGATTTACCCTGCATGCTGTGTTTTTAAGGAAAAGCCTCACACAGATGGCTAGTTGTGTTAAAAAGTGCATCACGTCATGGAAATGCTCCACTACACCTGATGATGTGTGATCTGTTTTGGAGCAAAGCACGCTGGGTTAACTCTCGAGGGTCTGGCTGTACTCAATGCGATCGATTCACAGTGAAGAAGCTCCGCTCCCGCCTGGCTCTCTTTAAGAGGGATGGGGGCAAAGCATTTGCAGATAGCGGTCCAGTCCCACTGCTTTGTTTATGAGGCTCACAGGTGGAGCTGGCGGAAGAGTTTGAGTCGGATCTCTTCCTTTATCAAAACTCAGCCGCTAGCTCCTCATGCCCAAACCAGAAGCATCGACAGGCCCATCCGATCCGGCAGAGAGCATGCTGTTGGCCCGGTCTATCTCTGAGGAGAGTTGAGATGATGTTTTATGTAAGCCTGTCTCCTCCCTCTCTCCAGGAGTTGGACATGATGACCCTTGCCATGGCTGGTGGAAAAGAGGAATCTCCTCCAGATAGATTAGAGGAGTGATCCTTGCCAGGCATGCGTGGCAGTGGGCCCGGCTGGAGGCGATTCCTGTTGCACACCAAGGCGATGTTGCAAGCCGACTAAATGAAGGACCTTATCAAGGTGATGAAGTGTCTCCATATGCAGTCCTGGAGCTCCGGCGCTCCACAGACCTCCTGAAGTCCTGAGCCATCGGCCGCTCTCTTCCTGCAATAGTTGCCATTGAGTGGCATCTGTGGGTAAACCTTTTGGGGCTCAAGGAGGAATAAAAGTCTTCCGGGCTTTTAATAACACCATTGAGACAGTAGTCCAGAAGTTCAGGGAGGCGAAAGATATATATATATATATATATATATATATATATATATATATATATATATATATATATATATATATATATACTAACTGTTTACTGATAGTTACCTAAAGCTATATCAGGTGCCATTAGCAAAAGCCACATATACTACATAGCCTACCTTCATAATTATGAATAAATGAGGAGGCATAAAACTTAAATCCCTTGCCTAGCAGAGTACTCGGGGCTCTGGACGTCCGTTTGACAATACGGTGTCCATCTGAAATTGATATTAGGGGCAGCTCCTGTAAACACTGGCTTTAGAATGTCGCCATTACTACGCTGCTTTCCTCAGTAGATGATGGCCGGAAGTTGTTAAGCCCGTTTTGTAGAACCCGGAAGAATGTTACGCATAACCCCTATTAGCATTAGTCTAAAAGACGAAATATACTGAAATTCTCGACATGTCAACAAAACATAAACAGAATATCTTCCCAAACACATATCAAGCTTATTTACATTTACATTTATTCATTTAGCTGACGCTTTTATCCAAAGCGACTTACAATTGCTATATATGTCAGAGGTCGCACGCCTCTGGAGCAACTAGGGGTTAAGTGTCTTGCTCAGGGACACATTGGTGTCTCACAGTGGATTCGAACCCGGGTCTCTCACACCAAAGGCATGTGTCTTATCCATTGCGCCACCACCACCCCGAGGTTTCGAGGTTTATTTAAAAACCTCGAAAGCATAAACACTAATTCAAAGTACCTGGAAAAGGGAGATGTAAATAACCATAACCATAAGTTCCCGCCTCCTCAGCACGAGCTGACCGATAAATCTAACACACCAAGAGAGGCGGGACTTAAGGCAGAACAGCCAATCATCAGCCGGCCACACTCAAAGCCGGTGTCATGTTTGAGAGTGAGGGGGAGAGGAGGCACAGCCGCAGCGAGCGCAGACACAGAGCGGCCAGAGAAACGGAGGAGCGACTGTAGTGAAGCGTTTGTGCAAAACTGCGGCAAAACTGCAGAAAAAGTGCGGGTGTTGAACCCTCTCACCGGGAAAAGTGTGTGTGTTCAAACACCCACATCCCCCACGGGTGTGACGCCCCTGCATGTGTAGAAACACTCCCTGAGACAGATTCATCTCTTCTTTAGAGATGCTCATGTAGTGTGTGCAAATACTTTCTGTTTGACCAAACTGGAACTGATGCTAATAATTACTTTTAAAATACTTTAAAAACTGTTTCATAATTCAGGAGTCATGGATAGTGGATCACTTTTAAGTAACAAAACAATTTTATCACTAATAATGTAATGATTTTATTTCTAGAATTTAATGGCATGCAGGAAACTGCTAAAATAAGGAAGTGAAACTAACAGTAATGCTCTCGTGTGCAAAAGAATATCCTTGTGTTCAGAGTAGATGTGTGTTGAGCCAGTGCGGTTCACAATATGCACTTCTCAGACATGTTTCACACACATGTAAAGACACTTAACTGTGGTATAGTGTCAATAAATATCAACTCTAGCATGATTTACACACTCAGATTGTCAGGAGTGTGACAGCGCCAACATGTGTATTACATGGTTCATGATACTTTAACATATACACATGTAGCGCCCTCTCCCTTAGATTTAAGCGGGAGGGGTCCTGGGTTAGTTTATTGTTAGATCTCTCTAAGTAACCTCTGAATAGTATTAACTTTATTTCAATAAACCCTTATCTCAATATTGGTGTGCTTATGAACAGACTAAAATTACCACAAAGTCTTGTAAGTGAAATAGAAACTTGAAGTACTTTTAAATAAAAAAGTGAAATTCTAATAGCAATTGAAAATAAAATAAAAGTCAAGACCACAGACACATACACTGTCAAGAGTTCAGGGGCCGTATTCACAAAGCATTTTATCTTACCACTAGGAGTACTCCTAAATCGCACTAAAAGATTTTAGCTAGGAGTTTTCTCTTAAAAGTTATTCACAACGCCTTTCAGACCTACTCTTAGTAAAGAAAAATGACAACTCCTAAATTAAGAGTGAATCTTCGTTGCTATGGATGACGTCATTACTCATGCACGAGCTTGACTGAAGTGACCACCTTGATTGGCTGATGATTGTGACGCGGGAATGATTCCAAACACCTCCCCTACGATGATGAGTGACAGGTCTGAGAATGCGTGCGCTACACAAGTAGTGCAAAGGACGGAAGATGATGAATAACTGAATAAATAGCCTAAATGAATAAAGAGTAAGGCAAAACAAATAGCCTAGTAGCCTAATGAAACATATGGATTGATGCAATATCTTTGCAACATTATTGAATTAATCTGTCACTATATGCCTCTGCCTACGTTTGCAAAGAGAAGAACATTTTAATTTGATTCACAATGAAACGTTACAATTAGTTTACATGCAATGAGTAGCCTAGTTTTGGTTGTTGTTGGTGGCGTTATTGCATCCCTAGTTATGCCTACAATGCAAAATTGTTCCCTCGCGATTGGAAGCTCCTGCATGTACGCATTTCAAAACATCGCAACGTGAAATGCCACAAAAAGCGGTTTGTGAATAGGTCTTAGTGAGTTAGGAGTCCTCTCGACTTCTTTTAAGCTGTCCCAGACTTAGGTGCTACTTTTAGGGCTAAAATGCTTCGTGAATTACTCTTAGTGAAAAAAATTAGGAGTCCTAAAGTTAGGAGTGACACGCCCATTATTTTTAGGAGTTGCTCCTAAATTCGCCAGTTAGGAGCTACTTTTAGCCTTAAAATTCTTTGTGAATACGGCCCCAGGTGAGAAAACAGACAAAACTTTCAGAGATTAATTTTGACTCTGGCTTCATACATACTGTCATTGTGAAATAGTTCTGATCTAAGCCATTCAGTTCCTAAAAGTGACTTCCGACATGGGCCATAATGGGCTAAAATAGACTGTTGTTTGTGAAACACAGTGCAGGCTAGAAAATGAGGACAGTTTTACTCTTTTAGATCATTCTCATTAAATCATCTATTCTCTTAAGCTGCTAATTACCTGTCCGCTTGCAGTAATTATGAGACTGCAGTCAGTTTTGCAGAAACAAAGGAGATAATGATCAGGGATGGGAACTGTAAAAAAAATATATTTTGGGTTCCATTAACGATTATTTTAGTTCAGTTTAATTTAAAGAAAGGAATATTTGGCCAAATTTCATTGCCAGATGATGAGAATTTTTATAATAAATAGATTTCTCTTTACAGCGAGGTGTCTGTGGGCTGTGCTCTAAGTGTGACATTACATGATTTCCATAGTGTTTTCATAGCCGTGATCTCACTGTTGAGGTCTGGAAACATGTTACTGCTGAGTGAAAGAACTCACAGTTTGACCACAATAGAGCCGTGATCATCTCTGAACCCAGTTGATGAATTTAAAGACTGCCCTTCTGCTGGTTCTGGCATCGGTCCAGAGAGTTGGCGATCTGTTTTATCTGCTCTTTCAGTGGACGCATCGTGCCTCGAGTTTGGGCCTAATCTCCAGTCATCCTACCACCTGCCCTCTAGACCCCATCCCCTCACACCTTCTACAAGCCATCTCTTCCACACTTCTACCAGCACTCACACACATCATCAACTCATCCCTCCATACTGGCATTTCCCCTACAGCATTCAAGCAGGCTCGGGTAACTCCACTGCTTAAAAAACCCACATTAAACACATCACTCAGAGAGAGTTACAGACCTGTCTCTCTCCTACTCATCTCCTACTCTCACTCATAGTGAAAACACTTGAACGAGCTACTTTCAACCAAGTATCATCTTTCCTGTCTCAGAATAAGAAATTGCAGCTCATAAGCAAACTTAAGATGCTGCTGAGACATTAGTCACATCGATGTCACGTGTCTTTACGGGATGTGTGTGAATGCATTCACTGATTCCGGAAAATCACTGGCAGTGTGAATGAACCAAAATTAAACGAACCCGGGTCAAATCCCGGGTCACTTTATCCGTGTATTTTCCGGAATCTCTGTGTGAAAGGGGCTTAACTGAAACAGACAGGGTATAAATAGACAGATACAATGTGAGTGGGAACAGCTGTGTGCAATGATCAGTGATGAGTTCAGACAAAGGATTATGGGAAATGCAGTTCATGATGTGGTGGTGACGGTATGGGGAAGAGACCTCTAGTGGACACCCAGGGTACACCAACCAGACACTGTGACAGGCATCTGCTAAATGACTAAATGTAAATGATTGGCTCGCCATGTCCAAACCACAGACAGAGCATCTACAGCAGGGACAGATCAGGATTCAATAGGGCAATGACTCAGATGACATAAGAAATAGAAAAAAACAAGAAAAACAAAAAACCCAGCCTTGCAGAAACAAAGCCAAAAATAATAATTATTCAGCTGTTCAATAAACTGTTTAAATTAAATAAACTGTCAGTTTCATCACGTTTGATTTGGCCTTAATCCAGATAGTTTCATTCTTCTTTCATGTGTATTTCTAACTTTTCCCGTTCGTCTCGATCTCTCTTTCCGTCGGCTTCTATTACCCTTAAAGCGTGACTTCTGAGGAAATTTTTCTCTAAAATAATCTATTTTTAACATTACGTAACATTGCCACCTAAAAGAATGAGAGGTGACAGGTGAGCTCGAATTGAGCCGAGCTTCCGCTCTGCCAAATATCTCCCGGGGGAGAGGTTCCGCTTATATAGTCACTCGTCTTACTATTGAGTCAGAAGAGGAAAAGAGCTCTTTTGATGAGGCACAGAATGTTTTATGTTTATTGCAGCAGAACACATCGGTTTCAATACAACACTTAAACAAACATTCTCGAGGTTCTCCACTGGCCGCCGAGGGAACTCTGAGAGAGAACACACTCTCTTTGTCGCTGGTCCTCCGTCGTTCACAGACCGTGCTCTTTTAGAGAGAGTTTAGAGAGAGAGAGAGTGTGTAGAGAGAGAGAGAGAGAATGTGCAGAGAGAGAGAGAGTGTAGAGAGAGTGTGTGTAGAGAGAGAGAGTGTGTGTAGAGAGTAAGAGGAGGTAAAACAGTAGAGGTAGAGAGAGAGAGGGGGTGGAAAACAGTAAAGCAAATGTCTTTGTTCGTTTCAAATATCTTGGATTATTTTCAATCCTACACTGAATATCCGATTCAATCACTCCGCAGAAGTAGCAGTGCTTCTCCTTCTGAGAATATAGTTCCCAGTGTGTGTACGGTTAGAAGAGGCTGTGTCTCATGTGACCTTGTTATTTGAACACGCTGTGACTATACAAATCACAACATGTAAATAGGAAAATGTTGGCGTTATTTTGTCACTTATTGGGAGCAGTCGGGCCATTTTTTTTTTTTTTTTTTTACAGATCGGGCTCGGGTCGGACTCGGGCTCATTTAGCTTCTCACCTTTCATCATGCTCATAATATACGTGCAGAGCGCAGGCTACTGTATGAAATATTGATATATTGATAATATTATAAATATGCAACGCAATATGCGATTACGCGAGTGCAATGCATCAGGTGACAGTTGACCATGCAGAGCATCAGGGAGAAGTTGGAGCGTGGGGAGTTACTAAAAGTTCCCAATGCTTCAGGAAAAGCTGCATTTTGAAATAGTTTTGACTTGATTACCACAACAAACTGCCGAGTCTGTCCAGCTTCCTCCCCCGCCATCGGATCCAACTCACCACCAGGTGGTGATCAGTTGACAGCTCCGCCCCTCTCTTTACCCGAGTGTCCAAGACATACGGCCGCAGGTCAGATGAAACGACCACAAAGTCGATCATCGGCCTCCGGCCTAGGGTGTCCTGGTGCCACGTGCACTGATGGACACCCTTATGCTTGAACATGGTGTTCGTTATGGACAAACTGTAACTAGTACAGAAGTCCAATAACTGAACACCGCTCGGGTTCAGATCAGGGGGGCCGTTCCTCCCAATCACGCCCCTCCAGGTGTCACTGTTGTTGCCCACGTGGGCATTGAAGTCCCCCAGTAGAACGACGGAGTCCCCAGTCGGAGCACTTTCCAGCACCCCTCCCAGAGACTCCAAGAAGGCCGGGTACTCTACACTGCCGTTTGGCCCGTAGGCACACACGACAGTGAGAGACCTATCCCCGACCCGTAGGCGCAGGGAAACGACCCTCTCGTTCACCGGGGTAAACTCCAACACATGGCGGCTGAGCTGGGGGGCTATAAGCAAACCCACATCAGCCCGCCGCCTCTCACCATGGGCAACTCCAGAGTGGTGAAGAGTCCATCCTCTCTCAAGGAGTGTGGTTCCAAAGCCCAAACCGTGCGTGGAGGTGATCCTGACTATCTCTAGTTGGAACCTCTCAACCTCACGCACAATTTCAGGCTCCTTTCCCGCCAGCGAGGTGACGTTCCACGTCCCTAGAGCTAGTTTCCATGTCCAGGGATCGGGTTGTCGAGGCCTCCGCTTTTGACTGCAGCCCGATCCTCTCAGCACCAGCCCCTTACAGTCCCTCCTGTAGGTGGTGAGCCCACGGGAAGGTGTGGGGGGAGGCCCGGCCACCAGGCGCTCGCATACGAGCCCCAACCCCGGGCCTGGCTCCAGGGTGGGGCCCCGGCTGCGCCATACCAGGCGACGTCACGGTCCTCGATTTAATGTAACTCATAAAGGGTTTTTTGAACCACTCTTAGTCTGACCCGTCGCCTAGGACCTGTTTGCCTTGGGAGACTCTACCAGGGGCATATAGCCCCGGACAACATAGCTCCTAGGGTCATTCGGGTACTCAAACCCCTCCACCACGTTAAGGTGGCAGTTCAAGGAGGGGGTCAATTCTTATAGATTTATTAAAATCTTAAAGCAATCCAACAGTGCCAGATGTTACATAATGGTCAGCATGTACAACACACTTCAACTCTTACTCTACACCTTTTCTAGGTGACAACATGTGGACTACAGCGCCATCTCCTGACTAATACACAAACACTACATTCCCCCATTACTTAAAGGATAATTCCAGTATTTAGCACTTTGAGTCTCTTTTCTGGTTTGTTTAGGATGAACTAGTTTGACGATGGGTCCTGTCTCGACCCTTATGATTTCAATCCGTGTTATTTGCTATAGTGGAACTATTTTTTCAGATACCTCACAACCGCGTATAAACTTCCGCTCGATATTTGAGTCTGAAGCATATTTTCCGTTTCCGATAGCTCAGTAATATCAACGAGCAATGAGTCCTCCAACAGAAATCAATGGGATTTTACAAAATGCCAAATTAAACACGACAGAAACTGTATTTCGCTACGCTACTTGTTTTGGAAGATCAACATCATTATATAGTAGTATAGTTTTCTTGTTTTTTTTAGTTTAAAGAAATTTTTTTTTTATCATTATTACTATGATTGTGTTTTTTTTTTTTTGTTTTTTTGTTTTTTTTTACATGTTCGAAATAAAGCTTTTCATTCATTCATTCATTCATTCATATAAATATATAAAACATGAAGGTTGAAGATGGCGCCGGTGTGTGCGGCTTGCCGTCTACCCATTGCGTTACTTGTTATGTTTTTATTGACTTTGCTGCTTCTGCGTTGTCACTCGTTGATCGCTTATGATCGGCAACAACTTTTAGATATTTATCATGCCATGCCAAAGCTTCTCGGAACTTATAACACCTCCCATGATTCAATGAGAACTTCTAATTAGGAGATATGGCCACTTCCAGTTAAGAATTAGAGTGTCAATATCTCATGACCCACACATAACAGAGGCATCAGAGTAGACTCCTTGGAAAGGTGAGAACCAAGGAGGTTTCCAAGGAGTCTATTCTGATGTCTCTGTTATGTGTGGGTCATGAGATATTGACACTCTAACTCTATATTCTATAATTCCTAATTCTAATTCAGCCAGATATCAATATCTCAATATCTTCAAACCACTCAAAACCACTCAAAACCAGGACCAGACCCCTCCAAAACCACTAAAACCTAACCCAAACCACTCAAAACCAGAACCAGACCCCTCCAAAACCACTAAAACCTAACCCAAACCACCCAAAACCACTCAAAACCAGGACCAGACCCCTCCAAAACCACTAAAACCTAACCCAAACCACCCAAAACCACTCAAAACCAGGACCAGACCCCTCCAAAACCACTTAAACCTAGAATTTCAGGGTCCTACAACATTCCGTCTCCTTATTGTCAGCTTATGACATTTTTGAATGAGGTCTCATTAGTTTTAAACACTAAAACATGTATTAACCCACCTCTACTGTACTAAGCACACTCAACTGGACACGTTCCACTAATTTTCAAGAGATTTCAGTGGTTAATAAAAATTGTACATGAATTAAAAATATATAATAAAGTAAACTACTTATCATGATTTAATAACATTAATCAATGGAAAATCATAAATTGTAATATTATAAAATATAAGTGCAAACTTCTAAAAATTCTAAATGTTATAAATGCATGAATGTTATATTTAAAAATATATATATTTTCATAAGTGTTTACAATATGTATGATAAAGAAATGTTGCTTGCCCACTAGAGGGAGACATAGGATAAGGATGGAAACTATGAATGGAAATAATCACATTGATCTAGTAAACTAGTTATCATGATTGAATAACATTAATCAATGGAAAATTACAGATTGTAATATTATAAAGTAAAAGTACACATTTCAAAAAAAAATTATAAATGCATGAATGTTATATTTATATATATTTTGTAATTATATGTTATTTTCACAAGTGTTTAAAACACAAAGGAAGCAGATGACTAAAGACAAGTTGTTCAGGTAGGTACCGTGCAGGTAAGGAGTCAGGTAAGTGCATGCAGCTGAGGGCCAGAGAGGATGATGGGAAATGTAGTGAGGAGGTGGATCACCAAAGGAATCCTAAAGTCTATCCAGAAGAAGGATAAACTCTACAAACAATACAGGAAGAATCCAAATGGTAATAATAAAACCTTATATACACAGTATAAGAATAAATTAACTAGCTTAATACGAGATAGCAAAGCGAGTTACTTTACTGATCGTCTCAAAACTGCCTCGGGGGATCAGAAGAAATCTTGGAAGGTGTTGAATGAGATACTTGGCCGCAGTAATAAATCCTCAGTCATCCCTGACACCGTTGTGCCAACCCAATCAAATAACTATACAATGCAAGATTCACTACCAGATTTGTTTAATAGATATTTTGCCTCTGTTGGAAAGAATCTGTCTCAACAATTTGGTCCACCAGGGGGTGCCAATTATAAAACATTCTTGAGGAATAATTATCCCAGCTCTTGCTACTTTAGACCTACCTGTAAAATGGAAGTTACTAACATTATTAATAAAATGAAATGCTCTTACACAGCTGGTGCTGATGGAATCTGTAGTATGATCCTCAAAGCCATAGTGAATGAAATAGCTGAGCCATTCGCCTATATAATTAATTTATCATTACAGCATGGCATAGTTCCTAAACAAACTAAGGTGGCAAAGATAATACCAGTATACAAATCTGGGGACAAAAGTGATTTTCAAAACTATAGACCCATATCAATTCTGCCAACGTTGTCTAAAGTATTAGAAAGGGTGGTTTGTTCACGACTTGTAGATTACTTAAATAAACATAACATACTAGAATCTTCACAATATGGCTTTAGGAAGAATAGCAGCACAAGTATGGCCATTTTAGATCTTGTAGAGAAAATAAATGACGCTTTTGAAAGAAAAGAAGCCGGTATTGGGGTCTTTCTCGACCTTTCAAAAGCATTCGACACGATTGATTTTCAAATTTTACTTGGAAAACTGTCGCACTACGGGGTCAGGGGTGTGGCTCTCCAGTGGTTCAGGGACTATGTTTATGGAAGACGGCAATATGTGACCTTAAATGGTACTGACTCCGGATTGGAAAATATAGTATTTGGGGTTCCCCAGGGATCTATTCTGGGGCCTCTTTTGTTCATTGTTTACATTAACGATTTTGTACATTGTTCCTGTGATATTCATAAAATACTCTTTGCTGATGACACAAATCTGTTTGTATCCCACAAATACTTGAATCATCTTGAAAAACTCTTAAATGACAGACTAACAGAAATAGATACCTGGTTTAAATGTAACAAACTATTGCTAAACATTAGTAAAACCTTTTATATTGTTTTTCGATCAAGTAGTCATAAGTACAGTGATTGTGACATTAATTTAAACATAGATGGTAGAGCTATTCAAAGAATGGACGCAATCAAATTTCTTGGAATACATATAGATCAATTCATAAACTTTAAGGAACATATTAACGAGCTGGTTAAAAAACTATCTAAAATTGTGGGTTTGTTCTTTAAAGTGAGACACGTGCTCCCATTAGACGTGCTCTTGTCTCTGTATAGGACTCTGTTTGAGACTCATTTGATTTATTGTAATATTATTTGGAATAATACTTACCCTACTTATACTAAGAAACTCTTGATATTACAAAAGAAAGCCATAAGAGCTATTTCATGGTCCACACGTAACTCTCATACAAATGCTCTCTTTCAAAGACATGGCCTACTAAAGCTTCCTGAATGTAACTTTTATGAAAATGCATGTACAATGTACAATGTTGTTAACAGGTTAAACATTAGATTGTGTGAGCTCATTCCATTATATACACCGTCTCACACACACTACACTAGACATAAGCTGCTCCTAAAAGGTAAATGTAGGAACCTAACAAGTGCTAGGTTTAGTGTATGTTACAGTGGTCCACAATTATGGAATGAGCTGGATACTAATTTAAAACAATCTTGCTTCATTATTTATATTTAAAAAGAAACTAGGCAAGGCAAGGCAAGTTTATTTATATAGCACATTTCATACACAATGGCAATTCAAAGTGCTTTACATAGAAGAAAGTGACTGTCAATTTGTGTCTGCTTAAGGTAACTGTATTCTAAATACCCACAATTTAAAGAATGGTTGTCCTGGCATCTAAAGTTGGACCGCTCACATAATCCTTGCCAGGTGGTGGGGTGGTGCTGGTGGTGGGATGGACCCCTACTTATAAGCTATTGCTTCTTGGGAGTCAATTTTTCACAATAGAACACAATAGAACAATCAGTTGTTGGGTAGGTTACTTTGAACTGTGGTGTGTACTATAGTAGTAGCTGCAGCTGAAATGTAATGTGTTTTGTACTGCATCATTTATACTGCTTCAAAAATGTAACTGAGTAACTACTTTCAATTGCTTAACACCTTTGGCAAGATATGGACTGAAATGGTAGTGATGCCACCGAGCCGGGGTGCAGCCAAAGATTTCCTTTTCCCCATTCTCTCGTGTTTTGTTTTGACGTTGGCTATAAGCTCCTGCAGATCTTGTACAACAGTATTCAGCTTGAGTTGGCATGCTGCATCTTATTTGTTTGTAACTCGAGTTACTTGAATTGTGATGACTGATATATTACCATATTTTGTGTTGGTAATGTGTTGTAGTCCTTGGCTGCTGAAAAAGTAATATATTTTGTAACTTGTCACTTTTGTAATATGCTACCCCCAACAACGGCTTTTGATGTAGCAACAAATGCAATGTGTGAAATTGTGGAAATAAACTAAATAAAAAAAAAAATAAAAAAAAAAGAGGTGGTGACTAGCTGGTGACCGTGACAAAGTGCACCATAAGTGAGTAAAAACCCTCACCATTTATCCGGGCTTGGGACCGGCACTGACATTGCACTACTTTGTGTAATGTCAGAGGCTGTGTTAAAAAATAGTATTTTTTTTTTTTTTTTTTTTATGAACACGAGCCCATCATATTATCACTATATAAAAGTTTGGTAGTAAATTAAACATTTAAAAAAAAATACAAAACTACAAAATATGGGCTAACTTTACATCTAAAAGAGTGAAGTGAACTTTTGAACCCAAAAAATGGACTGTGGCGTACTCGTCCAGCCACTCGAGATCTAACCCCTCCCCACGGCACGATTTACGACTCACCCCACAGTCAAATACTCCTGATCACCGGAGATGTTCTGCAGAGCCTTAAATAAAACCACTTCCTGGTCTTCTCCGTTAACAACCATTTTCCATCAGAATGGCTTTATATTGGCCGACTTGGAGGAATGATTGATGCGGCGGCCAGACGTGTCTGCTAGTGGGTGACAGCTGCAAGGGAAGGTCTGGGCATCAATGCACAGGCCTTTCTCCCCGGATTTAAAAAGGTCCCCTGCCTCTTCCTTCAGATCCTCCATCATAGCTCTCCCCTCAGATGTTGTGATGATGACCTTGCCGTGGTAATCACAGACAATGTCACCACTAAAAAAGTTTCAGGTCGCAACCACTCCTGTAATTAGGAAAACATTACATTTCGAGTTACTGAATATACTTTGCATGTAGACAAACGTTTCAGGATTTAAATCTAGTTCTTGGTGCAGTTAATGGCTGTTAAAAGGTACAATTCACCTTTTTGTATTTTCTTGCCTTGAAAATAACTGAAAGGTTTTCTTACCGAAACCTTTGGGAGGACCACAATCTTTAATAGCAAGACCTGTCCAGGCCTGCTCAGCCACACAGTGCTGCACATAAGGGTCGGTTTCGACCTTCTGCTCTTGACTACCTCCTCTGCTTTGGGGCAATTGGTCATCCACCCCTCCTGACCAATCAGCCTTGCCACTTTTGCGGCCACACAGTGCTATTAACTAGTAGTGAAGAGTAAGAGATGATCGGTTCAGGTGATACAGCGATCTGTCATGTCACATTTACAAGCGCCAAAACCGTATTTATTGTTGAATTTTGTGATAAAATGGACAGAATCTGAGAGCTGAGAGTGTGTTTCATATCAATAGTAACCTTGTCTGTCGGTGTCAGTCCTCTTTGCTTCATGATTTTCCTCTGCGTGAGAAACTGGATGTGTGTCGTGAGAGCGAGTGAAAAGTGTGGATTGCCTGATTCTCAGCATTGGCAGCCCTGCATGAAGTCAAATTAATTTCCATAACACACCACTGAGGATTTGTTCTGCATGATATTAGCATTGACCAGCAGGTGTCGCTGTGTGCATTCCAAACCTGGAGAAATCAACCACTTTTACACACATCAGGCTGGAAAGCTTTAAAGCTTCATGAAGCTTCATCTCACCATCACTACCTTCAGGTTCACTTAGCTCAACAGTTATACGCTATATTAGCAATAATGATTATTTTGGGAGACATGGATGAGCTTTGATTGGGGGTTCCCATCATGCACTGCAACATTAGGCTTGATGTTTATTTCACCAGTGATGGTTGGTTGGTCAGATGAGAGGAAGTTAATAACCACAGGAGGAGCTGATGATGTTTAAAGGAGGAGCTGTAACTATATATAATGAAGAGGAAGACTGACAGAAACAGAAAATGGCTGATAAGTGTGATCTGTGTCTGCTGGGACTGATCATTCTCTCTTCACTTCTCACAGGTAAAGAAATCTGTATTTTCTCTAAAGACATTTAGTGGAATTAGTCTGGAAAGAGTTCATTTGAACATGCTCAGTTTATTCTTGCACACATTCACGTTGTGATCTCAGAGTTGTGTATTGATACACACAGATCATACTGTATTATTCCTGATACTGGACATAGTGTCACTCAAACATCTGATGATGAAGAATTATCTTCATATTAAGAGTGTGTCAGTGATTTGAACAGCTCTCTGATAAAGACTAATAGTTTATTCTGGAGAGTGTGTTGTTTGCTTTAAGTCAGGAAAAATACTATGATTTAAAACTTCTGCTTTTTATGCTGGTGTGTTTAATGTTTAATTTATTATTAATATATATCATAATGATCACTGAGATATACTGTGTTTCAGGAACCAGTGGAGTGACCAGAGGAGGACTTTGTGTTCATCAGTTCTGGTGATAATGTCTCTCTGTCCTGTAATAATGCTCTTTCTGATTGCAAATCAACTACATGGATCTACACTAGTTATCATTCATGGAGAGTTGAACTGATTACTGGAGGGATAAAGAATAAAGACACAGAGAGACATGAGAGACTGAGTCTGGAGTCTGACTGCTCTCTGAACATCAAGAACGTCACAGAAGAAGATTATGGATATTACAGCTGCCGACAATATGTGAATGGAGAACAACAAGGACCTGATGCTTATGTTTATCTGCATGTTCTTCATGGTAAGTTTATGATTATGTGGTCAATTTAAAAAGGGCAGATTCTCCCTTTAAACTCAGATGATGATTGAAGAGTCTGTGATTTGTGTCTTGTGTTCAGTTTCAGTGTCTTCATCATCATCATCATCTTCATCCTCACAGACTGAGATCAGTCCAGGCCGCTCTGTGACTCTCTCCTGTCAGTTGTATACTATATACTCCTGTGATTATTTTGTTCGTTCTGCGGGATTTGAGCTGTTGTGGGTGAATAAGGCTGGTGTTGATCTGAAGACGGACTCCAGATATCAGATATTATCATCATCAGATCAATATCACTGTATCATCCTCACTCTGACTACAACACTCCTGAATGAAGATGACAACAGAGAGTGGAGATGTCAGCTTACTCGCAGAAATCAACTCAAGACCTCAGTCAGATACACTGTCAAGTATTCAGGTGAGAAAACACTCTTTTCTGACAGATTTGTGAAAACTTCCACAGATTGGCTCTACTCTTTCTGATGGCTTCATAAGTTTTGGAGTTGTAAAATATTAGTGGTCAAAGTCATAAACTGCATATCAATCCTTGATGCGCATGCGTCGCGTCTGAGCACGTTGTTGTTTTTGGAGCTCTATCGATTTGATTTATAATTCTTGATTTTTCTCTTTAAACTCACTTACAACGAACATTTTCTACTTTTCCTCACTGAGAAGCACTACTGCTCAAACCTCATAATTACAACGCGGACTGTTGAGCAGACGCGTCTCAAGCCTTTTAGTGATCCAACTCCGGATACTCTTATAGGTTACTCCAGTGGATCACGGCTGAACGCGTCTACTCTACACCCTTACCACTAAAAAGACGGATTATATCCAAGACTTCAGTCATAAATTAGTATTAATATTGATAGCATCACTGGTAGCTTCGTTGCTAACTCACTGTCCATCTGTTAAAATGGCGAATATATCAGATGTAAGTAGTCTACCTTTTGGTGCAGGTGAGGACGCATTTGAGCTGCACGCACTGCAGTCTGAGCTGGAAGCTGTTGAGAAACAGATCCACAACCTTTTATTGAGACAGGCCGAGCTGAGAGACCGGTGTTTAGCTCTTGAAACATCACGCGCCGATGCACACAAATCAGTGTTTAACGTTACTAACCAGACAGAGGTAATACTTATCGGTTAAAAAAAAACACCCAAAAAACCTCGCACAATACAACTTTAACATCATAGGATGTCCTGTTACTTTATCCTCTACAGTAAAAGACCTGGGTGTTATACTCGATTGCAACCTGTCTTTTGAAAATCATATTTCATATACAAAAACAGCCTTTTTCCACCTTAGAAACATTGCTAAGCTACGTAATATGCTATCAGTTTCTGATGCAGAAAAGTTAGTTCATGCATTCATGACCTCGAGACTGGATTACTGTAATGCTTTATTAGCTGGTTGTCCTGCATCCTCAATAAACAAGCTACAGTTAGTCCAAAATGCCGCCGCTAGAGTTCTTACGAGATCAAGAAAATATGATCATATAACACCGATTTTATCATCACTGCATTGGTTACCTATAAAGTTCCGTATTAATTACAAGGTATTGCTACTGACTTATAAAGCCCTAAACAGCTTAGCTCCAGTCTATTTAACGGATCTTCTATCGCCCTATAATCCATCGCGCTCTTTAAGATCACTAAATTCAAGGCTTTTGGTCATACCTAGGATATCCAGAACCACCAAAGGAGGGAGAGCATTTTCACATTTGGCTCCAAAACTCTGGAATAGTCTTCCTGATACTGTTCGTTGCTCAGACTCGCTCTCCCAGTTTAAAACTAGATTAAAGTCGCATCTCTTCAGCCAGGCATTCATATAATCCTACAGTTCAAACTACAATCCGGCCTCTAGCTCATAAATGCCAGAGGAGAACTGGCCCCCGACTGAGCCTGGGTTCTCCCAAGGTTTTTTTTTCTCCATTAGGTCACCTGATGGAGTTTTAGGACACCATTAGGTCACTTGATGGAGTTTTTCGGTTCCTTGCCACTGTTGCCTTTGGCTTGCTCAGTTGGGGATATTTTGGGGATATTTAATTTAATTTTATCAATCAATAAATTCCTCTTGAAACAAACTTTGTTGTATTATTTAATTTAATACTGTGAAGCTGCTTTGATACAATCTGTATTGTGAAAAGCGCTATACAAATAAACTTGACTTGACTTGACTTGACTTGACTAACCCGCTGACTCCGACCGCGTCTACTCCGTGCGTTCCTCAGCATCGGTCGCGATCAGCCATGGTCTCGTTCACTCCGGCTCCAACACGCCACCACGAAGCCTGGGTGGTTCCGCAGCGGAAGACGCGAGTCAGGTCTAGACCAAGACTCTCTCCGACCCTCCCGGTTTTCGAGTTATCCACACAAAACCGCTTCTCCCCTCTTCGCGAAACAGAACGCGATGCTGTGATCATCGGCGATTCCATCGTTCGGCACGTACACGCTACGTTAGGTAAAAGTAAGGTGCACAGTCACTGCTTTCCTGGTGCTCGTGTTTCTGAAATCGCTGCTCGCGTTCCCGAGATCCTGAACGGTGACGAGCGCGTCGGAACTGTGGTCCTGCACGCGGGAGTGAATAACATCAGGCTGCGCCAGACGGAGGTTCTGAAGAAAGACTTCAGGAATCTGATCGATACGGTACGCAGCACATCGCCTGAAACAACGATCATTGTGTCAGGACCGCTTCCCACGTACCGACTAGGGCATGAAAAGTTCAGCAGATTATTTGCGCTAAATGAATGGTTAATGTCATGGTGCAATGAGCAGAAACTGCTCTTTGTAAATAATTGGAATCTGTTTTGGGAGTGTCCTAGGCTTTTCCGTGCTAATGGCTTACACCCAAGCAGATTCGGAGCAGATCTTCTGTCGGATAACATCTCCAAAATGTTAAATACCCTTTGACTAGTAACCAAAAGTCCAAATCATAGTCTCTGCTGCACCAATTTAACTGATATAAATACTAGTGTAGAACATTGCATAGAAACCGTGTCTATTCCTCGTTTAGTGAGATCAAATAATAAATCTACTGCAGGATCTAGGAAAAATCTAATTGTTATTAAAACAGAAAATGTTGCTATTAGTAAACAAAAACAATTTCTAAAGCTAGGTCTTCTAAACATTAGATCACTCACACCGAAGGCAGTTATTGTAAATGAAATAGTCACAGATAATAGCTTCGATGTACTTTGCCTTACTGAAACCTGGCTTAAACCAAATGATTATTTCGGTCAAAATGAGTCTACTCCATCTGGATACTGTTATAAGCATGAGCCCCGTCTGATTGGTCGTGGCGGCGGTGTTGCAACAATCTATAGAGATATTCTCAATGTTACTCAGAAAACGGGTTATACGTTTATTTCGTTTGAAGTACTTGTACTAAATGTTACGCTCTTAGATGTTAGAAAAACATCCCTATTATCTCTAGCCTTGGCTACCGTATATAGACCGCCAGGGCCTTACGCTGATTTCCTAAAAGAGTTTGCAGATTTTCTCTCAGACCTATAAGTCAATGTCGATAAAGCATTAATTGTTGGAGATTTTAACATACACGTAGATAATCCAAATGATGCGTTAGGGGCTGCGTTTACAGATTTATTAAATTCATTTGGGGTCAAGCAAAACGTCACCGGACCAACTCATCGTCTTAACCCTCTGAGGTCGAGAAACGCGCCGACGCGTTTTGATGGATTTTTTTCACATAGCAGCAACATACACTTAAATTACTCCGTCATTTATGGTTATACAGAAAAAAGAAATATAAAAAAATTATCTGTGATATTTCTACTTTTGTATGTGTCCACTAACAATCAAATCAAAACATTGTGCTTTTGTAAAATAAAGAAAATAAACAGGGTGTGCGTTCTGCCTCTCCGTCGCGGTGAACTTTTTTTTCTTGAGCACGTCTATAAACTGAAACATAACTCAGCGAATACTTCTCACACATTTATCAGCCATATACCCTTATACACATTTAAGTGTGTACTTTTAAATGATCGGATTCAAACTGAAAACAAATATTCTCTGTTTAAGTAATTTGTATAAAACCGACAGGATGTCCAGTATCTCAAACGCTTGCTAATTATTTTTTAATTCGACACGCCCACTCGCGCAAAAGTGATTCACATGCAAATCTCCACATGGAACGCGAACGCCCTCGTTACCTCAAACACAAAACACCAAAACACTTCACAAGTCTCTGCTTTTCGTCGAGTTTGGAAGACACGTCTGAGCTTATATTGGATTTACATCAGAAGAAGAAGAACGCGATTTGAAGACAAGAAAGATGTAAGGTAAGAAATTCTTACTTATTAGTTTATGGTATTGTTGCATAAACTTCACATTGCAGTTGAACTGTTGCTAGATATATGGTGAATATTATACTATTTAGACCCGTGTTTACTGTTAAATACTGTTTGTGGATATCTGCTCAAACATAGATATGTATAACCATAATGTTTAATATTTTGGAGCGCGCTGTGCGTTTGAATGCATCATATTTTGGAGCGCGATTGCGTTTGAAAGGAAAAATGCACCAAACATTAGGCTTTATGTTTTTACTATTATCTCATTTCATATCATCATAACGAATGGAAACATTTGAAGTAACATATGATAATCAATATATTTTTCTCTAGCGTAGTTGTTCTTGAAATCTTTTGGAAGATTTAATTTATTGTTATTATTTTATGCAGCACTGCGTAGCCTATGCCTACAAGGCACAACACACCTGGTGTTCATTATATATTGTTGGAAACGTGTGTGTGTGTGTGTGTGTGTATTCTGTGAATTTTTAAAAAGAAATTTTAACCAGAAAAATCTAAAATCTATTCCCAAAATCGTGCAGGCCTAGTTTCTCTTGATATCAGTATGTTCACAGTTTTTTCTTTTTTTTTTTTCTTTCAGGGACCAGATGCAACTGAGTCCTGCTGACTTCAACATTCACATGAGTCTCTGTACATGAACATGGTAAAGTGAAAATCAAACACCTTGGAAATGAAAGGTAGGCTATGTACAATGTTTTTAGGAATGGCACAAATGTCTCTGTCTTTGGATCATTGTTTTCAATGTGCTCTTTTGTCATTTGTATTTTTGGATTATGTTGTGTTGTAAATAAATCCAAACAATCTAAAAGCCATTCTTTTTTAAATCTCCTCATTCTTTGTGCAAGGTTGCTCTGAATGACAGGGCCTGATCGCTCCTAATAGGGCAGTTAGGGGAGTGTCTTTGTCTTTCTCAGGTGTAAAAAGCTTACATATTCATGAGATGATCACGCCTTTCCGCATAAGGCTTTTTCACACAAAACACGTCTTAGAAATTTAAAATCAATATATTGTGTTATCTGAATGAGCAGTCAGGGTGATTTTCACATAGTTTTGGAGCAAATATTCTAGGCTACGTCATACAATTTTCAAAAGTCTTGTTAAGAAATAATCAGTATGGGTTTCATGGCCTTATTTCAGTGAGATTTTTTTTTTGTATTTTCACAAACCACGCATAAATGTCATTATCTCAAAACTACAAACTTTTACATACATGCTGCTGATATATTATTGTAGCAGAGTTTGTGCTGAATACAGTGTAATTAGACTTTAGCCATGAAAATGTCACTAGTAACAGAAAAAAACACAAATGTCAGAGCATGTCAGAACACCTCCAGAGTCAGATAACAGCTCAGACCTCAGAGGGTTAATCATACACTCGATTTAATTATATCACATGGAACCGATCCAACCGATATAGATATCATTCCACAAAGTGATGATGTCACTGATCATTACATGGTAACTTGCATATTACGTACTGCTGTAATATGTCATGCGGCGCCGCGTTATCAACCAGGCAGAACAATCCTCCCATCCACCATAAATAATTTCTCAAATTGCTTATCTAATCTGTCTCAGCTGCTGCCTGAACCCAAACAAACAGATGAACTAGAAGAACTAACTAGCACTATGAGCACCATTCTCTCTAGAACATTGGATGTGGTTGCACCTATTAAATAAAAAAAGGTCAGAGAGAAAATTAAAGCACCATGGTACAACAATACAACGCATGTTTTAAAGAGAGAAACCCGTATTTTAGAGCGTAAATGGAAACAAACAAATTTAGAGGTCTTTAGAATCGTGTGGAAAGACAGTATGTCACGTTATAAAAAGGCCCTAAAAGCGGCCAGGGCTGAGCACCTCCGCAAACTAATAGAAAACAACCAAAATAATCCAAGGTTTTTATTTAACACCGTGGCTAGACTAACAAATAAACAGACGTCACCCGAACAAAATATCCCGTTACAGTTCAGTAGTAATGATTTCATGAACTTCTTCACTGAGAAAATAGAGAGCATCAGAACCACAATTGTAAACGTTCAATCTTCAATTGCGCCTTATAATTCAGCTTCAATTATCACCCCGCAAGAACAATTACAGTGCTTTACAACTATAGAACAAAAAGAGTTAAATAAACTTATCACTTCATCTAAAACAACAACATGTTTATTAGATCCTATACCAACTAAACTACTGAAAGAAGTGTTACCTGTAGTGGAAGAGCCTCTCCTCAATATTATTAACTCGTCTTTATCTTTAGGTCATGTTCCAAGAACATTTAAACTGGCAGTTATAAAACCTCTCATTAAGAAACCACAATTAGATCATAACCTAGCAAATTATAGACCCATTTCAAATCTTCCATTTATGTCTAAAATATTAGAAAAAGTGGTGTCCGCTCAACTGGGCTCTTTCTTGCAACAAAATGATATCTATGAAAAGTTTCAGTCTGGATTCAGACCGCATCATAGCACTGAAACTGCGCTTGTTAAAATCACAAATGATTTACTTTTAGCTTCTGACCAAGGCTGTCTCAATACTAGTTTTACTTGATCTTAGTGCTGCGTTCGATACTATAGATCACACATTACTCTTAGATCGACTACAAAATTATACTGGTGTTCAAGGACAAGCATTAAGCTGGTTCAAATCATACCTATCTGACCGCTACCATTTTGTCTATTTAAATGGAGAAAAATCTATCATAACTCCAGTAAACTATGGAGTGCCGCAGGGATCTGTGTTGGGCCCTCTGTTATTCTCAATATATATGATGCCACTTGGAAATATTATAAGGAAACATGGAATTAGTTTCCATTGTTATGCTGATGACACTCAAATATATATTTCATCACGGCCGGATGAAACGCTAAATTTTCCAAATTGACAGAGTGTGTTAAAGATATAAAAGATTGGATGACGCGTAATTTTTTTTTATTAAATCCAGACAAGACAGAGGTAATACTTATCGGTTCAAAAAACCGCCCACAAAACCTCGCACAATACAACTTTAACATCATAGGATGTCCTGTTACTATATCCTCTACAGTAAAAGACCTGGGTGTTATACTCGATTGCAGCCTGTCTTTTGAAAATCATATTTCATATGTTACAAAAACAGCCTTTTTCCACCTTAGAAACATTGCTAAGCTACGTAATATGCTATCAGTTTCTGATGCAGAAAAGTTAGTTCATGCATTCATGACCTCGAGACTGGACTACTGTAATGCTTTATTAGCTGGTTGTCCTGCATCCTCAATAAACAAGCTACAGTTAGTCCAAAATGCCGCCGCTAGAGTTCTTACTAGATCAAGAAAATATGATCATATAACACCGATTTTATCATCACTGCATTGGTTACCTATAAAGTTCCGTATTAATTACAAGGTATTGCTACTGACTTATAAAGCCCTAAACGGCTTAGCTCCAGTCTATTTAACGGATCTTCTATCACCCTATAATCCATCGCGCTCTTTAAGATCACTAAATTCAAGGCTTTTGGTCATACCTAGGATATCCAGAACCACCAAAGGAGGGAGAGCATTTTCACATTTGGCTCCAAAACTCTGGAATAGTCTTCCTGACACTGTTCGTTGCTCAGACTCGCTCTCCCAGTTTAAAACTAGATTAAAGTCGCATCTCTTCAGCCAGGCATTTATATAATATTTTTAATCTTACAGTTCAAACTACAATCCGGCCTCTAGCTCATAAATGCCAGAGGAGAACTGGCCCCCGACTGAGCCTGGGTTCTCCCAAGGTTTTTTTTTCTCCATTAGGTCACCTGATGGAGTTTTAGGACACCATTAGGTCACTTGATGGAGTTTTTCGGTTCCTTGCCACTGTTGCCTTTGGCTTGCTCAGTTGGGGATATTTTGGGGATATTTAATTTAATTTTATCAATCAATAAATTCCACTAGAAACAAACCTTGTTGTATTATTTTAATGTAATACTGTGAAGCTGCTTTGATACAATTTGTATTGTGAAAAGCGCTATACAAATATACTTGACTTGACTTGACTTATAATTCCCAATATTGGCCTCCTACATGGGTCATACATGATATATTGCATAAATCAGACGAGTGTATTAAAGCCTATGACCCATGTAGGAGGTCGGGTTTAGGAATTATAAGGCTTATGTCCTTCATTCAAGCTGAAGATTTATTTGCAGAAGCTCAACTGTGTTTCACTCTCATATAAACCAGGAATAAATTATACAGTAACACAGTAATACAGTTATACAGTAATACAGTACAGTCTCTTCTCAACTACTGCCACTGTAAGCTGTGATGATGGAACACAAACTGCATGTGATGATCGATATGAACATATGATGTTAATGTCCTACAGATGATGCTGAGAAGACATCAAGCCGAACTACAGCAGCAGCTCCTACACAAGGTTCATGATCACATGATCACTGTATAAATAGATTTATTTTTGGTGAATGGCGATAGTCATTCTTCTCCTGACAGCTTGAGAGTGAAGTAAGAAGATAATAGATGACAGACTTGTGCACATATTCATCATTTCTGTGATGTGAAGCTCAAGTATTATGTGATGATGATGTTGTGTATATGTGGCATTATGTGTTGAACTGAACTAACAGACGTGATCCACAGATCCAGCTGATACAGCATCAGAAACTGAAGTCTGTGTGACTGCTGGATCATTATACAGAGGTACGACACGTTCATTTATACTGACAGCTTTATAACATTAAACTATCAGTCAGTCTGTAAATGCTTCATCAATAACTGTTGATAGTTGAATACCCTTGACTTCAGTCATGTACAGTTTCTCTTCTTCCTCTCATGTTTCCTGCAGTGATTGTGATTATTGTTGAGATGGCAGTGTTTGCTGCTCCTACTGTGATTCTTCTTCAGATCATCTGTGCAAGAAGAGCTGGTGAGTTTTGAGCCGCACACAATCTGATGATTCACACTCATCTGATCTGGAACAATCTGCAATCATGATAAAAACACATATGAGAGGTCAGTCAATGCTTTTATTTTGCAGGGAGGAAGGACTCGAAGCACCCAGAGGAAATAGAGATGCCGACAATATTAGAATAAAATACTTATGAGTTTAGAGCCAATCTGCAGAAATATTTACAATAGCAAAAACTTACAGAGGATTGTTCATTGTTTTATTTTCTTCTTCTCAGAAAACAGGGAAAAAACTCTGAGCACTTATAGTGACATAATCAAGTTTAGATTAAAATGTTTGTGTTTTTTTTACTTATAAAAAGCCAGATTTATTTTCATTTATATGGATTTTATGGATATATTTTCCTACAGTGTTGAAAGTCATTCTCTTGCGCTTCATATGTAAACTGCTTTAAATATAATATTAATACAGTAATGGACAGACTCAGACTGTATAATCTCTCTCTGTTCTGTGTGATGGAGCTGATTTGAGGATTCTTGGATCTTGTCTGTTCATTCCTGTTTTTAGCATCTTTTTTCATTTTGAATGATTGCTATAATTTTCTTAATAAAACCTCTGCAGTTGTGTTTAATAAGTCTCCTTTCCTGAGATGTTTGTTAGGAATATGTTAATTCCCCTTCATGAGCTGGTAATGTATCTGTAAGTCCACTGAAGCGAGTTGTAGTTGAGAAGCCGCTTCAATAACCGAGAGCTAGATATTGGGTCTTAAACACCTCACGACACCCTGAAGGACCCACTGAGAGGTTAGACTTGAAGCACTGTTCCTGAGATGCTCTTCTTGGTGGTTAACTGTAAGCAGCAGACAGATCCAGCAAGAGGAGAACTGAGGATTCGGAGGCTCCTCTTGCCAGTCTCAGAGCTTCAATAACCGAGAGCAGGGCCGTCTCAGTTTAGTGGTGCTTCTGAAGCCAGACTGGTTGTTGTCCAGGAGGATGTTCTGTGTCAGAAATGTAGATAGTTGGTCGAAAACGACTCGTTCAAGTGTTTTAGCAAAGTGGTCCAGAAGTTCAGGGAGGCGGAAGTTAAATCAGTGGTGCTTGAGAAATACATCCCAGATCTTCCAGAGCATTTGTAGTGTTGATAAAGGAGTCTGGATCTGATATATTTCTCAAGGCTGGAGAGAGTAAAGCAGAACGTTATAATCCATGTGTAGAAACTCCCTGAAGACAGTTAATATCTGCTTTACAGACGCTCATTTGCAAATGCAGGTTTATTTTACCAATCTGATGCTAATAATTAATTTACAATACTTTTAAAAACTGTTTTATAATTCAGGAGTCATGGATAGTGGAAACATTTTCAGTGACAAACCAATTTTATCACTAATAATTGCAAGATTTTACTTCTAGAGTTTAATGGCATGCAGGAAAGTGCTAAAATAAAGAAGTGAAACTAACAGTAATGCAAAGAATAGCCTGTAAACTGTGTTCAGAGCAGATGTGTGTTGAGCCAGTGTGATTAACAGTATACGCACTTCTCACACGTTTCACACATGTAAAGCAACACACGGGGAGCAGCTGCAAACGGAGACGTGAAGTCGGACACTTCACAAAATACATTGAGACTGTAAAGGATTGCCTTAAGGACATTTTTATGGTGGCTTTTAATCTTGCATCAAATAGTGAACGGCATACTGTATGCAGACTTGCATTTACTAATCACCAGCAGTAAATATTGTGCTAGTACTAGTATTGAACTACAAGAAGCAAGACAGTTGCAAGCCTTTGATTAGAGTTATGTAAAGCTTTTGATGGGACAGTAAGGTCCTAGAGATGTGGTGATAACAGCTGCGCAGAGAGGGCCTGATTAAATTTTTTTGTCATGGGGCCCAAAATTCCTGGTGGCGCCCCTGCCCGTAGTGACCGCTCATGTGGTGTTTGCATACTTTACCACAGCTGAAGTGAAATAAATGCAATAATTGCCAAATAATACACAGATGTTTCAGAGACATTTTCATTCAATACTTTATGTATTGCTTCATACAGCGTCTGTTTGAACAAGAATAAAGTTCAACATAAGCTACTATCAATGAAGTGGAGTCTACGTTTTTTAATCAGTTTTAATTTGATAAACATGACACAATATAACATCGCAACGACATGAAAAGAGTGTTTACTGTGAAAAAAACTGATTTGTGAGCTTTAGAGGAACTAACTTGAATAAACACGAAACACACGTGATCATTGTCATGCGGTGAATCCGGCCAATCGTGGAACAGCTGTGTCGTCATCAGCCCACGTGCAGTCGCTCCTGAGAAGCTGCACTGGCTGAGTTCTCCGGCTACTCTCGAATTGCTCTCGCGGTACTTTGATGGCATACGTCACAGTCACGTGGCGTCGGCGCTGTATCAAGTAGGACAAAATTTCTAACTGGCATGCACTGCTTCAAGTCAGCCGCCGATCGGTCTGTGCAGAGCTGCATGAAGTCGAACAAGCCTTTCATTTGTGTTGTGTTTGAGCACGTGGCTCAGACTCTGGTTGTGTTGGTCATGTGATCCTCTGGTCCCGCCTCCTTGTTTCCCGTTACCACGCCCCCTTGTTTATTCCTCGTCCTCGTTTGTCTGTGCTCTCCTGTTCCTCATGTGCTCTGCTCTCTTTATAATGTGCTTCTTGTGCTACGCTACTGTTGTTGCTAATAGTCTGTTGTTCTTGTTAAAGTTACACCTAGATCTAATCTGTCTATTCTGGTCGAGTTTTGTTCTTCCCGCTGTTCCAGAGTATCCTTGCTATTGTTTAGTATATTTTCCCCCTTAGTTTTCTCTGCTTATTCTGGAGTTCTCAGTTTACTTTAGTATTTAGATTTTTCCCTTATTATCCATAGTAGTCAGTCTTTATATTAGTTCCTTCTCCTTATTTTGGGTTTCTATGGTTTGCGTATTTGTGTATATGTACTTATGTAGATGCACAAATGGAAGTTATTTAGTATATTTAATATTTTAATATTTTAGTCCATATTACCGCAATAACTTGTTTTAAATAATATATTGAATGTTTTTGACTAGGGGTTGAGTGGCATTGTTTTTGGGTATTGAGTGTGTATGTGGGTATGGGAATTGGAGGTGTTTTTGAATTTATGTTAAGTAGGTAATGGTTGTTGTATGGTAAACCATATCTATTTGTAATTAATAGATATTCAGATTATTGAGATTATTGATTGGTTGTATTGGCATGTTGTCTCGATTTCTGTTGCTGTTGTAACACCTTAATTTCCCCTCTGGGATTAATAAAGAAAGTCTTAGTCTAAGTCTATTCCTAGCATCAGTTCTCCTTTCTTTAGTTGTAGTTCCTTTCTAGCTACTGCTTAGCTTCAGTATCTGTCATGTTGTGTCTTGTCTCGTGTTTGTTGTGTCTCTTGTTCTAGTCCTGCAAGCTGAGCTTTTATACCTGAGTGTAAGTTCATGATGATGAGGTCAATTTAAAAAGAGTAAATTCTCCCTTTAAGCTCACATGATGATTAAAGTCTGTGATTTGTGTCTAATTTTGTGTTTCAGTTTCTACATCAAGTATTCAGGTTGTACAGCATAAAATAGAGATGATGGTAGAAGAGAATGGAGGGACGCACTTCACCAATGACATGTTTGAGGAAACAGAGAAACACATTCAGGAGATTCAGAAGCAGAAGTTAGATGAGAAAGTGAAGCTGTACAAACAGAAACACAAAAGGTCACTCGCATAGAAGTGAAGATATACTGGAGATTAACAGATGAGTCACGAGATGACAGTCAGGTTGAGATTATTAATCTAATATGCAAATATGCTCCTGTCCATCTGAAGAGAAAATTCCCTACAAACCCTGAATTAATTCCTATAGAAGAAGCAAAGTCTATAATAATCAGGGTCATGCAGAAACTTGCAAAAGAGAGAATGTGTGTAATGCAGTGAGAAAAGTCATTCATGATCAAGTTCACTGCAACATTTGTCTTAAAAAAAACGTCATTTTGTAAGAATAATTGTTTGAAATACTATATTGTAACCCTGATAAAAGAGTTGGATTAGTTATATCGGCATACGTTCTTTAAGAAAACTGTGCGAGTTGGATCAAGTTGTTTATTTAAGAGGAAAAGAAAATGTTTTCTATCAGTTTTATTTTTGTTACTGGTCACTATTTGTCTCTTGTGTTACTGAGCACATGCTGTGTATAATAGATCCATGTTTTGTGTGTGTGTGTGTGTGTGTGTGTGTGTGTGTGTGTGTGTGTGTGTGTTTTGATTGATTTCAAATTGAGTTATATACTGGCTTAAACAAACTGAATTTAGTCAATATGTTGTTTATTAAATGTCTATGTTGAAAGAGAAGGGCAATATTTGAGCTAAAGCCCAGAATGAGTAATTTGTTTACAAAGGTGCAAGTATTTTAATTTTAAAATTTTGTGAATTGTGTGAATCATTCCATTGGTGAATTATAAATGTTGCAGAAAGAAACTTAAGTTGAATTTGATTATTTAAAGGGATAAAACATTGAAAGCGTCACGATTCCCCTGTGTCTGTGTTCATGGACTCTTACTTTGGGACTTTTAGGATATTGGAAATTTCAGTGAAACTTAAGGTGTGTGAAAACACCGTACATGTCCATACACTTGAGATGCACAGAGATGATCAGATACAGGACATTTCTGATTACACACACTAGATGTGTTCAGAGATTTCCAGTATACCAGCAATTGCTGATGTTGTAATGTTTAAATCCTGGTAAGCATGAGGCAAAGAAAATTCTCAATTCTTATAGATTTATTAAAATCCTAAAGCAATCCAACAGTGCCAGATGTTACATAATGGTCAGCATGTACAACACACTTCAACTCTTACTCCACACCTTTTATAGGTGACAACATGTGGACTACAGCGCCATCTCCTGACTAATACACAAACACTACATTCCCCCATTACTTAAAGCAGGGGTTTTCAACTGGTTCTGTGCCAGGGACCACCATTCTGACTAATAAGTAATCGGCGGCCCACTATTGTGTGTGTCTGTGTGTGTAGTGTGTGGATTCCTTTGTCAGATAGCACAGTCAGACGTCGAATTGAGGAAATGGCATTAAAAAAAAAAAGAAAAAGAGTTTGTCATGTCATTTTGCTGTGTTCTGAACCTATTCACGGCTCCATCAACATTTCATGCCAAATCGCTATATTTCCTTGTTTAAAATGTATTGCAAGATGCAGTTTCTTTCCAAATCGTGATAAGCGCCAAACCTATTTTTAGCCTAAACGCGATACATCCTCTCGACTAATCAGAATTGTCTCTCTCTCTCTCGCTCTCTCACCCTCAAATCACTCGTGCGTATCGCGCCAGACGCTCAATTTGCCTCATTCGCGCGACCGCGCCGCGCTAAACGTATGGCGTTATTTTTTAGTCAAAAGTTATGAGCGTGTAAGACATGCTCACGAGCACATTATGTTATTTCACACGCGCAAAAATGAATCTTCAGCTGGCATGATAAAAGTACTCGCGCACAAATTCAACAACCGAGAGGTGTACAGGTAGCTGTGAGCGAGCGCCTGGCATACTCTCATAGGTTAACTCTGCTTGTACAGTGGAATCCTGCTCGCGCGCAGCGGGCTTCTGCTCGCGGAGTGCTGTTTTGCTCGCGCAGTGGATTTCTGCTCGCTCAGCTGATTTCTGCTCGCTCGAGTCTACATGACTTTTGACAATTTGGGGGCGGAAACCAAGGAGGGCACTGACCCTCTTATGATTGGTCACTTTCATCATGGAAAATCTTGGGAAATCCTAACCCCGCCCACCTTCTGACGCAGCACGCGTCACTCAGCTCGCTCTGCTACTCCAGCTATCTCTGTGTATATTTTAGACAACGAAATATGTGATAAAACACCATACTAACTATTTTCGTTTTCATTTAAACAAATCTTAAACATGATAGCCACACAAATGTGGTTCAGGCAACGCGTATTGATTATATTCACTGCACATAACGTTTGCCTATTTATAAAAAAAACTAAATATAAAACACAAACCTGCCTCTTTTCGTTTTAAATATAATATAAAACCATTAAACATTTTAATATGGTCCAGGCAATATGTGCATTTGTACCAAACAACAGATTTTGCAGTAAACAACATTACAGTTTTTAAAATTTTTACATACAATTATTACAATTTAAAATGACAAAACTCAACCCAGTCTCTTTGTTAAATTTCAGTTTTTATCAATATTAACCATTATAAAAGTATAAGTAAAAGGTATAAGAAGCTATACAAATAAAGCTATACATATAAGCTATTTATCTTTACCGTTGTATGGTTAGATTAGAGCGCTGACTTTGTATGTTTGACTGAATTGTTTGCTTTATTTGTATAGCTTCTTATACCTTTTATAAGAAGCTATACAAATAAAGCAAACAATTCAGTCAAACATACAAAGTCAGCGCTTTTTAAAAAATATTATGGCTATTATTGATAAAAACTGAAATTTAACAAAAAGAGACTGGGTTGAGTTTTGTCATTTTAAATTGTAATAATTGTATGTAAAAAATTGTTGTTTACTGCAAAATCTGTTGTTTGGTACAAATGCACATATTGCCTGGACCATATTAAAATGTTTAATGGTTTTATATTATATTTAAAACGAAAAGAGGCAGGTTTGTGTTTTATATTTAGTTTTTTTTATAAATAGGCAAACGTTATGTGCAGTGAATATAATCAATACGCGTTGCCTGAACCACATTTGTGTGGCTATCATGTTTAAGATTTGTTTAAATGAAAACGAAAATAGTTAGTATGGTGTTTTATCACATATTTCGTTGTCTAAAATATACACAGAGATAGCTGGAGTAGCAGAGCGAGCTGAGTGACGCGCGCTGCGTCAGAAGGTGGGCGGGGTTAGGATTTCCCAAGATTTTCCATGATGAAAGTGACCAATCATAAGAGGGTCAGTGCCCTCCTTGGTTTCCGCCCCCAAATTGTCAAAAGTCATGTAGACTCGAGCGAGCAGAAATCAGCTGAGCGAGCAGAAATCCACTGTGCGAGCAAAACAGCACTCCGCGAGCAGAAGCCCGCTGCGCGCGAGCAGGATTCCACTGTACAAGCAGAGTTAACCTATGAGAGTATGCCAGGCGCTCGCTCGCAGCTACCTGTACACCTCTCGGTTGTTGAATTTGTGCGCGAGTACTTTTATCATGCCAGCTGAAGGTTCATTTTTGTGCGTGTGAAATAACATAATGTGCTCGTGAGCATGTCTTACACGCTCATTACTTTTGACTAAAAAATAACGCCATATAAACGCCTCATTCGCGCTGCAGGACCTCCAGATGCGCGTAAACGCATCTTTACATTGACTTGACATGAAAATCACTTGCGCCAGACGCTCTATTCGTGTTTGGTGTGAACGCTACTCACTCACTCACTCACTCACTCACACAAGGTCATTTTGTGATTTGCTTTATGTAAAGCAGACAATGGTTCTACTTTTTATGGGTTCGACACTTTACTGAATGCCAAGGTATTTATTACTGACTGACTTGCCTTTTTTTTAAGACAAACTTTTTTTTTATGGAAAAAAAGTGATTTTAACCCTTTCACACGTAAGTTTAAAATATTCTGACTGACCCCCCAGCGTGAGTTTTTCAAGGCGACCGTTATTTAGAATGTGTCACTTTATGGTTTCCGTGGTGACGCGTCATTGCTTGTCACGTGACACACCGCAGCAACAACAGAGCTGAATGAATGATGATCTGCTTTTATGTCATTTTTCCTTTTTTATTCAAAATATTCACAAATTTGTTAGATATGGCATGAAATATCTGATATTCCGGTTGTCAAATATATGCAAGTGGAAGTGTTTTGTTGTTTAAACACATTTATAACGATCGCGTTAGTTCAGCTGTATTCGCGATGGGCGCCGCCATCTTAGTTTGTGCCGCAGACGCGCAGTTCAGAGAATCGGATCTGTTGGATTTACAACACGTTAATTCATCCACTTCTCCCGAAATACATACAAGTAAGTGGCAGGTCAACTGGGAGAAGAATAGAGTAAACTTTAAAGTTACTTACACAATGTGTATCTGATATGAATAAAACTAATTATAATGGAAAGGATTATTATTGCCTCTTCCTTTGACATCAGTGTGTATTTTACGAACTCTAATGTATTGTTTTTTTAGTACTTATATGTCTGGAACCTAAAATAAACATTATGTGGTTGAAAACACTGAAAAGTTGTGATATATGACAGCTCTGAGCGCGCCTGTCTCTGGCTCAGCGCCAGCCAACGCGCGAAAGCACATTTGAATTTAGCAGTTGATCACGTCATGCACTGACCGTTCTAATCACACCGGTGTGATCGTACGCTCCAGGGACCAGCCTAGACTGATCACACCGGTGTGATCGTACGTGCGAAAGGGTTAATAGTGAAATTACGTACGTAGGCTGGAATGCATATCACGGACCACATGCAATGCCGCCGCGGACCACCAGGGGGCCGCGGACCACCGGTTGAAAACCCCTGACTTAAAGGATTAGTTCACCTCAGAATGAAAATGTCCTGATAATTTACTCACCCCAGTGCCATCCAAGATGTTCATGTCTTTCTTTCTTCAGTGGAAAAGAAATTCAGTTTTTTGAGGAAAACATTTCAGCATTTTTCTCCACACAATGGACTTCAACGGTCACCAAATTGTTGAAGTCCAAATCAATGCAGTTTCAAAGGGCTCTGAAGTGCTTCAAAGGGCTCTGCACGATCCCAGCTGAGGAATAGGGTCTTATCTAGCGAAACGATCGCTCATTTTCTAAAACAAATAAAAATGTATATACTTTTTAACCACAATTGTTGGTCTTGTGCTGGTCTGCGACGCGTCAGGCATTACGTAATCACGTTGGAAAGGTGGAAAGGTCACGCTGGACGTAGGCGGAAGTACCGCCCCATTGTATACAAGCGTGGAGAATACTTAGCGGGCGTTACCCTCGGTTTGGGACGGGACTGGAGTATTTTGCACCGTACTCCCAAATTCCATGGCTTGGTGGAACAGGAAAAAACACAGGAGCAAGATGGGCTAACGCCGCCGATGTACCCGAGTCACTCTTAGCCACCCGTGCTGCCAACTTGGCCAGTGTTGCTATATTCATAGACGCGCACATTCCACTCTTACACACACACACTGCACTGCACACATTCCACTCTTACACACACACACTGCACACATTCCATTCTTACGCACACACACTGCACACATTCCACTCTTACGCACACACACTGCACACATTCCACTCTTACACACACACACTGCACACATTCCACTCTTACACACACACACTGCACACATTCCACTCTTACACACACACACTGCACTGCACACATTCCACTCTTACACACACACACTGCACACATTCCATTCTTACGCACACACACTGCACACATTCCACTCTTACGCACACACACTGCACACATTCCACTCTTACGCACACACACTGCACACATTCCACTCTAATGCACACATTCCACTCTTACGCACACACACTGCACACATTCCACTCTTACGCACACACACTGCACACATTCCACTCTTACGCACACACACTGCACACATTCCACTCTTACGCACACACACTGCACACATTCCACTCTTACGCACACACACTGCACACATTGCCGCATATTTAACAAGTGCGGATTTCTTTCTTGTTTATTTTTCTTTTCTTTTTTCTTTCTTGCGCTTTTAAAGTTGAATTGTGTTTCGGTAACACTTTATAATAACTGCACACTATTAATCATTAGTTAAGCATTAGTAAACAGTTAATTCTTCATTTATAAAGCATGGATAGACATTAATTATCAGTTTATAAATACAGCTTTAAATACTTTATTTTTTATTATTTATAAGCATATCTATAATGTGTTTAATAATTGTATTTTCTTACTTTTTAATGATCAATTTATCATTTCTAAATGAAGTATTCCATTATTTACAAACCGGTTATTTAGGAGTTGTTGTCAGTGGTTCATAAGATCACTTAGAAAGTGTAAGTAAACGATTAATAAACTATTTAAATGTACATTCATACATCTTAAATATTTCTATGTTCTGTATCACTGTGTTGTGTTTGTTTCCTTTTTCTGTTTAGAAGATAACTGTAAAATCTCCTTTGTAAAAGCTTTACAAGGCATAACTAGTCCTCACTTTAGATGAGCTCACAAAAAAGTGACCTGACCACAACTAAATGCTTTATAACTACCTGAATTAACCATTAATTATTGACACACTAAGTAACTATTACAATATGTCTGAATAATAAGATGTATGGATGTACATTTAAATAGTTGATTTATGTAACCCAGGTCATTAACTCGGGTCACTAATATTATTAACTAGTATTATTTTATTTATATCGCTATAAAACTAATAGTAAGAAAATAATATGAAGTATAATGTATTTATTTTATTATAAATAATCCCAAAAGAAAGAGAAGGTTCCTGAAGTGATTCCTGATTGGTGAGGTGAAAGGTTAGCCCCGCCCCCTGTTGGAGAGTTCCAGAAGATCGCGCACAAGCAGAAATGTAGAGAGATTGCGAACGACACGAGAGTGAGAGCAGATGCGATTGAGTGATTTGAGTGAGAACAAACTGTTTAATAATCCAGCAATAGATTATTAACAATTTGAGAAGTAGATTTATGAGGTATTAATTCTTTAAAAAGCTCACGCTTTGAGAAGAGTGCGATGTGAATCTGAACGCGACGAGAAGAAAAGACACTGACGTGATAGGATCTGAACTAAATCTGTTTCTTTGAGAAAATACTTATTTTTGTCTCTGATTTATATTTCTCCTTGGTGAGTACCAGTTTCTTCATAAGAGATGTATTTAGGTAATGTGGATACTGTTTTTGGACTCTTAATGTGAAAAATACATTTGAAAAAGTGATGAGTGATATAAAAAATGTTTGAAAATGCTTTAAGTGTTTTCTAATACAATCTGTGAGTGCATATAGTTATGTTTAAATGTTTGAAAGATTATATTTGTTCTGTTGTGAAGTGTGTGCCATGCGCTGCTAGCTTTGCTAGCTCTGTACACAGACTCTAGTGTGTTAATCAAGCACATGGTGACCAGCATGTATGTGTTGCCTATATCCAAATAATTGAAACAGACATTTTGGTCATTAGAAACTGTTTATTTGAATGAGTTGCTGATGATTGTTTTGGCTTTGTTTTTGCAAGGCCGGGTTTTTTTCTTGTGTTTTATTTTTCTCTTTTGTGAGTGTCTGAAAAATTGCTGCTGTGATCCTGAATCCTGTCCTGGCTGTGGACTCTTATCCCGGGTTTGGACTGGCGAGCCATCCCATCGTTTCGTACCTGGAAACAGAGGAAAAGGAGTTTTCTGATTGGGTAGGACAGAACTGCATACATTGTGTTTTTTTCAAGTTTCCCAGAATTTCCTTGAAGACAAAATTATCTTTTACCTTTTTCTCTTCATGGACTGAACTGTGTTAATTTTTGAACAACTTTCCTGCTCAGTAATTTTTTGTAATTTGAAAACAAGACATTGAACTTGAAATTGAGAAACTTGAGGTTGAATTTCTGAAATTGATATTGGAAAATTTTGACACTGTGTTTCTGTGTTAATCATTTATTTGAAATACTGTGTGTTACTGTTATCTGTTTGTTTTTATTTAGTTTTTCTTTCATTCTTTCAATTTTAAAAGATACAACTCATGCAAAAGAACAAACAAATAGAAAAACACACTTACCTTTTCATTAATTAGCTGCATTCCAGTGGTCTGAGTGGTTCATTGTTTTTATTCTTTTCTTGCGATCGTCTTTGCTAATTTTTGCTTCAGTGAGTCGATCCAAATCTTCTGATTCTGGTCCATAGTTTTGCTAAATAAATGTTGCTTGCCCACTAGAGGGAGACATAGGATAAGGATGGAAACTGTGAATGGAAATAATCGCATTGATCCAGTAAACTAATTATCATGATTTAGTAACATTAACCAATGGAAAATCACAAATAGTAATATTATAAAATAAAAGTAAAAATTTCCAAAAATTTCAAATGTTATAAATGCATGAATGTTATATTTATATATTATAATTATATGTTATTTTCATAAGTGTTTAAAACATGTATAATAAATAAATGTTGCTTGCCTACTAGAGGGAGACACAACATAAGGATGGAAACTATGAATGGCATTAATCACATTGATCTAGTTCATTTTTATAACTTATGATGTACTGACAGAATTGTTTTATACAATTAGTGTACATAGAATCTGTGAAATGCTTATGGATTATTAAATGTTATAACATATATATACACGTTATATTTATAAGTATTTATACCATATATGGTGCACTTATTATAAATGTTGTAAACACTGATTTATTTTTCACACAGGTAAAGGATTCACACAGGTAAAGTAATCAACAGGTTTATTTGCAGAAGTATGTGATCGCAGCGATGGAAGCAGGAGAGTAACTGATGAATACAGTGTTCAGGATAGATGTCTGTTCTGAAATGGAGATCGAGGCAATGACTGAAGACGGATGAAGGAAGCAGAGATGACTGAAGACAAGTTGTTCAGGTAGGTATCGTGCAGGTAAGGAGTCAGGTAAGTGCATGCAGGTGAGGGCCAGAGAGGATGATGGGTAATGTAGTGAGGAGGTGACTAGCTGGTGACCGTGACAAAGTGCACCATAAGTGAGTAAAAACCCTCACCATTTATCCAGGCTTGGGACCGGCACTGACATCGCACTACTTTGTGTAATGTCAGAGGCTGGGTTAAAAAATAGTATTTTTTGGGGGGGGGGGGGGGGGGGGGGGTTTAGATTATTTATTTTTTTTATGAACATGAGCCCATCATATTATCACTATATACAGGTTTGGTAGTAAATTAAATATAAATAAATAAAAAATGTAACTTTAAAAATAAATATTTTTGCAAAAATGAAACATAAATATACATACTACCACTAAAAATATATTTTTTAAAAATACAAAACTACAAAATATGGGCTAACTTTACATCTAAAAGAGTGAAGTGAACTTTTGAACAAAAGAAATGGACTGGGGCGTACTCGTCCAGCCACTCGAGATCTAACCCCTCCCCACGGCACGATTTACGACTCACCCCACAGTCAAATACTCCTGATCAACAATCTAAGATTGTGTATAGATCCAAAGGACTTAAACAAAGCAATCCAGCGAGAGCATTATAGACTTCCAACAAAATCAGCTATAACTAGTTCAATGAGTGGAGCATGTTACTTTTCTAAATCGGATCCTCATCCGGGTTTTATCAGATAGTGCTAGACGAGGAAAGGGCAAAGCTATGCACCTTTAACACGCC
Organism: Leuciscus idus; assembly: GCA_021554675.1. Classification (NCBI taxonomy): domain Eukaryota; kingdom Metazoa; phylum Chordata; class Actinopteri; order Cypriniformes; family Leuciscidae; genus Leuciscus; species Leuciscus idus. Next base: position 55,552,622 of record CM038621.1, on the reverse strand, counting down.
ATTTGGAAGGCATTGTTTCCTAAGGTTACGGTTTGGCATCAGCTCAGCCCCAGAAGTATTCCCCAGAACCGTGCAGCAGCTTTCCGGCGGAATCGAAGGAGTAGGAGTTGATGATGTAGTAGTATGGGGCTGCACTAAGGAAGAGCACGATGCAAGACTTCTCAGGTCCTAAATCAAGCACAAAGAACAGGGTTAAAACTGAATAAAAAGAAGTGTCAGTTTGGTGTAAGAGAAATCACATACCTGGGAGAGAGACTGTCTGAAGAAGGGGTACAGCCGGACAGAGAAAAAATCCAGGCAATTGAGGAAATGCCGGAACCAAGAGACAAGAAAGACCTGCAGAGAGCCTTAGGGTTAGTAAACTACCTGGGGAAATTTGTTCCAAATCTGTCAGCAAACACAAGGTCATTAAGAAGCCTGTTGGAATCAAACACTGAGTGGCAGTGGAAAAGGGAGCATGTTGAAGAGGATAAGCCACTAAAAGTCTCTACAGATGCATCGAAATCGGGTTTAAGTGCCGTTTTACTCCAGCAACATGACACCGAGTGGTATCCAGTCACATATGCATCCCGCACTATGACTTCTGCGGGAAGAAACTATGCGCAAATAGAAAAAGAGACTCTAGGTGCAGTGTTTGGCTGTGAGAGATTCCATGAGTATGTTTACGGAAGACCAGTCATCCTAGAGACAGATCATAAGCCTCTCATAGCAATATCAAAGAAACCACTGGGAGAAGTGCCACCGCGCATACAAAGACTAATGCTTCGTCTACAGAAGTATGATCTGGCATTTGAATTTAAACCAGGCAAGCACTTAATAGTGGCAGACACCCTGAGCAGGGCTAGCTTGAGTAATAACACAAGCACTACGGAAGAAGAAGATGTGCAGATTCACGTGGACTCTATCAAAGCACAGATGCCAGTGTCACCTGCAAAGTGGGCTGATATAGCCAATGAAACAATGAAAGATGAACATTTGAGGAGAGTGATAGAAATAATTCACATGCCGGGGGAAGGAGTGTTGTATAACCCATACCAACACTTTAAAGATGAACTGTCGGTGCTAGATGGAGTTCTGCTAAAAGGAACAAACATTGTCGTGCCTATGTCCATGAGAAAACAGATGTTAAAACTTGTGCATGAGGGACACTTGGGAATGGAGAAATGTAAGAGGTGGGCAAGAGAGGTACTGTATTGGCCGGGCATGCATAGAGACATAGTGACATTAGTGCAGCAATGTGAAGTATGCCAACGGCACAGATATCAGCAACCGAAAGAGCTCATGAAATCACACGACAAACCAGTGGAACCATGGAGAAAGGTTGGGATGGGTTTATTTCAACTGAAAGACAAAGACTACTTGTTGCTCATGGACTATCATTCCAATTACCCAGAATTTGTGAGGCTGTCAAACACAACAGCAGAGCAAGAGGTTGTGCAAACAAAAGCCATATTTGCACGTCATGGTATTCCAATAACTGTAATAAGCGACAATGGACCACAATTCAAAAGTCAGAGCTTTAAGGACTTTGCAAGAAATTATGGCTTTGAACATTTAACATCAAGTCCCCTTTACCTGCAATCCAATGGCTTAGTGGAGAAAGGAGTGCAGATCATGAAACGCCTGCTAAAAAAAAGCCGCTGAGACAGGTGAAGATCCATACCTGGCTGTTCTTAACTACAGAGCATTGGAGAATGGCCTTTCACCGGCGGAAATGCTCATGAATAGGAAACTGTGGACAAAGCTTCCATCAGCGAAGCATCACAAGGTACAGAGTACACTGAACTCTGCGAATGAGAGGCAGGTGAGGCATTACAACAGAACAGCCAAACCGCTGAGTCCACTAGCTCAGGAAGAAGTAGTGCTGGGTGAGATGTGATGGACAGTGTGAGAGACTACACCCAGGTCATACGAAGTGTTGACAGAACATGGAAAGATAATGAGGCGGAACAGAAGACACCTGCTGAAAGTGCCTCAGAGAGACATAAGAATCAAGGAAAGTGACTCACTTGACCTGGAAATCTCAAAGCAATGTGAACAATCAAAATGGCAAGGCAAGTTATCAGAGACTGATGAAGAGAAAGACGTTAAGAGTCAGACAGAACGTCCAAAAAGACAAATTAAAAGACCACAAAGACTGATTGAAGAAATGTGAAGATGTGTTCAGATAACAGATAAAGTCTTTTTTGTGTGTAAAACCAGGGTAAGCAGAGATTATAAGGGAAGAATTTTGTTAAAGTTTCACATTTAAGTGGAGACAACTAAGAATTGTAAATGGTGGAATATAAATAGTTATATGTATTATTTTGAAGGAGGATCAAATATTGTTTGTGTATGAAGAAAAAGAAAGAAGGGAAGATGTATTGATATGTGTTCCATGCTAACTGGGCCACTAGATGGCAGTATAAAGCGGCAGTAAGCCAAGTTCAACACTGTGTGTTATTGAACAGAATAAAAGCGTTCTGATAACAGTACTCGGTGAGTGAGCCTCGTCAATACAATTAGGATACTTTAATATCTCTATTAAGTTCACCACCATTCATTTCAGTTTATAGGCTGTCAGATGAGACCAAACATGGCATAGTTACATATTAGAGCACACTAGTAAATAAACAGCATGTAGTTGAAAGCATATGTCCTGTGAAGCAAATGGTCCAGACGTGTGATTGAGGTGCAAACGACTCCGTCTCTCCCGACAGAACCATCCTGTGCCTGGAGTGTCCCATCAGTCCTCAATCAGCATATTGATGAATCCCTGCACTAGATATGCATTAGCATACTGTGATGATGAAGGCCATTGTGCCACGTTTAATTCACATGTATACCTTTAAAAGGCTTTTTGAAGCACTAGGCCAGTAAAGAGTCCTGCCCATATTTGCTCAGCCCTACACTTCCATCCTACTTAATGCAACTGTAATAGTAGGGATGTGACTCTTTAGCCATTTTATCAGATCTTTCATTTCCTGGTATATCAGAATGTTAATTATTGTTCCAGCTTGCCTTAATCTATACATAATATTCAATATTTCTATATAGATATCATATCTAACTGTTTGATATGTTTGCAGGCTTATAAGTGATGCCATTGAATCTGAACAAATCACAACTTTATTTGGCATCACTTCTTCCACCCAACTAAGTGCCATCTGAACTGCCACCAATTCTGCGGTATACACTGAATATTTTTTGGCGTCTTATTTCTAATGGGGACTCTCCTGTTTCCACTTGCATTGGAGTTGTTTTAATTGCTCCTGTGATACATCTCAAAGCCCGTGCTTGAATTAAATCTAACCTTTTTAGCATATAGTTGATGCAGATCCATATATAATGCATCCATAATCCAAAACGGATCGTAAGAGAGCACAGTATGTGTTGATCATAGATTGTTTATCAGTCCCCCATTCTTGGCCTACTATACATCTCATCAGATTTAGTACTTTGCTGCATTTCTCTTCAATATATTTGACATGAATTTTCCATGTTAATTTGGAGTCAAACCATAAACCTAAATATTTAAAATTTGATACCCTTTCTAGTGGCTGTTTATATAAATAAAGTTTAATATTTTCTGCAATCCTCTTTTTAGTAAAAAACTGACAACACGTTTTGGATATAGAGAGTCTAAATCCCCATTCCACTGACCATTTCTCTACAATCTCAATTGCTTCTTGAATTTTTTGCACTATAGATTTAACATTTCTTACATTTCATATAATGCTGTTTTAATTCCTGGATGAATTCCTTCATATATATCATTGATCATTATAATACAGGACTGTGGTGTTCACCATTTGAGATAATGTATTGCCTACCTTGACTTGAATCGATCGTCCAAATAAGAAACTTAAAACCCAATTATAAAATCTTCCTTCAATTCAAATTCTTTGCAACTTTAATAGCAATCCTTCTCTCCACATCTGTTACGATGATGAGGCAAGGACGAAGCGGAGAGAGAATCCATATGCAAGCATACTTTAATAGAACAAAGAGAACACGGCACTCAGGACAGGAAACAGCTACAATGACCGACAACCAACAACTGAAGCACAGAGGTATATATACACAGGCAAACAAGCTAAACAAGATAACAAGGGGGTGTGGTTAATCAGAAACACCTGGGGAGACTAATAAACAAGAAAAACTACAAAACATGGTACAGGACAGGAAATAACAAAAGTCCACACAAGACAAGGGGAACACAAGACATGAATCATGACATAACCCCCCCTCTATGGGCGGCTCCCGACGCCCAACAAAACAAAAAACAATAGTTCAGGAGGGTGGTGGTGCGGAGGCGGACCTGGGGGCGGGATGGAGGGCCAGGCCCATGGAGCGGCAGAGGGCCTGGAGACTGCGGCAGGACAGGAGGCCAGGGCGAAGCAGGCAGTGCAGGCGACCAGGGCGAAGGCAGTGCAGGCGACCAGGGCGGAGCAGGCAGTGCAGGCGACCAGGGCGGAGCAGGCCCTTCAGGCGGCCAGATAGGAGACGACGGCCAGGGAGGAGACGACCCTTCAGGCGGAGACGACCCTTCAGGCGGCCAGGGCGGAGCTGGCTGAAGAGGCAACCATGGCGGCGCGGCCTCCATGGTCCAATCGCGGGACCTACTGCCCCCCCCCCCCCAAATTTTCTTGGGAACAGCTATGGAGTCATAGGCTGGAGCAGGCACCGGCTCAGGAACAGACACCAGCTCAAGAACAGACACCGGCTCAAGAACAAGCACGTCGGCGGCCATCTCTGGTGAGGGCTGAGGTTCTGGCATGCCGGCAGCCATCTCTGGTGAGGGCTGAGGTTCTGGGATGGAGACAGGCTCAGGACTGGGCAGAACCAGCGGCGGAAAAGTCTCTGTGCTGGACGGAACCAGCGGCGAAGGAAGCTCTGGACTGGACGAGACCAGCGGCGAAGGAAGCTCTGGGCTGGACGGAACCAGCGGCGAAGGAAGCTCTGGGCTGGATGAGACCAGCGGCGAAGGAAGCTCTGGGCTGGACGAGACCAGTGACGAAGGAAGCTCTGGGCTGGACGGAACCAGCGGCGAAGGGGGCTTTGAGCTGGGCAGGACCATCACAGACTCTGGCTTGGCGGCGGCGGCCATCTTGTCCAGAGACACTGGCTCGGCGGCGGCCATCTTGTCCGGAGACATTGTCTCGGTGGCGGCGGCCATCTTGTCTGGAGACACTGGCTCGGCGACAGCCATCTTGTCCGGAGACACTGGCTCGGCGGGCGTGACGTGAACGGTCTCTGGATCGGCAGAAGTGACGTGAACAGTCTCTGGATCGGCAGAAGTGACGTGAACAGTCTCTGGATCGGCAGAAGTGACGTGAACAGTCTCTGGATCGGCAGAAGTGACGTGAACAGTCTCTGGATCGGCAGAAGTGACGTGAACAGTCTCTGGATCGGCAGAAGTGACGTGAAGAAGCTCAGGCTCAGGAACAGGCTCAGACTCAGGAACAGATGCAGTCTCAGGAACAGAAAGAGACTCAGGAAACATGGCGGCGGCCATCCTGGGAATCAGAATCAGGCGTGGCCGCCTACTTGGCTGGAAATTCCCCCTTAATGCTGCTGGATTCATCTTTGGGTCGGTCATTCTGTTACGATGATGAGGCAAGGACGAAGCGGAGAGAGAATCCATATGCAAGCATACTTTAATAGAACAAAGAGAACACGGCACTCAGGACAGGAAACAGCTACAATGACCGACAACCAACAACTGAAGCACAGAGGTATATATACACAGGCAAACAAGCTAAACAAGATAACAAGGGGGTGTGGTTAATCAGAAACACCTGGGGAGACTAATAAACAAGAAAAACTACAAAGGACTACAAAACATGGTACAGGACAGGAAATAACAAAAGTCCACACAAGACAAGGGGAACACAAGACATGAATCATGACAACATCATATCGTATACTTTTTCGATGTCAAAGTATACTGCCACTAACACCTCTTTCATTGCTAGAGCCTTTTTTACATTAGTTTCTAATCGTATTAGTGTGTCTAAGGTGGATCTACCTGGTCGAAAACCATACTGATCCGAGCTGTTAATCCTTTGCTTTCTAACACGTAATAAAGTCGATTAACGATCTGAATGTGAAAATGTCGTCATCAGAAGAATATGATATGGAAAGTTTCTGTTGTGCTCTAATAGTACTAAAAATATCATTACAATGTTTACATGGTACAATAACTGGTAGGTTACTGTTTTTATTATTGCTTGACACAAATTTTCAATAAATTTCTTGTGATTTGAATCCGATTTTGATTCAATATCAATTAATTTAGATAAATATTAGTTACAGATACATGTTAACTATTCTCAAAAAAAAAAAAAAAAAAAAAAATCCAATCCAATCCAATCCAATTTTATTTATATAGCACAATTTAAATAAACACAAGGTTTCCAAAGTGCTGCACACAAAATAAAAATACAATAATAATAAATAACAAACAGAAGCATAATAGTACAATGGACTCAATAGATAAAGTAACAAAATTTAAAATGTAACAACAAATAAATATAAAATCCTTAAAATAAAATAAAATAAATGAAGTCAACTTCCTACTAGGTGTTAAAAGCCAAGGAAAAGAGGTGGGTCTTTAGGTGTATCTCCTAAAGACCCACTAGGGAAATATATCTCCCCTAATGCTGTAAATATAATGCCCTGTCAGCTTTTATTATTATTAAAGGTTAAAAATAACAACTCAAATGAAATATAATAGGGTTTTTATTATAATGTTATACTATTTTAACGATATATGTAAAAAAAAAAAAGATGTAAAAAAAAGATCATAAATATGTAATATAGTGCACACATTTAGCAAAAAACTCCTCTAGCTAATTTGTCAACTAGCGTGCTATGGTCATTAATGTTCCTGAGGTAAATGTGCCGTCACGTGTAGGTTATAGTGTTCTCCAGCTGTTATTGAGCTCTTCCGCGGGTGAAAAACACTGACTGATGGATATTATGTATGAGGGATATACATTTCGGTAAGTTGTACTGTATCTTTCAACACACCTATTGTTCATTCGTGTTTATTTGCTATTAACTAGTAGTGAAGAGTAAGAGATGATCGGTTCAGGCGATACAGAGATCTGTCACGTCACATTTAAAAGTGCCAAAACCGTATTTATTGTTGAATTTCGTAATAAAATGGACAGAATCTGAGAGCTGAGAGTGTGTTTCATATCAATAGTAACCTTGTCTGTCGGTGTCAGTCCTCTTTGCTTCATGATTTTCCTCTGCGTGAGAAACTGGATGTGTGTCGTGAGAGCGAGTGAAAAGTGTCGATTGCCTGATTCTCAGCATTGGCAGCCCTGCATGAAGTCAAATTAATTTCCATAACACACCACTGAGGATTTGTTCTGCATGATATTAGCATTGACCAGCAGGTGTCGCTGTGTGCATTCCAAACCTGGAGAAATCAACCACTTTTACACACATCAGGCTGGAAAGCTTTAAAGCTTCATGAAGCTTCATCTCACCATCACTACCTTCAGGTTCACTTAGCTCAACAGTTATACGCTATATTAGCAATAATGATTATTTTGGGAGACATGGATGAGCTTTGATTGGTGGTTCCCATCATGCACTGCAACATTAGGCTTTATGTTTATTTCACCAGTGATGGTTGGTTGGTCAGATGAGAGGAAGTTAATAACCACAGGAGGAGCTGATGATGTTTAAAGGAGGAGCTGTAACTATATATAATGAAGAGGAAGACTGACAGAAACAGAAAATGGCTGATAAGTGTGATCTGTGTCTGCTGGGACTGATCATTCTCTCTTCACTTCTCACAGGTAAAGAAATCTGTATTTTCTCTAAAGACATTTAGTGGAATTAGTCTGGAAAGAGTTCATTTGAACATGCTCAGTTTATTCTTGCACACATTCACGTTGTGATCTCAGAGTTGTGTATTGATACACACAGATCATACTGTATTATTCCTGATACTGGACATAGTGTCACTCAAACATCTGATGATGAAGAATTATCTTCATATTAAGAGTGTGTCAGTGATTTGAACAGCTCTCTGATAAAGACTAATAGTTTATTCTGGAGAGTGTGTTGTTTGCTTTAAGTCAGGAAAAATACTATGATTTAAAACGTCTGCTTTTTATGCTGGTGTGTTTTATGGTTTCATTTATTAATATATATCATAATGATCACTGAGATATACTGTGTTTCAGGAACCAGTGGAGTGACTTATGATGAAGTGTTCATCAGTTCTGGTGAAAATGTGCGTCTGCCCTGTAATAAAACTCTTTCTGACTGCAAATCAACTACATGGACCTACTTTAAGAGACATTCAGGGAGAGTTGAACTGATTACTGGAGGAATAAAGAAGAACGACTCAGAGAGACATGAGAGACTGAGTCTGGAGTCTGACTGCTCTCTGAACATCAAGAACGTCACAGTAGAAGATTCTGGATTATACACCTGCAGACAATATGTGAATGGAGAACAAGGACCTGATGCTGGTGTTTATCTGCATGTTCTTCATGGTAAGTTTATGATTATGTGGACAATTTAAAAAGGGCAGATTCTCCCTTTAAACTCAGATGATGATTGAAGAGTCTGTGATTTGTGTCTTGTGTTCAGTTTCAGTGTCTCCTTCATCATCATCATCTTCATCATCATCATCTTCATCATCATCTTCATCCTCACAGACTGAGATCAGTCCAGGCCGCTCTGTGACTCTCTCCTGTCAGGTGTATTCTGCATTCTCCTGTTCTAATTGGGTCTATTCTGGGATAGTTAAGCTGTTGTGGGTGAATCAGGCTGGTGTTGATCTGAAGACAGACTCCAGATATCAGATATTATCATCATCAGATCAAGATCAAGATCTCTGTATCATCCTCACTCTGACTACAACACTCCTGAATGAAGATGACAACAGAGAGTGGAGATGTCAGCTTACTCACAGAAATCAACTCAAGACTTCAGTCAGATACACTGTCAAGTATTCAGGTGAGAAAACACTCTTTTCTGACAGATTTGTGAAAACTTCCACAGATTGGCTCTACTCTTTCTGATGGCTTCATACGTTTTGGAGTTGTAAAATATTAGTGGTCAAAGTCATAAACTGCATAACAATCCTTATAATCCCCAATATTGGCCTCCTACATGGGTCATACATGATATATTGCATAAATCAGACGAGTGTATTAAAGCCTAGTATGACCCATGTAGGAGGTCGGCTTTAGGAATTATAAGGCTTATGTCCTTCATTCAAGCTGAAGGTTTATTTGCAGAAGCTGAACTGTTTCACTCTCATATAAACTAGGAATAAATTATACAGTAACACAGTAATACAGTTATACAGTAGTACAGTCTCTTCTCAACTACTGCCACTGTAAACTGTGATGATGAACACAAACTGCATGTCATGATCGATATGAAAATATGATGTTTAATAAATAATAAATAGGTTTATTTTTGGTGAATGGCGATAGTCATTTTCTGTCATGATTCTGCCATCTAGTCCTTGTCATTCTTTAATTCTTGAGGCAGGATCATGACAGACCCATGTTTTGTGTACAAGCACATGGCCATTTGTTTGGGCCATGTGCTTGTGTTGTCTCGTTCTCTTGCCCCGCCCCCTTGTTATCCTTGTTTTGTCATTATTGCTTTACCTGTGTCACCTGTTGTGTTATCATTAGTCTCCCTATTTAATACCCTTGTGTTTGCTGTCTTGTGCCGGTTCATTATTACATGTTATCATTCCTTCTCTGTGAGTACCCTGTCAAGAGAAAGTTCTGTTTCTGTATTAGCTGTTTGTTAGTAGTCTAGTTATGTCAAGTCATAGTCTAGTTTAGTCACTCGTTGTCCTGTCTGTGTTTTGCCCCCTCGTGGGTTTTGTTTTCCCCATTCTTTGTCATCAATAAACCTTGTGTGTAGTGCATTCTGTCTGCGCTTGGGTTCATCTCTGTAGCCACATAACATTTTCCTCCTGACAGCTTGAGAGTGAAGTAAGAAGATAATAGATGACAGACTCGTGCACATATTCATCATTTCTGTGATGTGAAGCTCCAGTATTATGTGATGATGATGTTGTGTATATGTGGCATTATGTGTTGAACTGAACTAACAGACGTGATCCACAGATCCAGCTGATACAGCATCAGAAACTGAAGTCAGTGTGACTGCTGGATCATTATACAGAGGTACGACACGTTCATTTATACTGACAGCTTTATAACATTAAACTATCAGTCAGTCTGTAAATGCTTCATCAATAACTGTTGATAGTTGAATACCCTTGACTTCAGTCATGTACAGTTTCTCTTCTTCCTCTCATGTTTCCTGCAGTGATTGTGATTATTGTTGAGATGGCAGTGTTTGCTGCTCCTACTGTGATTCTTCTTCAGATCATCTGTGCAAGAAGAGCTGGTGAGTTTTGAGCCGCACACAATCTGATGATTCACACTCATCTGATCTGGAACAATCTGCAATCATGATAAAAACACATACGAGAGGTCAGTCAATGCTTTTATTTTGCAGGGAGGAAGGACTCGAAGCACCCAGAGGAAATAGAGATGCCGACAATATTAGAATAAAATACTGATGAGTTTAGAGCCAATCTGCAGCAATATTTACAATAGCAAAAACTTACAGAGGATTGTTCATTGTTTTATTTTCTTCTTCTCTGAAAACAGAGAAAAAACTCTGAGCACTTATAGTGACATAATCAAGTTTAGATTAAAATGTTTGTTTTTTTACATATAAAAGGCCAGATTTATTTTCATTTATATGGATTTTATGGATATATTTGCCTACAGTGTTGAAAGTCATTCTCTTGCGCTTCATATGTAAACTGCTTTAAATATAATATTAATACAGTAATGGACAGACTCAGACTGTATAATCTCTCTCTGTTCTGTGTGATGGAGCTGATTTGAGGATTCTTGGATCTTGTCTGTTCATTCCTGTTTTTAGCATCTTTTTTCATTTTGAATGATTGCTATAATTTTCTTAATAAAACCTCTGCAGTTGTGTTTAATAAGTCTCTTTTCCTGAGATGTTTGTTAGGAATATGTTAATTCCCCTTCATGAGCTGGTAATGTGAAGCGGGTTCTCAACTACAACTCGCTTCAGTGGACTTACAGATACAATAACCGAGAGCTAGATATTGGGTCTTAAACACCTCACGACACCCTGAAGTAGAGTCCTGCATGGGTGCGGGTACTCGACGGGTGACCCGCAAATTTTGCTCAAACGGGTGAACGGGTGTCGGATACGGGTGCGGGTCAGGTCGGACACGGGGAAAACACGGGTCTAAACACGGGTTTAAAACAATCACATGCAAACGTAAAAATAATATATGCATATTTTTAGGAACACATCTACAAAAATATGCCTTTATTTCAAGTTAATAAAATAATTAAAAATCCACATCAGTTTGTTTGTGCCCACGCGCACGCGATCTGCTTGCAGTCGTCGAGATGGATGCTGCAGAGCTAAAGAAAAGAATAGCTAGTGGAGATTGTAAAATTGTCGACAGTACGTCATCAAAAATCAAGTCCAGTGTGTGGGAGAAATTTGGAGTTATCTGAAGAAAATATTGTGAAAGGCTTTGCTGCATTTTCGTGTTGGATAGCCGCAGATGTGGAACTTCATCGCCGAGGAGGCACGCAGATAACTGTGGTAACAAAGCAGTTAATAATAATAATAATAATAATTTGTTACATTTATATAGCGCTTTTTCTGAGACCTCAAAGCGCTTTACATAGAAGGGGGGAATCTCCTCAACCACCACCAATGTGCAGCATCCACTTGGATGATGCGACGGCAGCCATATTGCGCCAGAACGCTCACCACACACCAGCTTACTGGTGGAGAGGAGACAGTGATGAAGCCAATCAGTATATGAGGATGATTAGGAGGCCATGATCGACAGAGGCCAAGGGGCAAATTTGGCCAGGATGCCGGGGTTACACCCCTACTCTTTTTCGAAGGACATCCTGGGATTTTTAATGACCACAGAGAGTCAGGACCTCGGTTTAACGTCTCATCCGAAGGACGGTGCTCTTTTGGCAGTATAGTGTCCCCGTCACTACACTGGGGTGTTAGGACCCACACAGACCACAGGGTGAGCGCCCCCTGCTGGCCTCACTAACACCTCTTCCAGCAGCAACCTGGTTTTTCTCAGGAGGTCTCCCATCCAGGTACTAACCAGGCTCAGCCCTGCTTAGCTTCAGTGGGCAACCAGTCTTGGCTACAGGGTGATATGGCTGCTGTGTTCTATCGAACAGTATTTTCAGATATAACACTGTTAAGTATGTGTGGTGTGCAGGGCGTGTTTGAACCCAAAATGGTCAGATGTAGGCTAGACAAAATTGCGTGGCATATAGTGTTGTAGCCGCGTCTGTTCGATTGGTAAAATGTGATAAAGCTACTCAGTTTTGTGGTAACATTAGCCATGTTCTTCATGTACCGGCCTTTTGACAGCTTTGGCTGAAGTTGTCCTTGTGTTAATTGTCGTGTAATAACTTCTGTATGACCTGGCGACTAACATTTTTGTAAGTGTGTCTAATGTGATTGGCTAAACTGATTTTATTTCGGGTGCGGGTCGGGGGTCGGGTGTCGGTTCTATTTTAAGTGGGTCGGGTACGGATTTTAATTAGTGCTGTTGACGGATAACGGGTCGGATGCGGTTTTAAGCACTGCGGGTACGGGCGGGTGCGGATTTACAAAATCGGACCCGTGCAGGACTCATCCCTGAAGGACCCACTGAGAGGTCAGACTTGAACCACTAAAGTCCTGTAACTGAGATGCCCTTCATCTTTAGGATTTAGGATCTGGTGGTTAGACTTGAAGCACTGTTCCTGAGATGCTCTTCTTGGTGGTTAACTGTAAGCAGCAGACAGATCCAGCAAGATGAGAACTGAGGATTCGGAGGCTCCTCTTGCCAGTCTCAGAGCTTCAATAACCGAGAGCAGGGCCGTCTCAGTTTAGTGGCGCTTCTGAAGCCAGACTGGTTGTTGTCCAGGAGGATGTTCTGTGTGAGAAATGTAGATAGTTGGTCGAAAACGACTCGTTCAAGTGTTTTAGCAAAGTGGTCCAGAAGTTCAGGGAGGCGGAAGTTAAATCAGTGGTGCTTGAGAAATACATCCCAGATCTTCCAGAGCATTTGTAGTGTTGATAAAGGAGTCTGGATCTGATATATTTCTCAAGGCTGGAGAGAGTAAAGCAGAACGTTATAATCCATGTGTAGAAACTCCCTGAAGACAGTTAATATCTGCTTTACAGACGCTCATGTGCAAATGCAGGTTTATTTTACCAAGCTGATGCTAATAATTACTTTACAATACTTTTAAAATCTGTTTTATAATTCAGGAGTCATGGATAGTGGAAACCTTTTCAGTAACAAACCAATTTTATCACTAATAATTTCAAGAGTTTACTTCTAGAGTATAATGGCATGCAGGAAAGTGCTAAAATAAAGAAGTGAAACTAAGAGTAATGCCAAGAATAGCCTATAAACTGTGTTCAGAGCAGATGTGTGTTGAGCCAGTGTTATTAACAGTATACGCACGTCTCACTCGTTTCAACACTTCACTGTGGGACAGTGTCACCAATAGCAACTCTAGCAGGGTTTAAACACAGAGTTGGCCAGAATAGAGGAAGTTTATAACCACAGGAGGAGCTGATGATGTTATATTCCTAATGATATCTCTGTTCTCATGAATATCTCTGATATCATAACAGAAAGAGCTGTAACTATATTTATTACATGGCTTGGTTGAATTCTAATGTAGAATGTGGTGTGTTATTTCTTGATAACAGACCGTTGCTAAGGATAACACACCGTTGCCATGATAAACAGAGCGTTGCTATGGACGCAGGATTCTAACCGTAGAGACGGAACAGACTATTTTCTTGAGCAGAAGCTATACAATCGTTTTTAAATCAATAAACTCCTTTTTAAATCAATATTTTGTGTCAAATTATTGATTTATTTGGTAGGTAGCCATGTAATAAGCAGGATAATGTAGAGTGAGGCGGTTGTTATAGCGAATACAACCCCTTCAGGCTGATTCAAGAACCCTCCGCTTCACCTGTCAGGGTTGTATTCGCTATAACAACCGTCTCGCTCTACATTATCCCTTACTTAATGAAGAGAAAGACTGACAGAAACAGAAGATGTCTGATAAGTGTCTGCTGGGACTGATCATTCTCTCTTCACTTCTCTCTGTCAAGGTTCTGTCAGTCGTGTCACCCGCCAACAAAAAACTGCTTATTAATCTCTGGTTATTATGATATATTCTCACAAAATATTGGGTTCAATCTTTTTGTCAACTTGTTTTCTTTCAGTTAGCACAGGCTCTGTGTTTCTTCTTGGATCTGAGCTGATGCACCTCAGTGTTTTTGAGCTGAATGACACTGTAAAACCTTGCTGTAAAAAAACGTCCACATTCTGAGTGTGTCATACCGTTTCCATTAAAACACTAATATACCATAGAAAGTAATGTATTCTGGGTAATATTTGTTGTTTTAGAGAAAGTGGCCTACAGGAAGTTACTGTGAATTAACAGCGCTCAAAAGTCGACACTCAGGGGCTGTGTTCCAGATCACACCCTATACCCTCATCATTTCTCTCATACATGTCCAAAAGTTCATGTTGAGAATGAACAGAGGTTTAGATATTTTATTGAAAATAATATAGTCGCCGTTATGGTGATCGGTGTTTGTATTAGTTGGTCTCTTCACCCTTGACTCTTTAACATTAGTTTTCCTCTGGCTGCTGTGACAGTGTTGTTTAACCCCATTGTGCTGGAGAGTTGAGACTGTGCTTCAGTCCAGGAGAAGATCTAGAAACAGTGATGATTTGCTGCATGTGGTTTTATTTAACAGGCGGTGACTGTGTAGCTGCTGATCCAGTGGAAATCTCTGTATTTAAAGTATTTTTAAGTGGACTCACATTAATTAAGGTCTAGGGAGTTGATTTGAATGTGTTTTCCTTATGCCTAATATTCCTCAAGTCTTTCTCTTGTGAAATGAGCTGTGTGTGTGTGTGTGTGTGTGTGTGTGTGTGTGTGTGTGTGTGTGTGTGTGCGCGCACTGCCTGGCTGTAGAGAGGTGTGTGTGTGTGCACTGCCTGGCTGTAGAGAGGTGTGTGTGAGTACTGTGTGTGTCCACTGCCTGGCTGTAGAGAGGTGTGTGTGTGTGTGTGTGTGAGTGACCACTGCCTGGCTGTAGAGAGGTGTGTGTGTGAGTGACCACTGTCTGGCTGTAGAGAGAGGTGTGTGTGTGTGTGTGAGTGACCACTGTCTGGCTGTAGAGAGAGGTGTGTGTGTGAGTGACCACTGTCTGGCTGTAGAGAGAGGTGTGTGTGTGTGTGTGTGAGTGACCACTGTCTGGCTGTAGAGAGGTGTGTGTGTGTGTGTGTGTGTGAGTGACCACTGTCTGGCTGTAGAGAGAGGTGTGTGTGTGTGAGTGTGAGTGAGTGACCACTGTCTGGCTGTAGAGAGAGGTGTGTGTGTGTGTGTGTGTGTGTGTGTGTGTGTGTGTGTGTGTGTGTGTGTGTGTGTGTGTGTGTGTGTGTGTGTGTGTGTGTGTGTGTGACCACTGTCTGGCTGTAGAGAGAGGTGTGTGTGTGTGTGTGTGTGTGTGTGTGTGTGTGACCACTGTCTGGCTGTAGAGAGAGGTGTGTGTGTGTGTGTGTGAGTGACCACTGTCTGGCTGTAGAGAGAGGTGTGTGTGTGTGTGTGTGTGTGTGAGTGACCACTGTCTGGCTGTAGAGAGAGGTGTGTGTGTGTGTGAGTGACCACTGTCTGGCTGTAGAGAGAGGTGTGTGTGTGTGTGTGTGTGTGTGTGAGTGACCACTGTCTGGCTGTAGAGAGAGGTGTGTGTGTGAGTGACCACTGTCTGGCTGTAGAGAGAGGTGTGTGTGTGTGTGTGTGTGTGTGTGTGTGTGTGTGTGTGTGTGTGTGTGTGTGTGTGTGTGTGCTTTTTGCTTTTTTCTCTTCTCTCTTCTCTTTTTTAATGTGAAAATAAACAGTTTAAAAAATAAATACCCAAGTTACAATGTGCCAATCTAGACAAACTATTATATAACTTTATATGGAGGAAGAAGCCCCATAAAATCAGGAAAAACATCTTGACTAATAAAATTGAGGACGGGGGGTTATCGGTAATTGACTTCTCACTTTTCAATGACCTGTCCATAAACAGGCTCTAACTTGTTGGTCACTTTTGTACAAACACAATTTCTCCCCTCACAAATGTTTTATCTGGAACAACATGAACATCATATATAGAAACAAGACTCTCTTTATAGAAAACTGGTTTAAACATGATATTCTACTGGTATCCCAATTATTAAATAACTCAAATCAAATTTTAACTTGTGACAACTTCACACATAAATTTAATCCCCAGCCCCCATTGGAAAATGTTGACTCTGTTTCTCTGTTTATAATTTATTCAAAATACTGTGTGTTACTGTTATCTTTGTTTTTATTTCGTTTTTCTTTCATTTTTTCAATTTCAAAAGATACAATTCATGTAAAAAAAGAAACAAACAGAAAAACACACTTGCCTTTTCATTAATTAGCTGTAGTCCAGTGGTCTGAGGGGTTCATTGTTTTTATTCTTTTCTGACGATTATCTTTGCTAATTTTTGCTTCAGTGAGTCGATCCAAATCTTCTGATTCTGGTCCACAGTTTTGCTTTTATAGCGAGCTAGTAACTGAGACGAGTGCCACCCGCCGTGAGCTACATTTATCATTTACTTACACTTTAGATCTGATGAACCACTGACAACTCCTAAATAGGCCTATGTGTGGATTTACTGCAGAAATCACTTGCAAAAATGTTTGAACAATGTCCAAAAATGTAAAAAATAATAAAAGACTGATAGTATTTTCATAATATGAATTAACTGAGCAAGCCGAATGTGACAGTGGCAAGACAACAAAACCTTTATGGTTTTGTTGTCTTGCCACTGTCACATTCGGCTTGCTCAGTTAATTCATATTATGAAAATACTATCAGTCAAACTATACTTGACCCTTTTATATGAGAACACAGAATAATTGAATTGAATTGAGCTGGATAATGACATTATTGTCTTCAATAGAGGTGAAGTTTACAGAACATCTTCAGTTTGCTGTATACAGTGACACTTCACATGAGAGCATCCGCTAAAGAATGAGTTCCCTTTCAGACTGTAAGGTTCGACGTCACATCAGAACGCACTGATGAATTGGGATCTGGAGATTCTGCTGTTTATTCAGCTTGAAAGAGTGAGTGCTGCTGCCGTTTCCCCTGTGCGCTTCAGCACTATTAAGAGAGATACAGTTCCCTGAAAGAGCATTATACACGTGTGACACTGCGTCTTTTTCAAGATGTCGTTCCACCCGTGTGTTTCTGGATGGGGTCGGTTCCTGGCGCCGGCTGATGGTCACGATCGTTGCCTGGCGTGTTTGGGCATTAAGCACACTGAGGTAGAGTTCGTGGTTCTCACTGCGGGAAGATGATCGTCTCTGTGTTACGGTCGAGACTGCAATACCTCAGGAGTGTTCTGAAAAGGAAATCATTGTTTACGGTCTGGTGTTACCCGGACACATTATTATTATTATTTTTTTAATTCTTTATTTTCAGTCAGCAAAATAGAATTACAGAATAAAAGTAGTAATAGTATCTGTCCATTTGCTGTTTTTTTAAACAGAACATATATATATACTTTGACAATTAAGGAGAGAAAAACTTGTGCATTACAAAATATACAAATAACTACATTGTTTGGGACATAAAAGGAGAGGATAGGTAGGAGGACGGGAAAATGAAGCACAGGATCATTAATTCAGCACCTCTACAAAGTCTGATCTTACATATTTTGCCCACAGACTAACAAATATACTTTTCTTTAGACAGATGGAAAAGGTAATTGCTTCCATTACATATATCTCATTTACAATATCTATCCATTCTGAGACTGTGGGAGGGTCAGGAAGAAGCCAACGTCTTGTAAATGCTTTTTTGCAGGCAGATGTAAGAATGGCATATAAATACTTATCAGCAGTTCTGGCCAAGAACTCACAATTCCCCCAAAACAGAGAGGAAAACTGTAAAGGTACTATATTATTGAGTATAGTAGTTAAGATCTTGTGAAACTCTGCCCAAATATGATTTGATCTTTAGGCATTCCCAAAACACATGCCAGTGATCAGCCTCCCGAGCGCCACACAGCCTCCAGTATTTAGCTCCACCTGGGTCAAAATGTGCTTTTTGCTTTTTGCTTTTTGCAAAATGTGATATATGCAATCAAAATTGTTTTTAATATTGGGTCATTAAGGTCTGTTTTAGGTTTAATACTATGTTCAAAATAATTGCGGACTTGCAGGTATCGGAAAAAATCAGAGTTTTCAAGATGGTATTCATTTTTCAGACCCTCAAAATCCCTTAATTTTCCATTTTCTGTGAGTGAATAGAAAGTTGTTATACCTTTGGAAATCCATGATTTAAAACGATTATCCGTCAAATTTGGCCTGAAGCCAGGGTCAAAAGCACACCATTGGATTATCTGTATTTTATCATTTAACGATACTCTCCTTTTACTTTATTCCAAATTTTTAATTGGGTTTTGATCCACGGATTTTGAGTATCCTTTATAAGCTTGTCTAGATCTGTACAAGCCAGTAATGCGTGAATCGGAGGGTCCTTCATGATTGAAAGTTCAATATCTTTCCATCTGGCCTGAAAATTTGGAGAACATAGGTTAATAAAGGGTCTAATTTGGGCCGCGTAGTAATATCCTTTAAAATGAGGTAACCCCATTCCCCCTCCTCCTTCAAGAGCTGCAATGTTTTAAATTTAACCCTAGGTTTCTTCCCTGGCCAAATAAACCGGGAGATGATTTTATCTATTTCTGAAAATTCTTTTAAGGAGATTTCTACCGGAAGGGCTTGAAATAAAAAAAGATATCGTGGAAGGATATTAATTTTCACGCAATCAATGCTATGACTCAGACTAAGAAAGGAAACAGAGTTCCACCTTTTGATATCTTCTCTAATTTTTAGCAAAAGGGGGCCATAATTCATCTCTGCAAGCCGTGAAACATTATTTGGTAGGTGTATACCTAAATATTTCAATGAACAATTATCCTAGCTTAGCTGAAATTCGTCAGTGAGACATGTTGGAGGGGAGTAATTAAAAGCCAACAACTGAGTCTTTTGTACATTCAATTTATAACCAGAATAACTACCAAATTTTTGTAAGAGGTTCATTAAATCAGGAAATGTATTAGAAGGGTCACTTAAATATATCAAGATATCATCTGCGTATAGAACTATCTTTATGATCCTCCCCTTTTATATGAACTCCCCTGATACTTTCTGTCTCTCTCAGCCATTGTGTGAGGGGTTCGATATAGAGAGCGAAGAGTAAAGGGGAGATGGGCACCCTTGTCGCGAGCCTCAGTGTAATGTAATAGTGTTTGAAAGATTGCCATTCATTTTTATTTGAGCTGATGGTTTGTCATAGAGTGTCCGTATGACATTAGAAAAATTTGAATGAAAGCCAAATCGTTCAAGACCTTTGTATAAGAAAACCCAACTGACTGAGTCAATGGCTTTTTCTGCATCGAGGCTTACCAAAAGAGCTGTTAATTTATTCTGTTCTATATGATCCATAATATGCAATGACCGTTTAACATTATCCTGCGTCTGTCTTTGTAAAATAAAACCGGCTTGATCAGTATGTATGAGCTAGGGTAGTATTTTTTCTAATCTTTTAGCAAAAATAGCCGTAAATAACTTATCAACATTTAGCACCGAAATAGGTCTGTATGATCCACAGTCTGAAAGATCCTTTCCCTCTTTAGGAATAATAGAGATGACTGCTTCCCTCCAGGTGGGCGGCATCTTTGAATCTTTAAGAACAGTGTTGCAGGCCCTAAGAAGGCTAGGTAACAGCTCAGTTCGAAATGCTTTATACCAATCTGAAGGGAAGCCATCTGGGCCAGGTGACTTATTTGCTTTCAACCTGGAGATGGCGCCATTTAATTCGATTTCAGTTATTGCAGCAGTCAAAATTGTATTGTGTTCTTCTGGGACAGTTGGTAAATTAAGAGATTTAAGAAAGGCTTCAATTTGTTGTCCATTCTCTAATGGCGGTTGTGAGTACAGAATTTTTTAGTATTTCTCCAATGAATTTTGTAACTCTTCTTGTTTATACTGTAAAAAATTGGAAGCTGGATGCTTTATTTTGTATATGGTATTATCTTCTCTTTGTTTTTGTAACCTCCTTGCAAGAATATTAGGCGATCTAGGTCCGGATTCAGAGTATTTTTGTTTAGCAAAAATCATCTTTTTTTCTATTTCTTGGGTATATAATAAGTCATTTTTTCATGTCTGAGCATTTTCCGTTTCATTTTTGATAAAGTTTTACTTCTCTTACCTGGGTTTGAAATGCCCTTGACATTAAGTGATACTATCTTAAAGGAACACTCCACCGTTTTTTGAAATAGGGCTTATTCACCTTCTTTCCTACATTTAGATAGGTGGGCAAATGCATTTTTGTCTCAGTGCATGCATTGTTTTAGTTTGACAGGGTCGGCGCTAGCTTAGCTTAGCATAATGAATGGAATCCTTTGTTGCCAGCTAGCATGTCCTGAGTAAAAGTGATATAAAAAATTCAAAAAACCCACCTAATTACTTCTTGTGGCCTGCACATTCACAACAAGTACAAATAGCGATGCAGATTAACACTAGACGATTTCCTATGCAGATATTGACTTAGGGGGAAGCACAGGTGAAGCACTGCTACTTGGGCGGAGAGATATCACACCCAAGTAGCAGTGCTTCGCCTGTGCTTCCCCCTAATATAGTCCTTAATATATAAGTCAATATCTGCCTAGGAAATCGCCTAGTGTTAATCTGCATCACTATTTGTACTTGTTGTGAATACGAGAAGTAATTAGGTGGGTTTTTATATCACTTTTACTCAGGACATGCTAGCTGGCAACAAAGGATTCCATTCATTGTGCTAAGCTAAGCTAGCGCCGACCCTGTCAAACTAAAACAATGCATGCACTGAGACAAAAATGCATTTGCCCACCTATCTAAATGTAGGAAAGAAAGTGAATAAGCCCTATTTCAAAAAACGGTGGAGTGTTCCTTTAACGTCCTGTATATTCATACTTTTCTTATCTGGTAACCCTGTATAAGGCCTCCCCCATGCGCCATGTCCAGTTTTATAAAGTTTATGCACCAACAAAATCTCTCCCATAGAATATGTATTAAACAATAACGAACAAAGTAAACAATGGCAACATTATCATGATGAAACCAAAATAAAATGCGTGTTTCCAAGGTTGAGGCTCATATCAAGAGAGCCCTGCAAGGCCTTGAATAGTCTAGGTCCCAATAGGGAGAAGTCCCACCTCGTCGCGTAGATGGGGCCCTATATATTGTCCACACACTAGCAAGATTTTGTGTTGAAAAAAACATAAGCATACTCAAAATTTGGTTGTCTCGACCCTTCATTATATTAACGAACAAAAAAAAGGGAAGTAGGAACCCTTTCATTGAAAAAGGGGCAAGTCACTCATACTTCTAGTAAAAGTAATCCGACTTTATGAGGTAACCTTGAAGCATCAGTCCTCAATAGGTAGTCTTCTGAATCCCTGGAGCTTTTCCTTGAATCGTGCGTGATGGCTTTTCTGTGATACATAGTACATAGTGTATTTTTCTATGTACATTTCTGAAATGCACTTTCTGTAAAGCTGCTTTGAGACAATATGTATTGTGAAAAGCGCTATACAAATACATTTGAATTGAATTGAATTGAATTGTATTGTCCCCTGTTGCACCGAGCTCTTGGTCGCCACTCCGCACATGTCGTGGTCTTCTCACCGTCTGCCACGAAGACAAGAGTTGAATCTCCTCATGATCTGGGACTGCTGCGGACGGTACGACGGCGACGGGAAACCCGCGAGCTGCTATATCTCTCGTCGCTTCTGCTGCGTCCTGGTAGAGACGGGTGCCATCATCATAAAACACCCGCATCTTCGCTGGATATGGGGTTTGAAACCTGATACGTTCATTTTTCAATATTGTTTTGGCACCCGAGTACTCGTTGCGTTTTTTAAGCACTTCAACTGGAAAGTCATGGTCAACAAAGAAACGCATTTCATCACAGAATACTTATTTTTTCTGCCATGCTTTCCGGAGAACCTCCTCTTTTATGCGGTAGCTCCTAAACTTTACCACGAAAGAGCGGGGCTTCCCTTGCGCACTGTCCGGTTTTTGAGTCAGTGCTCGATGTGCTCGTTCAATTACCAGATCCCGGTCTTCAGAAAGGTGTAGCGCTTTTTTAAACAAATTATCCAAAAAAGGAACTGCAGCGTTTATACGCCCACGTATAAATCTAATTAATTATTATTCATAACGAATTATGATCAATAATTAATAATTCAATTATTTTTAATTATCTTCAGAATTTACCTTAGCAGAATCAATAGTATGGTCATTTTATCAGTTCATCCAATGAACAGAAAGCATAAACAAGTATTAACTCTAGGAAATATAATATCTTCCTGGCCAAGAAAGAATTAATCCCCAGCTAACAATAAATTAAGAAATAATCACGGGTAAAAGCATCGGTAGCTTAGATCGAAGTTCAAGACAATAAAATGTATAAGCAGATTAACACAAGTAATCTCTCTGTTAAAATACGAACAATACTTTATTGATTATATACTAACACATAAAAACTAATATCTAACACAAACACACACACATTCATACGAGTTGCAGAAGGAAAAAGAGTAAGGAAAGATTAAGTTTCAAGAGTGAGTTTAAGAGTGCACTTATAAGACTTGACCTGGAACGAACCATCAAATCATTAATTTAACCCTTCTATCGTTTCTTAGACAGGTTATTAAATTTATATCAGTAGCCTACACCAGTTCAGCTTTTAGTCTGGAGGTATACAGTACTTGCTGGTCTTTGCTTTTGGGGATTCCCTTTTGTTGAGCGTCAAAGGGGGTTTCCCTCGTTCGTTCTCGGCTGGCCTCCTCGTGCTTGGATAAATGTCTGTGGCGTTGATGTCGGATGGTTGAAAAGTCTTTGAAGTTGAAAGCGTGCGTTGCAGCCATGAATCGTGGACCGAAACTTTGCAGCAAAACTTAACTTAAAACCGAGACTTTCAATCGGAAAAGAAGAATAACACAAAAGAAAGAAAGAAAATGAGATACGGAAAGGAGCTGGATGACTGGAAATGAATCTAACCCATCTGATCTTAATTTGGGTTGATCTGCTCGTCTGTTAACGTTACATGGTTACTATAACCATCGTCTGCCGTCTCCGTCTTTGTTCTGCACTTGTTGAGAGGTCTTCTGTATCAGAACATTTTGAACGAACTCTGAGCAGAGAGCCCAGAGAGAGCTGTTCTCTATCAGAACATTTTGAACGAACCGAGAGCAGAGAGAGTTAGAGAGCCGATCGAAGAGAGTTAAGAGAGCTAAGAGAGAGAACTTTGTTTTGGGTCTAAGATTTTAAACTCAAAGTTGTCCGACCTCCAAGGATGAGTTCTGGCCAATTAGACACTGGCTAACTTTAGGAGGTGGCGTTCTTTTCAGTTCTGATCGTAAATTATCTTATCTGGGAGGTTTTCTTGCTAACAGAGAGAACAGATGCCACAGTTTAGACATGATCAGTATTATAAGAATACGAAACATTTTACACAGATTTCAATCAAGTCATCTTGCTAGTTGTGTTCGTAAGATAGCATTGATATGAAACAGTACACACTTTCATTCATACTTCTAATAGTTATAACATTACATGAGTTATAGGGTATCTAAGCATATTAAACACACATATAAGTTGCAGACACAAAATAGAGTTATGTAGTTGCATGATGTTTGATTGTAAGTCCATTGAAAATTGTTCTTGAATGAGTTTTATGTATACTGTAGGAAAAATCTCAGTTTTCTGGTTTAGAGAGAAACGGACTCTGTTTGTTCGTTCAGAGGTCTTAAGGGGGAAGGGGTCAGGAATGTTGTGGGGGAAAACAACATCTGCTGGTATCGATCCGTCTTGCACACTATCGAAGTTGACCAGTTCTTCAGTTAACCAATAAAAGTCTTTGGTTACAGACTCTCTGGAGCCTGTGGTGAGTTATGGCTCTGGGATGTGAAGACCCTTGTGTCAGACCTTGGTCTCTGTCTTTCTCTTAACCAATCAGTAATTTGGCAACAAAGCTAGTCATTGACCAGTTATGTGTTAGTGCTGGGGGCTCTTTTAAATAGCCCGACTGGTTGGCGCCTGGACCCCATGACAAGATTGATGAGGATGGAGAAGTCCTGACCAAATCTTCCTCTTTGTTCACAGAGAGTTTGAATTAATATTCTGGACGAAGATTAGTCTGCGTATTGGTTCATACCCATTGTCGCTACAGAACCATATCGGCCCCTTCCTTATTTTCGGGTATACCGTAAATCCGCAGATTCTCCCTACGTGCACGACCCTCCTGGTCTATCAGCCTAGCTTCCAACTTAGCTTGGCATTGGGTTAGCCTCTTAATTAGCATCGATGCCACTTGTAGCACCGTCTCTGTTTCCTCTATTCTTCCCTCTGCTTCATCCAGTCTGTCATTCACGCCTTGTATTTCTTGTTTAATGTCCGCCAGCTGCATGTTATTATCTTTTCTAAATTCACGTAGTCTGTCCAGGATACGTTGCAGGCTGGGCTCAGGTGTGTCGCCGCCCTGAGGGCTTATCTTTGGGGAGTAGCTTCGGTCACCATGGCTCGAAGTGGCCTCGTCCTCAACCAAATTTGCGTTTTTTTCTACTTCTGGTAGAAACCCCCCTTTCCATCTTGACAAAAATTCCCAGATATTAGGAAAAAGAGTAACTTAGGGGTATATTTTTAAGACACCGTCGGGAGCTAACAAATTAAGCTGCCATCCTCTCGCTAGCGGAACCGGAAAACCGTACCCGGACACATTTAAATGGTTAACAGACATGAAGTAAAGCTTGTTATGATATGTTACTCCCTGTGTCCGTCTCATGCTTTCCGCTAACACAACATTGTGTCAGAAGTTTAGAAAAAAACAATTAACTGTTAGTTGCGATGCCACCATAAATGCTCGGGAGAGAGTGTGTGCGCGGACAGAAACGAAGATTAAAGTGGAGATCGGAGAAGCCGCGAGTGAGCGAGACGGAGAAAAGAGGACAGATGAGCTGGTGAGATACAGCAGGAAAAATAAAAGGAGGTGACAGTGGATGATGAAGCAGCAAGTATGCGGCATCTGATGCCGTCGCTGATGCCCCCAGGCAAGTTTGGTTTTACATTTACATTTACATTTATGCATTTTATCCAAAGCGACTTACATTGCGTTATCCTATACATTTATACATAGGTATGTGCAATCCCCTGGGATCCAACCCACAACCTTGCGTTGTTAACGCAATGCTCTTACCACTGAGCTACAGGAAAGCTATTTTAGCCATATTAGTGAAAGGCCTAAATGGATGCGACGCTTTGAGCGTTGTAGAATTGCGTCAGGCCTAGACAAGCAGTCACAAGAATATCAGGTTAATACGTTTATGTATACCATCGGTGACCAAGCTGAAGATATCCTGAATGTTCTTCCTCTGTCTGAGGAGAACAAAAAGTCATATGAGACAGTGGAAACGGCGTTCACACGGCATTGTGTGAGCAAACGTAATGTGATTTTTGAACGTGCACGTTTTAACAGACGTAATCAAGAGGCAGGAGAGAGTCTAGAAGCTTTCATCACTGCTGTACTTGCTCTGGCAGAACATTGTGAGTTTGGAGCGTTAAGAGACGAACTGATAAGGGAATGGGGGATGGCAAACTCCAGCATATTGCTATAGGAGAGGAAGAATTTACTAAACTTGTTAAATCATCTAAATCAACAACAGGTATGTTAGACCCTATACCGACTAAGCTACTGAAAGAGATGCTTCCAGAGGTCATAGATCCTCTTCTTAATATCATTAATTCATCTTTGACACTAGGATATGTACCGAAAACTTTTAAGCTGGCTATGATTAAACCACTTGTTAAAAAAACGCAACTTGATCCTACAGAATTAGTCAATTACAGGCCGATCTCGAATCTACCGTTTATGTCAAAGATACTAGAAAAGGCAGTATCCTCACAACTATGTTCCTTTCTAGAAATAAATTATATCTGCGAGGATTTCCAGTCTGGATTTAGACCGTACCATAGTACTGAGACAGCTCTCATTAGAGTTACAAATTATTTGCTCCTATCATCTGATCGTGGTTGTATCTCGCTATTAGTGTTACTCGATCTTAGTGCTGCATTTGACACTATCGACCACAATATTCTTTTACATAGACTCGAAAATTATGTTGGCATTAGTGGAATTGCATTAGCATGGTTTAAATCATACTTATCTGACCGTTATCAGTTTGTAGCAGTAAATGAAGAGATGTCTTATCGATCACAAGTTCGGTACGGCGTACCACAAGGCTCAGTACTAGGACCGTTGCTGTTCACTCTGTACATGCTACCCTTAGGAGATATCATTAGGAAGCATGGCATTAGTTTTCACTGTTATGCTGATGATACTCAGCTCTATATTTCTTCACGCCCTGACGAAACTTTAGCCTGACTACGTCAGACTTCGTACTTTCGCTCAATTTCATTTCGCTTCTGTACTCAGTCTGAGACAGCGTCATAGCTTTCCGTTTTCCTCCGGCCTGAAAACAGCCGGGCCAATCAACGAACAGAGGGCGGGCTGAGAGCCGTGACGTAGACGATGATTGTACCGTGGATGCATAGATTTACTTCACATAATCTGCAAAAGTCGTTCACAGCCATGTTCACTCCGGTATTTCGCTCTATGGTTTTTGTTTTCGCATCATACATGTGTTTACAGTGGAAGTTAGATGCGGCTGAGCATGCGCATAACACACGCCATAACCAAACGTTATGTGATTGGCTTACGGGTAACCAATGATTTTAAACTTCAGTCAAGCGCCCCCCCGCGAGAGAGAAAACACTTCTCTATTATGCCATTCCAGACTCTGTCTACGAAGCAAAGCGAAGTAGCAGAGTTTGGTATTACCAGGCTAACGAAACTTACCAATTCACAAAATTAACAGATTGCATAGCTGACTAGTAATTTCCTACTACTTAATTCTGAAAAAACAGAGATTCAAATTATTGGACAAAAAACTCTCACACGTAATAACCTAGAATACAGTCTAACACTTGATGGCTGCTCTGTTAAGTCTTCGTCGTCGGTTAGGAACCTGGGTGTGCTCTTTGATACCAATCTTTCATTTGAAAGTCACGTGTCTAGTATCTGTAAAACCACATTTTTCCATCTTAAAAATATATCTAAATTACGTCATATGCTCTCATTGACAAATGCGGAACAATTAGTCCATGCGTTCATGACCTCAAGGCTAGATTATTGTAATGCTCTACTGGGTGGTTGCCCTGCACGCTTAATAAACAAACTACAGCTGGTTCAAAACACAGCAGCTCGAGTTCTTACCAGAACCAGGAAGTATGACCATATTTGCCCAGTTCTGTCAACACTGCACTGGCTGCCTATTAAACATCGTACAAATTTAAAAATATTGCTGATTACTTACAAAGCACTAAATGGTTTAGCTCCGCAGTACTTGAGCGAGCTCTTAACACATTATAGTCCTTCACGTCTGTTGCAATCTCAAAATTCCGGCCAGTTGATAATAACTAGAATATCAAAATCGACTGCTGGCGGTAGATCCTTCTCCTATTTAGCACCAAAACTTTGGAACAGTCTTCCTACCATTGTCTGGGAAGCAGACACACTCTGTCAGTTCAAAGCTAGACTAAAAACACATCTCTTTGACCTAGCATACACATAACACATTATAGACTTCTATAATTCAATATTAGGCAGCATAGATTAGGCCAGTCGGTATCCGGGAACACTTCCCATAAATCCTGATGTACTCGTTACATCATAAGAAGAATGGCATCTACGCTAATATTAGTCTCTCTGTTTATACCGAGGTTTACCGCAGTCCGCTGGATCCAGGCCGTATCCAGATCTGATGAAGGACCAGCGCCTGGACCCAACCATGACGCATCCCTGAAGTGCCAGCCTCATCAGTCCTGTGAAGGCCTCATCGACACGACCAATCTGACTTCTGACCTGTAACGCTGCCTTGATCATAATCATGCACTGTTCGCTCGTTGGCCAGAGGAGAACTGAGCGGCTCGTGCCACTGCCAAATCCACCGGCCAAAGGGAAAATGACTGGCATTTGGTGTTTGTCGTGTTAATAAAGGAGTCTGGATCTGATATATTTCTCAGGGCTGGAGAGAGTAAAGCAGAATATTATAATCCATGTGTAGAAACTCTTCCTGAAGAGATTTAATCTCTGCTTTACAGATGCTCATGAAGTGTGTGAAAATACTTTCTGTTTCACCAAACTGGAGCTGACATTAATCATTTCAAAATACCTTAAAAACTGTGCTAGAATTCATTTTCTACAAGTTAGTCATGGATATTGGAAACGCTTTCAGTAGCAAACCAATTTTATTACTAATAATGCAATTATTTTATTTCTAGATTTTAACATCATGCGGGAAACTGCTAAAAGAAAGAACTGAAACTAACAGTAATGCTCTCGTATGCAAAAGTTGCCAATAAACTGTTCAGAGCAGATGTGTGTGTGAGACAGACGGTTCACAGTATATGCACTTCTCACACGTTTCACGTTCAAGTTAATAACCACAGGAGGAGCTGATGATGTTTAAAGGAGGAACTGTAACTATATATAGTAACTATATATATATAAACAAAATAATTTTCTTGAGGTTCAATTTCTAGATGGTATACCACTAGAGAATGTAGAGGAGTTTAAATATCTGGGCCTTTGGCTCGACTCTCAACTTACCTTCAGACCACATATTGATTCCATTATAAAAAAAAAAAAATTGTAGATTAAGACTGTTATACCGTTCTATTAATTGTTTTACAAAACAGATCAGCCCGAATGAGCGACGTGGGGCCGCCCTCCCGTGGACCCACCACTTACAGGAGGGACCGTAAGGGGCCGGTGCTTTGTGGATTGGGCGGCAGTCGAAGGCGAGGGCCTCGACAACCCGATCCCTGGACACGGAAACTAGCTCTAGGGATGTGGAACGTCACCTCTCTGACGGGGAAGGAGCCTGAGATTGTGCGTGAGGTTCAGAGGTTCCGACTAGAGATAGTCGGGATCACCTCCACGCACGGTTTGGGCTCTGGAACCACACTCCTTGAGAGAGGATGGACTCTTCACCACTCTGGAGTTGCCCATGGTGAGAGGCGGCAGGCTGGGTTTCCTTATAGCCCCCCAGCTCAGCCGCCATGTGTTGGAGTTCACCCCGGTGAACGAGAGGGTCGTTTCCCTGTGCCTTCGGGTCAGGGATAGGTCTCTCACTGTCGTGTGCGCCTATGGGCTAAACGGTAGTATAGAGTACCCGGCCTTCTTGGAGTTTCTGGGAGGGGTGCTGGAAAGTGCTCCGACTGGGGACTCCGTCGTTCTACAGGGGGACATCAACGCCCACGTGGTCAGCGACAGTGACACCTGGAGGGGCATGATTGGGAGGAACGGCCCGCCTGATCTGAACCCGAGTGGTGTTCTGTTATTGGACATCTGTGCTAGTTACAGCTTGTCCATAACGAACACCATGTTCAAGCATAAGGGTGTCCATCAGTACACATGGCACCAGGACACCCTAGGCCGAAGGTCGATGATCGACTTTGTGGTCGTTTCATCTGACCTCCGGCCGTATGTCTTGGACACTCAGGTGAAGAGAGGGGCGGAGCTGTCAACTGATCACCACCTGGTGGTGAGTTGGATCCGATGGCGGGGGAGGAAGCTGGACAGACTCGGCAGACCCAAACGTACTGTGAGGGTCTGTTGGGAACGTTTGGCCGAATCCCCTGTCAGAGAGATCTTCAACTTCCACCTCCGGCAGAGCTTCGAGTCTGGAGATATTGAGTCCAAGTGGACCATGTTCTCCACCTCCATTGTCAACGCGGCCACTCGGAGTTGTGGCAGTAAGGTCTCCGGTGCCTGTCGAGGCAGCAATCCCCGAACCCGGTGGTGGACACCGGAAGTAAGGGATGCCGTAAAGCTGAAGGAGGAGTCCTATCGGGCCTGGTTGGCTTGTGGGACTCCTGAGGCAGCTGACGGCAGCCCGGGTGGTTGTGGAGGCAAAAAATTGGGCTTGGGAGGAGTTCGGTGAGGCCATGGAGAAGGACTACCGGTCGGCCTCGAAGAGATTCTGGCAAACCGTCCGGCGCCTCAGGAGGGGGAAGCAGCGCCCTACTAACACGGATAAGCGGAAGAAGATGGATGGATGGATGGACTTTTATGGTGTGTCCCAAATAGCGCACTTATGCATATTCTATGACATGTTTAGTATAAACAGTGAGAGTAGTGTGTTCATATAACACTCCGGTTCTTTCACTCGATTCTCCCAGAAATCCTCACATGAAGACGATATGTTGAGCTCATCCATGCAGCGCATTCACTGTAGATACATGAAAAATAGCGCTATAAAATATATAATAATAATAAAAAATCTTTTTTTTTGGGACGTGAAAGAAAAATAGTTATATCTGCCAACATTTTGTTTCTGTCTGACCGGAGAAAGTTTGTCCTGCCATTCACCTCAACAGCTCAGATGAAACTGTAGAGAAAATGGCCAACTTAACTTATTTTTTACTCTAATGCTCAATTCACCTTCTAATTATATGGCCTAAGAGTATGTACTCTTTTTGTGAAGAAAAAGTAGATATGAGTATGTAGCAGAAGAGTAGACAAGCTTTGGGATATACTATCACGTCATATTCCAGATAGCTACATTGTTTTGGCCCAGATCCGGCCCACATCTGGCACATGTGGAAAGATGATAGCCAGATTCGCTCCTCTTAGCCAGATCCGCTCCTGTTTGCCAGATCCGCTCCTGTTTGCCAGATCCGCTCCTGTTAGCCAGATCCGCTCCTGTTTGCCAGATCCGCTCCTGTTTGCCAGATCCGCTCCTGTTAGCCAGACCCGCTCCTGTTAGCCAGATCTGCTCCTGTTTGCCAGATCCACTCCTGTTAGCCAGATCCGCTCCTGTTTGCCAGATCCACTCCTGTTAGCCAGATCCGCTCCTGTTTGCCAGATCCGCTCCTGTTAGCCAGATCCGCTCCTGTTTGCCAGATCCACTCCTGCCAGATCCGCTCCTGTTTGCCAGATCCGCTCCTGCTTGCCGGATCCGCTCCTGTTTGCCAGATCCGCTCTTGTTAGCCAGATCCGCTCCTGTTTGCCAGATCCGCTCCTGTTTGCCAGATCCTCTCCTTTTTGCAAAATAGTAATAAGTAAAGCTGGTAATGCTGTTTGTGGAGTTGTTTAATCCTCCTCTGCTGAGATCTGCAGAGATTTTATGTCTTCTTTTATCTTCAGTTGATTTCATCTAAGGCTGTGGCTGAAGTCAGTTGTAGTTCTTGGGTTTCTGCTCGTCTCTTTTTCTGTTCTCTTCTTTCATTCATTGATTCTGCTTGTTAACAGGCTTATTAAGGCTGAGATGACTCCATATTTAATATACACAGGTTTTGTGGCTCAGATAAGGTCCAGTTCTGGTTTATTTCTTTGCTCTTGGCTGACACGCGGCATTGCTATGGCCTGCTTGTGGCCCAGATCTGGCAAACAGGAGCGGTCCGCCCAAGGGCCGTCATTCCACGCTGCATGTGGGCCAGATCATCTTTCCACATGTGCCAGATGTGGGCCGGATCTGGGACGTCACAATGTTGCTATGTGGGTTATAGCTAGCCTAACAGCTAAGATGCTAACAGACTTTTTTGAAGACACTAAACCATTTCTGTAAACAAAATATTCAACAGAAGCGTATCAAATACATGTAAGAAAGTGTCAGGAACAGTTGTGTATATTATTTGTGTAACTTTAGGGAATAAACTTGCCTGAAAGCCGTGAAAACAACAGTGAGACAGAGTTTTTGCAGCTTATCAGTTGAGTTGCCGCCCGTTTCCATGGTAACTCCCTCTGCTCCTGTTTAAATGCTACTCGAATGTTCAGCGTGCACGCGCCCATTAAAACACATCAAAGTTATTCCGAATTTACATGAATATACATCTAGAATAAAACATTAAAAATACTAATGGAGTGAATTATAAGAAAAAAAAAGATTAAATGTCCTGAAACTTATGGATAGTAGGCTTAACCCTCTGGGGTCTGATGTGTTTTTGGGGCCCTTGGGATGTTTTGACATGCCCTGACATTTGTGCTTTTTTCAGTTATTTATAAACATGTTAATGGCAAAGGTGTAAATTCACTCTATATAGCACAAACAGGGCTAGCATAATATGTGAGGAACATGTATGTAGATGTTTGTATTTTTAAGAGAATAATGTTTATGCGTGGTTATTGAAAAAAATACAAATGAAAGTTGCTGAAATAAGACCACAAAACTCATACTAAATATGCGTCAATAAGACTTTTGACTAATGGATATTGTCGCTTCGAGTTCTGGCTTCAAAATTATGTGAAAATAGTCTTGCTTTATCGTTCACAATAAAAAAATACATTGATTTAAATTGTGTAAAACAGGTTTTGCTTGGAGAGCCAATATGCGAGGGGGGGCGTGAAGGAGGAGTGGTTTACACCTGAGAATACAATGTCCCACCCATTATGCGTAATGACTCTGCATAATGAGCCATTCATTCAGGTGTGACACTGACTGAGCCAAGAATGAATGCAAGGACAAAAGATATATTTAGAAGACTTATATTGACCATTTAAGATTTTGCTTACATCTATCTTGTAAATAAGTTTTGCTATTTTATTAAAAAGGTTACAATTACAACAATAATTACAATTTCAACAATATTTCAAGTGTACTCTTTCTTTGTAAAAAAAATTATTATAGCCCTACATTTTATCATACGTATTCATTAGTTTGAATATAGCCAACATTGGAACAGCTAACATCTTAGTTGATGACTTTATTTTTGACAAAAATAGTATTATATATATATATATATATATACACACTACTGGTCAAAAGTTTTAGATCGGTAAGATTTTTTATGTTTTTAAAAGAAGTCTCTTCTGCTCACCAAGGCTGCATTTATTTGATAAAAAACAATAAAACAAAACAGTATTATTGTGAAATATTATGACAATTTAAAATGACTGTTTTCTATTTTAATATATTTTAAAGTGTAATTTATTCCTGTGATCAAAGCTGAATTTTCAGCATCATTACTCCAGTCTTCAGTGTCACATGATCCTTCAGAAATCATTCTGATATGAAATATTAGGGCATATAAATATTAATTTGCAGTTTAATACGTTGCTTATACAAAGACATTTTATTTCAACATATTTCAGTCGGTTTTTACTCATCTCAGTAGGCTATAGCAATGCATTTTAGTTTATTAAAGCAGTTTATTCTTTCACACACAGACACGCGATTCATATTATAGAAACGCGATTCATCTTTTTGCAGTTTACATAGGCCTACACTAACGTTATTCCATAACGTTATTTATTCCACATTAACACTTGAGAAAAGATAACTTAGCCTACTTCACTCCTCAGCGGGATCTATTGCTCCTCATATCAGCACTGTTCTGAGGAAACTTTTCTCCAGGATTATTAGGTAGGCTATATTATGCCTCACTCGCGGCGCGCTGTGTTTACAGCTGATGTGGGCGTTTCACAGGTCTGAAATGGTTCTCAGAATTTGCGTTTGAATAGCGCGCGCTCTCCGGGGCGTGGTCACATTACATTTGAATGAGCGCTAATGAGCTCGACTGGAATCGCTCTCTTTTAATACAGATTTCACAAGCTGAGAATATTTGTTTTTTATATAAATTACTTCATTTAAAAGAAGAGAATTCAAGCTTCATGCCTGTGTGTCTGTATGCCTGTTTGACTGAGTATTCGCTGAGTTACAGTTAATTTTCGGACGCGTTTCAGAATGGACTTAACTGACAGAGAGAAGGCAGAACTCGCATCATGTTTATTTTTCTTTATTTGGCAAAAAGCACAACACTTTGTTTTTATTGTGAGTATACACAAAAATAATACACATTTAACAGAATCGATTGATGTATGAAACTTGTTTGTAATATCAAAGTCAACAGAGCAAAATTAATCTCTTTTGAACTGATAAAAAAAAAAGCGAGCTGGTATCGCCGGCGATACAGCCGACCCCAGGGGGTTAATATAAATGGATATGAAAGCAGTATAGGGCATAATACAATAGCCTAAACATGGTGTAGAAACAAAATGTGGCCAAGAAGTATAAATATACATTGTTTCTATTTTGTATTTTAAAAGTTTGTGGTCCCTTTAAGAAATATCTCTCTTCTCGCGATACTATTCACTGGTTTCGGATGCGTGCACGCGACCAGAGAAGCATTTTCACTGTAGCCTACAGAAGAGCTCCATGTTGTTGTGCGTGCATCCATCTGATTCACTGCTTTATACTATCGTCTTTCTTGATGTATTTGGATCACACGTGTGACGAGTGAACCTCTTGGTGATTGGTAAAGGTATTCCAATTAGTTGTACCATATTTTGGTTTGTTATGGAGTAGGCTAATAGATTTAAATCTGACATATTGCGGTGCATTCCACTGTATTTCAGTGTGAATTGAGTTAACGTTACACATTTCATTCTTTATGAGTTGTATTTCTGTGGATTTGGCATTTATCCACGGTCTAAACTTGTAGTTGTGTGACATTTTATTCTACTGCAACTTCAAATTTACTGTTAATTGTTTTCCACAAAGTTTTTTTTTTTTTACTAGTGAAATCAAATTTTTTTGTTCTGAAATCTCTTCAAACTCTTCAAGCTTTTTGTTAATTAGACTTTTATCTGTGTAATTGTGCTCCCATCGAACGCTGTTGGCCTACTTAGCAGCCAGCAGCCATATCACCCTGTAGCCCAAGACTGGTTGCCCACTGAAGCTAAGCAGGGCTGAGCCTGGTTAGTACCTGGATGGGAGACCTCCTGAGAAAAACCAGGTTGCTGCTGGAAGAGGTGTTAGTGAGGCCAGCAGGGGGCGCTCACCCTGTGGTCTGTGTGGGTCCTAACACCCCAGTGTAGTGACGGGGACACTATACTGCCAAAAGAGCACCGTCCTTCGGATGAGACGTTAAACCGAGGTCCTGACTCTCTGTGGTCATTAAAAATCCCAGGATGTCCTTCGAAAAAGAGTAGGGGTGTAACCCCGGCATCCTGGCCAAATTTGCCCCTTGGCCTCTGTCGATCATGGCCTCCTAATCATCCCCATATACTGATTGGCTTCATCACTCTGTCTCCTCTCCACCAGTAAGCTGGTGTGTGGTGGGCGTTCTGGCGCAATATGGCTGCCATCGCATCATCCAAGTGGATGCTGCACATTCGTGGTGGTTGAGGAGATTCCCCCCTTCTGTGTAAAGCGTTTTGAGGTCTCAGAAAAAGCGCTATATAAATGTAACAAATTATTATTATTATTATTATTACTTATTTAAAACAGCAGTCAGAGTAAAACCCCAGTTAGTTTGCTTCAGGTGTGTATTTCCTCCATTACACCCGCTTATAAAAGTAGGCAACATATTGCAAAAACACACTGATTAAAAACTTCACATTATATAAGGCACTTATATATTTTCACATGTAAAATAAAACGTATAAACACGTAAAAGTCTTCACCCGAATTGCGTCCCCAAAAAAACACTCCAAGGCTTTTTATACGAACCCTGTTCTGGGCCGCCTTCTAACTATGGGCTGTCATTATAGCACAGCCAATTCCCTTATAAGGTCAAACTCTGGACTTATCCTAGTCCTTTATTCACATACGCTTGCAGAAGCACATATTCAAAATATCTATTTTCTTTTCACACCTATTTTATGCCGCACACACACAGAAGCTTTATTTGCTACGTTTTTCTATCACAGCCTTTTGACCTTTCTCTAGTTTCACACATTTTCTATGTCTGAGGCAAACGATGTTCATAGTTCCCCTTTAAAGTTACATGTGGCCCTAACAACCTAAACATCAGGGCCGTGCACAGGGGGGTGGCCCGGTGGCTAGAGCCACTGCCCCTCTGCCCTCATCAACTGAGGTGCCCCTCTTCCCCACCCCCACCGC
The DNA here is from genome assembly GCA_021554675.1 of Leuciscus idus. Taxonomy (NCBI): domain Eukaryota; kingdom Metazoa; phylum Chordata; class Actinopteri; order Cypriniformes; family Leuciscidae; genus Leuciscus; species Leuciscus idus. The sequence goes on along the minus strand of CM038621.1, from coordinate 55,516,486 downwards.
TCCGCTCAGAGCATTCCGCTGATTCCGCTAATCCGCTCCAGGTTTTCCAGCTCGCTCTGCAGCATCACTCGTATATGTGTCTGCGGCGCTCTCTTGAAACTGAGAGTGAACACGACAGTTCACGAAAGCTGTCGCATTAACAGGTATGCTATGCAAGACAGTGGTTGAATCTGCAAAATTAGTCATTTGCTATTTTTTATGTTTTATTTTTTATTTATGTCGGTAATGTTTTGCTCTTGGTCTTCTACTAGTGCTAATCCACATTCTTAGAATTAGCTGCTTGTCTAATCAAATCTGGCCATTGAAAAAGACATCCCAATCATAAAAGATGAGGTTATTAAGATCTTTCAGGACATGGTACCAAATAGAAAGGTTTTGCTCTAAAAGGAAAAGGTAGTCTAAATACCAATATGTAAAATGGTAAATAGTTTATGTTATTTTCACCAATGTGTAATTGTGAATCATAAAAAATTAGGTTATCAAGATCTTTCAGGACATGGTACCAAATAAAAAAGTGTTGCTGTAAATGGAACAGATAAATATAAAAATGTAAAACAGAAAATAGTTTCTGTTATTATCAGCAATGTGTAATTATGATCAGGGGCGTCGGACTGGGGGTAAAACCAGTACTGATTACCAGGGCCCCAAGCGGAGAGAGGGCCCTTGAAAAGTCAGGAATTTTCATTTCCTAATTAAATTTCATAATGAATGTCAGATGAAATGTAAAGTTAGTGTATTGGCTGAATAACTTGGTTGATTGACTGACTGGTCCCACCTCTTGCTAATGCGCCAAATGGTTTAGTCCATCTGCACGCATTTTGTTTATGTTTGTTAGTTCAGCATCTGGAGGAGCGCAAACTTCTGCTGTAGTAATGTCTTTCTCAAAGAAAGCCAATTCAGACCACCAAAAAAGAAAGGAAAGACAGGAGAAGGAAAGAAAACAAAATGAGGGGAAACAATTGGTAACTGACTTCTTTTCAAAGAAAGGTGAGCACAAACAACACGAAATCTATAGTGCTAAACTGCTTGAATATCTCAGCGATCGTTTGTGCTAAAAAATCAACTGACACAACCCATTGAAAGAGCAGAACATACACTTTCAGATGATTATTTGGTTATACATGTAATCTGAGGTAAAGGCTAAATAAATAAACTGTACACTAACAATGTTGTTTGCATACAACACACCATTATAATAGCCTAAATTGAAACCAGTTTAATTTTAAATGAATAGGCTATAATATCTAAAATTAGCAATAATTAGCAAATTTATTAGCCTGACTACGTCAGACTTCGTACTTCCGCTCAATTTCAGTTCGCTTCTGTACTCAGTCTGAGATAGCGACCTATCTCCCAGTTTTCCTCCGGCCTCAAAACAGCCGGCCAATCAACGAACAGAGGGCGGGCTGAGAGCCGTAGACCCTGATTGTACCGTGGATGCGTAGATTTACTTCACATAATCTGCAAAAGCCGTTCACAGCCAGGTTCACTCCGGTATTTCGCTCGATGGTTTTGTTTTCGCATCATACATGTGTTTACAGTGGAAGTTAGATGCGGCTGAACAGGCACATAACACACGTCATAACCAAACGTTATGTGATTGGCTTACTGGTAACCAATGATTTTAAACTTCAGACAAGCGCCCCGCGAGAAAGAAAACGCTTTTCAATTATGCCCTTCCAGACTCTGTCTAGTACGAAGCAAAGCGAAGTAGCAGAGTTTGGTATTACCAGGCTAGAATTTTATAGCCTACATTGGGAGTTATATATACAAATTGAGGAACATGGGGAATTGGGGGCCCATCAGGACTGCCTATGCATAGGGCCCGGGATCTTGTGCTACGCCCCTGATTGTGATGTTCTATCAAAACATCTACAATGAAGTCTAAAATGTATTTGAGCGTGTGCTGTCTTCTCTTTTAACCCTCTGGGGACCAAAAACGCGCCCGCGCGTTTTGCTCGTTTTTTTTTTTAGCAATGAAAAATAAACACAAAATGCTCTGTTAATTTTGATCTTTCATTTTCGTGTAATACATCAATCGATCCTGTTCAGTTTCTATTTTTTTTCTGTATACTCACAATACAAATAAAGTGTTTTGCTTTTTGACAAATAAAGAAAAACTAACATGATGCTATTTCTGCCTTCTCTCTGTCAGTAAACTCCCATTTGAAACGCGTTCGAAAATTATCTATAACTCCGCGAAAATTCAGTCAAACAGGCAAACAGACCCACGGGCATAAAGCTTGAGATCGCAGCTTTTAAATGAAGTAATTTATATAAAAAACAAATATTATCAGCTTCTGTAATCTGTATAAAAAGAGAGCGACTCCAGTCGAGCTCATTACGAGCCATTCAAAAGTAATGTGACCACTCCCCGGAGAGCGCGTGCTATTCAAATGCAAATTCTGAGAACCATTTCAGTCTGTGAAACGCCCCCACATCAGCTGTAAACAAAGAGGCATAATATAGCCTACCTTATGGAGAAAATTTTCCGTGCTGATATGAGGAGCAGATCCCGCTGAGGAGTGAGGTAGGCTAAGTTATCCTTTCTCAAGTGTTAATGTGGAATAACGTTATGGAATAACGTTGTAGGCTTATGTAAACAAAAAGATGAATCGCGTTTCTATAATATGAATCGCGCGTCTATTTGTAAAGAGTGTTTAGCCTAAATATGAATCGCGCGTCTGTGTGTGAAAGAATAAACTGCTTTTACAGTTACAGTTACTGCGTTACAGTCAGGCGAAGTATGAAAGACAACATTTTGTTGACTAGATTTGGGTACAGTTTTTACTGTAGAATATACTGTCACATCAAATAAGCTTTTCTGAATATATATAAAATACTATTTTGTCAAAAATAAAGTCATAGACTAAGATGTTCCAATGTTGGCTATATTCAAACTAATGAATACATATGATAAAATGTAGGCCTATAATCTTTTTTTTTTTTTTTTTACAAAGAAAGAGTACTTTTTTGCAGAAATATTGCTGAAATTGTAATTATTGTTGTAATTGTAACCTTTTTAATAAAATAGCAAAACATATTTACAAGATAGATGTAAGCAAAATCTTAAATGGTCAATATAAGTCTTCTTCAAAATATATATTTTGTCTTTGCATTGTGGCTCAGTCAGTGTCACACCTGAATGAATGGCTAATTATGCAGAGTCATTATGCAGAGTGGGTGGGACTAAGGTGTAAACTACTCCTCCCCCTCGCATATTGGCTTTCCAAGCAAAACCTGTTTTACACCATTTAAATCAATGTATTTTTTTTTTGTGAACGATAAAGCAAGACTATTTTCACATAATTTTGAAGCTAGAACTGAAAGGGACAACATCCATTAGTCAAAAGTCTTGTGGGCACATATTTTGTATGAGTTTTGTGGTCTTATTTCAGCAACTTTCATTTTTATTTTTTTAAATAACCACGCATAAACATTATTCTCTTAAAAATACAAACATCTACATACATGTTGCTCGCATATTATGGTAGGCCTGTTTGTGCTATATAGAGTGAATTTACACCTTTGCCATTAACATGTTTATAAATAACTGAAAAAAGCACAAATGTCAGAGCATGTCAGAACATCTCAAGGGCCCCAAAAACAGCTTGGTCCCCAGAGGGTTAATTGTATATTTTGTAATAACTGGATAATTTGTGTTAACAAGCAACTACCCCCTTAGTGCCCCTTTTTTTGGTTTAGGCCACTGCCCCTCAAAATGTCTGTGCACGGCCCTGCAGGGAGGGGTAGTTATGGGGAGACTGGGGTGCAGTTATGGGGAGACTGGGGTGCTGCTGACTCATCTGTTGTTAAGTCTGCTAAAAGGGGCATGGACAATGATTTAATATGAATATTTTGCTAAACGTTTCCCTGCACTGATCAAATGTTGATGAAATATAGGCTAACACTAGCCTGCAGCTAGCTAGCTTATTTCACTATGGACAACAGGGTAATACCACTCACAGACTAAAGGCTACCCACCTTTCTTGGTGAAAAACTGGGTTACAGACTGACACCCTTTCTTTTGTCTTTCCTCTCTCTCTTTTCTCTTTCCTTTTTTGAAAACCAGATTTTCTTTTACTATGCAACATTGTGGTCTCTGTGTTTCTGGCGCATCGACTGACTGTCTGCAACTAAACACGTCACTGATGAGTGCGCTAAGGCAGGACCAAACCATTTCATGCAGATACAGGGGGGTGGTCGGTCAATATGGATGTTTACTTTTTGGTCAATGGGGATATTTAACTTTTATTGCCAAAATAAGTCAAATCAAAGACATCATTCATTTTATTATTATTTGAAATATACTCAGTGATGATGTTTTATATAGTGTAAAATATAATACCTATTTGTTGGGGCCCCTGTCAGTCTTGGAATTGTCCTAACTTTTCCCCCCATTCCTCTGCCAAACTACACTAGTTTTAGCAATAGTTCTGTGATTATACAACATGCTTGTTGTATCAGATTTAGCTGCCGCTAGGGGTGTAAGCTTCCCCCAATAGATCCCATACAATTGTTAAATTAGCTACAGCAACACGCTTGTTGCAACGTGTCCTTGCTTGCTCCAGCTTGGGGTGATGCTTCCCCCATAAGATTGGATCTACAGTGCTCAACATATGACGCTAACACCATGATGTAACCATTCTTTCAGCATCAGTCGTGGTGGGAGAGTGTGTAAAAAATAACAAAAAATAATATATATATATATATATATATATATATATATATATATATATATATATATATATATATATATATATATATATATATATATATATATATAATTTTTTTTTTTTTTTTTTTTTTTTTTTGGTTTCTACAGAAGTAAACTACAACCAAGTATAACAAGGTTATGATGTCATTGACAGATAACTTGTCTAGTGATTGGAATTTATTCAAACCTACATATTTGTGACTAAATATAGCCAAGCATCAGCATCACGCTTGTTATGAGACTGCAATCAGTTTTACAGAAAAGAAAGCGTAAACGTAAGTTCTACCAAAAAGACTGCCACGTCATTAACCCTCTGGGGTCTGAGGCGTTTTTGGGGTCCTTGAGATGTTCTGACATGCCCTGACATTTGTGCTTTTTTCAGTTGCTTATAAACATATTAATGGCAAAGGTATAATTACACTCTATTTAGCACAAACAGGGCTACCATAATATGTGAGCAACATGCATGTACATGTTTGTATTTTTGAGAGAATAATGTTTATGCATGGTTATTGAAAAAAACTAAAAACTAAAGTTTCTGAAATAAGGCCACAAAACACATACTAAATATGTGACAATACGACTTTTGACTAATTGATGTCATTGCCTAGAGTTTTTTCTTCAAAATGATGTGAAAATCATCCTGCCCTTATCATTCACATAACACAATACATTGATTTAAATCTTGTAAAACACTTTTTGTTTGTAAAGGCAATATGCGCAAGGGGCGTCAACCATTCAACAGCATCATGCATATGTAGTGGTTCACACTTGAGGAGAAAATGGGGCCCGCATACTTAATGAGCCATTCATTCAGGTGTGTCACCTATAGCCACAAGAAAGAATGCAAGAGAAATATATATATATATATATATATATATATATATATATATATATATATATATATATATATATATATATATTCTACCAAATTGGTTCACAGTTGGAAGCATGTCAATTTTTTATTTTATTTTATTTTTCACAAATTTTGCTTGCAAATTGTATAATATCCAAGGAAAACATGTCTAGTAATTGTGCAGTTAATTCTCATACTGTATTTTCAGTATTGGAATATGTATCCTCTCCCCAAATTTTTCAATAATAAAACACAATAAAAATTATTTAAAGAAAAGGCTTATATTTACCTTTTAAAATTTGTTTACATCTACCTTGTAAATATATATTTTTTTATTAAAAAGGTTACAATTACAACAACAATTGAAGTGTAATCTTTCTTTGTAAAAACTAAAGTATACATTTTATCATACATATTTCAAAGTTAAGGATTCATTACTTCGAATATAGCCTACATTGACAAAACATAGGCTACTATATTTAACATATTAGCAAAAATTGGCAAACAAAAGCTTATTTGAGGTGGCAGATATTTTACAGTAAAAATGTGTAATCTATCCAAAACTAATCAACGTAATGTTGTCTTTCATTTGTCTGTAAGGAATATAAATGTTAATTTGCAGTTTAATACGTTGCTTATACAAATACATTTTATTTCAACATATTTCAGTCGATTTTTATAGCAAAATAGTTTGCTAAAAGCAGATCATTCATTCACACACAGAAACGCAATTCAAATTTAAACTGTCTTTTTGCGAGTTGTGGTAAACAGCGCATCTCTGCGTTCATTCATTCACACAGAAACGCGATTTACTTGAGAATGAAAAAAAACGTACTACAGTATTCCATCCGTTGCTCCTCGAAATACCAGCACTTCTGAGGTAAGTTTTCCATTATTATTATTCCTCACAGCGCTGCGAGACAGTGTAGACAAGTACACTTATCTGAATAAACTTGATGTGTTTTCTCGAGCTGATATGGGGGCGTTCACAGTTTGTATGGGATCGTCTCAGTAATTTGCATTTGAATAGCGCGCGCTCTCCGTGGACGAGGCCGATTAAAACGTAATGAGCTGAGATGAGCTCGACTGGAATCGCTCTCTTTTAATACAGATTTCACAAGATGAGAATATTTGTTTTTTATATAAATTACTTCATTTAAAAGAAGAGAATTCAAGCGTCATGCCTGTGTGTCTGTATGCCTGTTTGACTGAGTATTCGCTGAGTTATTGTTCATTTTCGGACGCGTTTCAGAATGGACTTCACTGGCAGAGAGAAGGCAGAACTCGCTTCGTGTTTATTTTTCTTTATTTGGCAAAAAGCACAACACTTTTTTTTTATTGTGAGTGTACACAAAAATAATACACATTTAACAGAATCGATTGATGTATGAAACTCCTATGGAAAATCAAAGTCAACAGAGTATTTATGAGTTTCTTTTACACTGATTAAAAAAAAGCGAGCTGGTATCGCCGGCGATACAGCCGACCTCAGGGGGTTAATTTATAATCCATCCATCCATCTTCTTCCGCTTATCCGGGGCCGGGTCTCGGGGGCAGCAGTCTAAGCAGGGATGCCCAGACTTCCCTCTCCCTAGACACTTCATCCAGCTCTTCCGGTGGGACATGCCCGGAACACCTTCCCGGGAAGGCGTCCAGGAGGCATCCGGAAAAGATGCCCGAGCCACCTCAGCTGGTCCCTCTCGGTGTGGAGGAGCAGCGGCTCTACTCTGAGCTCCTCCAGAGTGACCGAGCTTCTCACCCTATCTCTAAGGGATCGCCCAGCCATCCTGCGGTGAAAGCTCATTTTGGCCGCCTGTATCCGGGATCTTGTCCTTTCGGTCATGACCCACAGCTCATGACCATAGGTGAGAGTAGGAACATAGATTGACCGGTAAATCGAGCACAACAGACTGGCACATCGACCGCATTAGTGCAGAATCTGCACCGATCCGCCTGTCAATCTCCCGTTCCATCCTTCCCTCACTCGTGAACAAGACCCCAAGATACTTGAACTCCTCCACTTGAGACAGGAACTCTCCACCAACCTGAAGTGGGCAAGCCACCCTTTTCCGACTGAGAACCATGACCTCGGATTTGGAGGCGCTGATTCTCATCCCAGCCGCTTCACACTCGATTGCAAACCGTCCCAGTGCATGCTGAAGGTCCTGGTCTGATGGGGCCAGCATGACAACATCATCCGAAAAGAGCAGAGATGAAATCGTGTGGTCCCCAAACCTGACACCCTCCGGCCCCTGGCTGCGCCTAGAAATTCTGTCCATAAAAATTATGAACAGAACCGGCCATTTTTCATTTATAATCTTGCTCAGCCAATCACAGGTTGACATCAAATATAAAAAGACCAAACCTATTTAGCTGTCTAGTGAAGTTCCCCTCCATCCTCCCCACCACCACCAGGATGGCTCCCGTCCACTCATCCGAGGGTAGGCTCCGCCCCTGCCTCTATCATCAGGCAGGACCGACCAGTTAACTTCAAGACCTGGACGAGGGGACGGGGCCTATGCCAAAGAACTTTGAGACGGAGCTTGTCGAGGGTTTACTTACTTATTTTGTCTGTAAATCATTTAACAAAATTAAATTCATTCATACGAGAATCCTCCCGAGTCTTTTTGGTAGAAACAAAGGAGATAATGATCAGGGATGGGAACCGTAAAAATGCCAGATGATGAGAATTTTTATAATAAATAGATTTCTCTTTACAGTGAGGTGTATGTGGGCTGTGCTTTAAGTGTGACATTACATGATTTCCGTAGTGTTTTCATAGCTGTGATCTCACTGTTGAGGTCTGGAAACATGTTTCTGCTGAGTGTGAGAACTCACAGTTTGACCACAATAGAGCCGTGATCATCTCTGAACCCAGTTGATGAATTTAAAGACAGCCCTTCTGCTGGTTCTGGCATCGGTCCAGAGAGTTGGCGATCTGTCTTATCTGCTCTTTCAGTGGACGCATCGTGCCTCGAGTTTGGGCCTAATCTCCAGTCATCCTTAGACCAAGACGAGGCTATTTGCCGAAGGTGCTTTCCACACCCTTTAGAGAACAAGTCATCTCATTGGAAAGTGGACAAATTTAATCTTAACCCAAGTTTAACCCTTGTAATCTTGGGCTTGCAGTGCCCTATATGCTGAAAGGGTCCCAAAGAAGAGATCAGTGCCCTATAGGGGTGAGGGCCCACTCCACCAGGGGAATGGCCTCCTCTTGGGCTGGCAGTGCCCTATAGGGGTGAGGGCCCACTTCACCAGGGGAATGGCCTCCTCTTGGACTGGCAGTGCCCTATAGGGGTGAGGGCCCACTCCACCAGGGGAATGGCCTCCTCTTGGGCTGGCAGTGCCCTATAGGGGTGAGGGCCCACTCCACCGGGGGAATGGCCTCCTCTTGGGCTTGAAGTGCCCTATAGGGGTGAGGGCCCACTCCACCAGGGGAATGGCCTCCTCTTGGACTGGCAGTGCCCTATAGGGGTGAGGGCCCACTCCACCAAGGGAATGGCCTCCTCTTGGGCTTGAAGTGCCCTATAGGGGTGAGGGCCCACTCCACCAGGGGAATGGCCTCCTCTTGGACTGGCAGTGCCCTATAGGGGTGAGGGCCCACTCCACCAGGGGAATGGCCTCCTCTTGGACTGGCAGTGCCCTATAGGGGTGAGGGCCCACTCCACCAGGGGAATGGCCTCCTCTTGGGCTGGCAGTGCCCTATAGGGGTGAGGGCCCACTCCAACAGGGGAATGGCCTCCTCTTGGGCTGGCAGTGCCCTATAGGGGTGAGGGCCCACTCCACCAGGGGAATGGCCTCCTCTTGGGCTGGCAGTGCCCTATAGGGGTGAGGGCCCACTCCAACAGGGGAATGGCCTCCTCTTGGGCTTGAAGTGCCCTATAGGGGTGAGGGCCCACTCCACCAGGGGAATGGCCTCCTCTTCAGCCACAGCTTTAGATGAAGTGGCTGGTGTCCGTCACTAATGCTCAGTCATCACTTAACACTGCTTCAGTGGAGTTTACTCGACAACATTTTCCACTAAAAACAGACAACCTTTTATGCGTTTTGGGCGTTTATTTACGGCGTATATTTATGGGCATTTGTTTACGTTATTTTCAAAGTTCACGTTTTAAAAAATTATACCGCTCTCTTCTCCATGTAAACTACAAAGACATGAATCTGTGAAAACAGTGATGTCATGCGCATTGTCTGTTCTCGTGTTCTTTCTGATCTAATGTTTTCTAGCATTATACCTGAGGGAGTGTCAATGTTATTTAGTTTTGAATGCATTTCTTATTTTTCTTCAACTTACTCTAGGTTCATCGCATTTTTTTATTCAGCGCCACAAGAACAGTACATGGTCAAATGGTGATATTGTTAACAACATTAGCTGACAAGAAAAAAAAAATAATAATAATTTCTGTATTAAGTAATCTCAAGTAAATACAATCATAAAACTTGTATTTTGATCAATCAAATGCCATTTCATGACATGCAACAGTGTCGTTATTAAAGCGCTTGACTTTATAACGTAACTATAGCTGGTAATAAGCTGTTATTACTGTAATAAGCACATACGACCTTCTCTATTAATCACTTTTACCCTATTTTATCCAGTCTAAAGAACTCCATCATTCCCCTCTGTTCAACAAAAGCACTGCCCACTTATAAGATTATGAAACAACAAAACTTCCAAGAACTCATTTATGTATTTATTTATTTTATGTGTTTATGTGTCTGTATATGTTAATGTATCAAGCCTTTTTAAACCATCTTACACACATGTTGGTGCTGTCCCGCTTGTTGCGGAAATGATCTATTTAGTGGTGAGACTGCAATGAAAAGCAAACCCACTTGTCTTTGAAGTACTTCATTCTTGCAAGAAGGCCATTCACACACAAACTTCAGAGTTTTCTGCTGCCTTTTTTACATCCCTCACACCTCACTCTGCTGTGTTCCTGTTATGGTCATTCAGAAGATCTGTATCATATAGTGGTTAACCCTCTGAGGTCGAGAAACGCGCCGACGCGTTTTGCTGGATTTTTTTCACATAGCAGCAACATAAACGTAAATTACTCCGTCATTTATGGTTATACAGAAAAAAGAAATATAAAAAAATAATCTGTGATATTTCTACTTTTGTATGTGTCCACTTACAATCAAATCAAAACATTGTGCTTTTGTAAAATAAAGAAAATAAACAGGGTGTGCGTTCTGCCTCTCCGTCGCGGTGAACTTTTTTTTCTTGAGCACGTCTATAAACTGAAACAAAACTCAGCGAATACTTGTCACACATTTATGAGCCATATACCTTTATACACATTTAAGTGTGTACTTTTAAATGATCGGATTCAAACTGAAAACAAATATTCTCTGTTTAAGTAATTTGTATAAAACCAACAGGATGTCCAGTATCTCGCACTCGCGCAAAAGTGATTCACATGCAAATCTCCACATGGAACGCGAACGCCCTCGTTACCTCAAACACAAAACACCAAAACAGTTCACAAGTCTCTGCTTTTCGTCGAGTTTGGAAGACACGTCTGAGCTTACATTGGATTTACCCCCAGAAGAAGAAGAACGCGATTTGAAGACAAGAAAGATGTAAGGTAAGAAATTCTTACTTATTAGTTTATGGTATTGTTGCATAAACTTCACATTGCAGTTGAACTGTTGCTAGATATATGGTGAATATTATACTATTTAGACCCGTGTTTACTGTTAAATACTGTTTGTGGATATCTGTTCAAACATAGATATGTATAACCATAATGTTTAATATTTTGGAGCGCGATGGCGTTTGAATGTATCATATTTTGGAGCGCGCTGTGGGTTTGAATGTATCATATTTTGGAGCGCGATCGCGTTTGAATGTATCATATTTTGGAGCGCGATCGCGTTTGAAAGGAAAAATGCACCAAACATTAGGCTTTATGTTTTTACTATTATCTCATTTCATATCATCATAACGAATGGAAACATTTGAAGTAACATATGATAATCAATATATTTTTCTCTAGCATAGTTGTTCTTGAAATCTTTTGGAAGATTTAATTTATTGTTATTATTATTTTATGCAGCACTGCGTAGCCTATGCTTACAAGGCACAACAAACCTGGTGTTCATTATATATTGTTGGAAACGTGTGTGTGTGTGTTCTGTGAATTTTAAAAAGAAATTTTAACCAGAAAAATCTGAAATCTATTCCCAAAATCGTGCAGCCCTATAGTTTCTCTTGATATCAGTATGTTCACAGTTTTTTCTTTTTTTTCTTTTTCTTTCAGGGACCAGATGCAACTGAGTCCTGCTGACTTCAACATTCACATGAGTCTCTGAACATGGTAAAGTGAAAATCAAACACCTTGGAAATGAAAGGTATGTACAATGTTTTTAGGAATGGCACAAAGGTCTCTGTCTTTGGATCATTGTTTTCAATGTGCTCTTTTGTCATTTGTTGTGTATTTTTGGATTATGTTGTGTTGTAAATAAATCCAAACAATCTAAAAGCCATTATTTTTTAAATCTCCTCATTCTTTGTGCAAGGTTGCTCTGAATGACAGGGCCTGATCGCTCCTAATAGGGCAGTTAGGGGAGTGTCTTTGTCTTTCTCAGGTGTTGAAGGCTTACATATTCATGAGATGATCACGCCTTTTCGCATAAGGCTTTTTCACACAAAACACGTCTTAGAAATTTAAAATCAATATATTGTCTTATCTGAATGAGCAGTCAGGGTGATTTTCACATAGTTTTGGAGCAAATATTCTAGGCTACGTCATACAATTTTTAAAAGTCTTGTGAAGAAATAATCAGTATGGGTTTCATGGCCTTATTTCAGTGAGAATTTTTTTTTTGTATTTTCACAAACCACGCATAAATGTCATTATCTCAAAACTACAAACTTTTACACACATGCTGCTGATATATTATTGTAGCAGAGTTTGTGCTGAATACAGTGTAATCAGACTTTAGCCATGAAAATGTCACAAGTAACAGAAAAAAACACAAATGTCAGAGCATGTCAGAACACCTCCAGGGCCCAGAAAACAGCTCAGACCTCAGAGGGTTAAAGTAGGATTTGGCAGGTAGGGGAACTGAAAGATTATGTGTATTTTCAGTCTGTCTGTGTCTGCAAAGGTGTGTGCCAAATGGCCCATACAGATGAATGGCCCATAGAAACTGATTGGTGTGAATGAATAAAAAGAATCAGCATTGCTCAGAGTGGATTAGCAAGTTAGATCGATCTCCTGTGGGAGGTCCTAACAGTTTTCCTTTGTTTGTAGCCCTTTTGTCTTCATGTATAAAGTTCTGTCTCAGACACAGAACGTTGGGTTAAGATTGTTGAAGGGCGACATGCTAACGTCGCTGCTGAAGGACTGCTACACTACAAACCTTCAATAAATTCTTCTCCCCACAAGAACTCTGGTCAAGCTTACTTATTTTATGTATTGGAGAAATCTAATACATTGGCGAGCCACCCAAACGACTGTTCGGCCAAATACACCAAAATCTAACAAACCCTCAAATTTTGTGCATGCAACAGGGAAAATGACTGATGACACCGTGGGACAACATATTGAGTATCGTGGTATAGAAATACTTTTTGGGACAAGTAAAATGGCCCCTGTTATGATTGGTTAATGTCATTGCATGTTTTGAAAACATTCATATGTAACTATCATTTACAGACAAAGCATTAGGAAATTATTCTCTTAAATAATTGTATTAAGTTGCTGCTTCATGTTTCAACAAAAATTTCTTCACAAACTGTACATTACATTATGCCTCGTTTACAAAACAATCTGCAGTAAATTCAAACTTGAATTAAATAGTTAACTCATTTCATTTGCTATTCATAAGCAAATTGTTTACAAAAAAAAAACGTGTGACTTCGAGACACATGCACACGCACACACACACATATCAAGAATCAGTGTACGAGTCTTAAATAACAGTGACAATCAACAAAATATTCAGATAAACATCTTGGACCGTCACAAAACAAGCTACTAAAAAAAATCACAAGAACTACCGCAAAAATGTTTAATTCTAAGACGTTGCATCTGCATAATTTATTCATGCCGCAATGCATGCTGGGAGTCATGCATGAGTTTTGTTTGGTGGTTCCCATCATGCACTGCAACATTAGGCTTTATGATTATTTCACCAGTGATGTCTGTGACACAAAGTAATTGTAGTCTGACTACAAGTATATTAAAATGTAATGTAATCTAATTACAAGTACTATTTATTTGGAATCTGATTATTTAATCCAGATTACATGAACCAGTTCCTACCCCGGGTTTACATCCAACACTCAACACATTACAGGGGAGTTTTGTAGAGGAAAGTTGAGTGTCACTCAGAGTCAAGACCATTCAAGACCACAGAGCAAAATCCTCAGTGTTAAAGTACACAGTTCAGAGTCTATATGAGCCCAATCTACAGAGAGGACAAAGTTACACTGGTATAGTGTCACTATATAGCAACAGATTTAAACACTCGGTTGGTCAGATGAGAGGAAGTTAATAACCACAGGAGGAGCTGAAGATGTTTAAAGGAAGAGCTGTAACTATTTATAATGAAGAGGAAGACTGACAGAAACAGAAAATGGCTGATAAGTGTGATCTGTGTCTGCTGGGACTGATCATTCTCTCTTCACTTCTCACAGGTAAAGAAATCTGTATTTTCTCTAAAGACATTTAGTGGAATTAGTCTGGAAAGAGTTCATTTGAACATGCTCAGTTTATTCTTGCACACATTCACGTTGTGATCTCAGAGTTGTGTATTGATACACACAGATCATACTGTATTATTCCTGATACTGGACATAGTGTCACTCAAACATCTGATGATGAAGAATTATCTTCATATTAAGAGTGTGTCAGTGATTTGAACAGATCTCTGATAAAGACTAATAGTTTATTCTGGAGAGTGTGTTGTTTGCTTTAAGTCAGGAAAAATACTATGATTTAAAACTTCTGCTTTTTATGCTGGTGTGTTTTATGTTTCATTTATTAATATATATCATAATGATCACTGAGATATACTGTGTTTCAGGAACCAGTGGAGATGATCATGTGTTCATCAGTTCTGGTGAAAATGTCTCTCTGTCCTGTAATAAAACTCTTTCTGACTGCAAATCAACTATATGGGTCTACAATAGCAGACGTTCAGCAGTTGACCTGATTACTGGAGGGATAAAGAATAAAGACACAGAGAGACATGAGAGACTGAGTCTGGAGTCTGACTGCTCTCTGAACATCAAGAACGTCACAGAAGAAGATTATGGATTATACACCTGCAGACAATCTGTGAATGGAGAACAACAAGGACCTGATGCACTTGTTTTTCTGAATGTTCTTCATGGTAAGTTTATGATTATGTGGTCAATTTAAAAAGGGCAGATTCTCCTTTAAACTCAGATGATGATTGAAGAGTCTGTGATTTGTGTCTTGTGTTCAGTTTCAGTGTCTTCATCATCATCTTCATCATCATCATCTTCATCATCTTCATCCTCACAGACTGAGATCAGTCCAGGCCGCTCTGTGACTCTCTCCTGTCAGTTGTATACATATACTGTATTCTCCTGTGATGATTTGGTCAGTTCTGAGGGAGTTGAGCTGTTGTGGGTGAATCAGGCTGGTGTTGATCTGAAAACAGACTCCAGATATCAGATATTATCATCATCAGATCAAGATCAATATCGCTGTATCATCCTCACACTGACTACAACACTCCTGAATGAAGATGACAACAGAGAGTGGAGATGTCAGGTTACTCACAGAGATCAACTGGAGACCTCAGTCAGATACACTGTCAAGTATTCAGGTGAGAAAACACTCTTTTCTGACAGATTTGTGAAAACTTCCACAGATTGGCTCTACTCTTTCTGATGGCTTCATACGTTTTGGAGTTGTAAAATATTAGTGGTCAAAGTCATAAACTGCATAACAATCCTTATAATTCCCAATATTGGCCTCCTACATGGGTCATACATGATATATTGCATAAATCAGACGAGTGTATTAAAGCCTAGTATGACCCATGTAGGAGGTCGGGTTTAGGAATTATAAGGCTTATGTCCTTCATTCAAGCTGAAGGACTATTTGCAGAAGCTCAACTGTGTTTCACTCTCATATAAACCAGGAATAGATTATACAGTAACACATTAATACAGTTATACAGTAATACAGTACAGTCTCTTCTCAACTACTGCCACTGTAAACTGTGATGATGAACACAAACTGCAGGTCATGATCGAAATGAACATATGATGTTAATGTCCTACAGATGATGCGTCTGAACATTCATCTTCTGCAGCTCCAGTCACTTCACCAACACTGATTCCAGTCAGAAGCTCAAACTCTGAGAAGACATCAAGCCAAACTACAGCAGCAGCTCCTACACAAGGTTCATGATCACTATATAAATAGATGTATTTTTGGTGAATGGCGATAGTCATTCTCCTCCTGACAGCTTGAGAGTGAAGTAAGAAGATAATAGATGACAGACTCGTGCACATATTCATCATTTCTGTGATGTGAAGCTCCAGTATTAT
This sequence comes from Leuciscus idus, assembly GCA_021554675.1. Lineage (NCBI taxonomy): Eukaryota > Metazoa > Chordata > Actinopteri > Cypriniformes > Leuciscidae > Leuciscus > Leuciscus idus. Next base: position 55,500,373 of record CM038621.1, on the reverse strand, counting down.
GTGATGATGATGTTGTGTATATGTGGCATTATGTGTTGAACTGAACTAACAGACGTGATCCACAGATCCAGCTGATACAGCATCAGAAACTGAAGTCAGTGTGACTGCTGGATCATTATACAGAGGTACGACACGTTCATTTATACTGACAGCTTTATAACATTAAACTATCAGTCAGTCTGTAAATGCTTCATCAATAACTGTTGATAGTTGAATACCCTTGACTTCAGTCATGTACAGTTTCTCTTCTTCTCCTCTCATGTTTCCTGCAGTGATTGTGATTATTGTTGAGATGGCAGTGTTTGCTGCTCCTACTGTGATTCTTCTTCAGATCATCTGTGCAAGAAGAGCTGGTGAGTTTTGAGCCGCACACAATCTGATGATTCACACTCATCTGATCTGGAACAATCTGCAATCATGATAAAAACACATACGAGAGGTCAGTCAATGCTTTTATTTTGCAGGGAGGAAGGACTCGAAGCACCCAGAGGAAATAGAGATGCCGACAATATTAGAATAAAATACTGATGAGTTTAGAGCCAATCTGCAGCAATATTTACAATAGCAAAAACTTACAGAGGATTGTTCATTGTTTTATTTTCTTCTTCTCAGAAAACAGAGAAAAACTCTGAGCGCTTATAGTGACATAATCAAGTTTAGATTAAAATGTTTTTTTACATATTAAAAGCCAGATTTATTTTCATTTATATGGATTTTATGGATATATTTGCCTACAGTGTTGAAAGTCATTCTCTTGCGCTTCATATGTAAACTGCTTTAAATATAATATTAATACAGTAATGGACAGACTCAGACTGTATAATCTCTCTCTGTTCTGTGTGATGGAGCTGATTTGAGGATTCTTGGATCTTGTCTGTTCATTCCTGTTTTTAGCATCTTTTTTTCATTTTGAATGATTTCTATAATTTTCTTAATAAAACCTCTGCAGTTGTGTTTAATAAGTGCTTGATAAGAGAGCCAGTGGTTGTTCTGTAGTCGAGTCAAGTCATTGAGAGCATCACAATAGTCCAGGAAACTGCTAAAATAAAGAAGGGAGACTAACAGCAGAAATACTCTCATGTGCAAAATATATCCTTCAGAGCTAATATCCATCGTTCAGAGCAGGTGTGTCTTCTCAGACATGTTTCACACACACGTTACACAACCCTTCACTGTGGGATTGTGTAACTATACAGTAACTCTAGCAGGGTTTCAACACTCAGTTGTTCAGATGAGAGGAAGTTACACAACCACAGGAGGGGCTGGTGAAATCTCTAACTAGATAGGCAAGGCAAGGCAAGGCAAGGCAAGTTTATTTATATAGCACATTTCATACACAATGGCAATTCAAAGTGCTTTACATAGAAGAAATTAAAATAATAAAAAGAAATAAGAATAATTAAAACAGTTTAGAAAAATAAAATGAAATACAGTACAGTACAGTCGGACGAACAGTGGCACAGTGCTCATTCAGTAAATGCACAGCTAAACAGAAGTGTTTTGAGTCTGGATTTGAAAGTGACTACTGTAGGAGCACATCTGATCTCTTCTGGAAGCTGGTTCCAGCTGTGGCTGGCATAATAGCTAAAAGCAGACTCACCATGCTTAGAGTGAACCCTTGGTATTTCTAGCTGATGTTACGATTTCCTGATTGGTCTAGGGGAGGAATGAAACAGTAAAAATGGATGGTGGTGAAATGAATGTGCAACAGCATGAAGCCACCCCGTCTCCAGACCCAGAGTTGTTTCACAATAACCACATAGTGATCTCATTCAAGAAAGTAGTTTTATTTACAAATTAGGCAAAAGAAAAAAAAAAAGAGAGGTATCAAGTTCAGAAGGGGGTATAGCCAAAACAACAAACTTAAATCAATCTTATGATCCTAATGATCTGAGTGATCTGTTGGGTTTATATTCAGTGAGCATATCTGCAATGTATTGAGGTCCTAGGCCATTGAATGATTTATATACCAGTAATAATACTTTAAAATCAATCCTAAATCTAACTGGGAGCCAGTGTAAAGACCTGAGGACTGGTGTGATATGTGCATATGTTCTGGTTCTGCTCAGCGTTCTGTATGAGCTGACACTGTCTTATGGTCTTTTTGGGAAGGCCAGTGAGGAGTCCATTACAATAATCCACCCTGCTGGTGATGAAAGCATGCACAAGTTTCTCCAAGTCTTGTCTGGAAACAAAGCATCTAATTCTTGCAATATTTTTCAGATGATAGTATGCTGATTTAGTTATTGCTTTGACATGACTACTGAAACTAAGGTCTGACTCTAGTGTCACACCAAGATTCCTGACTTGATTTTTAGTTGTTTGACCCCTAGAGTGAAGGTATGCGTTCACCTTGAGAACTTAATCTTTGTTTCCAAATGCTATGACTTCAGTTTTGTCTTTGTTTAACTGAAGAAAGTTTTGACACATCCAACTGTCAACTTCATCAATGCATTGGCACAGGGAGTCAATGGGGCTGTAATCGTTAGGCGATAGGGCTAAGTACAGCTGTGTGTCGTCTGCATAGCTGTGGTAAGCAATTTGGTTCTTTCTCATTATTTGGCTCATTGGGAGCATATACAGGTTGAACAGGAGTGGAGCAAGAATTGAGCCTTGAGGGACTCCGCATGTCATGGATGTCCACTCAGACTTATGGTCTCCTATACTAACATAATAACCTCTCCCATCTAAGTATGACCTGAACCATTTTAGGACTATCCCAGAAAGTCCCACCCAGTTTTCCAGCCTGTCAAGAAGTATGTTATGATCGACAGTGTCAAATGCAGCACTGAGGTCGAGTAGTACCAGCACTGATAATTTTCCTGAATCAGTATTTAAGCGAATATCGATTATTATCTTTATGAGCGCTGTCTCTGTGCTGTGATGCGGTCGGAAACCAGATTGAAAATTGTCAAAGTATCCATTCGAGCTTAAGAATTTGTTCAGCTGATTGAAGATAACTTTTTCAATGATCTTGCCTATGAAAGGAAGATTTGAGATCGGTCTATAGTTGCTTAATATGGTCTTATCCAGATTGCTCTTTTTCAGGAGGGGCTTGACAACTGCAGTTTTCAGGGAGTTTGGAAAACTCCCAGAGAGAAGTGAGGCATTTACCACTTCTAGAAGATCTGCTTCTAAACTGTTTAACACACTTTTGAAAAAAGATGTGGGAAGTGTGTCAAGGGCGCATGTTGATGTTTTAAGGTGTTGTACGGTTTCTACCAAAATTTTGCTATCAATTTTTTTGAAATCAGACAAAGTTACTACTTTCTCAGGTGGTCTGATCTGTCTGACCCCAGCGCAACTCAAGGATGTGCTGATCACCTTTCTGATATTATTGATTTTGTCAGAGAAGAAAGAAGCAAACTCACTGCACTTGCTGTTTGAGAGCATTTCACTGGGAATCTGGCTTGGGGGGTTTGTCAGTCTCTCTACAGTAGCAAAAAGAGTGCGTGTGTTATTTAAATTGCAGTTTATAATATTTGAGAAGAAAGTCTGTCTAGATTTGCCTAGTTCCATATTGAAAGCATGAAGGCTGTCTTTGTAGATGTTATAATGGACTACAAGCTTTGTCTTCCGCCACATGCGCTCTGCTTTTCTGCATTGTCTTTTCATATTTTGCACTGCTGTTGAGTGAGATACAACAAACTGCGTTGGTGCTTCGAAGCTTTTGACACAGTGCTCAACTTCGCCATTTGATGGTCAATAATTCCTACACCAACTGTGTCATTCAACACATGTTTTGTTCATTGGGATGTCATTGTAAGGTTTATTTGTATATTTAATGAGCATATTTGTCATTAGCAAGAAGGCAGGCCAAATTTCACTGTATTGCACAATTCAAGGACAATAAAGACTTTCTGTTCATCATTGTTACTCATCTTCTAAAAACAATGTTTAATACGCCAATAAATTGGGCCTATGTGATTTTTCCAATATTATGAAGCTGCTACCCAGAGTCCAAGTAAATATTTGCGTTCCCTGCTTAATGCATGTGCCAAAAAAATTGTGTTCTCTGACTAACAAATTACACAGTAGTTATGTTTTTGAGCAGGGGTGTAATTGAAAGAAAATTACTGATGGAAGGGATACAAGTGCATAGGGATATATTATCTTCTGAAAATATTATATGATATTATATTGCTACAATGTTTTTTTTTTAATTCAAATTCCAATTTTTCTTTCAGTTCAACCTATAATGGTCTAATTAACATTATACCATGCTAACATTACAAAACCTGTGTTTTGATATTTTGAATGCGAAGCAAAACTCAAATAAGAATAGACAAAACACCAATAATAAACAATTCTGTACTTTATTTAACGATCACCTAAACCTCATCTTGCTGTAAACAGGACAAAGCAAAGAAGAAAGGAAGAAAGAATTGTGTTAGTGACTTTACTTTTCGTCTTTAATTGCATTAAAAAAACTCCTCCTTTTATCCTTTGGATAAAAGCGTCTGCTAAATGAATAAATGTAAAATGTAATGTAAATGCATAAGGTAAAATAATTACTTTCTGGTAGGCGAATGTTCCTTCTTTTTTCATTCTTTTTGCAGTCGCTCTGTCAAATTCCTCGACTTCACTAAAATAAAAGATGAATGTCATTGTCAAAAATATTGTGTAATAATAAATAATAATTTTTTTTACAAATGCAAATTATAAGCATACCTAGGGTGATACGTCGGGCCACGGAGGAACAACTCCTCAGCCTCCTGCCAGGATAATGCCTACATCTCACATAGGCCCTGAATGATGGCCTGTCCATATTAATATATAAAACATTGCATATATGGCAATATTAGAAACAATCCAATTGACAAACATGTTCGGGCCTACCTCAGGAAAAAGAAAACTACAACTGAACTACAACTGTTGAGTTTTAGAATTATCCAGCAGAGACATTTTAATGATGACATTCTTTGATATTAACACACTTAATGTATTTAATTGGTCTACTTTAATGTCAACTAATTTTAATTTTAAGTATGTGATCGCAGCGATGGAAGCAGGAGAGTAACTGATGAATACAGTGTTCAGGATAGATGTCTGTTCTGAAATGGAGATCGAGGCAATGACTGAAGACGGATGAAGGAAGCAGAGATGACTGAAGACAAGTTGTTCAGGTAGGTATCGTGCAAGTAAGGAGTCAGGTAAGTGCATGCAGGTGAGGGCCAGAGAGGATGATGGGAAATGTAGTGAGGAGGTGGTGACTAGCTGGTGACCGTGACAAAGTGCACCATAAGTGAGTAAAAACCCTCACCATTTATCCAGGCTTGGGACCGGCACTGACATTGCACTACTTTGTGTAATGTCAGAGGCTGGGTTAAAAAATAGTATAAAAAAAAAAATTATGAACACGAGCCCATCATATTATCACTATATAAAAGTTTGGTAGTAAGTTAAATATAAATAAATAAAAATGTAACTTTAAAAATAAATATTTTTGTAAAAATGAAACATAAATACACATACTACCACTAAAAACAAATTTTTTTTTCAAATACAAAACTACGAAATATGGGCTAACTTTACATCTAAAAGAGTGAAGTGAAGTTTTGAACAAAAGAAATGGACTGGGGCGTACTCGTCCAGCCACTCGAGATCTAACCCCTCCCCACGGCACGATTTACGACTCACCCCACAGTCAAATACTCCTGATCAACGGGGATGTTCTGCAGAGCCTTAAATAAAACCACTTCCTGGTCTTCTCTGTTAACAACCATTTTCCAGCAGAATGGCTTTATATTGGCCGGAGGAATGATTGATGCGGCGGCCAGACGTGTCTGCTAGTGGGTGACAGCTGCAAGGGAAGGTCTGGGCATCAATGCACAGGCCTTTCTCCCCGGATTTAAAAAGGTACCCTGCCTCTTCCTTCAGATCCTCCATCATAGCTCTCCCCTCAGATGCTGTGATGATGACCTTGCCGTTGGTAATCACAGACAATGTCACCACTAAAAAAGTTTCTGGTCGCAACCACTCCTGTAATTAGGAAAACATTACATTTCGAGTCACTGAATATACTTTGCATGTAGACGAACGTTTCAGGATTTAATTCTAGTTCTTGGTGCAGTTAATGGCTGTTAAAAGGTACAATTTACATTTTTGTATTTTCTTGCCTTGAAAATAACTGAAAGGTTTTCTTACCGAAACCTTTGGGAGGACCACAATCTGTAATAGCAAGACCTGTCCAGGCCTGCTCAGCCACACAGTGCTGCACATAAGGGTCGGTTTCGACCTTCTGCTTGGTGGACGGCTTCCACATCTTGACTACCTCCTCTGCTTTGGGGCAATTGGTCGTCCACCCCTCCTGACCAATCAGCCTTGCCACTTTTGCGGCTGAAGGCCTCCGCAGACTGAAGTATCCTGAAAGACAGAATGACAAGACTTTACTCATGCAAGTCATTTGTCACAGTGAATCAATGTTGAATTAATGGGTGCCAATGCTGTATTGATAGATTTGGAGACTTACAGAGAAGATAGTCTTTCCTTTGAGCATATTGTGAAAGCCGCCACTTATCATAGAGCGCTCTGTCTCCAGAAAAGCCAGATTCACTGCGCTGCCTCTTAGATGGAGGCACAATTTTTTTATTTCTTGTGATTTGAATCCGATTTTGATTCAATATCGATTAATTTAGATAAATATTAGTTACAGATAATTAATAATTGACTTTTAAATGTTTGAACAACTATGTGTCACCACTGTTCTCTGGCCTCATGGAGAGGCGTCAGGGCTCTCTTAGACCTTCCACCAGAGCCTCAGTTAGTGGGGATTGTGTGCTCCCAAAGTTTAGAGGATCTTTTGGACAGTCTAGCTTCTCCTTCAGAGGGACTACACTGTGGAACTCTCTCCCCACTGGACTCAAACTGCAGAACAATATTAACATCTTTACCAGAGAGCTCAAACAGTGGCTTAAATTGGGGCAAAGTTGTTCCCATGTGTAAAATGTGTCTTGTTTTGTTTAACAATGTGTTTTTATCTGTTGTAAAAGCCCCCTATGGACAGGTGTTGAAAATTAGCACATGTGCTATAACACTTTAAACAATGCATCTGGTTCGTCCAATGTTATTGCTATGTCCATATTAAATAAATAAATAAATAAAATAAAATAGATACATGTTAATTTTTTTCAAAAAAAAACAACAAATCTCACCTAATGCTGTAAATATCAGCTTTTACTATTATTAAAGGTTAAAAATAACAACTCAAATGAAATATAATAGGGTTTTTATTATAATACTATAATATTTTAACGATATATGTAAAAAAATAAATATGTAATATTGTCCACATATTTAGCAAAATACTCCTCTAGCTAATTTGTCTAGCCAACTAGCGTGCTATGGTCATTAATGTTCCTGAGGTAAATGTAACGTCACGTGTAGGTTATAGTGTTCTCCAGCTGTTATTGAGCTCTTCCGCGGGTGAAAAACACTGACTGATGGATATTATGTATGAGGGATATACATTTCGGTAAGTTGTACTGTATCTTTCAACACACCTATTGTTCATTCGTGTTTATTTGCTATTAACTAGTAGTGAAGAGTAAGAGATTATCGGTTCAGGCGATACAGCGATCTGTCACGTCACATTTACAAGCGCCAAAACCGTATTTATTGTTGAATTTCGTAATAAAATTGACAGAATCTGAGAGCTGATAGTGTGTTTCATATCAATAATAACCTTGTCTGTCGGTGTCAGTCCTCTTTGCTTCATGATTTTCCTCTGCGTGAGAAACTGGATGTGTGTCGTGAGAGCGAGTGAAAAGTGTCGATTGCCTGATTCTCAGCATTGGCAGCCCTGCATGAAGTCAAATTAATTTCCATAACACACCACTGAGGATTTGTTCTGCATGATATCAGCATTGACCAGCAGGTGTCGCTGTGTGCATTCCAAACCTGGAGAAATCAACCACTTTTACACACATCAGGCTGGAAAGCTTTAAAGCTTCATGAAGCTTCATCTCACCATCACTACCTTCAGGTTCACTTAGCTCAACAGTTATACGCTATATTAGCAATAATGATTATTTTGGGAGGCATGGATGAGCTTTGATTGGTGGTTCCCATCATGCACTGCAACATTAGGCTTTATGTTTATTTCACCAGTGATGGTTGGTTGGTCAGATGAGAGGAAGTTAATAACCACAGGAGGAGCTGATGATGTTTAAAGGAGGAGCTGTATCTATATATAATGAAGAGGAAGACTGACAGAAACAGAAAATGGCTGATAAGTGTGATCTGTGTCTGCTGGGACTGATTATTCTCTCTTCACTTCTCACAGGTAAAGAAATCTGTATTTTCTCTAAAGACATTTAGTGGAATTAGTCTGGAAAGAGTTCATTTGAACATGCTCAGTTTATTCTTGCACACATTCACGTTGTGATCTCAGAGTTGTGTATTGATACACACAGATCATACTGTATTATTCCTGATACTGGACATAGTGTCACTCAAACATCTGATGATGAAGAATTATCTTCATATTAAGAGTGTGTCAGTGATTTGAACAGCTCTCTGATAAATCAGAATCAGAATCAGAATCAGAAAGAGCTTTATTGCCAAGTGTGCTTGCACCCACAAGGAATTTTTCTTGTTACTGAAGCTTCCAGTGCACATATACAAATACAAATACAACAAGAAACATAGTAATACAAATTCTAAGAATAAAATATATAAAAAAATAAAAAAAATAGTATAAAAAGTAAAAAAAGGGGTCACAGTTGGGTTTAGTTTAGTAAACATTTACAGATTATGAACATATTTACAGTATTTTGAGTAGTATGAATAATATAAATATAAATATCACCTGAGTTAAGAGAATATTGCACTAGACAGTGGGAGTATTGCACTTACAGGCATATGCCTTGGGGGGCATGTTAAGTGTTCAGAAGGGAAATGGCCTGTGGAAAGAAACTGTTCCTGTGCCTGGATGTTCTTGTGGCCAGTGATCTGTGTCGCCGTCCTGACGGTAACAGTTCAAACAGGGGGTGTCCAGGGTGAGTGGAGTCTGTGATGATTTTACCTGCTCTCTTCCTCACTCTGGAAGAGTACAGGTCCTGGAGGGTTGGCAAGGGGGCACCAATAATCCTCTCTGCAGTCCGGACTGTCCGTTGTAGTCTCCTGATGTCCGATTTGGTAGCTGAACCAAACCAGACAGTGATGGAAGTGCTTAAAACAGACTAATAGTTTATTCTGGAGAGTGTGTTGTTTGCTTTAAGTCAGGAAAAATACTATGATTTAAAACTTCTGCTTTTTATGCTGGTGTGTTTTATGTTTCATTTATTAATATATATATATATATATATCATAATGATCACTGAGATATACTGTGTTTCAGGAACCAGTGGAGTGGATCATGTGTTCATCAGTTCTGGTGAAAATGTCTCTCTGTCCTGTAATAAAACTCTTTCTGACTGCAAATCAACTACATGGACCTACGATAAGAGCTTCAGACATTCAGCAGTTGAACTGATTACTGGAGGGATAAAGAAGAACGACTCAGAGAGACATGAGAGACTGAGTCTGGAGTCTGACTGCTCTCTGAACATCAAGAACGTCACAGTAGAAGATTCTGGATTATACAGATGCCGACAATATGTGAATGGAGAACAACGAGGACCTGGTGCTTATGTTTATCTGCATGTTCTTCATGGTAAGTTTATGATTATGTGGTCAATTTAAAAAGGGCAGATTCTCCCTTTAAACTCAGATGATGATTGAAGAGTCTGTGATTTGTGTCTTGTGTTCAGTTTCAGTGTCTCCATCATCATCATCATCATCCTCATCATCATCTTCAACATCATCATCTTCATCCTCACAGACTGAGATCAGTCCAGGCCGCTCTGTGACTCTCTCCTGTCAGTTGTATTCATATGATGATCTCTCCTGTGATGAATGGGTCAGTTATGAGGGATATGAGCTGTTGTGGGTGAATCAGGCTGGTGTTGATCTGAAGACAGACTCCAGATATCAGATATTATCATCATCATCATCAGCTCAATATCCCTGTTTCATCAGTCTGACTACAACACTCCTGAATGAAGATGACAACAGAGAGTGGAGATGTCAGCTTACTCTGGGAAATCGACTCGAGACCTCAGTCAGATACACTGTCAAGTATTCAGGTGAGAAAACGTCTCGGTTACGTATGTAACCCTTGTTCCCTGAGTAGGGAACGGAGACGTTACGTCGGATGACGACGAATGGGGTTTCGCTTAGAAAGCCTATCATCTTCGAGTATATAAAACGAGCCAATGGCAAAGAAATGCCATGGGTCTGCGGAATTTGCATAGCGTAACTTCGCCCTACCCTAGGGGTATATAAGGAAGTACGCCGCAACATGCAGATATGTCTTCGCTGAGGAGCCGAGACTGAACTCAGGTGTTCCAGCGGTACAGCGGAAGTGGCAGGGAGACGTAACGTCTCCGTTCCCTACTCAGGGAACGAGGGTTACATACGTAACCGAGACGTTCCCTTTCGTTGTCACTCCGAGTTACGTCGGATGACGACGAATGGGGTTCCCAGTGTAATCACGCCACCTCCCGACTGTCTTCCAGTGCCCTGCGTAAGTGTGAGCTCCCTGTCGTGAGACTGGCACGGACGAAGGACTCCTACTTAACACAGGATTGTACCAAGGTACACTGGGAAGCATATCTCAGTGGAAATATGCAATCATGCCCAACCCGAAGGGGGGGACTTGGAATACACATATGACCCCGGAGGGCTGCATATGGAGAACACTGGGGTATCCAGCCGCAGGTGGAATATTTCAACCCCAGGGGTGGCAAGGTGGTTTGTCGAGGGAAAGACACATGCTCAAGGAGGCTTACAGTGGAAATACACATGTGGGGGTCGACCAGAGGGGGAACCATGCACATGGAGGCACCTAGCCAAGCACGAAAGCTGCCGGTGGCAAACTTTGGCGTTGACATCGTCAGTGCTGGAGGAGACTCAGGGCTTATGAGGCTCACCTGAGGAAATATCGCACGTATCCCGTCCGTAGAGAGGAATGGCGAGCAAGCGAAGACACCTGAGCAGAATCTATTACCGGCTAGTTGAAGCGAGTACATGAGAAGAAACTGGCTCCACTCGGAGATTATAGAATCTCGCGAATGTGTTAGGTGTCGCCCAGCCTGCAGCTCTGCAGATGTCTGTTAGCGAGGCGCCATGCGCTAGAGCCCAAGAGGATGCCACACTCCGGGTGGAGTGGGCCGTCAAAGCAATGGTGTCCACTATCCAGTGAGACAACCTTTGCTTGGAGAGAGCCTTTCCCTTCAGCTTCCCACCATGACAGACAAAGAGCTGGTCAGAGGTCCTGAAACACTGCGTTCTGTCTACGTAAGCACGGAGGGCGCGTACTGGACAGAGCAGTGCCAAGGCTGGGTCTGCCTCCTCCAAAGGCAGCGCTTGCAGGTTCACCACCTGGTCTCGAAAGGGTGTGGTGGGAACCTTGGGCACATATCCAGGCCGGGGTCTCAGGATCACGTGAGAGTTAGCCGGCCCGAATTCCAGGCACGCTTCGTCAACCGAAAATGCCTGCAGGTCCCCTACCCTCTTGATAGAGGCCAATGCAACCAGGAGCGCTGTCTTCATAGACAGGAACTTAAGCACCACTGATTGCAGAGGCTCAAAGGGAGCACTCTGCAGGGCAGTTAAAACCACTGAGAGGTCCCAAGAGGGAACGAGAGGAGGGCGAGGAGGATTCAGTCTCCTCGCTCCTCTCAGGAACCTGATGATCAGGTCGTGCTTTCCAACGGACTTACCTTCGACTGCGTCGTGATGTGCGGCAATGGCGGCAACATACACTTTCAGGGTGGAGGGAGACAGCCTTCGCTCCAACCCTTCTTGCAGGAAGGAAAGCACGACACTGATCGGGCATTTCGTGGGTTCTTGATGTTTAGAAGAACACCAGTTGACGAAGAGGTTCCACTTCAACGCATAGACATGTCTCGTGGACGATGCTCTAGCGGAAGTGATGGTAGCCACCACCGCTGGTGGTAGGGTACTCAAACCTACCTCGTCCGGTCCAGGAGCCACACGTGGAGGTTCCAAAGATCGGGATGAGGGTGCCATAGGGTGCCCCGTCCCTGAGAAAGCAGGTCCTTCCTCAGAGGAATAGGCCAGGGAGGTGCTGTCGCGAGAGCGAAACCCCATTCGTAGTCATCCGACGTAACTCGGAGTGACAACGAAAGGGAACACTCTTTTCTGACAGATTTGTGAAAACTTCCACAGATTGGCTCTACTCTTTCCAGGGTCCCCGCGGATCCTTAAAAAGTCTTAAAAGGTCTTAAATTAGATTTTTTAAATTTAAGGCCATAAAAAGTCTTAAAAAAAAATAAAAATTAAATGTCTTATTTTTACTTATGAAAGGTCTTAAATTTTAGATAACAATTTGACTTAGACTTATCTAAATGCTTTCGAAATTAAAACTTTCTAATTAGCGTAGAATACCCTACGTATTATTTTTTTAATTCTATCTTGGTGGATTTGCTTGTTCACGTGACAATTCGCGTCACTTACGGCAGTATATTAGCCCACGTCTGTCTCCTGCACGCGAGAGGAGAGAAGAAAACGAGTAAATGTCAGTTCAGTTGTAAGTTCATTCTTTATGTGCTTAGGAGTGTGCGATATTGTCTATGAACTATGATGATATTGTAATCATTGTTTTAACTATGTACGAGGCACTGCGAGTGTGAGCTGACATCGCGTTTGTCTCTCATGCTTGCTTTCACTGCGTGATGTGTCAGTGCAGTTATAGATGTGCCCAAATGAGTTTTTGTCTTATATTTATTATCATATTATGTTGTTATATTAGAATATCACATGAGCAAGAGTGCCGTTTTCCTGTGCACAATTGCAAATGTGCTATTTATTTTATACAACAGTTAAATTAACAATAAAGTTAACATTGTGAGTTACTTTTTGGACACAATATTGTAAATTTTGACTTTATATCGCCGACGAGAATTTCATAATGAAGCCGTGGTCCATCAGACAGCGATGATTTTTATTAATTTTTTTACTGAAATCCTCATTTTGAACGAATCATTTTAACGATTCAATGAACAATCACTTGTTTTTCTGAATGAATCAGCCGTTTGAACAAATCAGTTGACTCCAACAACTCGCTTATTAAGACAGTGACTTGCCGCCACCTACTGGTGGTTTAGTTTCATATTTAAAGTATCCTTTAATTAAAACGTTAAAATTATAAATCATTTCATATTTAAATATTGAATAGCTTTATTTATGCAATTGTAAATGAAGTGTAAATATAGTAGGCTAATGCCAGTTTTGATGCTGCTTCTGTGTCACCTCTGCACTGCAAGGATGGATTTTAATTTAATGATTTATTTTGACATTGGTACTGTGTTATTCTAATATAATACCTCTAAATACGTTTAGAAACAATGTCCATATATAGGTGGAAATGCCCCTGGAAATCAATTTAAGGTGGCAAATATTGCCCCTTAATAAAAATGTTAATTTCGGTCACTACTGTGAACTGACCACTGCATAGAATATAAAAAATATGAATATCTTCATGGGTCTGCTGTCAACAACAGGCCTAAACCAGCCAGGATACCAGTACAAAAACACAATCAGTAAAATATCATCTAATTATTATCAACAAAACTTTGAAAATATCTAGACATATATATATCTAGACAATATTGCACACCCCTAATGTACGGTATTAATTTTGATTTCTTCAGGTCTTAAAAAGGTCTTAAAAAGCCTTAAATTTGACTTTAAAAACTGTGCAGATACCCTGTCTTTCTGATGGCTTCATAAGTTTTGGAGTTGTAAAATATTAGTGGCCAAAGTCATAAACTGCATAACAATCCTTATAATTCCCAATATTGGCCTCCTACATGGGTCATACGTGATATATTGCATAAATCAGACGAGTGTATTAAAGCCTAGTATGACCCATGTAGGAGGTCGGTTTTAGGAATTATAAGGCTTATGTCCTTCATTCAAGCTGAAGGTTTATTTGCAGAAGCTCAACTGTGTTTCACTCTGTTACGATCCTGGGTGTCTGTTTTGTGTGGGTGTTGTTCTGTATATGTGTGCAGGGATTGGCTGTCATCGGTGGAGTCTGATTGGTGGATTTACTGATTCGCTGCTTTTAAAAGGGCGGCGCTTATAGAAGATGGTGAGCTCATTCTGGCGTTGGCTTGTTGGCGTGAAGAGCTCCGGATTCCTCCTCCCGTCGGCAGATCCCAAAACCCTCAGTTTATTGTGTTCATTTGTTTATGATGATTTAACTTGGTTCTGTTTTAGGAGCGTAGGGGTGTCCTGCCATTTATTTTGACTTGTTTGTGATTTGTTTATTTATAGGGAGTTAGGGAACTTACTTTGTAATTTTGTTTATTCCCGGGTTAGGTCATTTATATCTGTTTGTTTATAAGTTTATTTTGTTTATTATTTTGGCCTTGGGGCACCCTGAAGCCATTGCTCCTTAATTTGTCTATTTCTTTCCACTTTAAATAAATTATACTTGTGGAACTTAGTTTGTGTCGTTGGTGATCTGTCGGCTGGAGCTGGTTTCCTTTAACCAACATTAAAAGAGCGTGCCAAACCCGTCCCTATAATACGGGACGTAACAAATGGGGGCTCGTCCTATTGTAACGAATTGGGACACGTTATAGTAACAAGTTCGTCCAATGGTATGTATCTCTTTTTTTTTCTCCTTTTGCTGGTGCAGACGTTTTATTGGCAGTTTTTTTTTGAGAATCGGGGAAAGGGGTATAGAGAAATGGAATTTAGTATTGAGGCCTTTCGGCGAAAGCCTTCGTATGGAGATTTAGAATTATGTCGTAAAGCGGATTTGTATTTGATTGCTGATTATTATGAAATTCCGGTAGTAAAGTCAGCTCGTAAAAAAGAAGTGCGGGACGTAATTCAGGCCGCTTTGGAGCAACAGGGTGTGTTAACAGCAGTTCAAAATCCTGAAAGTGAGGATGGGGACATAGAAGGTAGAGCAAGTGATGAAGAAGAGGGTTTGAGCAGGCATCCAGTGCTTAGTTCACTTAGTGGGGTAGGTACGGAAGATTTAAAACTTGCTATCCAATTGAAACAACTGGATTTGGAAATTAAACGTCAAGAACATACTACCCAACTTTTGCGTTTTAGACAATGTGAATTAGAGACACAGGCAGGTCGACCGCTCGGTGAGTCTAAACCAATACTACCTGCTGCTGTTCGAACTAGTCGGAGTTTACATCATGTTTCTGATTCATCGTTGCCTGGGCCTTCTGCAACTTCTCCGGATTTTGATATCAGTAGACAAATCAACCTCGTGCCACCGTTTCGGGAGGCCGAGGTTGATTCATATTTTGGTGCGTTTGAACGCGTTGCCGCTGCTTTGAGTTGGCCGAAGGAAGTTTGGCCTCTTTTGTTGCAATGTCGTTTAACTGGAAAAGCTCAGGAAGTTTGTTCCGCTTTATCCCTTAACGACAGTTTAGATTATGAAAAAGTAAAAACCGCTGTGCTAAGAGCCTATGAGCTTGTCCCTGAGGCGTATCGCCAAAAATTCCGTTTACATGTGAAAACTGCCAATCAAACGTTCGTTGAGTATGCGCGTGAGAAGAGCGCACTTTTTGATAAGTGGTGTCAGGCCAGCAAGACGAGAAATTTTGAGCAGCTTCGTGAGCTCGTTTTGATTGAAGACTTCAAGAATTCGTTGCTCGATAAAATTGTGGTGTACTTGAATGAGCAAAAAGTTGTAACTCTTACGGAGGCCGCTGTGTGTGCTGATGAATTTGTATTAACTCACAAAAACGTATTCGTTGCACCTGCTCGTCGAGAAACATCAAATTTTGTCAATTCAGAGAGAACCTCTAAATCGTCTAAACTCTTGAAGCCATCAGTGCAACCTGATGATCGTGAGTGTTTTTATTGTCACGAAGCGGGTCATTTGATTGCTGTATGTCCTGTTTTGAGAAAGAAAAATAGGACTAAACAGCCTAAAGGAGTCGGTTTTGTGCGAACTATTGCTAAACCATCGAAACCAGAAATTGATGCAATTTTTAAGCCTTTCATTGGTCAGGGAATGATTTCTTTAAGTGATCTGGAAAATGATCAAGTACCTGCTACTATGTTGCGTGACACTGGGACAGCGCAGTCTTTTATTTTGGAGAGCTCGTTGCCATTCTCAGAGAAAACATATTGTGGTTCTGACGTGTTAGTGCAGGGAATAGCTATGCAAGTAGAAAAGATTCCCTTGCATAATATATATATTCGATCTGAATGGGTTACTGGGTTTGTGAAAGTGGCCGTTCGTGCTCGGTTACCTATTAATGGCGTAATTCTGATAATTGGAAATGACTTGGCAGGTGGAAAAGTTTTCCCTCTTCCTGAAGTCATTCAGAATCCGCTAGATGAAACGTCCGTTGTGTGTAAAAAAGCTGCGGTAGATTTGTCCGTGTTTCCTGCTTGTGTGATTACTCGAGCTCAATCACGAAAATTTCCCACCGTAATTGATCTTTCTGACACTTTTCTTGCTGACGAAAACGTGACTGATTCTGGTACATCACTGTCTGAAATGTCCGCGTCTAAACCGCTGTCCACTAGCAGTGGTGCTGAATTTGGTTCCGCTGATTTGTTACTTTCTGTAGATCGGAGGCTGTTGGCTGTCGAGCAAAAACAAGATCAGTCGCTCGAATTTTGCCGAGATTCTGCTGTAGATGCGAAAGAAATTGTGAATAAGTCAACTGGTTATTACTTCAAGGATGGGGTATTAATGCGGAAATGGACACCTTCAGTGTCGGATAATTCAGGTTGGGACATATTGTACCAGGTAGTCGTTCCTAAATGTTTTCGAGAACAGGTGTTAAGTGTGGCGCATGATAATGTGGCTGGCCATTTAGGTGTGGCTAAAACGCTTTATCGAGTTTTGCGTCATTTCTTTTGGCCTAGAATTAAGTCTGATGTTACAAAATATTGCAGATCATGTCATGCTTGTCAAACGGTTGGGAAGCCTAATCAGGTTATTTCCCCAGCACCTCTAAAGCCGATTCCTGCAATCGGAGAACCATTTGAGCGAATAATATTGGATTGTGTCGGGCCTCTACCGAAAACAAAAGCAGGGCATACTTACCTGCTTACGCTCATGTGCACAGCAACTCGTTATCCAGAGGCGATACCACTTCGTTCTTTGAGAGCTAAAGCCATTGTGAAAGCTTTAACGGTGTTCTTTTCTACTTTTGGGCTTCCGAGAATTGTTCAGACGGACCAGGGAACCAATTTTATGTCCCGGTTGTTTAATCAAATTCTGTCTCAGTTGCATGTTAAACATATCGTTTCCAGTGCCTATCACCCTGAGTCTCAAGGAGCATTGGAACGTTTCCACCAAACATTGAAAACCATGTTACGCACATATTGTGTCGATTCCGAGAAAGAATGGGACGAAGGTTTACCACTGTTGTTGTTTTCTGTACGTGAGACGGTACAAGAGTCTCTGGGGTTTAGTCCCGCAGAGTTAGTTTTTGGGCACACAGTGCGCGGTTCACTTAAGCTGCTCAAAGAAAACTGGTTGTCTGAAACAAAGCCATCGTGCAATATATTAGATTATGTTAGCTCGTTTCGAGAACGTCTGCATAAAGCTCGAGATCTGGCTCGGTCAGCTTTATCAAATGCTCAAATAAAGATGAAGGTGTGTTTTGATAAAAAAACAGTCATTCGTTCCTTTGTGAAGGGAGACAAAGTCCTTGTTTTGTTACCCCTGCCTGGCTCTTCATTGCAAGCAAAGTTTTCAGGACCTTATGTTGTGGAGCGAAAGCTTAGTGATACTGACTACATCATCTGTACACATGATCGACAGAGAAAAACCCGAGTGTGCCACATTAATATGTTGAAGCGTTATGTTGTTCGTGATGAACAAATGGAGTTAAACAGCTCTACTGTTCCAGTTGCTTCTCTGTCTGTGGTACCTTCCTGTGGGGATGAAGACGGGTTAAATATACGGAGTATGCCAGTGTCTAATGTCAGATTGAATAATTCTGAAACTTTATCCGATCTTAATTCTCACTTATGTCATTTATCTGCGAATCAACGAGATGACATTGTGAGTTTGATCCAGTCTTTTTTAGGATTGTTTTCGGATGTGCCTACTCAGACAAATGTCATCCAGCATGATATTGATGTGAACGACCATCCACCCATTAAGCAACATGCGTATCGAGTCAATCCAGTTAAACGAAAAATCATTGAGTCTGAAGTGAAATATCTACTGGAAAATGATTTTGCTGTCCCGAGCCGAAGTGCTTGGAGCTCGCCTTGTCTACTTGTTCCGAAACCTGATGGTACGCATCGGTTCTGTACGGATTACCGGAAGATAAATGCGGTCACAAAACCTGATTCATTTCCACTGCCGTTAATGGAAGATTGTGTGGATAACGTGGGATCGGCTCAGTTTGTTACAAAGCTCGACCTTTTAAAGGGGTATTGGCAAGTCCCCTTAACTGAACGTGCAGCCGAAATATCTGCTTTTGTTACTCCAGACAATTTTCTGAATTATACTGTGATGGCTTTCGGGCTTCGGAACGCGCCGGCGACTTTCCAGCGCTTAATGAACACCATCCTTGCTGACGTTAAGAACTGCAAAGCCTATTTGGATGACATTGTCGTGTATTCGTCTAGCTGGAAAGAACATATGGATACCCTCTTTGCTGTTTTCACACGCTTGCTTAATGCTTCCCTTACCTTGAATTTGTCTAAGTGTGAATTTGCCAAGGCAACTGTTCTGTATTTGGGTAAGCGTGTTGGACAAGGACAAGTACGTCCTGCAGTCCAGAAAGTGCAGGCAATTATTGATGTTCCTGTGCCTCAAACCAAGCGTGATCTCCGCCGTTTTTTAGGAATGGCAGGTTATTATAGAGCATTTTGCCGAAATTTCTCTGATGTGGCCTTACCATTAACTAATCTGCTCCGTGCCTCGCAAAAATTCTTGTGGTCTAAAGAGTGTCAACATGCTTTTGAAGCTGTAAAGTGTCTGTTGTGTAGTGATCCAGTGTTATCTGCACCAGATTATTCACGTTCTTTTAAACTGGATGTTGATGCTAGTGCTACCGGAGCTGGAGCAGTCCTCTTGCAGGATGATATTCATGGAGTTGAGCATCCTGTTGCCTATTTCTCGAAAAAGTTTTTGCCATATCAGTTACACTATAGTACTATTGAAAAAGAAGCACTTGCTTTATTACTGGCGTTACAACATTTCGAAGTGTACGTGGGGTCGAGTCCTATTCCCGTGCTCGTTTTTACTGATCACAATCCACTCGTATTTTTGTCTCGAATGCGCAATGCAAATCAACGAATTATGCGCTGGTCCTTGATTATTCAAGATTTTAATCTTGAGATTCGCTATAAAAAGGGCAAGGACAATGTACTAGCAGATGCCTTATCTTGTTCTTTTGGTTTTGTTTAAAAAAAAAAAAATCAGTTTTTTTTTTTTTTTTTTTATGTGTGGGGGTGTTACGATCCTGGGTGTCTGTTTTGTGTGGGTGTTGTTCTGTATATGTGTGCAGGGATTGGCTGTCATCGGTGGAGTCTGATTGGTGGATTTACTGATTCGCTGCTTTTAAAAGGGCGGCGCTTATAGAAGATGGTGAGCTCATTCTGGCGTTGGCTTGTTGGCGTGAAGAGCTCCGGATTCCTCCTCCCGTCGGCAGATCCCAAAACCCTCAGTTTATTGTGTTCATTTGTTTATGATGATTTAACTTGGTTCTGTTTTAGGAGCGTAGGGGTGTCCTGCCATTTATTTTGACTTGTTTGTGATTTGTTTATTTATAGGGAGTTAGGGAACTTACTTTGTAATTTTGTTTATTCCCGGGTTAGGTCATTTATATCTGTTTGTTTATAAGTTTATTTTGTTTATTATTTTGGCCTTGGGGCACCCTGAAGCCATTGCTCCTTAATTTGTCTATTTCTTTCCACTTTAAATAAATTATACTTGTGGAACTTAGTTTGTGTCGTTGGTGATCTGTCGGCTGGAGCTGGTTTCCTTTAACCAACATTAAAAGAGCGTGCCAAACCCGTCCCTATAATACGGGACGTAACAACTCTCATATAAACCAGGAATAAATTATACAGTAACACATTAATACAGTAATACAGTAATACAGTACAGTCTCTTCTCAACTACTGCCACTGTAAACTGTGATGATGGAACACAAACTGCATGTCATGATTGATATGAACATATGATGTTAATGTCCTACAGGTGATGCGTCTGAACATTCATCTTCTGCAGCTCCAGTCGCTTCACCAACACTGATTCCAGTCAGAAGCTCAAACTCTGAGAAGACATCAAGCCGAACTACAGCAGCAGCTCCAACACAAGGTTCATGATCACATGATCACTGTATAAATAGATTTATCTTTGGTGAATGGCGATAGTCATTCTCCTCCTGACAGCTTGAGAGTGAAGTAAGAAGATAAAAGATGACAAACTCGTGTAGGGGTGACCCCGAATAGTCGATGATTCGATGCTTCGATTGGAGGAGCCTGATTCGACTACCGATCTCACGGTCGAATCTTCGCAGGGGTGTTATGAAACGAGGATCATGCCACTTTGGCCGTATGAGGGCGCTCAATGTCTGATTTCACATAGAACTACCGGTTTTCTGTCAATATGTTAACATTCAGCCTATTATGATAATGCTGTACAGGTCCTTCTCAATAAATTAGCATATTGTGATAAAGTTCATTATTTTCCCTAATGTAATAATAAAAATTAAACTTTCATATATTTTAGATTCATTGCACACCAACTGAAATATTTCAGGTCTTTTATTGTTTTAATACTGATGATTTTGGCATACAGCTCATGAAAACCCAAAATTCCTGTCTCAATAAATTAGCATATTTCATCCGACCAATAAAAGAAAAGTGTTTTTAATACAAAAAAAGTCAACCTTCAAATAATTATGTTCAGTTATGCACTCAATACTTGGTCGGGAATCCTTTTTGCAGAAATGACTGCTTCAATGCGGCGTGGCATGGCCGTAATCAGCCTGTGGCACTGCTGAGGTATTATGGAGGCCCAGGATGCTTCGATAGCGGCCTTAAGCTCATCCAGAGTGTTGGGTCTTGCGTCTCTCAACTTTCTCTTCACAATATCCCACAGATTCTCTATGGGGTTCAGGTCAGAAGAGTTGGCAGGCCAATTGAGCACAGTAATACCATGGTCAGTAAACCATTTACCAGTGGTTTTGGCACTGTGAGCAGGTGCCAGGTCATGCTGAAGAATGAAATCTTCATCTCCATAAAGCTTTTCAGCAGATGGAAGCATGGAGTGCTCCAAAATCTCCTGATAGCTAGCTGCATTGACCCTGCCCTTGATAAAACACAGTGGACCAACACCAGCAGCTGACATGGCACCCCAGACCATCACTGACTGTGGGTACTTGACACTGGACTTCAGGCATTTTGGCATTTCCTTCTCCCCAGTCTTCCTCCAGACTCTGGCACCTTGATTTCCGAATGACATGCAAAATTTGAGCAACCACTGAGCAACAGTCCAGTGCTGCTTCTCTGTAGCCCAGGTCAGGCGCTTCTGCCGCTGTTTCTGTTTCAAAAGTGGCTTGACCTGGGGAATGCGGCACCTGTAGCCCATTTCCTGCACACGCCTGTGCACGGTGGCTCTGGATGTTTCTACTCCAGACTCAGTCCACTGCTTCCGCAGGTCCCCCAAGGTCTGGAATCGGTCCTTCTCCACAATCTTCCTCATGGTCCGGTCACCTCTTCTCGTTGTGCAGCGTTTTTTGCCACACTTTTTCCTTCCCACAGACTTCCCACTGAGGTGCCTTGATACAGCACTCTGGGAACAGCCTATTCGTTCAGAAATTTCTTTCTGTGTCTTACCCTCTTGCTTGAGGGTGTCAATGATGGTCTTCTGGTCAGCAGTCTTACCCATGATTGCGGTTTTGAGATATGAACCAGGCTGGGAGTTTTTAAAAGCCTCAGGAATCTTTTGCAGGTGTTTAGAGTTAATTAGTTGATTCAGATGATTAGGTTAATAGCTCGTTTAGTGAACCTTTTCATGATATGCTAATTTTTTGAGACAGGAATTTGGGGTTTTCATGAGCTGTATGCCAAAATCATCAGTATTAAAACAATAAAAGACCTGAAATATTTCAGTTGGAGTGCAATGAATCTAAAATATATGAAAGTTTAATTTTTATCATTACATTATGGAAAATAATGAACTTTATCACAATATGCTAATTTATTGAGAAGGACCTGTATATAAAAATGTGCAAAGAAAGAAGCTTTTAATAAATATTTTTTAACGTGCGTGAATAAATCCAAACACCCCGTGACAGATTTAAGTTTCACTTTCACTCCGTGACCGACAGAGGAGAGTCTTGGCGGCAAGGATTTAAATCTTTAACAATGTCTGGGATAAGAAAATCTAAAGTGTGGATGTACACCATCAGAAAGGATATTCTCCAAGGCTGGATTTAGCATTAGGAAAACCATGATCGCACTTCTGCCGGCCAACGTTAACAAGTTGGTTTTCCACGGGACATTCTAAAATGCTTAACGTGAAAAAAGCTTTTAAAACGCTTAAAAAGCACTTTAACGTGGGTTAATGTACACAGTACACACTTTATTAAGAAACCATACTATGTGCAGATAAGCAGATGAACCCAGAATATGAACGCAATGCGTTCCTCCTATAGTAAAGCGTTTTCATATTTTAATTTAACTATTTTAGGAGATTAAGTCGTTAAACGTTTTTCACGTTACGTGTTTTAGAATGTAGGTTATTTTATCCGCGCGCACAATTTGAAAAGACTCCAGCGGACACAGACAGAGTGAAAGACTGGATTTGTTCTCTCGATCAGGTAGGGTACAAGTGGTTTCAAAACTTTTCAGCCGGTTCTAATTTGATTTTTGGATGCTGTGAACATGTTTAGCTAAAGACTGCCACTCCAGTTTAGCATTTATTGTTGTTTCTGCAGTTAAAAAGACAAAGTAGAAAATTCTGGCTATTATCGTTATTTTAATAATTTCTTTATTTTAATTTTATTTATTGATCTGTCAGGGTTATCTAATCTAACTATTTGTGGCTTGTGTTTTGAATATATGTTCCCCTGCACTTTAGGCATTTTGCACACATTTGCTCCTCATCTTGTGACTTGATTCTGATTTATTTCGTTTTGTATTTTTATTTATAAGAAAGGTATATTCTGTTCTAATTTAATTCAGTAAATTAATTGTTTATTTTTTCGGTGCATCGATGTTGTGCTGTAGCCTACTTAGAGCCTGCTTGCACAGGTAATTTAGCCGATTTAATTTGATTTGCATGTAAATCCTGTCCAGCAGTGTGGCCTTTCTGGAGTTATTTATGTTATTTCTTAGTTTTATTGATCCAAAATGTTTTTATACATTTTCTTCTATATCTTTGTGTGATTTTCTGTACATCGCGGCTTTGAATTGTTAAAGCCCCGCCCCCATTAACATGATTCGACTATTAGTTGACTATAGGCAAGACTTGACGATTCTGATTCGACTATGAAAATCCATAGTCGGGGACACCCCTAGACTCGTTCACATATTCATTATTTCTGTGATGTGAAGCTCAAGTATAATGTGATGATGATGTTGTGTATATGTGGCATTATGTGTTGAACTGAACTAACAGACGTGATCCACAGATCCAGCTGATACAGCATCAGAAACTGAAGTCAGTGTGTCTGCTGGATCATTATACAGAGGTACGACACGTTCATTTATACTGACAGCTTTATAACATTAACCCTCTGGGGTCTGAGCTGTTTTCTGGCCCTGGAGGTGTTCTGACATGCTCTGACATTTGTGCTTATTTCTGTTACTTGTGACATTTTCATGGCTAAAGTCTGATTACACTGTATTTAGCACAAACTCTGCTACAATAATATATCAGCAGCATGTATGTAAAAGTTTGTAGTTTTGAGATAATGAAGAATGAGGAGATTTAAAAAAGAATGGCTTTTTGATTGTTTGGATTTATTTACAACACAACATAATCCAAATATACACAACAAATGACAAAAAAGCACACTATTGAAAACAATCATCCAAAGACAGAGACCTTTGTGCCATTCCTAAAAATATTGTACATACCTTTCATTTCCAAGGTGTTTGATTTTCACTTTACCATGTTCATATACAGAGACTCATGTGAATGTTGAAGTCAGCAGGACTCAGTGGCATCTGGGCCCTGAAAGAAAAAAAAAGTGAACATACTGGTATCAAGAGAAACTATAGGGAATATAGTTCTAAAATTTATTGGGAATAAATTTTAGATTTTTCTGGTTAAAATTGCTTTTTAAAATTCACAGAATACACACACACACAAATGTTTCCAACAATATATAATATAATGAACACTAGGTTTGTTGTGCCTTGTAAGCATAGGCTATGCACAGTGCTGCATAAAATAATAATAACAATAACCTATAGCAGCATATAAATCTTCCAAAAGATTTCAGTAACAACTACGCTAGAGAAAAATATATTGATTATCATGTTACTTCAAATGTCTCCATTCGTTATGATGATATGAAATGAGATAATAGTAAAAACATGAAGCCTTTGTTTGCTTGGTTTTGCTTTTCAAACGCGATCGAACATATCCACAAACACAGTAACAGTAAACACGGGTCCAAATATTATAATATTCACCATATATCTAGCAACAGTTCAACTGCAATGTGAAGTTTATGCAACAGTAACATGAACTAATAATTAAGAATTTCTTACCTTACATCTTTCTTGTCTTCAAATCGCGTTCTTCTGAGGTAAATCCAAAACAGCACAGCACAGGACAAACACAGTCTTCCAAACTCGATGAAAAGCAGAGAGGAGTAAGTTCCCGAAGTCTCTGGTTCTTTGTTTTGAGGTAATGAGGGCGTTTACAGGTCTGCGTTCTGCCGCGTGGATCATTTGCATGTCAATCGCTCGTGCGCGCGTGGGTGTGGTCACATTATAGTTAATTAGGACACGTTTGAGAAACTGTACATGCCGCTGCTTTCTTACGGATTACTTAAACAGAGAATATTTGTTTTTTATATATTTCACATACTTTAAAAATAGAGACTCCAAGCGTTGTATATACATGTGTTTCAAGTCTGTGTGGCAAACATTCGCTGAGTTACAGGTCATTTTCTGTCGTGTTTCAGAATGAGTTTCATTGAGAGAGACGGCAGAATGCGCATCATGTTTATTTTCTTTATTTTACGAAAAAACATTTTGTTTTTATTATGAGTGTACACAAATAAAAGAAGACATTTAACAGTTTTTAAATATGTATAACACTTGCATTTATGACAAAAATCGACGGAGTTATTTGAGTCAATAAAAACAAAAGTGAGCTGGTATCGCCGGCGATACCGCCGACCCCAGGGGGTTAAACTATCAGTCAGTCTGTAAATGCTTCATCAATAACTGTTGATAGTTGAATACCCTTGACTTCAGTCATGTACAGTTTCTCTTCTTCCTCTCATGTTTCCTGCAGTGATTGTGATTATTGTTGAGATCGCAGTGTTTGCTGCTCCTACTGTGATTCTTCTTCAGATCATCTGTGCAAGAAGAGCTGGTGAGTTTTGAGCCGCACACAATCTGATGATTCACACTCATCTGATCTGGAACAATCTGCAATCATGATAAAAACACATACGAGAGGTCAGTCAATGCTTTTATTTTGCAGGGAGGAAGGACTCGAAGCACCCAGAGGAAATAGAGATTACGACAATATTAGAATAAAATACTGATGAGTTTAGAGCCAATCTGCAGCAATATTTACAATAGCAAAAACTTACAGAGGATTGTTCATTGTTTTATTTTCTTCCTCTCAGAAAACAGAGAAAAAACTCTGAGCACTTATAGTGACATAATCAAGTTTATATTAAAATGTTTGTTTGTTTTTTTTACATATA
Organism: Leuciscus idus; assembly: GCA_021554675.1. Taxonomy (NCBI): domain Eukaryota; kingdom Metazoa; phylum Chordata; class Actinopteri; order Cypriniformes; family Leuciscidae; genus Leuciscus; species Leuciscus idus. The sequence goes on along the minus strand of CM038621.1, from coordinate 55,474,442 downwards.
AAAAGCCAGATTTATTTTCATTTATATGGATTTTATGGATATATTTGTCTACAGTGTTGAAAGTCATTTTCTTGCACTTCATATGTAAACTGCTTTAAATATAATATTAATACAGTAATGGACAGACTCAGACTGTATAATCTCTCTCTGTTCTGTGTGATGGAGCTGATTTGAGGATTCTTGGATCTTGTCTGTTCATTCCTGTTTTTAGCATCTTTTTTCATTTTGAATGATTGCTGTTCATTTCCTTAATAAAAACCTCTGCAGTTGTGTTTAATAAGTCTCCTTTCCTGAGATGTTTGTTACGAATATGTTAATTCCCCTTCATGACCTCGTAATGTATCTGTAAGTCCACTGAAGCGAGTTGTAGTTGAGAATCCGCTTCAATAACCAAGAGATAAACCATGTTTCTGAATGACAGATCCTAGTGATGTCATATAGATGGAGAAGAGAACAGTCCCAGCACTGAGCCCTGAGGCTTAGACACCTCACCCCTTCATGACACCCTGAAGGACCCACTGAAGTCAGACTTGAACCACTGAAGTCCTGTAACTGAGATGCCCTTCATCTTTAGGATTGACAGGAGGATCTGGTGGTTAACTATGAGAACTGAGGATTCGGAGGCTCCTCTTGCCAGTCTCAGAGCTTCAATAACCGAGAGCAGGGCCGTCTCAGTTTAGTGGCGCTTCTGAAGCCAGACTGGTTGTTGTCCAGGAGGATGTTCTGTGTGAGAAATGTAGATAGTTGGTCGAAAACGACTCGTTCAAGTGTTTTAGCAAAGTGGTCCAGAAGTTCAGGGAGGCAGAAGTTAAATCAGTGGTGCTTGAGAAATACATCCCAGATCTTCCAGAGCATTTGTAGTGTTGATAAAGGAGTCTGGATCTGATATATTTCTCAAGGCTGGAGAGAGTAAAGCAGAACGTTATAATCCATGTGTAGAAACTCCCTGAAGACAGTTAATATCTGCTTTACAGACGCTCATGTGCAAATGCAGGTTTCTTTTACCAAGCTGATGCTACTAATTACTTTACAATACTTTTAAAATCTGTTTTATAATTCAGGAGTCATGGATAGTGGAAACCTTTTCAGTAACGAAACGATTTTATCACTAATAATGTAATGATTTTACTTCTAGAGTTTAATGGCATGCTGGAAACTGCTAAAATAAAGAAGTGAAACTAACAGTAATGTTAAGAATAGCCTGTAAGGGTGGATCTCCTGCAGGGGTTCAGTCTGCAAGACTGCCGAATGACTAAAGAAACGTTGTCAGCAAGATGGTAGAAAACTGCACATTTCTTGTCTATCCCACCCACTGCCACGTATACCAACGGCGGAAATAAGCGCAGTTACAATAGTATGTGGGAGAGCGTTGCTGTAGAGCAGGGCTATTCACTTAGCTTCATTCGAGGGCTGGATTAATGTTGAGGAGGGCCGGTGGGTTTAGCTGATTTATTGAAACATTATTGATTACTTATTGAAACATAACCGTATCAATAAATAAGCTAAAGTAAACCTAAAAGAGTATTGTATTTACTTGGAAATGCGGTACCCAACATTATGCAGATTTATGAGTCTTTAATAAATAACTTATTTACAGCTATGTACAAAAATATGAATTATACAAGATCATAGCTATTGGTAAGAATTATTTTATTTATAATTATTATAGGCTTAAATGAAAATATTCTGACAGTGAGACTTTATAACCACAGGTAAAACCATGCATGGCTACTCACTCACTACCACTGTATAACAAAATGCCTAAACACAGGTAAAAACTACACACAAAATGAATTGTATATTCCTCTACCCACCTAATTAATCTACTGCAATATAAATTACTATAAGATAGTATTCAATATAAATATTCAACATTTCTGCCCAAACCATAGTAAATTACTACAGTACATTCCTGGTAAATGTTTGTAAAGGTGGTGATTAGGGGATTTAATGAACTTTCAGATGCAGTTCAGCAACTCTCCACAGGGCGTGCACCAGGAATCGTCTCGGTTACGTATGGTAACCCTCGTTCCCTGAGTCCAGGGAACGGAGACGCCTCGTCGGGGGAGTTCCCCTGACGAATTGGGATCACCCTAGGGAGCCAATTGCCTTCGAGAGAGTTAACAACGAGCCAATGAAAGAGAAACTGAATTGGCAAGCAAAATTTGCATTCCGCGGCCCGCCTACCAGCGCGGGTATAAAGCCCGGAAGTAAACATTGTATCATCGCTGCGGAAGCTGAGGCAGCCTAGAGGAAGGCCCTCCAATACACACATGTACTAACCACGTAGGGTAGTGAAACATATGCAGTCCTTGGAGGTAGTCCCAGTCCGGAGGAGTGAGGAGCATACTAAACAGGGACGACAGAATGAGTCTGTCAAGGGGAAGACACGGCTGAACTGCACGTGGCAATCATGGGTCGCTGCAGGGACCACTGGAAAAGGCACCCAGTCCACTAGCAACTCCTCACTGAAGGTAGCAGACCTGGTGCCGGCGGTCCGCCACGCCTGGCAACGGAGGGGGTGATGGAGGAACTCACGAGGTTAGCCGTTTGCTGGGTAACCAACGGAGAGTAAGACGCACGTATCCACTCATGGAATGGCGTCGCAAGCCAACACACCCATTCCCTCTTATTACTGGCCGTAGCGAATAGTCGGGAGGAAACAGGTTCCACACGTAGGCTATAAAACCTAGCGAACGTCTTAGGTGTCGCCCAGCCCGCAGCTCTACAAATGTCTGTTAGCGAGGCGCCTTGTGCCAGAGCCCAGGAAGCGGCAACACTCCTAGTAGAGTGAGCCCACAACCTGGGTGGGCAGGGCTCACCCTGGGACTCATAAGCCCTGGTGATAGCATCCTCTAGCCAGTGGGCTAACCTCTGCTTGGAGACAGCCTTCCCCTTCTGCTGGCCTCCGTAACAAACAAAGAGCTGATCTGAGGTCCTGAAGCTTTGCGTTCTGTCTATATAAACCCGGAGAGCCCGGACGGGACAGAGAAAAGCTAGGGCTGGGTCTGCCTCCTCCTGGGGCAGCGCTTGCAGCTTCACTACCTGGTCCGCGAAGGGAGTGGTAGGAACCTTGGGCACGAGCCGGGGTCTCAATATAACATGAGAAAGGCCAGGCCCGAACTCTAGGCACGATTCGTCGACCGAAAAAGCCTGCAGATCCCCTACCCTCTTGAAGGAAGCCAATGCTTACAGGAGCGCTGTCTTAATAGACAGGATATTAAGCTCAACTGTCGGCAAAGGCTCAAAAGGAGGACTGTGGAGCGCTCTAAGCACTAAAGTTAAGTCCCAAGAGGGTACAGGGTGCAAATCGCGAGGTGGATTTAACCTCCTAGCACCCTTGAGGAATTTGATGACCAGGTCGTGCTTCCCCACGGACTTACCTTCCACTACATCGTGATGTGCGTCTATTGCGGCAACATACACTTTGAGGGTGGAGGGAGACAGCCTTCGCTCCAACCCCTCTTGTAGGAAGGAGAGCACAACTCTGATCGGGCAAGTTCGTGGGTTCTCCCCGTGGGAAGAACACCAGTCGACGAACAGGTTCCACTTCAGAGCGTAGAGGCGCCTCGTAGAGGGGGCTCTAGCTGAAGAGATGGTATCTACCACTGCCTGTGGCAGGCCATCTAGAACCTCCGCGTCCCGTCCAGGGACCAGACATGGAGTTTCCAAAGGTCTGGACACGGGTGCACTAGGGTGCCCCTTCTCTGAGAAAGTAGGTCCTTCCTCAGAGGAATCGGCCAAGGAGGGGCTGTTGCGAGGAGCATGAGTTCTGGGAACCAAGTCCGGGTTGGCCAATACGGGGCCACCAAAAAGACCTGCTCCTCGTCCACCCTGACCTTGCACAGGGTCTGTGCAAGAGGGCTCACTGGGGGAAATGCATATTTGCGTAGGTCCCGAGGCCAGCTGTGCGCCAGGGCATCCGTGCCGAGAGTTCCTTCGGTCAGGGAGTAGTACCACTGGCAATGGGTCGTGTCCGGAGAGGCAAACAGGTCTACCCGCGCGGCTCCGAAGATTCGCCAAATCAGCTGAACCACCTGGGGATGGAGTCGCCATTCTCCCGGAAGGGGGGGCTGACGTGAAAGCTCGTCGGCCACACGATTGAGCTCCCCGGGGACATGAATGGCATGAAGCAACCTCAGATGCTTCTGACTCCATAAGAGGAGGTGGGAGGCGAGTCGCGACATACGACTGGAGCGTAGACCACCTTGTCGGTTGATGTACGCAACGATCGCAGTGCTGTCCGTACGGACCAGTACGTGCTTGTGTTTGAGAAGGCCCTTGAGGCGACACAAGGCTAAGCGTACTGCTTGCAACTCTAGGCAGTTGATGTGCCAGTGCAGCTGGAGCCCCGTCCACAGACCCGAGACTGCATGCCCTTTGTACGTGGCCCCCCAGCCCTTGGCAGAAGCATCTGTGAATACCACAGCTTGCCTGGAAACCTGGACTAGGGGCACTCCGGCCCGTAGAAACACAGGATCCGACCAAGGGGTGAAGGTTTGGCGACAGTGCGGGGTGACATTGACCCGGAACATGCCGCTCTGCCACGCCCACCTCGGGACTCGATAGTGAAGCCAGTGCTGGAGCGGTCTCATATGCAACAGGCCGAGCGGCGTTACTGCGGCTGCGGCTGCCATATGACCCAGGAGCCTCTGAAACCATTTCAGTGGGACCGCTGACTTGCCTCGAAAAGACTTGAGGCAGTTAAGCACTGACTGGACGCGTTCCTCCGTGAGGCACGCAGTCTGGGCGACCGAGTCCAGTTCCATACCGAGATAAGAGATCCTCTGCACCGGGCAGAGTTTGCTCTTGTCCCAGTTGACCTGAAGCCCCAACTGACTGAGGTGCCGGAGCACCATGTCCCTGTGATCGCACAACACATCTCGCGAGTGCGCCAGACTGAGCCAGTCGTCGAGATAGTTGAGAATGCGAATGCCTTGTTCTCTCATGGGAACAATGGCCGCCTCAACGACTTTCGTGAAGACACGGGGCGACAGAGCCAGCCCGAAGGGTAGGACCTTGTACTGATATGCTCGACCCTCGAAAGCAAACCGTAGAAATGGTCTGTGTCGGGGAAGAATCGAGACATGAAAGTACGCGTCCTTCAGGTCGATCGCTGCAAACCAATCCCGGGGACGGATACATTCGAAAATGCGTTTCTGCATGAGCATCTTGAACGGGAGCTTGTGCAGGGCCCGATTCAATACTCGCAGGTCCAGGATTGGCCGTAACCCCCCGCCTTTCTTGGGTACAATGAAGTAAGGGCTGTAAAACCCTGACCTCATATCGGCTGGAGGGGCCGGCTCGATCGCGTCCTTCGCCAGCAGGGCGTCGATCTCTTTCTGCAAGACAGGAGCATCCACTGGACGCACACGGGTGAAGTGGATGCCCCTGAACTTGGGAGGCCGGCGTGCAAACTGAATTGCATATCCGAGCCGGATGGTGCGGATGAGCCAGTGCGATGGCTTCGGGAGCGCAAGCCAGGCTCCGAGAAACCGGCACAACGAGCCCACTCGCACCGCCGGCGTACCCGCGGAGGGGCAGCAAGTCGGAAGGCAGGGACACGGCTCCGGTGGCACTGTAGCGGCCGAAAGCGGGGTTTGGGTGTGTACTTGGACAACACCTACCTGCTTCCACCGGGGGACAGACGGCAGAGAAGACCCTAGAGTGTTCTGCTGCGGGCTGTCGCCTGGCGAGGGAAGGGGAGGAGACGAGGAGCAAGGCCCAAGGGCGGCTGCTGGTCTCCATGCATTCCCGCCCAGCGGCAGACAGGAGTGACGTGACCGGGGTGGCGCCACTGCTATCTGAGAGCTGGGGAGAGGGGACTGAGAGTGGCGAGACCCGAGGGTGGCGCACACTGACATCCCACTCTCGAACGGAAGAGACTGCTTGTTCGGCAGTCCCAACCGTGAATGACCCAGAGGAGGAAGAAACTGCTCTTTTAATGAGGTTTTGGGTACCGCCGACCGGCCGGTCTTCTGGGCAGGACATGCCGAAGAGCCTCTGGGCAGTGGAGAACTCTTGGGCGAAGTCCCCCACTGCGTCGCCGAAAAGCGTAAGCCAAAGGTGGCGCTCCTGGACCACCAAAGTGGACATCGCCCGTCCCAGAGAACGTGCGGCGACTTTCGTCACACACAGCTCCTGCAGCACCCCTGGGTCGGGACCACCCTGCTGCATGTCATGAAGTGCTTTGGCCTGGTGAACCTGAAGCAACGCCATGGCATGCAGGGCGGAAGCGGCTTCTCCACACGCCGTGTAGGCCTTCCCGGTCAGACCGGAGGAGAACCTACAGGCGCGGGAGGGGAGTGAAGGGGCACCCTGCCAAGTGGAAGCGGTCTTAGGACACAATTGCATCGCAACCGACCGCTCCACTGGGGGGATTCCCTTGTATCCCTTCACCGCTCCACCATCCAGAGTGGTGAGGGAGGATTCCACACGAGCCCGACATTCGCGGCCGCCCGGGCAAGCATAGCGGCCAACTCAGGATCCGGCTCAGCCGGGGCCACCACGCCCGAAGGGGGTAGACCCGCTGATTCGTCACCAGAGGATGACCGCTCTCCCTCCAATGCAGCGATAGACATTGCATCGTCAGGTGGCGCCCCGAATGAGACGCACGGGGCGGCTCCAGCGGGGGCACGGATGGCAACGACGCTGCTGAGGAGTGGGAACCTCGTGAGGGTCTTTCACCTGGCGAGGAATTCCGCACTGTAACCCTCAGTCGCTCACCAACAGGAACAGCCGAAGTAGCCGCCTGCTGGACTGAACCAGCAGACGAACTAGATCGGGTGTACACTGAAGGGACACCTTCAGCGATCTTCTGCTGAAGGGTTCTTAGTCTTGAGCGGAGCGTCGCCAGAGTCATGTTCCCACAATGAGAACATGACTCGTTCACAAATGCTGCCTCAGCGTGCGCTAAGCCCAAGCACGAGACACAGTATTTGTGACCATCACCTTGAGACAGAAGTCTACCACATCCAGAAACGCACGGGCGAGACGACATCTTTCTCATTGATATTGCACAAAGAAAAAGATGTGACTCACCCGCGATGCTCTTTTAGGAAAGAGAGAAACCTCTCTTTAAGTGCCGAAGCACACAGGGACCCACCGCGGCCACACACGGGGAAACTGCAAGCCCGTGTGGGCACTCAATACCAGCCGTGAAAACGGCTTTTGATTTATAATCAAAAAAGCACGTCTGGCAGCGGGAAGGCTATAACACCGGCAGAGAGAGGACTCTTCCCTGAAGAGGACTCATTGAAAAAACTCTGAATTTTATATATCTCTCAGGCGAAGGAAACAGCAGCACACGGTGTGAATCCTGTTCGGCTCCGAGGCGATAAGCGATGATGCAATGTTTACTTCCGGGCTTTATACCCGCGCTGGTAGGCGGGCCGCGGAATGCAAATTTTGCATGCCAATTCAGTTTCTCTTTCATTGGCTCGTTGTTAACTCTCTCGAAGGCAATTGGCTCCCTAGCGTGATCCCAATTCGTCAGGGGAACTCCCCCGACGAGGCGTCGGAGTTCCCTGCTGACGAAAGGGAAAGATGGTTTACCTGCTGAATTTTACAAGACTTTTTGGACTGTTTTAGGTGAAGATTTTTATGACGTGTGTTGCGAATGTTTTGAAAAGGGAATGTTACCAACTAGCTGTCAGAGGGCTGTGATCTCTCTTTTACCAAAAAATGGAGACCTAGGTTTTAAAAAAAATTGGCGCCCTGTTTCTTTGATGTGATGTTGCCGGTGAAAAGAGGTATTCGACAGGGGTGTCCTCTCTCAGGGCAACTATATAGCCTAGCAATTGAGCCCCTGTTATGCAAATTAAGAAATGGATTAACCCCCTGAGGTCGGCTATCACGCCGGCGCGATAGGCTCGCTTTTTTTCTTATCAGTGCAAGAGAGACTCTTTGATCTTACAAACAAGTTTCATACATCAATCGATCCTGTTAAGTGTGTATTATTTTTGTGTATACTCACAATATAAACAAAGTGTTGTGCTTTTTGCCAAATAAAGAAAAATAAACATGATGTGAGTTCTGCTTTCGCTCTGTCAGTGTAGTCCATTCTGAAACGCGTCCGAAAATGAACTGTAACTCAGCGAATACTCAGTCAAACAGGCATACAGACACACAGGCATGAAGCTTGAATTCTCTATTTTTAAATGACGTAATTTTTATAAAAAACTAATATTCTAAGTTTATGTAATATGTATGAAAAGAGAGAGATGTCAGTCGTTCTCATCTCAGCTCATTAAGTTTTAATGTGACTCCGCCCACGGAGAGCGCGCGCTATTCAAACGCAAATGATCTGAGGCGATCCATACAAACCTGTGAAACGCCCACATCAGCTGGATAACACACACCGCAAGTTCACTTTCAGACTCATGTACTTTACAACGCTGTGAGGAATAATACTATCTTGATAATAATCCTGGAAAATTTACCTCAGAAGTGCTGGACGTTTCATTTCGAGGAGCAACGGGTCCGGCTGAGGAATAGGTCAGTTCTATATTTGCTTTGTTCTAATCGCAAGTGTCTGTACACAAAAAGACTGTTTTATGAATCGTGTTTCTGTGTGTGAATGAATGAACGCACAGATGCGCGCTGTTGTGTAGCTACAGCTGGCAAAAATACTGTTTAAATATGAATCGCGTTTTTGTGTGTGAATGAATGAACAGCTTTTACCAAACTCTATTGCTATACAGAGATGAGTAAAAATCTACTACAAAAATCGGATAGATTATAAAGTTTTTACTGTAAAATACTGCCACATCAAATAAGCTTATAATGTTGCCAATTTCTGCTCATGTTAAATATATATATATATATATATATATATATATATATATATATATATATATATATATATATATATATATATATATATATATATTATGTTTTGTCAAAAATAAAGTAATCAACTAAGTGTTTGTTCCAATGTAGGCTATATTCAAACTAATGAATCCTTAACTTTGAAATACGTATGATAAAATGTATACTTTAGTTTTTACAAAGAAAGATTACACTGGAAATATTGTTACCATTTTAATTGTTGTTGTAATTGTATAACCTTTTTTAATAAAATAACAAAAAATACAAGGATAGATGTAAACAAAATCTTAAAAGATTGGATTAGCACATATGCGTTTGAATGGTTATGCTGATTGGATTGAGACTGGTAACACGCTGGAGTCTGGGGCGGATACTTCATTTGCATGCTTTGTTCAACCTCAATGTAAATCCCTCCCCCTTTCTTTAGATTAGACTGTTGGAAGAACAGCAGCAACGCACAGCGAAGTTCTCAATAAAGAATAACTTCTGTTTGAACGCAATCCCAACGTCTCCTGGTCTTCGATTCTGAGTTTCCAACACAAGGTTACAACTTTGGAAGTCCTTGTAATAATTTTGCCATATTCTCAGAGTCACAGTCAGTATGACCATACAAATCAGCATATAAATCCATTGCCATTTTCCTCATTTCTGTTGGGTTTGATGTTAACCCTCTGGGGTCTGAGGGTTTTTTGGGGTCCTTGAGATGTTCTGACATGCCCTGACATTTGTGCTTTTTTCAGTTGCTTATAAACATATTAATGGCAAAGGTATAATTACACTCTATTTAGCACAAACAGGGCTACCATAATATGTGAGCAACATGCATGTACATGTTTGTATTTTTGAGAGAATAATGTTTATGCATGGTTATTGAAAAAAACTAAAAACTAAAGTTTCTGAAATAAGGCCACAAAACACATACTAAATATGTGACAATAAGACTTTTGACTAATTGATGTCGTTGCCTAGAGTTTTTTCTTCAAAATGATGTGAAAATCATCCTGCCCTTATCATTCACATAACACAATACATTGATTTAAATCTTGTAAAACACTTTTTGTTTGTAAAGGCAATATGTGCAAGGGGCGTCAACCATTCAACAGCATCATGCATATGTAGTGGTTCACACCTGAGGAGACAATGGGGCCCGCATACTTAATGAGCCATTCATTCAGGTGTGTCACCTATAGCCACAAGAAAGAATGCAAGAGCAATATATATATATATATATATATATTCTACCAAATTGGTTCACAGTTGGAAGCATGTCAATTTATTTTTTTATCTTTTTTTTCACAAATTTTGCTTGCAAATTGTATAATATCCAAGGAAAACATGTCTAGTAATTGTGCAGTTAATTCTCATACTGTATTTTCAGTTTTGGAATATGTATCCTCTCCCCAAATTTGTCAATAATAAAACACAATAAAAATTATTTAAAGAAAAGGCTTATATTTACCTTTTAAAATTTGTTTACATCTACCTTGTAAATATATATTTTTTTATTAAAAAGGTTACAATTACAACAACAATTGAAGGATTCATTACTTCGAATATAGCCTACATTGACAAAACATACTATATTTAACATATTAGCAAAAATTGGCAAACAAAAGCTTATTTGAGGTGGCAGATATTTTACAGTAAAAATGTGTAATCTATCCAAAACTAATCAACGAAATGTTGTCTTTCATTTGTCTGTAAAATAGGTCTTTCATTTTTATTATAAGGAATATAAATGTTAATTTGCAGTTTAATACGTTGCTTATACAAATACATTTTATTTCAACATATTTCAGTCGATTTTTACTCAGTATAGCAAAATAGTTTGCTAAAAGCAGATCATTCATTCACACACAGAAACGCAATTCAAATTTAAACTGTCTTTTTGCGAGTTGTGGTAAACAGCGCATTTCTGCGTTCATTCATTCACACAGAAACGCGATTTACTTGAGAATGAAAAAAAACTTACTACAGTATTCCATCCGTTGCTCCTCGAAATACCAGCACTTCTGAGGTACGTTTTCCATTATTATTATTCCTCACAGCGCTGCGAGACAGTGTAGACAAGTACACTGATCATCTGAATAAACTTGATGTGTTTTCTCGAGCTGATATGTGGGCGTTCACAGTTTGTATGGGATCGTCTCAGTCATTTGCGTTTGAATAGCGCGCGCTCTCCGTGGACGGGGCAGATTATAACGTAATGAGCTGAGATGAGCTCGACTGGAATCGCTCTCTTTTAATACAGATTTCACAAGATGAGAATATTTGTTTTTTATATAAATTACTTCATTTAAAAGAAGAGAATTCAAGCTTCATGCCTGTGTGTCTGTATGCCTGTTTGACTGAGTATTCGCTGAGTTATTGTTCATTTTCGAACGCGTTTCAGAATGGACTTCACTGGCAGAGAGAAGGCAGAACTCGCTTCGTGTTTATTTTTCTTTATTTGGCAAAAAGCACAACACTTTGTTTTTATTGTGAGTATACACAAAAATAATACACATTTAACAGAATCGATTGATGTATGAAACTCCTATGGAAAATCAAAGTCAACAGAGTATTTATGAGTTTCTTTTACACTGATAAAAAAAAAAGCGAGCTGGTATCGCCGGCGATACAGCCGACCTCAGGGGGTTAATGTTCCATTTTCCTTGCGCAGGTGAAGTATACGCTTTTGTTGTGCAACTTTCCACTCCAGATTAAAAAAGTAAGAAGTGGGAGAGTCAGTGTCTTTGATTGAAGAAATTCTTGCTCTAATTAAAGCACCCTTCGCTCTTTCCTCTAAGATGGATCTTAATTCAAGTTTCTTATTCCTTAAATCATTGGATACACCCAAAACATTTACATACATCACATTTTCCATACCAATAATTTCTTTCTCCAACTGCTCAATTTTCTTTTTAACACACACAGTAGTATTGTAGGAAAGATTTTGACAAAAAAACCTTTATCTGTGTTTTTCCCCACCTCCCACCATTGTGTCATTTTTTCAAAATTACCTTTATTCAACTTCCACAATTTCCAAAAATCTCCAAATTTTTCACAAAAAGACCTATCCTGCAGCAATTTAGTATTGAAATGCCAATAAAATCTGGGGCGTTCTAAAGTAGTAATGTTAAAATCTATGGTTGCAATATGATGATCAGAAAAACCGTTAGGGAAAATATTAACATTAGATACTCTATTCATACTTGTTTTACTTATATATATTCTATCTAATCTTGCTCCAGTTACATTAGAGTCTAGTATTTTAACCAATGTATACTGTCTAATTCTCTTATTCATGTTCCTCTTATTCATGTTCCTCCACACATCCATCAACTCAAACTATTTAATAATATTCTGAAGCGCACTACTAGACAGTGGATGCGACTCTTCTCTGTTCCTGTCTAAAAGAAAATTTGTGGTGCAATTCCAATCCCCACCCATTATTATGCAAGAATCATTATCACATTTTCTTAATGCACTCTGCAACTTCCTAAACAATTCCACACGATCTGATCCATTGTTTGGAGCATAAACATTTATGAAAATACATTTTAAATCATTTATTTCTCCAGCAACCATTAAAACTCTACCCTTTTCTATTTCTTCGGTTGACAAAATTTTTAAGTTCAAATTCTTTGAAAAAAGAATAGCTACTCCAGCACTCAAATTTGACCCGTGACTGAAGACGCTCTCCCCCTCCCACCATCTACACCACTCTACTTCATTTTTACAATCAGTATGTGTTTCTTACAAAAAATAAACATTTACATTCTTAATTTTAATCAATTCTGCCACCAAAGCTCTCTTGCTCCTGTCTCTCCCTCCGTTAATATTTAAAGAGGCTACCCTTATCATCTCCATAGAAAATATAAAGAAATAGAAAAGAGAGACAGAAAGAAATAAAGAGGGTAGTAAAGTCATCCTGAGTGATGTATAAACCATTGATTCAATTATTTGAATTTACGTTTTATAGGGGTTTTATTCCTTCACAGTTTTACAAGCAACTTTTTTAAATGAAATCTCTTTCTCTGACTGAGTTCATCTTCTCCAACCTTCCTCTGCCAATAACGAACAGAAGACTCAAACCTCTTTAGATCAGAAAAATAATTCCGCACATCAACAGATTTTCCAAAGGTTTCATCCAAGAATTTATTGATTTCATCTAGTGAATAAACCTGCTCACAGCTTATTTGCGAAACATCTGACATGTCTGAAAAATCAGACAACCCACCACCATTATCATCATCATCGTCGTCATCATCATCATCCATTTCCTCATCAACCATTTCTGATTGCACCTTCTTAATCAAAGATACTATCTTTCCTCTTTCCAAAACTTCACCTTTCAAACCGATAGGCTAGTTGCACATGGCCGCCATTTTGGATTTCGGATCAGCGAGTGTGCGCTTAGACACTTCCGGTTTCGCATTACGCCCGGTGCAGGGAGCCGGAGAAAGCCGAAATTGATCTCTTATGGTTGTTTATAGCATCAATTATCACTTAAAATACTACTAAGATCCATATTACTATCACACGAGCCAATGGCAATTAAATGCACGGATGCATAGTCAGATTAATGAATGAAATACAACTGTTCACGAACAGAAGATTGTATTTGACTCATATACACATATGCAATGACAGTTATGCCTACTGTAAATATAGAGCTACAACTACGATTAGAGTTGTTTGCATAAAATGCACCGTGAACATTCACACGTTTGCCCTGTGATAGGCTACAATTCGCTCCGTGCACGGCGACCGTTGACGTTCGAACTTGAGTGTGTGGGCCAGTACTTCCAGTGAAAACTTACGGTGATCTGTCAGCGAGAGCGAGAGACAACAGCGACCGAGTTCCATTACCACAGACTCAGAGATATTTTTTTCACAATAAGTATTCAAGAGAGTCAAGTCAAGTCAAGTCAAGTTTATTTGTATAGCGCTTTTCACAATACAGATTGTATCAAAGCAGCTTCACAGTATTAAATTAAAATAATACAACAAAGTTTGTTTCAAGAGGAATTTATTGATTGATAAAATTAAATTAAATATCCCCAAAATATCCCCAACTGAGCAAGCCAAAGGCAACAGTGGCAAGGAACCGAAAAACTTCATCAAGTGACCTAGAGAAGAGAGGTGACTTGCCTTTCAGACGGTGACAGCCTCAGCACTTCATCGTTGTGTGCCGTTATGTACCATTTCGTCACGTTACAACAGAGAAGTCTCATGCATTCCCCGTTGACGCTGTGGTACGGGCTGAGTGGATGCAGAAGATCCGGAGGGATAACTTCAACCCGACCAAATTTTTAAATGCATATCATTTTCAGTGTATTTCACCTGTGCGTTTCTATGCTTTCTATTACTGCATTTATTTTGTGCAAGTGAGATGAGTAAAGATCTGTTTCATAAATAATAATAATAATAATCTGTCTGGTGTTTATAAGCAGCACATACAGTATTGTACTACGTGTAAAATATACACAAACTTACCTATATTAAATTGTTTGTGGTACCTACAGTAAAAAAAATTAAATGTAAAATATGTGATGATATTGATCGAGCAATTGATGTAAGTAAAAATGCATGCAGAATTGAGAAAATAGTATTTATGGAGATAAATTGTAGCCTATCACAGGGCAAACGTGTGAATGTTCACGGTGCATTTTATGCAAACAACTCTAATCGTAGTTGTAGCTCTATATTTACAGTAGGCATAACTGTCATTGCGTATGTGTATATGAGTCAAATACAATCTTCTGTTCGTGAACAGTTGTATTTCATTCATTACAGTTTTTGCCCGTTGCTTGAACACATTTTGCAAAACTTCGCTCATTGTGACAAAACTCTACACACAAGTAAACATGACACAACACTGGGAAATATACCATTCACATCTGTGTCAAATTGAAACTCTACTATCAAAACCTAAACTCTGCTATCAAAACCTAACATTCCTTTGTCAAAATGTAACTCTGATGACAAAATGACACATACTTGCATCATATACATACACTTTCAGATCAGGGGGAACACACTAGTCTACTTTATATAAAACACTGCAGTCTTTGATTTTCACTGTTTATTCAGAAGGCATATTTTCAGGAGGCACATTTTCAAACAACCAAAAAAGCAAATAGGCCTACTCAATATTGTACATTGCAGTAACATGAATTCAGATAAAGCAAAAAAAAAAAAAAAAAAAGCAAAAAAAATTTTTTAGAAAAAACACAATATTGTAAACACAGAAAATCATGGCAATTGTGCATACGTGGGCTCATGGATCCCACCGTCTATTGGGGTCTGGCCACAGGACCTCATCGACATCGCAAGCAATGTCTTCTCCCGCTAGGCACCGGGGAAAATATCCCCTTGCATGTCAAAACCATCCATGGATTGCTGTCACCTGAATGTCGCCGCAGGCCTGTTCCATTGCCTGCAGAAGAGGCATGCGGGCATGTGGTTGGCGGTCATATACGCGCCATCTCCAAGCCGAAAAGAATTCCTCTATAGGGTTTAAAAATGGTGAGTAAGGGGGCAAGTATACCACTTCAAATTGATTGTGGTTGGTGAACCAGGCCTGGACCAGAGCAGCCCGATGGAAACTGACATTATCCCATACCACCACAAACCTGGGCTGATCTGTTCTGTACAACTATATTATGGAGAGCATCTAGAAATGTGAGTATATGTTGGCTATTGTATGGACCTAGTTTTGCATGATGATGCAGAAGCCCTCGAAGGCTTACGGCGGCACACAATGTGATATTTCCCCTGCGCTGCCCCGGGACGTGCACAATTGCCCTTTGGCCAATTACATTATGACCCCGTCGTCTTGTTTTGCTCAGGTCGAATCCAGCTTCATCAATGAAAATGAATTCATGAGGCTGTGCAGCTCCATCCATGGCCAAGATTCTCTGTAACAAAAAAAACTAACTTTTTGTAGCTGGCTGATTGGTGTTCAGTTTTGCAAGTAAGTGCCTTCAGGTGTGTATTTGAGTGGTTGCAATAACCCGATGTGTTTTGTATTTTGGATACATGTGTTTTCCAAATGGCACCCTGAGATTTCATTTTTGAACGAAGTGTCTTATGTATGAAATAGAGTGTAGTATGCAGGACCAAGTGTGTTGTATAAAGGAGTAAGTGTGTTGCAGAACTGCAACTAGAGTGCAAAGCAGCGCTTTTGTTTAAGGTATGGGTACATGTGTTTGAGGTATGGTAACAAAAGCTTCAAGTTGTGTTACTTTAGTCTAAGCATGGGTCTATAGTGTTCAAGCAACGGGCAAAAACTGTAATCTGACTATGCATCCGTGCATTTACAGTATTTCACAATTGCTAAGACACATTTCTTGAAACCTTCACCCATATTCTCAAAACTTTAAACACAAAACCCAGTCTTTAAACTATACATTCACAAAACCCCTGACTCTTCTGGCAAAATCAAACACTTGCCTCAAAACCATTCGATCTGTGCTCAAAATCAAACAATGCTTTCAAAACATAAACACAGCCAGTCAATATATAAACACTCATCAGCATTCATTAGACACTACATCAAAAAATTTAGAACACAGCGTCCAGGGCATGTAGTTACAGAGAAAAAAAGAAAGAAAATAATTTTGCCATAAATAAAAGTAAATAATTCACAACTCAGTACGCATACTGTAAGTACTGCAAGTAATACAGTATTTAATGTCTGTATTTTCAGTATAAAAAATTAAGTAAGCCCAAAGAACAAAGATAACTCTAAATGAAAAGTGTATTACAAAAAATATTGTGCAATTGCAAAATGAAAGTCATTTGGAGAACAAAGGAGTCCTTCCACCCTCATTTTGCAATTCTACAAAAGGGAAAATGCTCTTACAAATGTATACAGTAACAATAGTAATGGACATCACATTCACATGTAAAATGTATTGCAAATCTTTTTTTCTTTTTTTCCCCAGTCCCCTGACAAACTGATGTACTGTATCAAATGTATAGGCTACAGTAAACTTTCAGTCGCACAAATTAGAAAAACAATACATTTCCCTGTTCTCTTCTCTGAATGTCCTGATTATGGTGGCCACAGAGAATCTGCTCAAATTGGGTTGTACTCTTTGTCCTGCTTCCCTCATGGTCATTCCATGAACAAGAACATGGTCTATCACAGTTGCCTGAATTTGATCTGAAATTACTATTCTTGGTCTTGCTCTTCGTTGTCCTTGTACTCTTCCTCCTCATCCACCACCTCTTACACAAACTCTTCCTCCTCTGCCTCTCACATTGTTTCCATCCATTGTTGGAATCAACATTCAACGTACCTGGGCCCCCTGTGTACTCTGAACTGGCTTATATTCTAGACAACTGATCTGATCACATCATTAGAAACAAGTGTGAACAATTTTGAGTTGTTGTGTGTAAACGATGACAGCAGTGTTGTAGTTGTGTTTAACTTTTGCCACATGTATTTACCATTTTGCAACACAGTGCAAAATGTGTTTTAGTGAGTGAGAATGTGTTTAGAGTTTTGCAAAAAGAGTGGATGAGATTTGCAAACAGTGTCTTAACTACCTGAACTTGTTTAAGGTTTTGCCTACAGAATGACTGATTCGACAAATGGGTTTAGGCCACTGAGCATTGGGTTCAGAGAATGGGGTTTAGTGTTTTAGCAATTGTGAAATACTGTAATTCCCATTGGCTCGTGTGATAGTAATATGGATCTTAGTAGTATTTTAAGTGATACTTGATTCTATAAACAAAAGATACATTTCGGCTTTCTCCGGCTCCCTGCACCGGGTGTAATGCGAAACCGGAAGTGTCTAAGCGCACACTCGCTGATCCGAAATCCAAAATGGCGGCCATGTGCAACTAGCCTATTGTGTCATCATTCGTCTGGCCTGTATTCTCTGAATCTGAACTCTCCACAGTAGAGTGTGTGTAGAGAGTAAAAGGAAAGAGGAGAGAGAGAGTGTAGAGAGTAAGAGGAAAGAGGAGGTAAAGAGAGAGAGAGAGAGAATGTAGAGAGAGAGAGAGAGAGAGTGTGTAGAGAGTAAGAGGAGAGACTGTAGAGAGAGAGAGTGTGTAGAGAGTAAGAGGAAAGAGGAGGTAAAGAGAGAGAGAGAGAGAGAGAGAGAGAGAGAGAGAGAGAGAGAGAGAGAATGTAGAGAGAGAGAGTGTGTGTAGAGAGAGAGCGAGAGAGTAAGAGGAAAGAGGAGAGAAAGTGTAGAGAGTAAGAGGAAAAAGGAGAGAGAGAGTGTAGCGAGTAAGAGGAAAGAGGAGGTAAAGAGAGAGAGAGAGAGAGAATTTAGAGAGAGAGAGTAGAGAGTAAGAGGAGAGAGTGTAGAGAGAGAGAGAGAGTGTAGAGAGTAAGAGGAAAGAGGAGGTAGAGAGAGAGAGAGAGTGTAGAGAGTAAGAGGAGAGAGAGAGTGAGAGAGAGAGAGAGTGTAGAGTGAGAGAGAGAGAGAGAGAGAGAAAGAGAGAGAGAGAGAGTAGAGAGAGAGAGTGTAGAGAGAAAGAGGAGAGAGGAGAGAGAGAGAGTGTAGAGAGTAAGAGGAAAGAGAAGAGAGAGAGAGTATAGAAGAGAGAGAGAGTATAGAGTGTGTGAGAGAGAGAGAGTGTAGAGAGATTTTTTTTTTTGAATTTGACAATCCTTTTATTACAAAAATATGACAATAAAAAACATTCACAAACCATTCACATACTTTCAATCTAATGAAAAAGTCTTACATCAACACTTCTGAGATAAGCAGATCATTATCAACTAATGAACACAGCACATCATCACAGCACCACTCAATTTCACAAATATTCAATGTACTCATTAGTTTATAAAAATTAAACTCAATTACAAGTCGTGATTTTACCATTTTCTTCATTTTATAACAAGAACTGTTATAAGTTCTTGTTCTCCTTTCTGTTAAATTTTAGTTCTCCTTTTTTTATTTTGCAATACCAACAATGAAATTAAGCAATTGACATTTGTATTTTTTCTTAATGGTATACATGCAACCAAGAATAAAATCCTGCTTTGTAAAACATTCCTCAAAAGATTCAAAAAGAAGCTCTAGAAGACTAAACAAAAACAGTCTGTTACAAAACATAAACCAATGAAACACAGTCTCCCTTTCATTGCAAAAAGGACAATTCTCACTTACATTTGGGTTCAACATTGCCACAAAAGAGTTAACTGCTATAGCCCCATGGAGTATCCGCCATTGAAGATCTCCAACTCTTTCAGGTAACGGAGGTTTGTACAGGATCCTCCACACTGGTTTTGTTTTTTCAGTGATCTCTAAAGTGTCTCTCCATACAGTATCACTTCTATTTAACCATTTAATATTCGTCACTTTCACAATACTTCTGTACAATGCTTTCCCTTTAACTTCAAAGAAATCAATTTGCACATCAATTTCCTTCTTCAACAAGGGATTAATGTCATTAAATGAAGAAAGATCAGGTACAATACTTATATCTGGGAAGAAATCTTCACAATCTGGAAATATGCATCTCTTATTGTACTCATCAAGTAAAATTCTTTCTTGTACATTCAAAGCCCCCTGCAGTTTACCTAAAAAATGTTTAATGTATCGTGCAGACTTTACCTTTAAAGTGAAAGTGAAAGTGACGGCCAAGTATGGTAACCCATACTTGGAATTTGACCTCTGCATTTAACCCATCCAAGTTAATGCACACACATTAGGAGCAGAGTAGTGAGTAGTTAACACACACCCAGAGCAGCGGGCAGCCTTTGTGTGGCGCCCGGGGAGCGATAAGGGGTTAGGTGCCTTGCTCAAGGGCACCTCAGTCATTTCCCACCGGTTCTGGAATCGAACCAGCAACCTTTGGGTTACCAGTTCAACTCCCTAACCACTAGGCCACGACTGCCCCTAATATTATAGGGGCAGTCATATTATAAAAAGGCTGAAACTGCTTCTACATCATTAAAATCAGGACCTGCCTTATTTATAATGTGTTTCAACTGTAGAGATCCACTTCTGTACAACAAACCCTTAAGACCTGGTATTTCGTCACCAGATACATCGAGACCTGCTCCGCGCACAATGGGCTCTTCGTGTAACCAGTACAGGGACATTAATGTAGGGTGACCATATTTTAGTTTTCAGAAAACAGGACGGGGGCGTGGTTTGGGAGGCGTGGTTAAGGGGTGGGGGCGTGGTTGGGGTGAATGCATCAAAAATACTTGACAAATGCATTCACAACCTTGCAACTATGTTATTGTACTTTAATGCATAAAGTAGCCTAATACATCCTTTCCATTCAATGTTTGGCCCGCAACAATAGAATAGCCTACTATTAAAAAAAAGTTTAGCTTTTAACACCTTTTACATGACACTATTTCTTTTCATGGCCATAGCATAGCTTAAAAATCTACCACTAAAATAAAAAATCTACTACACTATTTCAGTAAAAAAACAATTTCAATCCTCCTGATGTTCTCTTGTAGCCTATACTTTCTTTATGTGGGCTTCTACTTCGCTAGCACCTTTATTTGACACTGACACGTACGTTCCAGCTTTGCAGTTCATGCATTCTGCTTTACACGGATCCCGACCGAAACGAAAAAAACAGGAATTTTCTCTGTAAATTGTCTGTGAATTTACATTTGGGCTTTTTTTTTTCTTTTTTCTCGCTGTTAGCTACTTACATCTTATCTCGCACTTGACCGTAAACTGAAGCATCGACCGTCGAGTCCTGGTCGAGTCACGCTGCTAAAATCAAAAAATTCTGTGTCTGTGAACGTAAAGTCCGCCTACTTTGATTTGATTGGTCATTTCAAATATTCTGACATTGAGGAGCAGTGTGACAGGCCAATGAGGCTGAGATGAACACACACACACACACACACAGGCCTCTGTATTCTGACGTGCTCTCTGCTTTCCGCTGCAGATTGAGGAACGCGCTGATTATAACAAGACGGGGCGAAGCCGAAGCCGGTTTCATATGTTTTGTGTGCAAAGGCAAGCATGTATTTAAAGTACACGCTTAATGGCCCAATGAAAAATAATGAAAACCAGGACATTTTCATCACTTTATAAAAAACAGACAGGACGGCCAGGACAGGACCTGAAAACAGGACATGTCCTGGGAAAACAGGACGTTTGGTCACCCTACATTAATGGTTCCATCCATTGAAGAAAGCAGGAACTCCTCTAAAATCAAATTTTTTAGAGTCCATTCAAAACAAAACATTGTCCAGTATGGAAGAAAAATAATGTCAAATGTTTTTGAAATAAAAAGCCTGTTGAATTGCACTACTTGAAAAAAAATAGGCCTTACATTAACCATGCTTGCATTTTAATGCATTGTATTTTTAGGGCTTGCACTTTTATGGGCTGAAATTCAACATGGTTGAATATTTAAGCTGTGAATATTTCAATTAAAAACATTTCAAACACATTTTCATTATTAAAAATTCAATAATCCATATTCACCTTTCATATTTCACTTCCAAAATATTCAAACTGTTTAAAAATACAACCTATAATATTCAACAGGCATTTTTTGGTCCATTTTATTTCGCTTTGCAAATTCGCTTCCACAAATTCAGTGGTTCAAATTCGACAGTAAATTCAACATTGACATCCAGGAACTGCAGGAAAAGCAGTAGATTACCGAGCATACTCTCCATCTGCTGTTAGTCGACCTCATCAGCAGGGGGTGCAAAAGCGCTTTGTACCTTCATAAATCTGTTAAATGTAATGTTTCAACTGATATGACCATAGCTGTGGACGGCTTATTTGAATACATAACAGTGGAAATTCATAATGATAAAAAGACAAATATCTTCATGAGTTGTGTATACCGGGCACCGGGTTCAAGCATAGAAACTTTCAATGAGTGGATGGGTAAACTGTTTTCTACTGTGAACCAAAAAAACATATTTATCTGTGGTGATTTTAACATTGATTTGTTGAATCCAACCAAACTAAAAAACGTTGATGACTTCACTGACACAATGTACAGCTTGTCTCTGTACCCAACTATAACGAAACCGAGCAGAATAACGTCACATAGTGCCACAATCATTGACAACATTTTTACTAACATTATGGGAAATCAAATCAGCAGTAGTGGCCTATTTATATGTGATATCACTGACCACTTACCTGTTTTTACTTTGTATGACTGTAATCTTAAGAAAATGAAAGACACTATGGCAAAAATCTCTAAACGGAAATTTACTGAGGACATGATCCGTGCCCTAAACAATAGTTTAGCGCTCCAGGATTGGACTTCAGTTTAACGAGAACCAAATGTGGACAGTGCTTATTGTAATTTTTTAGATATCTTCACTTCCTTGCATAATAAACATTGCCCTGTGAAAGAATATTTTATAAAGGAAAAACATAAAAAAAGCCCCTGGATTACAAAAGGAATAATTAATGTCTGTAAAAAGAAAAACAATCTTTATAAATTGTTTATTAAAGTAAAAACAAAAGAAGTGGAACAAAGATATAAGAAGTACAAAAATCAATTAACTAGCAAGTTAATTAACTAGCAAAGAACTAGCAAACGGTTATATTATCAAAAAAAAAAAAAAAAAACTATATGAACATAAAAACAATATAAAAGGAACTTGGGATGCTTTGAATAGCCTAATCAAACAAGGATCCTCAAAGTTGACATATCCTGATCACTTTATTGATGAAAATGGTGAAGATTATAATATGAGTAATATAGTAAATAAGTGCAACAATTTTTTTGTAAATGTTGGCCCTAAGTTGGCCGCTGATATTCCAGACAATGGAGTTGCAAAATCAACTATTGAACGGAATTCTTTGTCATTCTTCCTCTCAGCTACAAATGAGCAGGAAGTGACAAACATTGTGTGGAAATGTAAAAGTAAGTCTTCCACTGACTGTCATGATATCAGCATGACACTGATTTAAAAAGTTGTAAAACCCTTAACTTATATTTGTAACTTGTCATTCCAGACGGGCTGCTTTCCAAGTAAAATGAAAATCGCTAAAGTAATTCCACTCTTCAAAAAGGATAACAAACACGCTTTTACTAATTACAGACCAATCTCTCTTTTGCCTCAGTTCTCAAAAATTTTAGAGAAACTCTTCAATTCTCGACTTGAAAAGTTTCTCGAGAAACATCATGTAATTAATGATGGTCAGTATGGTTTTAGGTCTAAAAGAACTACCTCAATGGCAATAACTGAAGCTATTGAAGAAATTACTAATGCACTGGAGCAAAAAAAGTATGCAGTTGGTATCTTTATTGATCTAAAAAAAAGCCTTTGATCACTCAATTCTACTAAATAAGATGGAAAGATATGGAATTAGGGGGCTGGCTGGAGATTGGTTAAAAAGTTATTTAACAGGGAGGTTACAGTTTGTAAAAATCGGTCAGTATTTATCAGATACTCTTGGCATTGTTTGTGGTGTCCCCCAGGGGTCAGTATTGGGGCCAAAACTGTTTAATGTTTATATAAATGATATTTTTAATACATCCAAAGTACTGAAACTCATACTATTTGCAGACGACACGAATATATTCTACAGTAGTGACGATTATAATGAGCTCGTAAATACGGTAAATAGGGAACTAAATATAATAAAAAAGTGGATGGACACAAATAAATTATCCTTGAATATAAATAAAACTAAGATAATGATGTTCGGTAATCGCTACAAAATGTCTGAACAGAGAATAAGTATTGATGGTACCCAAATTGAAATTGTGAGTGAGATTACATTTTTGGGAGTAATAATTGACAGTAAATTGTCATGGAAACCCCATGTTAGACACATAAAAACAAAAATCTCCAAAAGCCTCTCAATTATAAATAAAGCAAAACTATACCTTGATGAAAATGCACTCCGTACTTTATACTGCACCCGGGTACTACCATACTTTATGTTTTGTGTTGAAGTATGGGGAAATAATTACCAGAACACAATAAATCCTCTGATCATATTACAGAAAAGAGCTGTGAGGATCATTCACAAGGTTGGTTTTCTAGAACATACTCATAATCTGTTCACGCAGTCAAAGTTGCTAAAATTTGATTATTTCAAATTTTGATTTGAAAAGCAATGCCAAACTATTCATCAATTTAAACTGTTATATAAACATTGGGTCTGGTTAAAATACAGAGATGAGGGTCTTTAATTTACATTGCTGTTGTACTCTGTCTCATAGTGTTAACATGTGCTCAATGTTTCCTTACCATCGTTGGTATATTGTCCATTACCATCGTTGGTATATTGTCCATTACCATTGTTGGCATTGTTTATTTTTCTTACATTGTTGGTATAAACTGTTGTTATAATAAATACTTGTTACTTGTGGTAATGCCACCATGATATAATATTTGTAAACAATCCGTGAGAAAAGTAACAATGAAGCTCAATGTATTAATCATTAAATGGGGAACTGGGGTGGGTTTAAAATAAGTTGTCTTCTTCCCATTCCCTTTCAGGCAGAATTCGATCGTCATATTTAAATACTGTATATTATGTTTTTGCACTATATGACTTAACTATATTTTGTCTACCTTGTACTTTTCTGTGCTATTGCCTGAAATAAACGAAACGAATTGAATTGAATACCTTTATCTGGGGCATCTATTAATCAACACCCAGTACCTTTATACTTTAGCTCTTGCGTCTTCAGTCGACAACTGGCCGAGTTTTACTCTAACTAACTTGCTTCCCTAAACTAGCTTCCTTCCTAAACTAGCTTCCTGCGCAGGAATAATCGACAAACAGACTCAAGCAAATGTCCTTTAAATGCTTTAATCACGGCCAGGAGATCTTCCCGAGCAGTTCTCAGGGAATCTCTCTCAAGAAGCAAAGGCCGGAGGATCTCAGACAAATTCCATTGAGAATCCCACCAGAAAACACAGATACAACAGTTTTTATAGAAAACAAATAAGACTAACATGTCACCTTCAATATGATTGGTTCAAAAGCCCCAACCTTTTCCCTCTGCCAATGGCACAAGCAAACTCTGACTACTGACTACAAACTCTGACTACTTATCACAAGGTTTGAGAACTAGTAATCTGTCTAGTTTCACTTCCCTAATTATTATTTATACACACACACACATACACACACACACACACACACACACACACACACACACACACACACACACACTCAAAGTCACAAGTTTTCCCCAAATACTTTGGACACATTTAAAAGCATATGAATGTCATTCCTGCAAGAAAAACAAATATTAGTTGATTAATTAAAGTTGTATAAAAATAAAAATCCATCACACTGCCCTTCTGCAACTAAGGGGAAGAAACCCATTAATAAGGCTGTCATCAAACACTACTAAGATATCTTCTCTTAAAACGGACCAGAACGTTTTATAGAATTCAATGGGTAACCCATCAATCCCGGGAGATTTCCCATTCTCCATGCCCATCATTGCTGTATAAAGTTCTTGTTCTGTCAGAGGTTGTTGCAAACTTTCATTGCTCTCTTCATCAAGTTTTGGCAGACCTTCAAAAAAACTACTAATAGTCATCTTTTCATTTATCAGATCAGCTGTATATAATGTTGTATAAAACTGTACAGCAACTTCTCTTATCTCAGAAGCTTTAGTTAATTCCTGTCCTGTATCAGAGACCAAGGAATGAATTATTCTGCTTTGACTATTTTTTTTTCTCCATACTGAAGAAAAATTTGGAAGGTGCATCCATTTGTGTGATATTCTGGAAACGTGAGCGAACCAGCGCTCCCTGTGCCTTAATGTCCAACAGGTTTTGCCAATAAAGTTTTCTTCGATGTCAGAGCTTCAATGTGTTCTTTTTTGCCTGTAGATGCAGACTGTTATGATTGAGATGACAGAGGCAGATCCAAATGCAACAATTTATTAAATAAAGGACTCAGCATCAATAGATTCAGCATCAACAGATTCAGGGTAAAACAAAGGCATGTCGAGAACCAGGCTGGAGATCAAGGGCAGGCTGCAGGCAAACGGAATCCAAAAACAGGCAGAGGGTCACTAGGCAGGCTGCAGACAATCAGAGAGATTCAGCAAGGCAAGAGTCAAGACACAGGTAGGCAAGGAAAACCAGGAACGCTCAGACATGCACACAACAGTGAAACAATACTGCACAAAGAGATGCCAGGTTAACAAGCCAGATATAGGTTCACTGATCAGAGTTAAATCAGAACAGGTGATAGTCAATCAGCAGTCAACAATGCATACTAGGAAGCAAGTACGCGAGTCCATAAACATACAAAAGGGGGCGCTGAAACTTGAGTGAGGATAATCCAGAAGGGCTGGCTACCGTCACATAGCCCCCCCCCAAAGGAGCGGCTTCCAGACGCTCCAAACAAACCCCCCCATCCCAGGGAGGGTCAGGCAGTTCAGGAAGCCAGGGAGGATCAGGCAGTTCGGGGATCCCCAACAAATCCGGACGGACACAGAGACAAGGTAACACCGCAGGTACAGGGAACCAAGGTGGAGCAGAAAGCACATGGGACCGAGGTGAAGCCGAAAGATCGAAGGACCGAGGTGGAGTCTGAGGCTCAGGGGACAGAGGCAAAGGCGGGAAATCCACAGGCCAGGGCGATGCTGAGGACTGGACACCCTGAGGCGAATGCACAGCGACACAAACGGGCAGCTGAGGATGAGCAGAGGGGTGGACAGGGCTCAGCAGCAGAACAGGCGAGCAAAATGAGTCCAATAGAGGCGAGAGAGGGAGTGTGGGTGGAAGCGCCAAAAGCTCACCCCTGGCAGTGTAGGATCCATTCAACACGGCTGAGCTGGCTTCGTCCGACTCGGCAGGGCTTGACTCATTAGACTCGGCATGGCTTGACTCAGACTCGGCAGGGCTTGACTCATTTGACTCAGCAGGACTTGACTCATTTGACTCGGCAGGGCTTGACTCAGCAGGACTTGACTCATTTGACTCGGCAGGGCTTGACTCATTTGACTCGGCAGGGCTTGACTCAGCAGGACTTGACTCATTTGACTCGGCAGGGCTTGACTCAGCAGGGCTTGACTCATTTGACTCGGCAGGGCTTGACTCAGCAGGGCTTGACTCAGCAGGGCTTGACTCATTTGACTCGGCAGGGCTTGACTCAGCAGGACTTGACTCATTTGACTCGGCATGTGTGCCGGCATGACTCGGCATGTGTGCCATGCGCTGCTAGCTTTGCTAGCTCTGTACACAGACTCTAGTGTGTTAATCAAGCACATGGTGACTAGCATGTATGTGTTGCCTATATCCAAATAATTGAAACAGACATTTTGGTCATTAGAAACTGTTTATTTGAATGAGTTACTGATGATTGTTTTTGCTTTGTTTTTGCAAGGCTGTTTTTTTTCCTGTCCTGGCTGTGGACTCTTATCCTGGGGTTGGACTTGCAAGCCATCCCATCGTTTCGTACCTGGAAACAGAGGAAAAGGAGTTTTCTGATTGGGTAGGACAGAACGTATCGGTTACCTAACGTAACCTCTGTTCTCTCTAGAAGAGGGAACGAGTATTGCGTAAGTAGCTTACGCTGCGGGAAAGTCATCTTTCTCGAGATCTGAAGCCCAAAAATTATCCTTAATTTTTATAATTTTGTCAACGCAGTGCAGCAGCACGCAGACCTAGGGCAGGCTTACTAGCGTGCCCATTGGCTGCCCTGCGGCAACTGCAGCAGCCTAACGCTGAGCTTTAGACGTGACGTCACGTCCAATGAGCGCGCTTGGCGCGCCTCATGCGTCACAGCCCGCGAAAGAGGGGGTGTGGCTTAGCGTATATAAGCGAGGCTCAGAGGCTGCTTCCCTGGTTTCTGTCGCTGAAGCGAATGAGCTCGTGGCGCGAGCACGGCGGGTTACGCAATACTCGTTCCCTCTTCTAGAGAGAACAGAGGTTACGTTAGGTAACCGATACGTTCTCTTACGAGAGGTTCTCTCGTATTGCGTAAGTAGCTTATGCTGCGGGAACTCCCTTGTCAACGCCGTGCGCGCCCAACATCCACTAAATGAGTCCCAGGGGAAGTCCGGGGAACACGATGAGTGGGAACCGGGCGGCCAATAGAATGGCTAGCGCAGTACATAAGCACACACTAGGGCGCTCAGAGCGGCACGGCCGGTCTGAGCTGATAAACCCCTGTATAATGCAGCTCAACCAGGAGAGCTAAATCAACCGCAGTAGCCCGCGCACAGACAGTGGGCCGGCCTACGCGTGACTTAGACTGATAAAACTTTCGCCTGCAAGGCAGGAACTTCCAGGTTGTAAAACCTAACAAATGTCGAGGGGGAGGCCCAGCTCGCCGCCGTACAAATGTCATGAATGGAAATTCTGCTGGACCAAGCCCACGAAGAGGCCATGCCTCTGGTGGAGTGAGCCCTGATGCCCAGAGGGCACTGCAGGTTTTTAGACGCATAAGCAGCTGCGATAGCGTCCACTATCCATCTGGACAGGCTCTGTTTCGAGGCGGCGAGACCTTTGGTGCGCCCACCAAACGAAACGAAAAGCTGCTCCGAGCGCCTGATAGCGGCGTGTGACGTAATTTCTCAGCGCTCTGACCGGGCAGAGGAGATTACCATCGACCTCGCTGCCGGAAGGCGGCAGGGCTGAGAGAGAAATGACCAGTGCTCTGAAGGGAGTGCCCAATATTTTGGGGACGTAACCATGCCTCGGTTTAAGAATGACTTTCGAGTCATTAGGTCCGAACTCGAGGCACACGACGTTAACGGATAACACGTGAAGGTCTCCTACACGTTTGACTGAAGACAGAGCTATCAGAAAAACGGTTTTGAGCGTGAGGTATTTCATATCCACAGTTTCCATGGGTTCAAGGGATGCGCTTTCAGGGCCTCTAGGACCAGCGAAAGATCCCACCTAGGTACCGAGGGGGGTCGCGGGGGGTTGCGGGGGGTTCATCCTCCTGGCTCCCCTAAGGAAGCGGGTGACAAACTCAGGGAAGCGCCGGTCTATTGCCGCACTGCGCGAGATGGGGAACCTGTATCAGAGAAGATGGGGCGGCGCACGCGCTGCCGGTGCTTGAACACGGGGGCTGGTAGACAGTAGTGACTGGCTGTACAGCGTATGACGGCTCGATCTTTATGGATGGGGCACATTTCGCTGTTAAAAACCTGTGTCGCGAGAGCGGCATGAGGGGTATCGTGTTTGTTAGTAAGTGCGCGCACTTGTGAGCGGGTGCAGGGCTTACATTTGTCACACGGCCAGTGTTTGAGAGCTTTAGAGGGTCTGCAACCCGGGGTAACTGTGTGGCAGAGCGGGCAGTGGGTAGGTGTGGGCACAGAGTCGTGGACACATTCTCTACGCTTATCACTCGAGCGGCGCGTGCCCGCTTTATGAGAGTGCACTCTGAGCGCGTTACCAGGGGAACCGTGTTTGTGTGTAGCAGTGAGCACGAGGGTGTGGGCACATTTTCTACACTTATGACACCTTCGGCGTGAGCCGGACAACCCGAATTTATACTCTTATGAGACTTATCTGGGCCGCCGTAAAAACGGCGTTTGTGTGCAGGCGAGCGAGTTGTGTTACTGGCTCGTTGGCTGCGATGTAAGCTGCTGCAGTAGCCTCTTGTAAAGGGACTGACAGAGCTGGGCGCTTTGATGGCTCATATGTTTAGACGCTCATAAATACTTAAGCACCATCCTAGTGAGCGGGCGGGTGCGAGATGCGGGTTCGCTTTCTGTATGTGAGAAAGCTGGCCGCGAGCTCGGAGAAGCAAACAGAAAAAAAAATGTATCTGCCGCCAGAGCTGGATTCGAACACAGGTCTCTGGCACGAAAGCCTAATGTTCTGCCACTGAGCCACAGGGGCACAGCGCCTGTTTGCGCGGCTCGAACAGAGAGGGAGAGCGCGGGAAGGGGCGAGCGTCATCATGTTTTGCGTCAGCGCTTGTTTGCAGGCGTGCGTGTATAAAAACAGGCTCGTTTGCTGCAGTATATGTATTTCCAGTCGCCTGAGCTTAGGAGGGGACTGAGAAATATGTGAGGAATGGAGGTTAGTCCGACCTGGGTGGGGCTAAACACTCTTCTCTCCTTTAGCCAGTGACGGGGGGGGGGGGGGGGGGGGGGGGTAGCTTTCTTGTAACGTAAAGGAAGCTATAGCCAGAGACCGTCCGTTTCTGACATCCCTTGTGAGCGGCGCCGCGCGCGGCTTGACAGAGGGGGGTACAGCTGTCTATGATAGCAGCGTTGTCTGCTTCATCCCCTGAGGCGACGGCAGTGCGGGCGAAAGCCGGCCACTGCGCGTCGGGAGGTGGGGGGGAGAAGGAGATAGCGAGGCTCGCGGGAGGGGCTCCGGCGAGCGCTCAGCTACTGTATCCGGCTCCGGAGGACTCTGAGCGCGGCGTTTCTTCTTACGCGGCGCGGTGGAGGCAGACGGAGCGAGGCCCAGGCAGAGAGCGCAGATCACATGGCGGTCGCTGTCGCTGAGCGGGGCTCTGCACGAGCCACAGGAGGAGCGAGGCATTTGCAACAACGCCTCGCGCTCTTTTAGATGCAGTGTGTCGTGGGGTGAACACACAAACACACACAACGAGAGCAAAAAAGGATATAATCCGCCGGATAGCGGAGCAGGCAGGGAAGGTTGAAGGCGGCGAAGACGGCCGGCTTCCTCAGGCTGATATCCTCGGCGTGCTGATCGCCTGTTTCAACGGCGGCAGCTTCCTCAGAGTCCAGCGATGCGGAGAGCGTTGCTGAAGAGACAGAAATCAGTGAAGCAGCCTCTGAGCCTCGCTTATATACGCTAAGCCACACCCCCTCTTTCGCGGGCTGTGACGCATGAGGCGCGCCAAGCGCGCTTATTGGATGTGACGTCACGTCTAAGGCTCAGCGTTAGGCTGCTGCAGTTGCCGCAGGGCAGCCAATGGGCACGCTAGTAAGCCTGCCCTAGGTCTGCGTGCTGCTGCACTGCGTTGACAAAATTATAAAAATTAAGGATAATTTTTTGGCTTCAGATCTCGAGAAAGATGACTTTCCCGCAGCGTAAGCTACTTACGCAATATGAGAGAACCTCTCGTAAGAGAACTGCATACATTGTGTTTGTCAAGTTTTCCAGGATTTCCAAAGACAAAATTAAGTCTTAAGACTGGAGCAACATTTGGGTTGAGCTGTATGTGGGGCAGTCCTGGTACACATCCTAAACCAGTAAACACATCTTGGTATTCACTCAGTATGTCAGTTTGGTCTTTGTTCTCTGCTTTGTACACTCTTTTAATCAGTCTGAGTTTTGAGCTGCTTCTCTTCCTAGGATTGCTGGAGAATCCTCTTCTACAATTTGGAATTCTAGGTCAAACTCATTGTCTTTGTAACCACATTTCAGCCTTACTTTACCCTTTGTCTCCAAATTCCCTGTGCTCTGGTGAACATATGGAGTTAGGAGGCTTCAACTGCTCCATGGTTTTCCTCTGACACCATGTGATGTTTGTTGACTGTGTATTTTAATAATTCACTGAGACACCAGATTAATGCCACTAACTGTTTTACTCAACATTTTATTCACTATTACTTAATTTACAAATGACAAATGACTTAATGTTTTAAAATGGGATATAAAACTTGAGATTAAATATTAAGTCTGTGCATAAATGAATTTGAAATATATTGCTATGTGAATATAAATATTATTAAATGTGCAATAAATAATAACAATTATGTAACAGTTGAGGTGTAATCAGGGTTTTTCCTACATTGAAAATTTTTTGGCGGCCGCCAAAACGATTTTTTGTCCCGCCAAAGCCTTATTTGATCTGTAATTGGGTTTTGTGAGTGAAGCAGGCTACTGACGGAGTGACGGAGAGAACGATCACAGCGCCCCACCCCCGCGCGGGCACTCTCCATCTTCAGTTCTGTCTTTGCTCTCTCCCTCGCATCAAAATCAACTGATCCTAAAGGTCGGAAGACCGAATCCATGTTTCACGTGGTGCATTCGGAGAATATTTTTGCTGAAATAGCGCTGGGTGTGAATTGCAGTCAAAAAAGTTGCCTTATCTTCTCTTACAACTTGTGACAAGCATTCCGCACATGCAGCTGACATACGTTTGAAAAAACGCAAAAAAAAAAAAAAAAAAAAAAAAAAAAAAAAAAAAAATATATATATATATATATATATATATATATATATATATATATATATATATATATATATATCCAGTTTGAAGTGTTTTTTTTGTGTGTGTGTGTGTGTTGACAAATCATTCGTGATGTCCTAACAGCCAGGATTCCCACACAACACGTCCGCTAAAGTCCGATTCGCGACCTAATGACTCATTTGAGCCTATTCATTATAATGAATGGTTAAAGCAATTAGTCTGCACGTCAGTGTCTGAATCGGTGTATAACAAATCCTTAGGCTACTTAGAAGAACATACACATCTGAAATGAGAAAGTAAGTGTGCTTACCTCATTTAGCAAGAGTGTGTGGAGTGCGGTAAGTGAGGAGACAAGAGACGGAGATGCGTCGAGTCAACTTTACTATCCACTTCAATATATCTATCACACAGTACAGCGAGTGATATCAAAAACAAAACACAACGTCAAAACCGGAACTCGTCATCGTCTAAACCCCCCTCTCCTTAAAGGTACAGTCCCTTGGTGAATGTCTCTTTCAGACTTCCTTGTGGGTCACCACACAGGCCCCCCCAGAATTCACCCATAATAACAGGGCCAGGCCGAACATGTACCCCAAATAGAACATGTGACACTATGCACTAGTGCAAAACAGAACAGTCCAGTACATAACAGTCCCTTCAACAAAGTCAACGTACAGGGGGGCGGACTGGGCGGCCATACCGGCTACGCCTAACAGTAGAGGGGCCAAGGGCAAGGGGCGGGGCAGGGGCAGGGGCAGGGGGCGAGGTTGCCGCAGGTGGGCGCCCTCGCCGCGGGGGCAGGGCCAGCTGAAGCGGTTCGCCAATATCCACATGAGCAGGCTTGAGACGGTCAATAGCCACCCGCTCAGGCCTGCCCCCCATATCCACAACAAAGTTCTTAGACCCCCCCACCAGGACACGGAAGGGCCCATCGTATGGGGGCTGCAGCGGTGTCCGATGGCCATCGTGGCGGATGAAAACATACTTGGCTGATGGTAAATCCTTGGGCACGTAGGACCGGGGAAGGCCATGGTGAGACGTTGGAATAGGAACAAAAGCGTCTGCAATGTCCCGAGACGCAGCCCGATGTGAGGCAACTGACCACGGGGCCGTGGCATCTGGAAGAAACTCCCCCGGGACACGCAGAGGCTGGCCATACACCAGCTCGGCCGATGAGGCTTGAAGATCGTCCTTGGGGGCGGAGCGAAGGCCAAGCATAACCCATGGGAGGCGGTCAGCCCAGTCGCTGCCCGTAAGGCTGGCCCTGAGCGCGGCCTTCATGTCACGATGAAACCGCTCGCACAATCCGTTGCTCTGTGGGTTATAGGCTGTGGTACGATGGACCTTCACCCCAAGGACCTCGGCGACCGCAGACCAAAGCTCCGATGTGAACTGCGGGCCCCGGTCCGAGGAGAGGTCGGACGGTGTGCCGAAACGGGCCACCCAAGCCATAATGAACGCCCGGGCCACTTCCGCTGATGTAGTGGAGGACAGGGGAACTACTTCTGGCCACCTGGTGGTCCTGTCCACCATGGTGAGGAGGTAGGTGTAACTACGGGAGGGGGGAAGTGGGCCCACCAGGTCCACATTCACATGATCAAAACGTCTCTCTGGCACTTTGAAGGGTGCCAAAGGAGCCTTGGTATGACGAGTCACCTTTGCGCGCTGGCACGCCACACAGGCCGCCGCCCAGGCCCTGACGTCCCTCCGCAGGCCCGGCCAGACGAACTTGGCCCCCACCAGCTTGGTAGAGGCCTTCACCCCCGGGTGGGAAAGACCATGGATGGCATCAAAAACTTTATGCCTCCAGGCAGCAGGTACCATGGGGCGAGGTTGCCCAGTGGAGACGTCGCAGAGGAGTGTAGAGTTCGCCGTGTCAAACATCACATCTTCCATGAGCAGCGCCGTGGGGGCCGTCCTGTAGGCTTGCACCTCAGAGTCCGCCATTTGATCCGCAGCCATAGCCGCATAGTCGAGGCCCAAGTGGACGGAACCAGCGACCGCCCGGGAGAGGCAGTCGGCGACGAAATTGTCCTTGCCAGCCACGTGCTGAATGTCAGTGGTAAACTCGGAGATGGCCGAGAGCTGACGCTGCTGTCGACCACACCATGGCTCCGTAGACTTGGCCATAGCAAACGTCAGCGGCTTGTGGTCAACGAAAGCCGTGAACCGCCGACCCTCCAACAGGAAACGGAAATGACGGGTGGCGAGGAAAAGACCAAGGAGCTCCCTGTCGAAGGCGCTGTACTTCCTCTCATTGTCCCGGAGCTTCCTGCTGAAAAAGGCCAGCGGCTGCCAGGCTCCGCTCACCCACTGCTCACACACAGCCCCCACGGCATAATCAGAGGCGTCCGTAGTAAGAGCAACTGGGGCGGTCGGAGACGGGTGCGCCAGCAGAGCAGCGTTGGCCAGCGCAGTTTTGGCAGCATCAAACGCATCAGTCATCTCTGGGGACCAATCCAACACGTCCGCCGGTCTCCTACCCCGCAAGGCGTAATACAATGGACGCATGAGCTGGGCCGCACGGGGGAGGAAACGGTTGTAGAAGTTCACCATGCCCAGGAACTCCTGCAGGGACTTCACAGTGCGTGGGCGTGGAAAACTGGCGACGGCCTCCACCTTAGCAGGGAGGGGGACTGCCCCCTGTGGGGTGACGTGGTGGCCGAGGAAAGTGATGGATGACCGGCCAAACTCGCACTTGGCCGGGTTGATGATGAGGCCATGCTCACTGAGCCGGCCGAACAGCTGCCGGAGATGCGTCCGGTGGTCGTCTGCGGACGCGCTGGCCACGAGAATGTCGTCCAAGTAAACAAACATGAACGGCATATCTCGCAGCACCGAGTCCATGAGACGCTGAAACGTCTGCGCTGCCCCCTTGAGGCCGAAAGGCATCCGTAGGAATTCGAAAAGGCCAAAGGGTGTGATGACTGCTGTTTTGGGGACATCCTGCGGGTGGACAGGCACCTGGTGGTAACCGCGCACCAGGTCCACCTTTGAGAAAATGGTGGCGCCGGCTAGGTGGGCGGAGAAGTCCTGGATGTGCGGCACTGGGTAACGGTCGGGTGTGGTGGCGTCGTTCAGGCGACGGAAATCTCCACAGGGACGCCATCCGCCATCAGCTTTGGTCACCATGTGCAGGGGGGAAGCCCACGGGCTGTTAGAGCGGCGCACGATGCCGAGGTGCTCCATGGTGGCGAACTCCTCCCTGGCGATAGCGAGCTTGGCAGAGTCGAGGCGACGGGCTCGTGCGTAGACTGGGGGGCCCACCGTGGTGATGTAGTGCTCCACGCCATGCTTAGCCACCGCCGATGAAAACGTGGGCGTGGTGATGTCAGGGAACTCAGCAAGTAGGCGTTGATACAGGTCCCCGTTGGCCAGCGTGTTTGACAGACAAAGCGCCCCTGTCCCTCCCAGCGTGCAGGGGTACGAAGCAAAAGAGAGGGCGTCGATCAGGCGGCAGTTTGTAACATCCACCAACAGTCTATAAGCGCAGAGAAAATCCGCCCCCAGGAGCGACGTAGACACAGCAGCCATGACGAAGTCCCAGCCGAAACGCCGCCCGCCGAAACACACTTCCACATGCCTCGTGCCATAGGTACGAATGGGTGTGCCGTTAGTGGCGTCCATCGGGGGGCCGTGCCCGCCAGCCATGGTGTCCACAGGCTGCGCTGGCAGGATGCTGCGCTGAGCCCCAGAATCGACCAGCAGCCGCCGGCCGGACAAGGTGTCAGTGATGAACAACAGCTTGCAGTCACGGCCAGCGCCCATAGCTGCTAATGAGCGCCGGCCCTGGCTTTTCCCTGGGCTCCAAAACTGCAAGGCTGACGACACTGCTTGGCTTTGGCCCCAAACCTGGAATGGTAATAACACCACCCGTCCTCACGCTGTCGGCGGGCCGTCACAGCAGCTGCAGTGTCTGGGTCGTCCTCCAAGGGTGGAACAGACGTGCGCTGGGTGGGCAGCAGTGCATGGACAAACTGCTGCCGGTTGGCGAGGAAAATCCTGTCTGCCTCCACAGCCAGTGCTCGGTAGTCTCTGGAGGAAGGGAGGGGGGAACTAGCCAGTGCGGTACGCACGGGTGCTGGAAGCTGCCGCAGGAATATGTGGGCGAAAAGGAATGAGGGATCCGCCGCGCCCAGCACCGCCAGCATCCTCTCCATTAACTCGGACGGCTTGCTGTCGCCAAGGCCGTTCAGGGACAGCAGGCGGTCTGCCTTCTCCAGTTCTGATAGTTCAAAGAGGCTCAACAGGAACGTTTTAAGTGCGTCGTACTTGCCGTCAGCTGGAGGAGCCTCTAACAGCGCCATAGCCCTGGCCGTCGTCGAGGCATCTAAGGCCGCTACCACGTGGAAATACTTTGTAACGTCCTGTGTTATTCCTCTCAGCTGGAACTGTGCCTCGATGTGCTGAAACCACGGCCGTGGATTGTGCTGCCAAAAGTCCGGTAACTTGATGGTGGCTGCGTAGATCGCGCCGACATTAGCCGCGCCGCTAGCAGCGGCCGGCCCCGCGGCCGCAGCGTTTTCACCACCGTCGTTGTGTGACATAATTCAGCCGTGTTCAACTCGCGTTGGGGTCACCAATGTGGAGTGCGGTAAGTGAGGAGACAAGAGACGGAGATGCGTCGAGTCAACTTTACTATCCACTTCAATATATCTATCACACAGTACAGCGAGTGATATCAAAAACAAAACACAACGTCAAAACCGGAACTCGTCATCGTCTAAACCCCCCTCTCCTTAAAGGTACAGTCCCTTGGTGAATGTCTCTTTCAGACTTCCTTGTGGGTCACCACAAGTGTTTAGTAAAATTTTGCCTTAATAATACACAGTATGTATAGGCCTATGACAATGTGTTGTAAATTACCTATAAAATCATTTATTTTAAAGTTAGACTGGAGTGAGATGAAATTAGATCAAAGCACAAATCAAGCTGTTGCTAGCTAGCTGCTAATTTTATATGGTAAAAATTACACAATTACACATCTTAACGCTACGTTTTTAATGCTACTTTTTAATTTATATGATTATACTAAAATAATTATCAGGTCTATCAAAAAAGGATTTTATCTTTCAAAACAATAAAAGCCAGTCGTGGAAAAATCACAGCTTTTTTTGCAAAAAGGGCAAGAAAGGATGACAGTGAGAGTGACAGGTAATATCTGTGTCTGATAATTGCATAGTCTATATATAATTTGGAAGAGGTTTAAAATTGAATAATTCTCAGCCACAGGCTGGAAGAAAATGATGGCCCCCTAAAAAAAGAAAATAGCCTAAATAAAAATAAATTATTTAAAAAAATAAAAAGAATGAACAACCAAATATTAACAACGAGGAACAAAAGAAACAAACATCAAGGTAAGAGATCATACATAATATGAAATATCAGGTTTTGCTGTAAGTGAAAAAAAAAATTTAATAAAAATTCACTAATAGTAAACATCGTACCAGTGGTTTTGACACAGAGTGGCTTAAAACATATCATTGGCTTCGCCATGATGAATATGGCATGTCCTGTGCATTTGTATTTATTTTAAATTTAACATTTATTGTCAATATTGGGTTTGCGATCATGTGGGTACTAGGGTACTCTTTGCTGTGTGTGGATGACCATGTCTGTCAGCCACCACCGAAGACCAATTTTGACCCAGGAAAAACCCTGGTAATGTAATGCCACATGTAAAATCTGAAATATAAAAGTAATCAAGCTGTGCTAGTTGTGTCTCTGTAACAATGGTGACAGGCTCATGGGTAATGTGGAGGCTCATGGGTAATACAGAGGCTCATGGGTAATGTGGAGGCTCATGGGTAATACAGAGGCTCATGGGTAATGCAGAGGCTCATGGGTAATACAGAGGCTCATGGGTAATGTAGAGCCTTCTGTTATACAAATTTGCGAAAAATTTGTTCACAGTTTCCGCTGCAGAATGAGCTTCTTGTGTAAGATACAGCAGAATAACCCCCGGTGTCAAGGTCAAGCTCAAGGTCAAGCTCAAGGTCAAGCTTTATTAAGCTCCTTTATGCACAAATAGACACAACTGACATATACAGGACATCTCAAAAGTAATAATAATGATAAATTGCTAATTACAAAATACAAAAGTACATAAAATATATAAAAAATAACCTAAGAAATTCCTCTAATCTAAAGTTCTACTATCTAAGGATCTAAAGTTAAAAGTGAAAAAAAATGGACATTGATTAGGCAGCATTAGGCAGCATTTCATAAAAACACAAAACAAACAACAAAATAACAGCTAACTAGAGTGATTTACAATGTTAGATTTGAAGCAATGTTTACAGAAAAAGACACCCATCTATGGTTTCATTGCTTGTGGCAGAAGTGTGATGGGGATTAATATGGACTGGACAGTGTAATGGCCGCCCAACAATACAATTTAAACAAACAAAAAACTTCAAATTCAAGCCCGGCTGCCCATGTGATAAGGCGGAG
The DNA here is from genome assembly GCA_021554675.1 of Leuciscus idus. Classification (NCBI taxonomy): domain Eukaryota; kingdom Metazoa; phylum Chordata; class Actinopteri; order Cypriniformes; family Leuciscidae; genus Leuciscus; species Leuciscus idus. The sequence continues at coordinate 55,436,136 of CM038621.1, read as the reverse complement.
TCCTAACCGCTAGACTATAGTGATGCTTCGACATACAGCCGCCCTCAGTCTTATGTTGATTCTCAGTCACAAAGCCTCCAGAAAAATATATATCTATACAAACAATCGATCAGTAATATTCGGGCGCCAGACATGTATATTCCTACCACAGAAATATATTTTATCATCCCGGATAGCTAAATAAAGCCACCCGTTACACACTACAAAGAGAGAATAAAGGAAAACAAAACCACTTGAGAAATATTCTCTTTGTCTTTTAATGATGTATAGGTTTTGAATCACTAAGAAACACAGGTAGCACTTTATAATAACTGCATGCTATTAATCATTAGCTGAGCATTAGTAAACAGTTAAATCATCATTTATAAAGCATTAATATACCTTAATAAGCAGTTTATAAATACAGATATAAATGCTTTGTTTTTGATTTAATAAGCATATCTATAGTGTTTAATAATTGTATTTTCATACTTTATTAATGATCAATTTATCATTTCTAAATGAAGTATTGCTTTAATAATTAACACAGTTCAGTCCATGAAGAGAGAAAAAAAAAACTTAATTTAGTCTATTTTTGTCTAATAATATGTAAAAATATGTTCATGCCACAAAGCAGGATGTTATAGTTTCACCCTCTTTTATCCAGTCTAAAGAACTCCATCATTCCCCTCTGTTCAGCAAAAGCACTGCCCACTTACAAAATTATGAAACAAAAAACTTCCAAGAACTCAATTATTTATTTATTTATACATGTGTATATGCGTGTATGTTAATATATCATAACCCATCTAACAAATATTGAGGATTTTGTTCTGCATGATATTAGCATTGACCAGCAGGTGTCGCTGTGTGCATTCCAAACCTGGAGAAATCAACCACTTTTACACACATCAGGCTGGAAAGCTTTAAAGCTTCATGAAGCTTCATCTCACCATCACTACCTTCAGGTTCACTGAGCTCAACAGTTATACGGTATATTAGCTATAACTAGATGTACCGCATCGCGGTACAAAATATGACCGCCGCTCAGGCCTGCACTGGCTTTCCACAAAAATAAATGACGTGGAGTAATTTGGCTGTATTGCGTGTTTATGTATATACCTAAAAAAAGTAATAGTATGTGCATGTCTGTCTGTGTGTGTGTGTGTGTGTGTGTGTGTGTGTGTGTATGTGTGTGTTTGTGTGTGTTTGTGTATGTGTGTGTCTGTGTGTGTGTGTGTGTGTCTGTGCGTGTATGTATGTGTGCGTACATGTGTGCGCGTGTGTGTTTGTGTGTGTGTGTCTGTGCATGTGGATTTGTATGTGTGTGTATGGGTGTGTGTCTGTGCGTGTGGATGTCAGTGTGTGTGCATGCTTGCGTTTGTTTGTATTCCTGCATGTGTGTGTGTGACAGTATCATCCTAAACCAGCAACCCTTCGCTCAACAGCACCATCTACAGGCCGATGAGTGTACAGTCACTAAATGTGCACATAAATGAATTTATTTTATACCCCCCCATGGATGAAATTCTACAAAACTTAGCAGAGGATACCCCCAGAGGATGTCAAGTTAATCATACACATGAAATATGGTGCAGTTCTGAACATCTCCACTGAAGATAGGGGCGATTAAAGCAGAATAATATTGCATTTTCATTTTTTATGGGAGGGGCGCAAATCACAAATGAGTGATTATGGGCTAGGTTGATGTGGGCCCTTAAGAGCAACATACCATAAAAATGTCTTCATCCTCGGTGCCACGGTTCAGGTAGTTATTTAGGAAAAACTGCATTTTTTTGGGTTTGGGGGGGCCCAGCGCGGGGGGGAGTGGCCCCCGGGGACCAAACGAAATTTTTCCGTAGAAGTCTAGTGGGGCTACATGCCCACCAAATTTCATGTTCCCCGGTGTTTCGGTGTCCCTGGTATGGTTGACGAAAAATTTACGGGGGCCCCAGCGCGGGGGGGGGGAAGTGGCCCCCGGGGACCAAATGAAATTTTTCCGTAAAAGTCTAGTAGACCAACATACCACAAAAATTTCTTCATCCTCGGTGCCACGGTTCAGGTAGTTATTTAGGAAAAACTGCATTTTTTTGGGTTTGGGGGGGGCCCAGCGCGGGGGGGGAGTGGCCCCCGGGGACCAAACGAAATTTTTCCGTAGAAGTGTAGTGGGGCTACATGCCCACCAAATTTCATGTTCCCCGGTGCTTCGGTGTCCCTGGTATCGTTGACGAAAAATTTACGGGGGCCCCAGCGCGGGGGGGGAAGTGGCCCCCGGGGACCAAACGAAATTTTTCCATAAAAGTCTAGTAGACCAACATACCATAAAAATGTCTTCATCCTCGGTGCCACGGTTCAGGTAGTTATTTAGGAAAAACTGCATTTTTTTGGTTTTGGGGGGGCCCAGCGCGGGGGGGGGAGTGGCCCCCGGGGACCAAACGAAATTTTTCCGTAGAAGTCTAGTGGGGCTACATGCCCACCAAATTTCATGTTCCCCGGTGCTTCGGTGTCCCTGGTATCGTTGACGAAAAATTTACGGGGGCCCCAGCGCGGGGGGGGGGGAGTGGCCCCCGGGGACCAAACGAAATTTTTCCGTAAAAGTCTAGTAGACGAACATACCATAAAAATTTCTTCATCCTCGGTGCCACGGTTCAGGTAGTTATTTAGGAAAAACTGCATTTTTTTGGGTTTGGGGGGGCCCAGCGCGGGGGGGGGGAGTGGCCCCCGGGGACCAAACGAAATTTTTCCTTAGAAGTCTAGTGGGGCTACATGCCCACCAAATTTCATGTTCCCCGGTGCTTCGGTGTCCCTGGTATCGTTGACGAAAAATTCAGTAAGGTGACGGGAAAAAAAAAAAAAAAAAACTTTGACAATCCCTATATGACCGCTTTCGCTAGCGGCGGTCATAATAATAATGATTATCTTCATCCTTCATTCTGAACCCTGTCTGAAATGACTGGTTTTAGTGGCGTGTTACTTAAAGGGATAGTTCTGAAGATATTTTGAAAAATGTCGGTCACCAAACAGTTGATGGACCCCAATGACTTCCATAGTAGGAAAAAATATATACTATGGAAGTCAATGGGGTCCATCAACTGTTTGGTTACAGACATTTTTCAAAATATCTTCTTTTGTGTTCAGCAGAAAAAATTTATTCATACAGGTTTGAAACAACTTGAGGGTAAGTAAATGATGACAGATTTTTCATTTTTGGGTGAACTATCCCTTCAAGGCTTGACAGTGAAACGGCCCCTGTTATGATTGGTTAATGTCATTGCATGTTTTGAAAACATTCATATATAATCATCATTTACAGACAAAGCATTATGAAGTTATTCTCTTACGGTTTGTGATGCTGCTGTCAGATCAATACAGTTCTGCTTCATGTCTCAACAAAAGGTTCTTCACAAACTGTGCATTACATTGCAATTTCTTAATTTCTAAAATAACTGTAATGACTGAAACTATAATAATAACTATAATAACTGTAACAAAATACTGGCAGCACAGTTGCACTAAATTAAAACTCGAGTTAACTAATTTCATTTACTATTCATAAGCAAATTGTTTACAAAACAAAAACCATGTGACTTCCCCACACACACACGCACACACATCAAGAATATGTGTACGAGTCTCAACAACAGTGACAATCAACAAAATATTCAGATAAACAGATCATCTTGGACCGTCACAAAACAAGCTACTAAACAAATCACAAGAACTACATCAAAAAAATGAAAATACTAAGACTGTTACGAACTGCTCCGAGACACGAAGGTTGAGATCCAAATGCAGCTTTAATTAAGGGGCAATCCAGACACGTAATCCAATATATAGGCAATAGGTCAAAACACAGGTAGGCCATCCAAACAAACAAATAAACAAACAAAACAGGCAGGGGTCAGAGGCAAAAGAGTAATCCACGGAACAGGCAAGAAATCCAAAAACCAAGAGACATGAAACCAGGGAAAACGCTCGGAAATGCAGTGCAACAACATACAAAACTTCACAGTGAGTGAATGAGTGAACATGGTATAAATAGGCTGAGACTAACAGGGTAATGAGACACAGGTGAATGCAATCAGTGATGATGAGCCCGGGCAGTGAGTTTCAAGAGAATTGTAGCTTGTGAGGGAGTGATAATAGTCTGGTGTGGAGTGCCCTCTGGTGGCTCTCAAGGGCACTCCAGCTGGTGACCGTTACTAAGACATTGCATCTGCAAAATTTTATTCATGCCGCAATGCATGCTGGGAGTCATGGATGAGTTTTGATTGGTAGTTCCCATCATGCACTGCAACATTAGGCTTTATGTTTATTTCACCAGTGATGTCTGTGACACAAAGAAATTGTAGTCTGACTACAAGTATATGCAAATGTAATGTAATTTATTTACAAGTACTATATATTTGGAATCTGATTATTTAATCCAGATTACATTAACCAGTTCCTGCCCCGGGTTTACATCCAACACTCAACACATTACAGGGGAGTTTTGTAGAGGAAAGTTGAGTGTCACTCAGAGTCAAGACCATTCAAGACCACAGAGCAAAATCCTCAGTGTTAAAGTACACAGTTCAGAGTCTATATGAGCCCAATCTACAGAGAGGATAAAGTTACACTGGTATAGTGTCACTATATAGCAACGGATTTAAACACTCGGTTGGTCAGATGAGAGGAAGTTAATAACCACAGGAGGAGCTGATGATGTTTAAAGGAGGAGCTGTAACTATATATAATGAAGAGGAAGACTGACAGAAACAGAAAATGGCTGATAAGTGTGATCTGTGTCTGCTGGGACTGATCATTCTCTCTTCACTTCTCACAGGTAAAGAAATCTGTATTTTCTCTAAAGACATTTAATGGAATTAGTCTGGAAAGAGTTCATTTGAACATGCTCAGTTTATTCTTGCACACATTCACGTTGTGATCTCAGAGTTGTGTATTGATACACACAGATCATACTGTATTATTCCTGATAGTGGACATAGTGTCACTCAAACATCTGATGATGAAGAATTATCTTCATATTAAGAGTGTGTCAGTGATTTGAACAGCTCTCTGATAAAGACTAATAGTTTATTCTGGAGAGTGTGTTGTTTGCTTTAAGTCAGGAAAAATACTATGATTTAAAACTTCTGCTTTTTATGCTGGTGTGTTTTATGTTTCATTTATTAATATATATCATAATGATCACTGAGATATACTGTGTTTCAGGAACCAGTGGAGATGATCATGTGTTCATCAGTTCTGGTGAAAATGTCTCTCTGTCCTGTAATAAAGCTCTTTCTGACTGCAAATCAACTACATGGATCTACGATAACAGCTTCAGACATTCATGGGAAGTTGAACTGATTGATGGAGGGATAAAGAATAAAGACACAGAGAGACATGAGAGACTGAGTCTGGAGTCTGACTGCTCTCTGAACATCAAGAACGTCACAGGAGAAGATTATGGAATATACACCTGCAGACAATATGTGAATGGCAGACGACAACGACCTGGTGCAAGTGTTTATCTGCATGTTCTTCATGGTAAGTTTATGATTATGTGGTCAATTTAACCCTCTGAGGTCTGAGCTGTTTTCTGGCCCTGGAGGTGTTCTGACATGCTCTGACATTTCTGGTTATTTCTGTTACTTGTGACATTGTCATGGCTAAAGTCTTATTACACTGTATTTAGCACAAACTCTGCTACAATAATATATCAGCAGCATGTATGTACAAGTTTGTAGTTTTGAGATAATGACATTTATGCGTGGTTTGTGAAAATACCAAAAAAAATTGTCACTGAAATAAGGCCATGAAACCCCTACTGATTATTTCTTCACAAGACTTTTGAAAATTGTATGACGTAGCCTAGAATATTTGCTCCAAAACTATGTGAAAATCACCCTGACTGCTCATTCAGATAAGACAAAAAATTTCTAAGACGTGTTTTGTGTGACAAAGCCTTATGCGAAGAGGCGTGATCATCTCATGAATATGTAAGCCTTCAACACCTGAGAAAGACAAAGACCCTCCCCTAATGGCCCTATTAGGAGCGATCAGGCCCTGTCATTCAGAGCAACCTTGCACAAAGAATGAGGAGATTTCAAAAAGAATGGCTTTTAGATTGTTTGGATTTATTTACAACACAACATATTCCAAAAATACACAACAAATGACAAAAGAGCACATTGAAAACAATGATCCAAAGACAGAGACCTTTGTGCCATTCCTAAAAACATTGTACATACCTTTCATTTCCAAGGTGTTTGATTTTCACTTTACCATGTTCATGTACAGAGACTCATGTGAATGTTGAAGTCAGCAGGACTCAGTTGCATCTGGTCCCTGAAAGAAAAGAAAAAAGTGAACATACTGGTATCAAGAGAAACTAGGCCTGCACGATTTTGGGAATACATTTTAGATTTTTCTGGTTAAAATTGCTTTTTAAAATTCACAGAATACACACACACACACACACACACACAAATGTTTCCAACAATATATAATATAATGAACACCATGTTTGTTGTGCCCATAAGCTAGGCATAAGCTATGTGCAGTACTGCATAAAATAATTATTACAATAACCTATAGCAGCCTATAAATCTTCCAAAAGATTTCAGTAACAATGCTAGAGAAAAATATATTGATTATCTTATGTTACTTCAAATGTTTCCATTCGTTATGATGATATGAAATGAGATAATAGTAAAAACATAAAGCCTAATGTTTGGTGCATTTTTCCTTTCAAACGCAATCGCGCTCCAAAATATGATACATTCAAACCCACAGTGCGCTCCAAAATATGATACATTCAAACTCACAGCGCGCTCCAAAATATGATACATTCAAACCCACAGCGCGCTCCAAAATATGATACATTCAAACGGGATCGCGCTCCAAAATATGATACATTCAAACGCCATCGCGCTCCAAAATATTAAACATTATGGTTATACATATCTATGTTTGAGCAGATATCCACAAACAGTATTTAACAGTAAACACGGGTCTAAATAGTATAATATTCACCATATATCTAGCAACAGTTCAACTGCAATGTGAAGTTTATGCAACAATACCATAAACTAATAAGTAAGAATTTCTTACCTTACATCTTTCTTGTCTTCAAATCGCGTTCTTCTTCTTCTGATGTAAATCCAATGTAAGCTCAGACGTGTCTTCCAAACTTGACGAAAAGCAGAGACTTGTGAAGTGTTTTGGTGTTTTGTGTTTGAGGTAACGAGGGCGTTCGCGTCCCATGTGGAGATTTGCATGTGAATCTCTTTTGCGCGAGTGGGCGTGGCCGAATTAAAAGTAATTAGCAAGCGTTTGAGATACTGGACATCCTGTTGGTTTTATACAAATTACTTAAACAGAGAATATTTGTTTTCAGTTTGAATCCGATCATTTAAAAGTACACACTTAAATGTGTATAAAGGTATATGGCTCATAAATGTGTGAGAAGTATTCGCTGAGTTTTGTTTCAGTTTATAGACGTGCTCAAGAAAAAAAAGTTCACCGCGACGGAGAGGCAGAACGCACACCCTGTTTATTTTCTTTATTTTACAAAAGCACAATGTTTTGATTTGATTGTAAGTGGACACATACAAAAGTAGAAATATCACAGATTCTTTTTTATATTTCTTTTTTCTGTATAACCATAAATGACGGAGTAATTTAAGTTTATTGTACTACAATGTGAAGAAAATCCAGCAAAACGCGGGGGCGCGTTTGCCGACCTCAGAGGGTTAAAAAGGGCAGATTCTCCTTTTAAACTCAGATGATGATTGAAGAGTCTGTGATTTGTGTCTTGTGTTCAGTTTCAGTGTCTCCATCATCATCATCTTCATCCTCACAGACTGAGATCAGTCCAGGCCGCTCTGTGACTCTCTCCTGTCAGTTGTATTCAGATTATGGACGCTCCTGTGATGATTGGGTCAGTTATGAGGGAGTTGAGCTGTTGTGGGTGAATAAGGCTGGTGTTGATCTGAAGACAGACTCCAGATATCAGATATTATCATCATCAGATCAATATCACTGTATCATCACTCTGACTACAACACTCCTGAATGAAGATGACAACAGAGAGTGGAGATGTCAGCTTACTCGCAGAAATCATCTCGAGACCTCAGTCAGATACACTGTCAAGTATTCAGGTGAGAAAACACTCTTTTCTGACAAATTTGGGAAAACTTCCACAGATTGGCTCTACTCTTTCTGATGGCTTCATACGTTTTGGAGTTGTAAAATATTAGTGGTCAAAGTCATAAACTACATAACAACCCTTATAATCCCCAATATTGGCCTCCTACATGGGTCATACATGATATATTGCATAAATCAGACGAGTGTATTAAAGCCTAGTATGACCCATGTAGGAGGTCGGGTTTAGGAATTATAAGGCTTATGTCCTTCATTCAAGCTGAAGGTTTATTTGCAGAAGCTCAACTGTGTTTCACTCTCATATAAACCAGGAATAAATTATACAGTAACACAGTAATACAGTAATACAGTACAGTCTCTTCTCAACTACTGCCACTGTAAACTGTGATGATGGACCACAAACTGCAGGTCATGATCGATATGAAAATATGATGTAAATGTGTAAATGTAAATTCAATGTAAAACAACACTGTAAAATATGATGTTAATGTCCTACAGGTGATTCGTCTGAACATTCATCTTCTGCAGCTCCAGTCGCTTCACCAACACTGATTCCAGTCAGAAGCTCAAACTCTGAGAAGACATCAAGCCGAACTACAGCAGCAGCTCCTACACAAGGTTCATGTTCACATGATCACTGTATAAATAGATGTATTTTTGGTGAATGGCGATAGTCATTCTCCTCCTGACAGCTTGAGAGTGAAGTAAGAAGATAATAGATGACAGACTCGTGCACATATTCATCATTTCTGTGATGTGAAGCTCCAGTATTATGTGATGATGATGTTGTGTATATGTGGCATTATGTGTTGAACTGAACTAACAGACGTGATCCACAGATCCAGCTGATACAGCATCAGAAACTGAAGTCAGTGTGTCTGCTGGATCATTATACAGAGGTACGACACGTTCATTTATACTGACAGCTTTATAACATTAAACTATCAGTCAGTCTGTAAATGCTTCATCAATAACTGTTGATAGTTGAATACCCTTGACTTCAGTCATGTACAGTTTCTCTTCTTCCTCTCATGTTTCCTGCAGTGATTGTGATTATTGTTGAGATCGCAGTGTTTGCTGCTCCTACTGTGATTCTTCTTCAGATCATCTGTGCAAGAAGAGCTGGTGAGTTTTGAGCCGCACACAATCTGATGATTCACACTCATCTGATCTGGAACAATCTGCAATCATGATAAAAACACATACGAGAGGTCAGTCAATGCTTTTATTTTGCAGGGAGGAAGGACTCGAAGCACCCAGAGGAAATAGAGATGCCGACAATATTAGAATAAAATACTGATGAGTTTAGAGCCAATCTGCAGCAATATTTACAATAGCAAAAACTTACAGAGGATTGTTCATTGTTTTATTTTCTTCTTCTCAGAAAACAGAGAAAAAACTCTGAGCACTTATAGTGATTAAAATGTTTTTTTGTTTTTTTATATAAAAAGCCAGATTTATTTTCATTTATATTGATTTTATGGATATATTTGCCTACAGTGTTGAAAGTCATTCTCTTGCGCTTCATATGTAAACTGCTTTAAATATAATATTAATACAGTAATGGACAGACTCAGACTGTATAATCTCTCTCTGTTCTGTGTGATGGAGCTGATTTGAGGATTCTTGGATCTTGTCTGTTCATTCCTGTTTTTAGCATCTTTTTTTCATTTTGAATGATTGCTATAATTTTCTTAATAAAACCTCTGCAGTTGTGTTTAATAAGTCTCCTTTCCTGAGATGTTTGTTAGGAATATGTTAATTCCCCTTCATGAGCTGGTAATGTATCTGTAAGTCCACTGAAGCGAGTTGTAGTTGAGAACCCGCTTCAATAACCGAGAGCTAGATATTGGGTCTTAAACACCTCACGACACCCTGAAGGACCCACTGAGAGGTCAGACTTGAAGCACTGTTCCTGAGATGCTCTTCTTGGTGGTTAACTGTAAGCAGCAGACAGATCCAGCAAGAGGAGAACTGAGGATTCGGAGGCTCCTCTTGCCAGTCTCAGAGCTTCAATAACCGAGAGCAGGGCCGTCTCAGTTTAGTGGCGCTTCTGAAGCCAGACTGGTTGTTGTCCAGGAGGATGTTCTGTGTGAGAAATGTAGATAGTTGGTCGAAAACGACTCGTTCAAGTGTTTTAGCAAAGTGGTCCAGAAGTTCAGGGAGGCGGAAGTTAAATCAGTGGTGCTTGAGAAATACATCCCAGATCTTCCAGAGCATTTGTAGTGTTGATAAAGGAGTCTGGATCTGATATATTTCTCAAGGCTGGAGAGAGTAAAGCAGAACGTTATAATCCATGTGTAGAAACTCCCTGAAGACAGTTAATATCTGCTTTACAGACGCTCATGTGCAAATGCAGGTTTATTTTACCAAGCTGATGCTAATAATTACTTTACAATACTTTTAAATTGTACCATAAAGGTACAGGAGTCATGGATAGTGGAAACCTTTTCAGTAACAAACCAATTTTACCACTAATAATTTCAAGAGTTTACTTCTAGAGTTTAATGGCATGTAGGGAACTGCTAAAATAAAGAAGTGAAACTAAGAGTAATGCCAAGAATAGCCTATAAACTGTGTTCAGAGCAGATGTGTGTTGAGCCAGTGTTATTAACAGTATATTCTCACTCGTTTCAACACTTCACTGTGGGACAGTGTCACCAATAGCAACTCTAGCAGGGTTTAAACACAGAGTTGGTCAGAATAGAGGAAGTTTATAACCACAGGAGGAGCTGATGATGTTATATTCCTAATGATATCTCTGTTCTCATGAATATCTCTGATATCATAACAGAAAGAGCTGTAACTATATTTATTACATGGCTTGGTTGAATTCTAATGTAGAATGCGGTGTGTTATTTCTTGATAACAGACCGTTGCTAAGGATAACACACCGTTGCCATGATAAACAGAGCGTTGCTATGGACGCAGGATTCTAACCGTAGAGACGGAACAGACTATTTTCTTTAGTGGAAGCTATACAATCGTTTTTAAATCAATAAACTCCTTTTTAAATCAATATTTTGTGTCAAATTATTGATTTATTTGGTAGGTAGCCATGTAATAAGCAGGATAATGTAGAGTGAGGCGGTTGTTATAGCGAATACAACCCCTTCAGGCTGATTCAAGACCCCTCCGCTTCACCTGTCAGGGTTGTATTCGCTATAACAACCGTCTCGCTCTACATTATCCCTTACTTAATGAAGAGAAAGACTGACAGAAACAGAAGATGTCTGATATGTGTGATCTGTGTCTACTGATCATTCTCTCTTCACTTCTCTCTGTCAAGGTTCTGTCAGTCGTGTCACCCGCCAACAAAAAACTGCTCATTAATCTCTGGTTATTATGATATATTCTCACCAAATATTGGGTTCAATCTTTTTGTCAACTTGTTTTCTTTCAATTAGCACAGGCTCTGTGTTTCTTCTTTGATCTGAGCTGATGCACCTCAGTGTTTTTGAGCTCAATGACACTGTAAAACCTTGCTGTAAAAAAAACGTCCAAATTCTGAGTGTGTCATACCGTTTCCATTAAAACACTAATATACCATAGAAAGTAATGTATTCTGGGTAATATTTGTTGTTTTAGAGAAAGTGGCCTACAGGAAGTTACTGTGAATTAGCAGCGCTCAAAGTCGACACTCAGAGGCTCTGTTCCAGATCACACCCTATACCCTCATCATTTCTCTCATACATGTCCAAAAGTTCTTGTTGAGAATGAACAGAGGTTTAGATGTTTTATTGAAAATAATAGAGTCGCCGTTATGGTGATCAGTGTTTGTATTAGTTGGTCTCTTCACCCTTGACTCTTTAACATTAGTATAATTGAGGTTTAAGTTTACGCTTATTCGGGTTGTTTCGAACCCCTGCAGACAGTCGGTCAGAACTGTGTAATGACATCAAAGTAATTGAATTCACTCTGCAGACTCCAAATCTCTTTGAAAGAGTTTACTGATTCAAATGTAACAGGTGTGGTTCTGGAACAAATACAGAAATAAACTTAAATGAGTGATTTACATAAATGTTCTTTAACATTTGTAGGTAATAGGATTATAGACAATGCTCTACAAATATGAATAACTATACATTTGAGCTGTTAATACCAGTATTATGAAAATTAAAGTGCTATTCTATGTAAGCCCACCAGATGGCGCCCTTAGCACATTTATCATGACTGAACACATTTACCTCAATAATAACATGTACTCTTTAATCACGAATAAAATAAGTCATTGTCATATTTCCCTGTAGATTGCATACATTACTTGCAGTAGCTATTATGACAATAGAGAAAAGAATAACAGGACCGCAGTATTACTCAAATAATGCAGATAACACAAATTCCTACAGCGCAATGGCGCTAGATACATCCGAATCGCGGGAGAAGCGATCGGCATAATTCTGAGGGAAAACTAACAAATTACACTTACTTTTCATTCACGCACACTATATTACATCAGTGATATTCAGATGCTGCCCACAACGTGCGTTAAAGCGGAGTCATCTCGTAACAGCTCGCGTTCATTACTTCTGCTCGGTACACCTGCTTTCCCTTCTGGCACATAATCGGTGATGACGTGATCAGCGATGACGTTGAAGGTAGCGATTGGTCAAGTAACAGGAGCCTTTTGAACAGCCGCCCCCGAATTCAATCTTTGAATTCGCACATCTTACAAAAGGGTTTACCCTATAGTAGATTACTCCTAATCAATTAGGGCTGGAAGTTTGATCAGACGAGATACCGGTCGAGTGTACAGTTTTTTCTTAACCTCTACTGTGGCTGACCTCACCCTGGAATCTACTCCTGGAAACACTTCTGTAATTTTTCCCACTGGCCACAACGCCCGAGGCAGTTGAGAGTCAACAATCATCACCACTTCGTCTACTTGCAGATTCTCTTTATCTGACCTCCATTTCTGACGAGCTTGAAGACTAGGCAAATAATATTTGATGAAATGTCTCCAAAAATGATCAGCCAGCAGTTGGCTGTGTCGCCAACGGCGACGGCTCAGCACATCAGACTCCTGATAAACCACCTGTGGCAAAGAGGCATCTCTGCGTCCGATGAGAAAACAGTTGGGAGTTATCGGGTCGATATCAGATATATCTGAGGAGGTGTAGCCAAGAGGTTTTGAATTTAAGATCCCTTCAATTTCAGTCAAGACTGTTCTCAAGACCTCTTCTGTCACAGTCTGTGCCCCTATAGTAACTCGGAGAGCTGTTTTAATTGAACGGATCTCCCTCTCCCAACATCCCCCAAAGTGAGGTGCTCCTGGTGGATTGAACACAAATTTGATTTGTTGGGCAGCCAGGTGACATTGAAGCTCACTGTGCAAGGCAGCAAAGGATTCTTTCAGCTCTCGTTCTCCGCCCTTGAAGTTAGTGCCCTGGTCACTTAACAATTCATATGGTTTTCCACGTCGTGAGATGAATCTTCTCAAGGCCATCAGGAATGAGTCTGAATCTATACTGGCTAGGTGATCTATGTACACTGCCCTGGTTGTCAGGCACTTGAATAATATGCCCCATCTCTTCTCATTTCTACGTCCAATCTTGATTGTGTAGGGACCAAAGCAGTCCATGCCTGTTGAGAAGAAGGCAGGTTTAAAGAGCTGTTGTCGTGCAAGTGGCAAGTCAGCCATACGGGGAATTTCTGGTTGTCCCTTCCATCTTCGACACTCTAAGCAGTGTCGTTGGTGGCGCCGAACTGCTTCACGTCCTCGCAATACCCAGTAGGTCCTCCTTATCTCTGCGAACACTCGTTCTGGTCCAGGGTGGAGCAGCTTTTGATCAAAATCTTTGATAATGAGTCTGGTCACAGGATGTTGAGGGGCAAGAACGATAGGATGAATTAAATCCAGCTCTGTCTCACTGCGACGTCTTAGGCGCCCGCCCACACGAATGAGTCCAGTGGTAGGATCGAACTCAGGAGAAAGAGAAGCAAGCCTACTTGTACCTGATACCGGTTTCCCTGACTTCAATTGGGCCATTTCAGCCGCGAAAGAGTCTGCCTGAGTTTGACGAAGCACTGATAGCTCTACCTCTCTCCGTGTGTCAGCACATGAGAAGTTTGCCGCCCCGTGAAGCTGCTGACTACATGCCTTAAGGAACTCAGTTAGCGTTTCATATTCCTCTGGATTCGGCATGGGTATCACTGTAGTTGATCCACAGAAAGCAGACTGCCTTAGCTCGTTACTTTGCTCATCAGTTGGCCAGGAGGGTTGCTTAGGCCAATTTGCTAATGGCAGTTTAAGAAAGGAAGGCCCTTGATTCCACTGGCTTCCTTCCACAAGGTGACAGAGGTGTTTGCCTCGTGTTATGTCGTCCGCAGGATTGTCTTCTGATCGTATGTACTGCCATGTTGCAGCTGCTGTGAGTTCTTGTATTTCAGCCACCCTTGTCCCCACAAACACTTTGTAACGGCAAGAACTCGACAACAGCCAGGTAAGCACAGTCATGGAATCTGACCAGAGTGTTAGGGAACATACGGGGATAGTGAGTTCAGTGACAAGGACCTTGGAGAGTTGGGCACCACTGAGGGCTGCACATAACTCTAGGCGTGGGATGGACTGCTGCTTTCGGGGTGCAACACGTGACCTAGCTGCTAGGAATGCAATTTCAACTTGGCCTTCTTGATTCTCTGTACGCAAATAGGCTACAGCCCCATAAGCCTTCTCCGATGCATCACAGAACACGTGTATGTCACGCCTGCTAGAAGGGAGGTCCATTTTCGAGCTAGAATAGCACCTCGGCAGCGAAATCTTCTCCAGATCACTCAACTCTTCCTCCCACAATCTCCATAACCTGAGCAGATCCTCTGGAAGCTGCGGGTCGTCCCAGTCACGCTTTTTATCCCATAAGCGTTGCACCAGTATTTTTGCTCTGGTGGTATATGGGATAATGTATCCAAGAGGATCATATTGGCTAGCTAAAACACGATAGATGCTACGCATAGTTACTTTAGAGCAGTTCACAATCCGATGTTTATAGTGCAAGGTGTCAGACTGACACTGCCAATGGAGGCCAAGTGTGGATTCAGGGGTAACTTGCTGACCTTGACTAAGCCAGAGCTCACAGCTGTTAGATCTTAATTCAGGTGGCAGGTGAGCGATCACAGATGGGCAATTGCTGGCCCACTGCCGCAATTCGAAGCCTCCATCAGCTAGGAGGGAACAGAGCTGATCGACAAGATCTTTGGCGGCATCCTTGGTGGTGAGACTGTACAGACAATTGTCAACATAAAATGACTTCTCAATAACCTCCCTCACTTGGTCACCTGGTTGACTGTGGTCTAGCACGTGTTTCTGCAGGGCGAACGTGGCACAACAGGGGCTACATGTTGTGCCGAAAGGAAGCACCTGCCACTGATACACATCTGGTGCTTGCTCTAACATCATGTCTCTCCACAGAAACCGAAGTAATGATTTGTCTTCAGGGAGCAGCCTCACCTGATGAAACATCCCTCGGATGTCGCTACTTATAGCTGTGGAGCGTTCCCTGAAGCGAAGTAACACGGCTAACAGTGTAGGACTCAAAGTGGGACCTGGAAGGAGCAGCTCGTTCAAATTTTGACCCTGGTACTGAAATGAGCAGTTGTAAACGACACGGTTCTTGTCGTTATGCTGGACCATGTGGTGGGGAATGTACCAGGATTCTTGTGTGCCATCTACTTCACATGGTTGCAGTTTCTCTACATAGCCAGCATTCTTGAGCCTTTCAACCTCGGTTTTGTAAGCCTGGGCTTGTTCAGGGTACTTTGTTAGCTTCCGCTCAATGTTTCTTAACTGCGGCAGTACGGCTTCTTTGGGCATGTGCAAAGTGGGCATGTTTTGTACTCTAAGGAGTGGCGTAGCATACCGCATGACCTCATCCACGTTAACTCTCACTGTTCTCTCTTGTAAGAGTTTGATAGCATCCTGATCAAGCTTTGAACGCGTCACTACTTTCTCACTCTGATAAGGGATTACATCCATCTGCCATAGTTTTTCTACTTGAGAAAACAGCTCGGAATTGGGTGAGATAGCAGTAAAGAGGCACTGATAAGAGTTGAGCCCGTGTTTAACCTCGTGTGTAGGACCTTGAAGTGTCCAGCCTAACTGAGTTTTAACGGCAGCAGGTCCACCTGGTGGGCCTAGTAGGACAGGCTCAATGGGGGTGACTAGATGAGGGCAGTCTGAGCCAATCAACAGTACAGGCTGTACTCTGTCGAGTTGCTGCAGCGGCAATCCAGCTAAATGTCGGTACCTCTTTTGAAGAGATGCAACAGGGTAAGTTTGCTCAGCGAGACCAAGTCTTTCGGCAGTAAAGGCACCTTGAATAGGGAACTTCTTGTGTCGATTAGTGACTGGAGACACAGTGAATGAGACTGCCGCCCCATGAAGAACCTGTTGGTCTTGCCTCACTGTTCGTAGTATGAGGTCCTCAGGCTGTCCTTTAAGATCTAACTGCTGTGCTGCTGTGTGGAGCAATATGGTCCTCTCAGACCCGTCGTCTAACACAGCATACGCCTCAATTGATTTGTCACCATTGGTGATAACAACTTTGCTCACCTTAAGGAGAACCTTGCGGCTGTAGATCGGGCGATCTACATACAGAATGTCGTTGGTGGTGTTAACCAAGCAGGAGCTTTCTTTTGTGTCTTTCTCCGTTGTACCCTCCACAGACCATTCATTCACATCATGCAGTATGAATAGATGCTTCCTGTTGCATGTCTTACAGGGGGTTTTCAGGTTGCATTTAGAGGCATGATGACTACGTCCGCAGCACCAGCACCGATTATTCTTACGAATCCAGCTTTCCTTTTGTTCCTTGGATAGCTCTTTGAAATTGGCACATCCATTCAGAAAGTGATTGACACTGTCACAGTAGGGGCAATATGCTTGTGGTCTTCCTTTAAATCTGGCAAATTTAGATGTTCCCTCTGGGGCAGGTGCCCGAGTTTCACTCCTACTCATAGGTTTCTCTGTGCCCAGCAGTATGGAGGTTGGTTTCCTAGTGGATCTTGGGTCATGGCGGCCTTCTCTTTTCTTGCTGCTGAATTCTGGTGGGGGACTTGTCATCCTGGAGCCCTCATCTTGTACTTGGAGTTCATACTCCAACCAGTTAGAGAAGTCAATGAGAGTAGGTATGGTTACTCGTAATGGGTGTATGTATCTCTTGAAGCTTGTCCTCAGCTCATGAGGAAGTTTACATTGAAGTCTTGACACATGCGACCCACAGTCCAATTCAACAGTTCCCTCAGACCCTAGTTGTTCTAACATGCTTACCAGTGAACCAGTGGTGTAGTGGTAAAAAAAGAGGTGGGTAAACTATAAATTCTGGTGGACCACGACGTGGTCACCCGGTAAGGTGGGCCACTGCCTACCGGTGTATGTGTATCCTGATGACATCGCTATAGGCTATCATTTGATGGTACTACCAAGGTGTTGTAGTATAACTACAGGACATCAGTGATGTGTGAACTGAATTTGGCAACAATACAGTGAATTACAGTGAAGTTATTGAATATTTTTCATAATAAAAATCATCAAAAAGATACATTTACAATTTTACATACAATTAAAAACTTTTTTTTTTTTTCAAAATAAGTGTTGTAGTATAACCATCAGAACAGCAGTGATGTGTGAACTGAATTTGGCAACAATACTGTGAATTACAGTGAAGTTATTGAATATTGTTCATAAAAATCATACATTTACAATTGTATATACAATTTAAAATATATTTTTCCCAAATTAAGTGTTGTAGTATAACCATCAGGACAGCAGTGATGTGCGAACTGAATTTGGCAACAATACAGTGAATTACAGTGCAGTTATTGAATACTTTTCATAAATAATAATCATACAAATTATGCAAAAAGATATTTATACAAAATAAGTGTTGTAGTATAACCATCAGGACAGCAGTGATGTGTGAACTTATTTTGATGACACTATAGTGTGTGACAGTGAAGTTATTGACTGTTTTCGGGTTTTGCACTTTTCAGACGGTCCCTTCGGATCTGTCTCTCTGCCGCCTGCGCATAGAGATCAATGTATTTTGTCCACTGTGAGGGAAAGCTTGTTTTGAGAAAAAATAGGTTGTAGCTGCTTGTCTACATACTACGATTAAAAAGAGGTGTTATTTGTGTAGTAACAACATTTAGCTCACGAGTTATTGACCCGGGAAGTTCGAATCTGTGAATTTACTGCCAACTTTACTCAACTCGGCGCGCTGCGCTCTCTGCTCCGTGTTTGCGCGCTGCGCGTTCTGCTCTGTAGTTAACGGCCCAAATGCTCGAATCATGTGCCGATCGGCGATCACGCACTGGAAAAGCAAAGTCCGCTCAAATATCGTGAAATTTAGAGGTGGATAAACGCACTTTGGAGGTGGGCAAACGCTATTTCCCAATTTTGGGAGGTGCGTAAACGGCGTTTACGTGCGTTTAGCCTCCACTACATCCCTGCAGTGAACGCACACGGAGTGCAAACAACTTAAAAGCCTTTACGTCACCAGTTCTGATGTTTGGGCCGTCCATGACTTGAGCGATGTTCTGTAGAACTAGCTTGTGCGGCTGCCCATACATCTTGATAAGGGCTTGCAAAGTATCTGTATATGGCTGTGATGAGTTGCCATAAGAATCCGCCACTAACAGCGCTTCCTCTAACTGCAAATGATCTGTGAGGATCTGATATTTGAACCGTTCAGTGGCGTCAGCAGGGAGGAGATTCTCTAATGCCATGCGCAGCCTTGAAAACTCTCTAGGATCTGATGTTGTCAATGTGGGTATAGAAGGCTTGGGTCCCCTGTAGGACTTCTCTTGGAAACATGGCGCTGCAGTTTGTTGTATATATTCAGATCGCTGTGTAGGATATGACTCACTGATGGCCATGTGAGGAGGATAATTGTCTCTAGAAGCCTTTTCGTCATATTGTATAGCTTCAGCATACTGGTATGGATGAGCATATGAATGCGTACCGAGACTCTGAGTAGGTGTACGGCAGATTGATGTTGCTTGAGGCTGATTAACTTGTACAGGTGAAAGAGTGCAGTCCCTCACCTGCTCAGATATCTGTCTGATCTGAACAGAAGGATATTCATGGGAATCTCTGACGTGCTTGGTGAGTTCTGGCTGGCTGCGGCTTGTTTCTGGCACATGGAAACGGGGAGCTGGCACTGGAGTCACTGTTTTGCTTGAGGTGGCCACGTTTGTGGCTAGCTGCTGAATCTCACGTTTCATGATTGCATTCTCTGCTTTCAGTCCCTGTAATGCAGATAAAATCTCTGGCAGGTGTTGAATGCAGCTACGTAGCTCATCATTCTCTCTTTGTATCTGCTTCCATGTAGGCGGTCTGTTCTGCAGCTCTTCATTCTCTCTGTGTGAGTCTCCCAGGGTATATTGCCATTCATCTTGTATCACCAGGTCACTAAAGTGTGAATGTTGACTTATTGGAGTTGAGACACAAGACTCACGTTCTGCAGAGAGTGATGCAAGTTCAGCATCATCTTCATATTCATTGGAATATACAGGTTGCGGGGATCTTCTCTCAGGTCCAGGTCTTTGTACTTGATATTCTGCCAAGTATGCTGGTGGCTTTAAGAGTCGTCTGGGACGGACAACAGGAGGCTCTGGACGGAATGCCATTCTTCTGCAGTAATTCGAATCCGGCTCGAAGGACCAATTATAATTGAGGTTTAAGTTTACGCTTATTCGGGTTGTTTCGAACCCCTGCAGACAGTCGGTCAGAACTGTGTAATGACATCAAAGTAATTGAATTCACTCTGCAGACTCCAAATCTCTTTGAAAGAGTTTACTGATTCAAATGTAACAGGTGTGGTTCTGGAACAAATACAGAAATAAACTTAAATGAGTGATTTACATAAATGTTCTTTAACATTTGTAGGTAATAGGATTATAGACAATGCTCTACAAATATGAATAACTATACATTTGAGCTGTTAATACCAGTATTATGAAAATTAAAGTGCTATTCTATGTAAGCCCACCAGATGGCGCCCTTAGCACATTTATCATGACTGAACACATTTACCTCAATAATAACATGTACTCTTTAATCACGAATAAAATAAGTCATTGTCATATTTCCCTGTAGATTGCATACATTACTTGCAGTAGCTATTATGACAATAGAGAAAAGAATAACAGGACCGCAGTATTACTCAAATAATGCAGATAACACAAATTCCTACAGCGCAATGGCGCTAGATACATCCGAATCGCGGGAGAAGCGATCGGCATAATTCTGAGGGAAAACTAACAAATTACACTTACTTTTCATTCACGCACACTATATTACATCAGTGATATTCAGATGCTGCCCACAACGTGCGTTAAAGCGGAGTCATCTCGTAACAGCTCGCGTTCATTACTTCTGCTCGGTACACCTGCTTTCCCTTCTGGCACATAATCGGTGATGACGTGATCAGCGATGACGTTGAAGGTAGCGATTGGTCAAGTAACAGGAGCCTTTTGAACAATTAGTTTTCCTCTGGTTGCTGTGACAGTGTTGTATGACCCCATTGTGCTGGAGAGTAGAGCCTGTGCTTCAGTCCAGGAGAAGATCTAGAAACAGTGATGATTTGCTGCATGTGGTTTTATTTAACAGGCGGTGACTGTGTAGCTGCTGATCCAGTGGAAATCTCTGTATTTAAAGTAGTTTTAAGTGGACTCAAATTAATTAAGGTCTAGGGAGTTGATTTGAATGTGTTTTCCTTATGCCTAATATTCCTCAAGTCTTTCTCTTGTGAAATGAGCAGTGTGTGTTCAGGTGAAGGAGTGTGTGTGTGTGTGTGTGTGTGTGTGTGTGTGTGTGTGTGTGTGTGTGTGTGTGTGTGTGTGTGTACATGACTTAAACCCGAATGCACACAGACTCATGGGGACTCGTGTCACTGTGGGACCTAAAGTCAAGAGGAGTGTAGGGTTAGTGTGTGTGTGTGTGTGTGTGTGTGTGTGTGTGTGTGTGTGTGTGTGTGTGTGTGTGTGTGTGTGTGTGTGTGTGTGTGTGTATGTGGGACTAGTGTCACTGTGGGACCTAAAGTGAAGAGTAGTGTAGGGTTAGAATAAGAATAGCCTGTAAGGGTGGATTTCCTGCAGGGGTTCAGTCTGCAAGACTGCCGAATGACTAAAGAAACGTTGTCAGCAAGATGGTAGAAAACTGCACATTTCTTGTCTATTCCACCCACTGCCACTTATACCAACGACGGAAATAAGTGCAGTTACAATAGCTTAATATGTGGGAGAGCGTTGCTGTAGAGAGTGATGTATTGTATTGCAATATGAAGCACTTCAAAGTCAATACCAAATCACAACTAGTTAGCACATTATTTGTAACTGAAAAGGTTTAATGACAAAATATGGTTATGGTTACACTTAAAATAGTTACAAAATAGATGTATGAGATGATATCATATATGATGTTACCAGTGAGAGAGAGAGAGAGAGAGAGAGAGAGAGAGAGAGTGGAGAGAGAGAGAGAGAGAGAGAGAGAGAGAGAGAGAGTAGCCAGACCAGCACAGCACTATCTGGGCCAACCAAATTATAAAATTACAAAAGCAAAATTACATTACCTATTGGAAAGATGCTACTAAATCACAAAAGAAGATGGAACTCTATTTACACCTGAAAAGAGATTATAAACCAGGGGCCGTATTCACAAAGCATTTTATCTTACCACTAGGAGTACTCCTAAATCGCACTAAAAGATTTTAGCTAGGAGTTTTCTCTTAAAAGTTATTCACAACGCCTTTCAGACCTACTCTTAGTAAAGAAAAATGAAAACTCCTAAACTAAGAGCGAGTCTTCGTTGCTATGGATGACGTCATTACTCATGCACGAGCTTGACTGAAGTGACCACCTTGATTGGCTGATGATTGTAACGCGGGAATGATTCCAAACACCTCCCCTACGATGATGAGTGACAGGTGACAGGTCTGAGAATGCGTGCGCTACACAAGTAGTGCGAAGGACGGAAGATGATGAATAACTGAATAAATAGCCTAAATGAATAAAGAGTAAGGCAAAATAAATATATAGTAGCCTAATGAAACATATGGATTGATGCAATATCTTTGCAACATTATTGAATTAATCTGTCACTATATGCCTCTGCCTACGTTTGCAAAGAGAAGAACATTTTAATTTGATTCACAATGAAACGTTACAATTAGTTTACATGCAATGAGTAGCCTAGGTTTGGTTGTTGTTGGTGGCGTTATTGCATCCAATGCAAAATTGTTCCCTCGCGATTGGAAGCTCCTGTAGCCGCCGCATACGCATTTCAAAACATCGCAACGTGAAATGCCACAAAAAGCGGTTTGTGAATAGGTCTTAGTGAGTTAGGAGTCCTCTCGACTTCTTTTAAGCTGTCCCAGGCTTAGGTGCTACTTTTAGGGCTAAAATGCTTCGTGAATTACTCTTAGTCAAAAAAATTAGGAGTCCTAAAGTTACGAGTGACACGCCCATTATTTTTAGGAGTTGCTCCTAAATTCGCCAGTTAGGAGCTACTTTTAGCCTTAAAATTCTTTGTGAATACGGCCCCAGCAGAATACCTGAGCTGTGTGAAAGAGCATAAAGTGAGAAAGACCCTGACCAGGTACAGGCTGAGTGACCACTGTCTGGCTGTAGAGAGGTGTGTGTGTGTGTGTGTGTGTGTGTGTGTGTGTGTGTGTGTGTGTGTGTGTGTGTGTGTGTGTGTGTGTGTGTGTGAGAGTGACCACTGTCTGGCTGTAGAGAGGTGTGTGTGTGTGTGTGAGTGACCACTGTCTGGCTGTAGAGAGGTGTGTGTGTGTGTGTGTGTGTGTGTGTGTGTGTGTGTGTGTGTGTGTGTGTGTGTGTGTGTGTGTGTGAGTGAGTGACCACTGTCTGGCTGTAGAGAGAGGATGGCACAGGCAGAGATGGCAGCCGAGAGAGCATTCCCCTTATTATTTGCTTTTTTTTTTTTTCTTGCTTTTTTCTCTTCTCTTTTTTTTTTTTTTTTTTTTTTTTTTTCTGTTTATGGTAAGAAGAAGAAAATGTGAAAATAAACAGTTTAGAAAAGAAATACCCAAGTTACAATGTGCCAATCTAGACAAACTATTATATAACTTTATATGGAGGAAGAAGCCCCATAAAATCAGGAAAAACATCTTGACTAATAAAATTGAGGACGGGGGGTTATCGGTAATTGACTTCTCACTTTTCAATGAGATATTAAAAATCAACTGGATTAAAAGATTTTTGAAAAATCCAAACAGTTTGTGGAACATTGTGCCAAACTTTATCTTTGAAAAACTTGGTAAAATCACATTCTTACTTCAATGGCCATACTCCACCAACAGACTGCCAGTCAAACGTCCATAAACAGGCTCTAACTTGTTGGTCACTTTTGTACAAACACAATTTCTCCCCTCACAAATGTTTTATCTGGAACAACATGAACATCATATATAGAAACAAGACTCTCTTTATAGAAAACTGGTTTAAACATGATATTCTACTGGTATCCCAATTATTAAATAACTCAAATAAAATTTTAACTTGTGACAACTTCACACATAAATTTAATCCCCAGCCCCCATTGGAAAATTTTGACTCTGTTTCTGTGTTTATAATTTATTCGAAATACTGTGTGTTACTGTTATCTTTGTTTTTATTTCGTTTTTCTTTCATTTTTTCAATTTCAAAAGATACAATTCAATGTAAAAAAAGAAACAAACAGAAAAACACACTTACCTTTTCATTAATTAGCTGTAGTCCAGTGGTCTGAGGGGTTCATTGTTTTTATTCTTTTCTGACGATTATCTTTGCTAATTTTTGCTTCAGTGAGTCGATCCAAATCTTCTGATTCTGGTCCACAGTTTTGCTTTTTTAGCGACCTAGTAACTGAGACGAGTGCCACCCGCCGTGAGCTACATTTATCATTTACTTACACTTTAGATCTGATGAACCACTGACAACTCCTAAATAGGCCTATGTGTGGATTTACTGCAGAAATCACTTGCAAAAATGTTTGAACAATGTCCAAAAATGTAAAAAATAATAAAAGACTGATAGTATTTTCATAATATGAATTAACTGAGCAAGCCGAATGTGACAGTGGCAAGACAACAAAACCTTTATGGTTTTGTTGTCTTGCCACTGTCACATTCGGCTTGCTCAGTTAATTCATATTATGAAAATACTATCAGTCAAACTATACTTGACCCTTTTATATGAGAACACAGAATAATTGAATTGAATTGAGCTGGATAATGACATTATTGTCTTCAATAGAGGTGAAGTTTACAGAACATCTTCAGTTTGCTGTATACAGTGACACTTCACATGAGAGCATCCGCTAAAGAATGAGTTCCCTTTCAGACTGTAAGGTTCGACGTCACATCAGAACGCACTGATGAATTGGGATCTGGAGATTCTGCTGTTTATTCAGCTTGAAAGAGTGAGTGCTGCTGCCGTTTCCCCTGTGCGCTTCAGCACTATTAAGAGAGATACAGTTCCCTGAAAGAGCATTATACACGTGTGACACTGCATCTTTTTCAAGATGTCGTTCCACCCGTGTGTTTCTGGATGGGGTCGGTTCCTGGCGCCGGCTGATGGTCTCGATCGTTGCCTGGCGTGTTTGGGCATTAAGCACACTGAGGTAGAGTTCGTGGTTCAGTGATGTTCTCACTGCGGGAAGATGATCGTCTCTGTGTTACGGTCGAGACTGCAATACCTCAGGAGTGTTCTGAAAAGGAAATCATTGTTTACGGTCTGGTGTTACCCGGACACATTATTATTATTATTTTTTTAATTCTTTATTTTCAGTCAGCAAAATAGAATTACAGAATAAAAGTAGTAATAGTATCTGTCCATTTGCTGTTTTTTTAAACAGAACATATATATATACTTTGACAATTAAGGAGAGAAAAACTTGTGCATTACAAAATATACAAATAACTACATTGTTTGGGACATAAAAGGAGAGGATAGGTAGGAGGACGGGAAAATGAAGCACAGGATCATTAATTCAGCACCTCTACAAAGTCTGATCTTACATATTTTGCCCACAGACTAACAAATATACTTTTCTTTAGACAGATGGAAAAGGTAATTGCTTCCATTACATATATCTCATTTACAATATCTATCCATTCTGAGACTGTGGGAGGGTCAGGAAGAAGCCAACGTCTTGTAAATGCTTTTTTGCAGGCAGATGTAAGAATGGCATATAAATACTTATCAGCAGTTCTGGCCAAGAACTCACAATTCCCCCAAAACAGAGAGGAAAACTGTAAAGGTACTATATTATTGAGTATAGTAGTTAAGATCTTGTGAAACTCTGCCCAAATATGATTTGATCTTTAGGCATTCCCAAAACACATGCCAGTGATCAGCCTCCCGAGCGCCACACAGCCTCCAGTATTTAGCTCCACCTGGGTCAAAATGTGCTTTTTGCTTTTTGCTTTTTGCAAAATGTGATATATGCAATCAAAATTGTTTTTAATATTGGGTCATTAAGGTCTGTTTTAGGTTTAATACTATGTTCAAAATAATTGCGGACTTGCAGGTATCGGAAAAAATCAGAGTTTTCAAGATGGTATTCATTTTTCAGACCCTCAAAATCCCTTAATTTTCCATTTTCTGTGAGTGAATAGAAAGTTGTTATACCTTTGGAAATCCATGATTTAAAACGATTATCCGTCAAATTTGGCCTGAAGCCAGGGTCAAAAGCACACCATTGGATTATCTGTATTTTATCATTTAACGATACTCTCCTTTTACTTTATTCCAAATTTTTAATTGGGTTTTGATCCACGGATTTTGAGTATCCTTTATAAGCTTGTCTAGATCTGTACAAGCCAGTAATGCGTGAATCGGAGGGTCCTTCATGATTGAAAGTTCAATATCTTTCCATCTGGCCTGAAAATTTGGAGAACATAGGTTAATAAAGGGTCTAATTTGGGCCGCGTAGTAATATCCTTTAAAATGAGGTAACCCCATTCCCCCCTCCTCCTTCAAGAGCTGCAATGTTTTAAATTTAACCCTAGGTTTCTTCCCTGGCCAAATAAACCGGGAGATGATTTTATCTATTTCTGAAAATTCTTTTAAGGAGATTTCTACCGGAAGGGCTTGAAATAAAAAAAGATATCGTGGAAGGATATTAATTTTCACGCAATCAATGCTATGACTCAGACTAAGAAAGGAAACAGAGTTCCACCTTTTGATATCTTCTCTAATTTTTAGCAAAAGGGGGCCATAATTCATCTCTGCAAGCCGTGAAACATTATTTGGTAGGTGTATACCTAAATATTTCAATGAACAATTATCCTAGCTTAGCTGAAATTCGTCAGTGAGACATGTTGGAGGGGAGTAATTAAAAGCCAACAACTGAGTCTTTTGTACATTCAATTTATAACCAGAATAACTACCAAATTTTTGTAAGAGGTTCATTAAATCAGGAAATGTATTAGAAGGGTCACTTAAATATATCAAGATATCATCTGCGTATAGAACTATCTTTATGATCCTCCCCTTTTATATGAACTCCCCTGATACTTTCTGTCTCTCTCAGCCATTGTGTGAGGGGTTCGATATAGAGAGCGAAGAGTAAAGGGGAGATGGGCACCCTTGTCGCGAGCCTCAGTGTAATGTAATAGTGTTTGAAAGATTGCCATTCATTTTTATTTGAGCTGATGGTTTGTCATAGAGTGTCCGTATGACATTAGAAAAATTTGAATGAAAGCCAAATCGTTCAAGACCTTTGTATAAGAAAGCCCAACTGACTGAGTCAATGGCTTTTTCTGCATCGAGGCTTACCAAAAGAGCTGTTAATTTATTCTGTTCTATATGATCCATAATATGCAATGACCGTTTAACATTATCCTGCGTCTGTCTTTGTAAAATAAAACCGGCTTGATCAGTATGTATGAGCTAGGGTAGTATTTTTTCTAATCTTTTAGCAAAAATAGCCGTAAATAACTTATCAACATTTAGCACCGAAATAGGTCTGTATGATCCACAGTCTGAAAGATCCTTTCCCTCTTTAGGAATAATAGAGATGACTGCTTCCCTCCAGGTGGGCGGCATCTTTGAATCTTTAAGAACAGTGTTGCAGGCCCTAAGAAGGCTAGGTAACAGCTCAGTTCGAAATGCTTTATACCAATCTGAAGGGAAGCCATCTGGGCCAGGTGACTTATTTGCTTTCAACCTGGAGATGGCGCCATTTAATTCGATTTCAGTTATTGCAGCAGTCAAAATTGTATTGTGTTCTTCTGGGACAGTTGGTAAATTAAGAGATTTAAGAAAGGCTTCAATTTGTTGTCCATTCTCTAATGGCGGTTGTGAGTACAGAATTTTTTAGTATTTCTCCAATGAATTTTGTAACTCTTCTTGTTTATACTGTAAAAAATTGGAAGCTGGATGCTTTATTTTGTATATGGTATTATCTTCTCTTTGTTTTTGTAACCTCCTTGCAAGAATATTAGGCGATCTAGGTCCGGATTCAGAGTATTTTTGTTTAGCAAAAATCATCTTTTTTTCTATTTCTTGGGTATATAATAAGTCATTTTTTCATGTCTGAGCATTTTCCGTTTCATTTTTGATAAAGTTTTACTTCTCTTACCTGGGTTTGAAATGCCCTTGACATTAAGTGATACTATCTTAAAGGAACACTCCACCGTTTTTTGAAATAGGGCTTATTCACCTTCTTTCCTACATTTAGATAGGTGGGCAAATGCATTTTTGTCTCAGTGCATGCATTGTTTTAGTTTGACAGGGTCGGCGCTAGCTTAGCTTAGCATAATGAATGGAATCCTTTGTTGCCAGCTAGCATGTCCTGAGTAAAAGTGATATAAAAAATTCAAAAAACCCACCTAATTACTTCTTGTGGCCTGCACATTCACAACAAGTACAAATAGCGATGCAGATTAACACTAGACGATTTCCTATGCAGATATTGACTTAGGGGGAAGCACAGGTGAAGCACTGCTACTTGGGCGGAGAGATATCACACCCAAGTAGCAGTGCTTCGCCTGTGCTTCCCCCTAATATAGTCCTTAATATATAAGTCAATATCTGCCTAGGAAATCGCCTAGTGTTAATCTGCATCACTATTTGTACTTGTTGTGAATACGAGAAGTAATTAGGTGGGTTTTTATATCACTTTTACTCAGGACATGCTAGCTGGCAACAAAGGATTCCATTCATTGTGCTAAGCTAAGCTAGCGCCGACCCTGTCAAACTAAAACAATGCATGCACTGAGACAAAAATGCATTTGCCCACCTATCTAAATGTAGGAAAGAAAGTGAATAAGCCCTATTTCAAAAAACGGTGGAGTGTTCCTTTAACGTCCTGTATATTCATACTTTTCTTATCTGGTAACCCTGTATAAGGCCTCCCCCATGCGCCATGTCCAGTTTTATAAAGTTTATGCACCAACAAAATCTCTCCCATAGAATATGTATTAAACAATAACGAACAAAGTAAACAATGGCAACATTATCATGATGAAACCAAAATAAAATGCGTGTTTCCAAGGTTGAGGCTCATATCAAGAGAGCCCTGCAAGGCCTTGAATAGTCTAGGTCCCAATAGGGAGAAGTCCCACCTCGTCGCGTAGATGGGGCCCTATATATTGTCCACACACTAGCAAGATTTTGTGTTGAAAAAAACATAAGCATACTCAAAATTTGGTTGTCTCGACCCTTCATTATATTAACGAACAAAAAAAAGGGAAGTAGGAACCCTTTCATTGAAAAAGGGGCAAGTCACTCATACTTCTAGTAAAAGTAATCCGACTTTATGAGGTAACCTTGAAGCATCAGTCCTCAATAGGTAGTCTTCTGAATCCCTGGAGCTTTTCCTTGAATCGTGCGTGATGGCTTTTCTGTGATACATAGTACATAGTGTATTTTTCTATGTACATTTCTGAAATGCACTTTCTGTAAAGCTGCTTTGAGACAATATGTATTGTGAAAAGCGCTATACAAATACATTTAAATTGAATTGAATTGAATTGTATTGTCCCCTGTTGCACTGAGCTCTTGGTCGCCGCTCCGCACATGTCGTGGTCTTCTCACCGTCTGCCACGAAGACAAGAGTTGAATCTCCTCATGATCTGGGACTGCTGCGGACGGTACGACGGCGACGGGAAACCCGCGAGCTGCTATATCTCTCGTCGCTTCTGCTGTGTCCTGGTAGAGACGGGTGCCATCATCATAAAACACCCGCATCTTCGCTGGATATGGGGTTTGAAACCTGATACGTTCATTTTTCAGTATTGTTTTGGCACCCGAGTACTCGTTGCGTTTTTTAAGCACTTCAACTGGAAAATCATGGTCAACAAAGAAACGCATTTCATCACAGAATACTTATTTTTTCTGCCATGCTTTCCGGAGAACCTCCTCTTTTATGCGGTAGCTCCTAAACTTTACCACGAAAGAGCGGGGCTTCCCTTGCGCACTGTCCGGTTTTTGAGTCAGTGCTCGATGTGCTCGTTCAATTACCAGATCCCGGTCTTCAGAAAGGCCTAGCGCTTTTTTTAAACAAATTATCCAAAAAGGAACCATATCGGCCCCTTCCTTATTTTCGGGTATACCGTAAATCCGCAGATTCTCCCTACGTGCACGACCCTCCTGGTCTATCAGCCTAGCTTCCAACTTAGCTTGGCATTGGGTTAGCCTCTTAATTAGCATCGATGCCACTTGTAGCACCGTCTCTGTTTCCTCTATTCTTCCCTCCGCTTCATCCAGTCTGTCATTCACGCCTTGTATTTCTTGTTTAATGTAAATGTAAATGTAAATGTACTTTATTTATATAGCACCTTACATCAGCCGATAGGTGAACCAAGGTGCTTTACAACAGATTAAACAACAATTTAAAACAACACACCGAAAAACCAGTACAGTAATAAATGAAGAAATAAAAAGTAAAGAAAAAAATAGAATAAAGATAAATATAAAATATAAAAGATAAAAGTGCCACCACACTACTGGGTACTAAAAGCCATTTTGAAAAGATACGTTTTAAGTCTTGATTTAAAAAGGCCCAGGTCAGTAACGATACGCATCTCACTGGGGAGCTTATTCCAGAGCTTAGGTCCAGAAACTGAAAAAGCACGGTCTCCCCAGTGTTTAAGTTTTGACCTGGGCACTTCCAACATGAGTTGATTGGACGACCTCAAAGTCCTTCCGCAATTCCGAATGGTCAGCATGTCTGATATGTAAGATGGGGCGAGGCCGTTAAGAGCTTTAAAAACAAACAATACAATTTTATAGTGAATTCTAAAATGTACCGGGAGCCAATGGAGGGAATAAAGAATCGGAGTTATGTGCTCTCGTTTTTTAGTGCTCGTTAACAAACGGGCAGCTGCATTTTGGACAAGTTGAAGACGGCCAACAGAGGACTGGGAGACACCAGTATACAGTGCATTGCAGTAGTCCAGTCTAGAGCTTATTAGAGCGTGAATAGCCTTCTCAAGGTCATGACGGTTTAAAAAGGATTTTACCTTTGCTAAAAGGCGCAGTTGAAAAAAGCTCAACTTGACAACGTTGTCAATCTGTTTGTTGAATTTAAAAGAACTATCAAAAATCACTCCTAAGTTCTTCACTGTCTGCCTGGCCGTTAAAGGCCAGGCATCAAGTCCGTTTGACGCAGATTCTCCAAACACAATATATTCAGTTTTGTCCTCATTTAAGTGCATAAAATTTTGGGCAAACCACTGCTTAATATCCGCAATGCAGTCAAATAAAGTACCTTGTACATCACCAGGCTTCAGAGGCAGATAAATTTGCAGATCATCTGCATAAAAATGAAAAGATAGGTTGTGCCTGGCTATAATTGACCCTAGTGGTAGCATGTATAATGAAAACAAAATAGGGCCAAGAATAGAGCCTTGCGGGACTCCACAGGAGAGAGAAGTACATGAAGAAGACAAATCACCAATCATTACAGAAAAAGTTCTATCGGATAAATATGACATAAACCACTCAAGTACAGTGCCATGAATGCCAACATAGTGCTTCAGGCGTGACAGGAGGATTGTATGGTCTACCGTGTCAAAGGCTGCTGTGAGATCCAGCAGCACTAAGGCAACAGGACACTTGGTGTCAACAGAGGACGCAATATCATTGTGTACCTTTAATAATGCAGACTCAGTGCTGTGACGAGGCCTAAACCCGGATTGAAATTTTTCCAGGACAGAGTTGTTTTCCAGAAAGGGCTGTAACTGTAAAAAAACAACTTTTTCTAAAACTTTGGAAAGAAATGGAAGATGGGAGACTGGTCTAAAATTAGATAGCACTGAGGAGTCAAGGTTAGGCTTTTTAAGAAGGGGCCTAACCACAGCATGTTTAAAGGCAGCTGGGAAGGTTCCTAGACTAAGACAGCTATTAATAAAAACCACAAGCCCAGGCCCTACAGCGTTAAAAACCAATTTCAGCACTCTAGCGGGTACAATATCCAATGGACAGTTTGTAGGCTTTAAAGATTTAACTATATCGTCAAGGGAAGAGAAAGAAACTAACTCAAACTCCTCAAACACACCAAAATGAGCTGGGGCAACAGAAAAATCCCTATTAGAACCATTCCTTGTACCCTGTCTAACAGCATCAACCTTGTCAACAAAAAAGTGGAGAAAACTTTCACAGGTGATAGTTGAGAAATTAGCCAGAGCAGAAGTAGGTGGATTTACAAAAGAATTAATTGTAGTGAACAGAACCCTGGGACAGTGACTGCTGCTAGAAATTATATCAGAGAGGTACTGAGATTTTGCCTCCCGTAGGGCCCTCTGATAATCAACGAGACAGGCCCGCAAAATGTCTAGAGACACATGCAGTTTATCCTTTTTCCATCTCCTTTCAGCCTGCCTGCAGCGTTGCCTGATAGTACGAGTATTGTCATTGATCCAGGGATCCGTTCTTGGTTTAGCCAATTTATGCTGAAAAGGGGCAATAGAGTCCAGAATCCCGGAGCAGGTGGAGTGGAAGGAAGAAAGAATATTGTCTGGACAGATAGGAGAATCTATGTCATTCAAGGCAAAAAACTGAGAGTCCCTGAATGCAGCAGTAAATTCATCTGCTGTGGTGGAAGTGATGATGCGACGCTGGCACGATGGAGCAAAACACTTTCTAGCTGGAGGGGGGGGCTGTATATTCAAAAACAATTGAAAAATGATCTGAAATGGCAGTCTCAGAGATCTCTTTGAGGGAAATTGAAAGCCCATGAGAGATGATGAGATCCAGGGTGTGCCCGAGATGGTGTGTGGGTTTATCCACTGACTGAACTAAGTTAAAAGTTTCTAAAAGTCTTTTAAAATCAGAGGCTAATTGGTCGGACGGACAACAAACATGAACATTAAAATCCCCACAAATCAGGAGTTTATCATATTTTGGAAAAATATCTGCCAAAAACTCAGAGAACTCATGAACGAAGTCCTTATTATATTTGGGTGGGCGATAAACAACGGCACATAAAACAGGACTCGTAAGCTCCATCACAAACAATTGCAGCTCAAAGCAGGAGTAAGCATTTGTGGGAAGAAACCGGCATTTAAATTTGTCATTAAAAACAGCAGCAAGACCCCCTCCACGACCAGATGATCGTGGGGTATTGAAGTAGGAACAGCCGGGTGGGAGGAGTTCTGAAAATGCGCTGTTTTCACCTGGTTTCAGCCATGTTTCCGTCAACAGGAGAAAATCCAGGGATTGAGAAATAAAAAAGTCATTGAGAATGAAAGTCTTATTCACAACGGACCGAGTGTTGATCAAAGCCGTGCGAATTAAATTCTGGTCCGTCCGTTCGGAGGCATAAGCGACCGGGCGAAGATTCTCCGGTACGCAGCCCCGTCTGCAGATCCTCATGGGCCGACAGCGCGGACGAGGGTACCCGGCCTCGGGAATAGCCGATATCAGCCATCGGTAACAGGGATCGGTCAGTCCTCGTGTGTAATAGCTGACGAACTCCCTGGAAAGCCCAAACGATGAGTGGAGGACCAGGCCATGGGCTCTCAATCTGCGACTTAATCCACCTCTCCTTCCTCGTCTTCTGCGGCGGCTGTTACGCAACAACCCAAAAGGAGAATACCACAGGTGGGGAGGTATGGGCGCCAACAGAGGAGGTGGTGTGTTTTGTCGTCCGTTGAAGCCCTGGATCGGCAGTTTTCCCACAGAATCACGTATATTTAAGAGAGTGAGTCGATCATACACCAGTAGCGGTGACACATCACGAATCAAAAACAATAAAAATAAAACAATACACAGCATAGATAGGAGAGGCAGACGGCTGGCCACACACAGGGGCGCCATCATCATTGTCCGCCTGCATAATGTCCGCCTGCTGCATGTTATTATCTTTTCTAAATTCACATAGTCTGTCCAGGATACGTTGCAGGCTGGGCTCAGGTGTGTCGCCGCCCTGAGGGCTTATCTTTGGGGAGTAGCCTCGGTCACCATGGCTCGAAGTGGTCTCGTCCTCAACCAAATTTGCGTTTTTTTCTACTTCTGGTAGAAACCCCCCTTTCCATCTTGACAAAAATTCCCAGATATTAGGAAAAAGAGAAACTTAGGGGTATATTTTTAAGACACCGTTGGGAGCTAACAAATTAATTGATTGATTGATTGATTAGCCTTTATTGTCTCCTGACGGAGAAATTCATCTTGGGCATTCGAGATAACAGATGCAACACAATATACATAACACATAACATGATTTGCCTACACATAATTTACCACCTTAGCAGCTAACCCACACACCCTATTTGTTGTTGTTCAATATTTTTATAGAGAGTGGTACAAATGAAAATTTAAACCTATTCAGTCTGCAGTTTGGTAACCTGTACCTTCTGCCTGAGGGCATCATCTCATACTCACTGTAGAGGACATGAATCGGATCGTTAGTAATTTTTAAACTCTGTTTCCTCACCGCCTCCTCAAAAAGCTCATTAAGAGTAGTCGGTGGCAATTGTCCAATTATTTTTCCTGCCCTTTTAATCAATGTTTGGAGCTGTGATTTTAATTTAACTGACAGGTTATCAAACCAAGCTACAATACCATATCGGACAATAGACTCAATAGCTGCCTTATAAAACAGTAGCATAATATCCTTGTCAACGCCATGAACTCTTAGTCTTCTTAAAAAATATAGACGCTGACATATTTTTGAGGAAACATACTCCACTTGATGTGACCACTGTAACTGTTTATCTAATTGAATTCCTAAATATTTATATGTTATTACTTGTTCAATCGGTACTCCTTCAATTAAAATAGGGCTCTGATCGCCTATAGACCTAGGATCAAAAATAATTTCTTTGGTTTTATTAACATTAAGGAGCAAGTTATGCTTATTGCACCACTTCACCATCTCCTCTATCTCCTGTTTATAAATACCAATATCTGAATTGGTATAGAGTAAACTAAGTATGGCCGTATCATCTGAAAATTTAATAATAAAATTATTCCTATCGATATTTCTGCATTCATTTGTATATAATATAAAAAGTAAGGGCGAGCTTACTTAAGCTGCAAGTACTTAAATTAAGCTGCCATCCTCTCGCTAGCGGAACCGGAAAACCGTACCCGGACACATTTAAATGGTGAACAGACATGAAGTAAAGCTTGTTATGATATGTTACTCCCTGTGTCCGTCTCATGCTTTCCGCTAACACAACATTGTGTCAGAAGTTTAGAAAAAAACAATTAACTGTTAGTTACGATGCCACCATAAATGCTCGGGAGAGAGTGTGTGCGCGGACAGAAACGAAGATTAAAGTGGAGATCGGAGAAGCCGCGAGTGAGCGAGACGGAGAAAAGAGGACAGATGAGCTAGTGAGATACAGCAGGAAAAATAAAAGGAGGTGACAGTGGATGATGAAGCAGCAAGTATGCGGCATCTGATGCCGTCGCTGATGCCCCTAGGCAAGTTTGGTTTTAGCCATATTAGTGAAAGGCCCAAATGGATGCGACGCTTTGAGCGTTGTAGAATTGCGTCAGGCCTAGACAAGCAGTCACAAGAATATCCGGTTAATACGTTTATGTATACCATCGGTGACGAAGCTGAAGATATCCTGAATGTTCTTCCTCTGTCTGAGGAGGACAAAAAGTCATATGAGACAGTGGAAACGGCGTTCACACGGCATTGTGTGAGCAAACGTAATGTGATTTTTGAACGTGCACGTTTTAACAGACGTAATCAAGAGGCAGGAGAGAGTCTAGAAGCTTTCATCACTGCTGTACTTGCTCTGGCAGAACATTGTGAGTTTGGAGCGTTAAGAGACGAACTGATAAGGGAATGGGGGATGGCAAACTCCAGCATATTGCTATAGGAGAGGAAGAATTTACTAAACTTGTTAAATCATCTAAATCAACAACAGGTATGTTAGACCCTATACCGACTAAGCTACTGAAAGAGATGCTTCCAGAGGTCATAGATCCTCTTCTTAATATCATTAATTCATCTTTGTCACTAGGATATGTACCGAAAACTTTTAAGCAGACTATGATTAAACCACTTGTTAAAAAAACGCAACTTGATCCTACAGAATTAGTCAATTACAGGCCGATCTCGAATCTACCGTTTATGTCAAAGATACTAGAAAAGGCAGTATCCTCACAACTATGTTCCTTTCTAGAAAGAAATGATATCTGCGAGGATTTCCAGTCTGGATTTAGACTGTACCATAGTACTGAGACAGCTCTCATTAGAGTTACAAATTATTTGCTCCTATCATCCGATCGTGGTTGTATCTCGCTATTAGTGGTACTCGATCTTAGTGCTGCATTTGACACTATCGACCACAATATTCTTTTACATAGACTCGAAAATTATGTTGGCATTAGTGGAATTGCATTAGCATGGTTTAAATCATACTTATCTGACCGTTATCAGTTTGTAGCAGTAAATGAAGAGATGTCTCATCGATCACAAGTTCAGTATGGCGTACCACAAGGCTCAGTACTAGGACCGTTGCTGTTCACTCTGTACATGCTACCCTTAGGAGATATCATTAGGAAGCATGGCATTAGTTTTCACTGTTATGCTGATGATACTCAGCTCTATATTTCTTCACGCCCTGACGAAACTTACCAATTCACAAAATTAACAGAATGCATAGCTGACTAGTAATTTCCTACTACTTAATTCTGAAAAAACAGAGATTCAAATTATTGGACAAAAAACTCTCACACGTAATAACCTAGAATACAATCTAACACTTGATGGCTGCTCTGTTCTGTCAGATAACATCTCCAAAATGTTAAATACCCTTTGACTAGTAACCAAAAGTCCAAATCATAGTCTCTGCTGCACCAATTCAACTGATATAAATACTAGTGTAGAACATTGCATAGAAACCGTGTCTATTCCTCGTTTAGTGAGATCAAATAATAAATCTAATGCAGGATCTAGGAAAAATCTAATTGTTATTAAAACAGAAAATGTTGCTATTAGTAAACAAAAACAATTTCTAAAGCTAGGTCTTCTAAACCTTAGATCACTCACACCTAAGGCAGTTATTGTAAATGAAATAGTCACAGATAATAGCTTCGATGTACTTTGCCTTACTGAAACCTGGCTTAAACCAAATGATTATTTCGGTATTAATGAGTCTACTCCTCCTGGATACTGTTATAAGCATGAGCCCCGTCTGATTGGTCGTGGTGGAGGTGTTGCAACCATTTATAGAGATATTCTAAATGTTACTCAGAAAACGGGTTATAAGTTTATTTCATTTGAAGTACTTGTACTAAATGTTACGCTCTTAAGCCTGGAACACACCAAGCCGACGCAGATGAACTAGCGCTGATGAAAGCCGACTGTGTTGTCGCCTCGCGTCGGGGTAAAAAGCTGCACTTGAACACACCGAGAGAACTACAGCCGACTGTCAGCTAGAATGCGCGTTCTGCGCCTGCGTGTAAATGAGACAGCTGTCTATTTCTGCAGATATATTCGTCTATATTCGTCATTCAAAAAGGGAAACCGGCGCTGCCGGCTGCAGTTACACAAACCGTAAACAAAGCAGTGCGTGCTTACCGTTTTGAATATCAATCCTTCTTTATTCCACTCCTCTCGTGTTAATATTGAAATATTCGCCAAGGAACACTCAGATAAGATGACATATCATTAGAACAGCCTTCTATCTGTACCGTTTTGACTTTGCTCGCTATTTTGCTATTATTCTCGTGCACTGACTCGGTCACTAAGCTGAACAGCCAATCAGAGTTCCCTCTTTCACCGACGGCCCGACGCCGATTCAACATGTCGAATCGGCCGTTACAAAGCCGACGAGGACCAATTTCAGCCGACGGTGCGGAACACACTGAGAAGATTTAGTCGGCCGACGCACGGAAACTGCCCGACGGCCGACCGTCGGCTTGGTGTGTTCCAGGCTTTAGATGTTAGAAAAACATCACTATTATCTCTAGCCTTGGCTACCGTATATAGACCGCCAGGGCCTTACGCTGATTTCCTAAAAGAGTTTGCAGATTTTCTCTCAGACCTATTAGTCAATGTCGATAAAGCATTAATTGTTGGAGATTTTAACATACACGTAGATAATCCAAATTATGCGTTAGGAGCTGCGTTTACAGATTTATTAAATTCATTTGGGGTCAAGCAAAACGTCACCGGACCAACACATCGTCTTAATCATACACTCGATTTAATTATAGCACATGGAACCGATCCAACCGATATAGATATCATTCCACAAAGTGATGAAGTCACTGATCACTACATGGTAACTTGCATATTACGTACTGCTGTAATATGTCATGCGGCGTCGCGTTATCAACCAGGCAGAACAATCCTCCCATCCACCATAGATCATTTCTCAAATTGCTTATCTAATCTGTCTCAGCTGCTGCCTGAACCCAAACAAACAGATGAACTAGAAGAACTAACTAGCACTATGAGCACCATTCTCTCTAGAACATTGGATGTGGTTGCACCTATTAAATTAAAAAAGGTCAGAGAGAAAAATAAAGCACCATGGTATAACAATACTACGCATGTTTTAAAGAGAGAAACCCGTATTTTAGAGCGTAAATGGAAACAAACTAATTTAGAGGTCTTTAGAATCGCGTGGAAAGACAGTATGTCACGTTATAAAAAAGGCCCTAAAAGCGGCCAGGGCTGAGCACCTCCGCAAACTAATAGAAAACAACCAAAACAATCCAAGGTTTTTATTTAACACCGTGGCTAGACTAACAAATAAACAGACGTCACCCGAACAAAATATCCCGTTACAGTTCAGTAGTAATGATTTCATGAACTTCTTCACTGAGAAAATAGAAAGCATCAGAACCACAATTGTAAACGTTCAATCTTCAATCGCGCCTTATAATTCAGCTTCAGTTATCACCCCGAAAGAACAATTACAGTGCTTTACAACTATAGAACAAAAAGAGTTAAATAAACTTATCACTTCATCTAAAACAACAACATGTTTATTAGATCCTATACCAACTAAACTACTGAAAGAAGTGTTACCTGTAGTGGAAGAGCCTCTCCTCAATATTATTAACTCGTCTTTATCTTTAGGTCATGTTCCAAGAACATTTAAACTGGCAGTTATAAAACCTCTCATTAAGAAACCACAATTAGATCATAATAATCTAGCAAATTATAGACCCATTTCAAATCTTCCATTTATGTCTAAAATATTAGAAAAAGTGGTGTCCGCTCAACTGGGCTCTTTCTTGCAACAAAATGATATCTATGAAAAGTTTCAGTCTGGATTCAGACCGCATCATAGCACTGAAACTGCGCTCGTTAAAATCACAAATGATTTACTTTTAGCTTCTGACCAAGGCTGTATCTCAATACTAGTTTTACTTGATCTTAGTGCTGCGTTCGATACTATAGATCACACAATACTCTTAGATCGACTACAAAATTATACTGGTGTTCAAGGACAAGCACTAAGCTGGTTCAAATCATACCTATCTGACCGCTACCATTTTGTCTATTTAAATGGAGAAAAATCGATCATAACTCCAGTAAACTATGGAGTGCCGCAGGGATCTGTATTAGGCCCTCTGTTATTTTCAATATATATGATGCCACTTGGAAATATTATGAGGAAACATGGAATTAGTTTCCATTGTTATGCTGATGACACTCAAATATATATTTCATCACGGCCGGATGAAAACGCTAAATTTTCCAAATTGACAGAGTGTGTTAAAGATATAAAAGATTGGATGACGCGTAATTTTCTTTTATTAAATCCAGACAAGACAGAGGTAATACTTATCGGTTCAAAAAACCGCCCACAAAACCTCGCACAATACAACTTTAACATCATAGGATGTCCTGTTACTTTATCCTCTACAGTAAAAGACCTGGGTGTTATACTCGATTGCAACCTGTCTTTTGAAAATCCTATTTCATATGTTACAAAAACAGCCTTTTCCCACCTTAGAAACATTGCTAAGCTACGTAATATGCTATCAGTTTCTGATGCAGAAAAGTTAGTTCATGCATTCATAACCTCGAGACTGGATTACTGTAATGCTTTATTAGCTGGTTGTCCTGCATCCTCAATAAACAAGCTACAGTTAGTCCAAAATGCCGCCGCTAGAGTTCTTACGAGATCAAGAAAATATGATCATATAACACCGATTTTATCATCACTGCATTGGTTACCTATAAAGTTCCGTATTAATTACAAGGTATTGCTACTGACTTATAAAGCCCTAAACGGCTTAGCTCCAGTCTATTTAACGGATCTTCTATCGCACTATAATCCATCGCGCTCTTTAAGATCACTAAATTCAAGGCTTTTGGTCATACCTAGGATATCCAGAACCACCAAAGGAGGGAGAGCATTTTCACATTTGGCTCCAAAACTCTGGAATAGTCTTCCTGATACTGTTCGTTGCTCAGACTCGCTCTCCCAGTTTAAAACTAGATTAAAGTCGCATCTCTTCAGCCAGGCATTCATATAATCCTACAGTTCAAACTACAATCCGGCCTCTAGCTCATAATTGCCAGAGGAGAACTGGCCCCGACTGAGCCTGGGTTCTCCCAAGGTTTTTTTTTCTCCATTAGGTCACCTGATGGAGTTTCAGGACACCATTAGGTCACTTGATGGAGTTTTTCGGTTCCTTGCCACTGTTGCCTTTGGCTTGCTCAGTTGGGGATATTTTGGGGATATTTAATTTAATTTTATCAATCAATAAATTCCTCTTGAAACAAACTTTGTTGTATTATTTTAATTTAATACTATGAAGCTGCTTTGATACAATCTGTATTGTGAAAAGCGCTATACAAATAAACTTGACTTGACTTGACTGTTAAGTCTTCGTCGTCGGTTAGGAACCTGGGTGTGCTCTTTGATACCAATCTTTCATTTGAAAGTCACGTGTCTAGTATCTGTAAAACCACATTTTTCCATCTTAAAAATATATCTAAATTACGTCATATGCTCTCATTGACAAATGCGGAACAATTAGTCCATGCGTTCATGACCTCAAGGCTAGATTATTGTAATGCTCTACTGGGTGGTTGCCCTGCACGCTTAATAAACAAACTACAGCTGGTTCAAAACACAGCAGCTCGAGTTCTTACCAGAACCAGGAAGTATGACCATATTTGCCCAGTTCTGTCAACACTGCACTGGCTGCCTATTAAACATCGTACAAATTTTTAAATATTGCTGATTACTTACAAAGCACTAAATGGTTTAGCTCCGCAGTACTTGAGCGAGCTCTTAACACATTATAGTCCTTCACGTCTGTTGCGATCTCAAAATTCCGGCCAGTTGATAATAACTAGAATATCAAAATCGACTGCTGGCGGTAGATCCTATTCCTATTTAGCACCAAAATGAGCTTTCTCCGCAGGGTGGCTCGGCGATCCCTTAGACTCTGAGAAGCTCGGTCACTCAGGAGGAGCTCAGAGTAGAGCCACTGCTCCTCCACATCAAGGGTGAGGTGAGGTGAGCTGAGGTGGCTCGGGCATCTTTTCCGGATGCCTCCTGGACGCCTTCCCGGGAAAGTGTTCCGGGCATGTCCCACTGGGAGGAGACCCCGGGGAAGACCTAGGACACGTTGGAGAGACTATGTCTCCCAGCTGGCCTGGGAACGCCTCGGTATCCCCCCAGAAGTGCTGGAGGAAGTGTCTAGGGAGAGGGAAGTCTGGGCATCCCTGCTTAGATTGCTGCCCCCGCGACCTGGCCCCGGATAAGCGGAAGAAGATGGATGGATGGATGGATGGATGGATGGATGGATGGATGGATGGATGGATGGATGGATGGATGGATGGATGGATCTTTTTTTTTGGGACGTGAAAGAAAAATAGTTATATCTGCCAACATTTTGTTTCTGTCTGACCGGAGAAAGTTTGTCCTGCCATTCACCTCAACAGCTCAGATGAAACTGTAGAGAAAATGGCCAACTTAACTTATTTTTTACTCTAATGCTCAATTCACCTTCTAATTCTACGGCCTAAGAGTATGTACTCTTTTTGTGAAGAAAAAGTAGATATGAGTATGTAGCAGAAGAGTAGACAAGCTTTGGGATATACTATCACGTCATATTCCAGATAGCTACATTGTTTTGGCCCAGATCCGGCCCAGATCTGGCACATGTGGAAAGATGATAGCCAGATTCGCTCCTGTTAGCCAGATCAGCTCCTGTTAGCCAGACTCCTGTTTGCCAGATCCGCTCCTGTTTGCCATATCCGCTCCTGTTTGCCAGATCCACTCCTGTTAGCCAGATCCGCTCCTGTTAGCCAGATCCGCTCCTGTTTGCCAGATCCGCTCCTGTTAGCCAGATCCGCTCCTGTTTGCCAGATCCGCTCCTGTTAGCCAGATCCGCTCCTGTTAGCCAGATCCGCTCCTGTTTGCCAGATCCACTCCTGTTAGCCAGATCCGCTCCTGTTTGCCAGATCCACTCCTGTTAGCCAGATCCGCTCCTGTTTGCCAGATCCGCTTCTGTTAGCCAGATAGGCTCCTGTTTGCCAGATAGGCTCCTGTTTGCCAGATCCACTCCTGTTAGCCAGATCCGCTCCTGTTTGTCAGATCCGCTCCTGCTTGCCGGATCCGCTCCTGTTTGCCAGATCCGCTCTTGTTAGCCAGATCCGCTCTTGTTAGCCAGAGGAGGATTAAACAACTCCACAAACAGCATTACCAGCTTCACTTATTACTATTTAGCAAAAAGGAGCGGATCTGGCAAACAGGAGCGGATCTGGCAAACAGGAGCGGTCCTGTTTGCCAGATCCGCTCCTGTTTGCCAGATCCGCTCCTTTTTGCTAAATAGTAATAAGTGAAGCTGGTAATGCTGTTTGTGGAGTTGTTTAATCCTCCTCTGCTGAGATCTTTAGAGATTTTATGTCTTCTTTTATCTTCAGTTGATTTCATCTAAGGCTGTGGCTGAAGTCAGTTGTAGTTCTTGTGTTTCTGCTCGTGTCTTTTTCTGTTCTCTTCTTTCATTCGTTGATTCTGCTTGTTAACAGGCTTATTAAGGCTGAGATGACTCCATATTTAATATACACAGGTTTTGTGGCTCAGATAAGGTCCAGTTCTGGTTTATTTATTTGCTCTTGGCTGACACGTGGCATTGCTATGGCCTGCTTGTGGCCCAGATCTGGCAAACAGGAGCGGTCCGCCCAAGGGCCGTCATTCCACGCTGCATGTGGGCCAGATCATCTTTCCACATGTGCCAGATGTGGGCCGGATCTGGGACGTCACAATGTTGCTATGTGGGTTATAGCTAGCCTAACAGCTAAGATGCTAACAGACTTTTTTTAAGACACTAAACCATTTCTGTAAACAAAATATTCAACAGAAGCGTATCAAATACATGTAAGAAAGTGTCAGGAACAGTTGTGTGTATTATTTGTGTAACTTTAGGGAATAAACTTGCCTGAAAGCCGTGAAAACAACAGTGAGACAGAGTTTTTGCAGCTTATCAGTTGAGTTGCCGCCCGTTTCCATGGTAACTCCCTCTGCTCCTGTTTAAATGCTACTCGAATGTTCAGCGTGCACACGCCCATTAAAACACATCAAAGTTATGCCGAATTTACATGAATATACATCTAGAATAAAACATTAAAAATACTAATGGAGTGAATTATAAGA
Organism: Leuciscus idus; assembly: GCA_021554675.1. Lineage (NCBI taxonomy): Eukaryota > Metazoa > Chordata > Actinopteri > Cypriniformes > Leuciscidae > Leuciscus > Leuciscus idus. The sequence goes on along the minus strand of CM038621.1, from coordinate 55,392,964 downwards.
AAAAAAAGATAAAATGTCCTGAAACTTATGGATAGTAGGCTTAATATAAATGGATATGAAAGCAGTATAGGGCATAATACAATAGCCTAAACATGGTGTAGAAACAAAATGTGGCCAAGTAGTATAAATATGCATTGTTTCTATTTTGTATTAAAAATGTTTGTGGTCCCTTTAAGAAATATCTCTCTTCTCGCGATACTATTCACTGGTTTCGGATGCGTGCACGCGACCAGAGAAGCATTTTCACTGTACAGAAGAGCTCCATGTTGTTGTGCGTGCATCCATCTGATTCACTGCTTTATACTATCGTCTTTCTTGATGTATTTGGATCACACGTGTGACGAGTGAACCTCTTGGTGATTGGTAAAGGTATTCCAATTAGTTGTACCATATTTTGGTTTGTTATGGAGTTGGCTAATAGATTTAAATCTGACATATTGCGGTGCATTCCACTGTATTTCAGTGTGAATTGAGTTAACGTTACACATTTCATTCTGTATGAGTTGTATTTTTGTGGATTTGGCATTTATCCACGGCCTAAACTTGTAGTTGTGTGACATTTTATTCTACTGCAACTCCAAATTTACTGTAAATTGTTTTCCACAATTACTGTGTTTTTTTTTAACTAGTGAAATCAAATTTTTTTGTTCTGAAATCTCTTCAAACAAGTCAAGCTTTTTGTCAATTAGACTTTTATCTGTGTAATTGTGCTCCCATCGACCGCTGTTGGTCTACTTATATAAAACTGCAGTCAGAGTAAAACCCCAGTTAGTTTGCTTCAGGTGTGTATTTCCTCCATTACACCCGCTTACAAAAGTAGGCAACATATTGCAAAAACACACTGATTAAAAACTTCACATTATATAAGGCACTAATATATTTTCGCATGTAAAATAAAACGTGTGAACACGTAAAAGTCTTCACCCGAATTGCGTCCCCAAAAAAACACGAACCCTGTTCTGGGCCGCCTTCTAACTATGGGCTGTCATTATAGCACAGCCAATTCCCTTATAAAGTCAAACTCTGGACTTATCCTAGTCCTTTGCAGAAGCACATATTCAAAATATCTATTTTCTTTTCACACCTATTTTATGCAGCACACACACAAAAGCTTTATTTGCTACGTTTTTCTATCACAGCCTTTTGACCTTTCTCTAGTTTCACACATTTTCTATGTCTGAGGCAAACGATGTTCATAGTTCCCCTTTAAAGTTACATGTGGCCCTAACAACCTAAGCATGTTGCGACCCCACACACACACACACACACACACACACACACACACACACACACACACACAACACCTCTAACAGGCTTTAAGTAATTTGAGCTAGTCCTGCAGATTCAACACATCCTCATTTGAGCCATCTATTTCATTTTCAACCACAAAACTGTTCTCAGTGTGTATTATCTTCTTATTTAATCGTCCGGCTCGTCTGATAACTTATATTAACTGCTGTGCACGATGAATCGGCCCGTTCTTAGGGAGTTGAGCGTTAGTGGAAGATCTCCAGCCTTTCTCTCCTTCTTCTCCGCCTTGCGAGCTCTCCTGGCGTCGTCCCTCCGGAGGTGTTCAACTAAAAGGTGGTCCGTAAAAATCTCAACCTTGTCTTTTACATTAACATTTCTTATTTCTGGTTCATCTCCATCCGTTACATTCAAAGCATGCAGACAGTCTTTAATATATACCATTTCTGTGGATTTATCAGAAGAATTCATAATCATTTGTTATCCAGTTCCAACATTTATTACAGAGGGGAAGAGACAGGGCAAGAGAAAAACAAAGAGAAAAAGAGAGTGATGGAGATGAGGAGAGAAAAATAATCTACTGCCCACTGAAATGGTTTAAAGCTGTTGTTATCCAATTTTTTGGCCTTCAAAACATCTTAAAATGCGCAAATGTAGATCAGAGAAATCTAAACCGAACCCCCCTAACTGCCTCACATTTGGGACCTCAGTGATTATAAGACTCTGCCTTTATACCAATAAACAGCCGATATCCTAGTAATATGCATGTTAACAAGCAACTAGTTAATAGTGAGAATTAGATCCTAAACTAAAGTGTTACATTTCTTTAAATCGTACACTCACGCTAAAATGAAAATCCTAGAATCACCCCTGTGTGAAGCTCAAGTATTATGTGATGATGATGTTGTGTATATGTGGCATTATGTGTTGAACTGAACTAACAGACGTGATCCACAGATCCAGCTGATACAGCATCAGAAACTGGAGTCAGTGTGACTGCTGGATCATTATACAGAGGTACGACACGTTCATTTATACTGACAGCTTTATAACATTAAACTATCAGTCAGTCTGTAAATGCTTCATCAATAACTGTTGATAGTTGAATACCCTTGACTTCAGTCATGTACAGTTTCTCTTCTTCCTCTCATGTTTCCTGCAGTGATTGTGATTATTGTTGAGATGGCAGTGTTTGCTGCTCCTACTGTGATTCTTCTTCAGATCATCTGTGCAAGAAGAGCTGGTGAGTTTTGAGCCGCACACAATCTGATGATTCACACTCATCTGATCTGGAACAATCTGCAATCATGATAAAAACACATACGAGAGGTCAGTCAATGCTTTTATTTTGCAGGGAGGAAGGACTCGAAGCACCCAGAGGAAATAGAGATGCCAACAATATTAGAATAAAATACTGATGAGTTTAGAGCCAATCTGCAGCAATATTTACAATAGCAAAAACTTACAGAGGATTGTTCATTGTTTTATTTTCTTCTTCTCAGAAAACAGAGAAAAAACTCTGAGCATTTATAGTGACATAATCAAGTTTAGATTAAAATGTTTTTTTTTGTTTTGTTTTTTTTTACATATAAAAAGCCAGATTTATTTTCATTTATATGGATTTATGGATATATTTGCCTACAGTGTTGAAAGTCATTCTCTTGCGCTTCATATGTAAACTGCTTTAAATATAATATTAATACAGTAATGGATAGACTCAGACTGTATAATCTCTCTCTGTTCTGTGTGATGGAGCTGATTTGAGGATTCTTGGATCTTGTCTGTTCATTCCTGTTTTTAGCATCTTTTTTCATTTTGAATGATTGCTATAATTTTCTTAATAAAACCTCTGCAGTTGTGTTTAATAAGTCTCCTTTCCTGAGATGTTTGTTCCCCTTCATGAGCTCGTAATGTATCGTAATATAGAATAGTAAGTGTGAGTATTAATGGGTCGTTAACGAAATGTTTGCGTTTTCAGCCGTTTCTTGAAGATGGCTAAAGCCTCATCAGCTCAGGTTGAGTTCGGCAGGTCGTTCCTCCAGCAGGAACAGTCCAGGTGAAGGTCTGTGAAAGTGATTCTGTGTCTCTTTGAGATGATGCACCACTAGACACCGTTCACTTGCAGAACACAAGCTTCTGGAGACACATCGGTCTGGAGTAGTGAGTTTAGGTGTAGAGGAGCAGAGCCAGTGGTTGTTCTGTAGGAAAACATCAGGGCCTTGAATCTGATGTGAGCGGCTGTTGGAAACCAGTGCAGGTTTATGAGGAGAGGAGTGACGGCTCGATAAACACACTCTTGCTGCAGCATCTGGATCAGTTGCAGAGGTTTGACAGTGATGCTGGAAGGAGAGAGCATTACAATAGCCCAGTCTGGAGAGAACAAGCGCTTGGACAAGGAGTTGTGAAGCTCTGATAGGAAGGGCCTGATCCTCCTAATGTTGTATAAGGCTAATCTGCAGTTCTAGCAATGTGGTCTGTGAAGTTCAACTGATCATCAATAGCTGAGTGGAGAAGTTGTGATGAAGTGTTGGGTTGGCGACACCATGAGCAGTTCTGTCTCAGCAAGGTTTAGTTGAAGGTCCTTCATCTAGCAAGAAATGTCTGTTAGCCGAGCAGTGCAAGAAAGAAGAAATTCGATTTCTGATTGGCTACAGCAATCAGATGACATCACAGGTGCCCTGATAGGCTGTAAAACATAATCAGCTCTTTTGTCTTCAGAAAGCTGTTTGTCTGTAAAAGTGTCACACAGATAGCTGGTTGGGTTAAAAAGTGCATCACGTCATGGAAATGTTCCACTACACCTGATGATGTGTGATCTGTTTTGGAGCAAAGCATGCTGGGTTAACTCTCGAGGGTCTGGCTGTACTCAATGCGATCGATTCACAGTGAAGAAGCTCCGCTCCCGCCTGGCTCTCTTTAAGAGGGATGGGAGCAAAGCATTTGCACATAGCGGTCCAGTCCCACTGCTTTGTTTATGAGGCTCACAGGTGGAGCTGGCGGAGGAGTTTGAGTCGGATCTCTGCCTTTATCAAAACTCAGCCGTTAGTTCCTCATGCCCAAACCAGAAGCATCAGCAGGCCCGTCCGATCCGGCAGAGAGCATGTTGTTGGCCCGGTCTATCTTTGAGGAGAGTTGAGACGATGTTTCAAGTAAGCCTGTCTCCTCCCTCTCTCCAGGAGTTCGATGTGATGTCCCTTGCCATGGCCGGTGGAAAACAGGAATCTCCTCTAGATAGATTAGATGAGTGATTCCTTGCCAGGCATGCGTGGCAGTGGGCCCGGCTGGAGGCGATTCCTGTTGCACACCAAGGCGATGTTGCAAGCCGACTAAATGAAGGACCTCATCAAGATGAGGGAGTGTCTCCAGATGCAGTCCTGGAGCTCCGGCGCTCCACAGACCTCCTGAAGTCCTGAGCCATCGGCCGCTCTCTTCCTGCAATAGTTGCCATTGAGTGGCATCTGTGGGTAAACCTTTTGGGGCTCAAGGAGGAATAAAAGTCTTCCGGGCTTTTAATAACACCATTGAGACAGTGGTCCAGAAGTTCAGGGAGGCGAAAGTTAAATCAGTGGTGCTTGAGAAATACATCCCAGATCTATCTTCCAGAACATCTGTAGTGTTGATAAAGGAGGCTGGATCTGATCTTTCTTCCTCAGAGTAAACAGCACATTATAATCCATGTGTACAGGGGCGTAGCAAGCTTTTCAAAGGTGCGGGGGATGGATGTGGTTTGTTTATTAACAATAAAAACTATGAATACAATGACAGAAGGGTACAAAAAGTATAACATATAAGATATAAAAAGCTTCCCATTTAAATGAGTGGTACTAGAAAAGTATAAAAACACACTCGGAACACACGGAAAATAAGTCAAAACTCTGTTGTGAAAATGCACAACAGTAGACTTGCTAAAGAATCAGAATCAGAAATACTTTAATAATCCCAGGGGGAAATTATTTTTGTTACAAACTCCAGATATACAAACAACATATATTAAGAAAATTGTATATATACAGTGTATATATATATATATATATATATATATATATAAATGCATCCAACACATGATGTGTAGAAACACTCCCTGAGACAGATTAATCTCTTCTTTAGAGCATGTAGTGTGTGCATATACTTTCTGTTTGACCAAACTGGAACTGATGCTAATAATTACTTTAAAAATACTTTAAAAACTGTTTCATAATTCAGGAGTCATGGATAGTGGATAACTTTTAAGTAACAGAACAATTTTATCATTAATAATGTAATGATTTTATTTCTAGAATTTAACGGCATGCAGGAAACTGCTCAAATAAGGAAGTGAAACTAACAGTAATGCTCTCGTGTGCAAAAGAATATCCTTGTGTTCAGAGTAGATGTGTGTTGAGCCAGTGCGGTTCACAATATGCACTTCTCAGACATGTTTCACACACATGTAAAGACACTTAACTGTGGTATAGTGTCAATAAATATCAACTCTAGCATGATTTACACACTCAGATTGTCAGGAGTGTGACAGCGCCAACATGTGTATTACATGGTTCATGATACTTTAACATATACACATGTAGCGCCCTCTCCCTTAGATTTAAGCGGGAGGGGTCCTGGGTTAGTTTATTATTAGATCTCTCTAAGTAGCCTCTGAATATTATTAACTTTATTTCAATAAACCCTTATCTCAATATTGGTGTGCTTATGAACAGACTAAAATAACCACAAAGTCTTGTAAGTGAAATAGAAACTTTAAGTACTTTAAAATAAAATAGTGAAATTCGAATAGCAATTGAAAATAAAATAAAAGTCAAGACCACAGACACACACACTGTCAAGAGTTCAGGTGAGAAAACAGACAAAACTTTCAAAGATTAACCCCCTGGGGTCGTCGGTATCACCGGCGATACCAGCTCGCTTTTTTTTTTATCAGTTCAAAAGAGATTCATTTTGCTCTGTTGACTTTGATATTACAAACACGTTTCATACAGCAATCGATTCTGTTAAATGTGTATTATTTTTGTGTATACTCACAATAAAAACAAAGTGTTTTGCTTTTTGCCAAATAAAGAAAAATAAACACGAAGCGAGTTCTGCCTTCTCTCTGTCAGTGTAGTCCATTCTGAAACGCGTCCGAAAATGAACCATAACTCAGCGAATAATCAGTCAAACAGGCATACAGACACACAGGCATGAAGCTTGAATTCTCTTCTTTTAAATGAAGTAATTTATATAAAAAACAAATATTCTCAGTTCATTTAATCTGTAAGAAAAGAGCGAGATGTCAGTCGTTCTCATCTCATCTAATTATTTTTTATGTGACTCCGCCAACGGAGAGCGCGCGCTATTCAAACGCAAATTACTGAGGCAATCCACGCAAACCTGTGAACGCCCCCATACCAGCTCGAGAAAACACAAGTTTAATCAGATCATTGTACTTGTTTACACCGTCTCGCAGCGCTGTGAGGAATAATAATAATGGAAAATGTACCTCAGAAGTGCTGGTATTTCGAGGAGCAAGGATCTGACTGAGCTGAGGAATACTGAAGTAAGTTTTTTTTCCTTCTCAAGTGAATCGCGTTTCTGTTTGTGAATGAATGAACGGCAGAGATGTGCGCTGTTTTTAGTGTGAATGAATTATGATGTTGAATGAATGAATGAATGAATGAGACATTTATATAGCGCTTTCATATGTACTACTGTACACCCAAAGCGCTTTACAATCATATCAGGGGATCTCTCCTCATCCACCACCAGTGTGCAGCATCCACTTGGATGATGCGACGGCAGCCACAGTACAACGGCGCCAGTGCGCTCACCACACACCAGCTATAGGTGGAGAGAGGAGAGAGAGTGATAGCGCCAATTCAGTGGAAGGGGATTATTAGGAGGCCATGATTGTTAAGGGCCAATGGGTGGAATGTGGCCAGGAATGTGTTTTAGCAAACTGTATTGCTATACTGAGATGAGTAAAAATCGACTGAAATATGTTGAAATAAAATGTAGGCTATTTGTATAAGCAACGTATTAAACTGCAAATTAACATTTATATGCCCTAATATTTCATAAAAACAACGTTACAGTCAGGCGTTTCTGTGTGTGAATGAATGTTTTGTTTTTAGCAAACTGTATTGAGTAAAAATCGACTGAAATATGTTGAAATAAAATGTATTTGTATAAGCAACGTATTAAACTGCAAATTAACATTTATATTTCTTATAATAAAAACGAAAGACCTATGTTACAGACATATGAAAGACAACATTTCGTTGATTAGTTTTGGATAGATTATACATTTTTACTGTAAAATATCTGCCACCTCAAATAAGCTTTTGTTTGCCAATTTTTGCTCATATGTTAAATATAGTATGTTTTGTCAAAAATAAAGTAATCAAATAATCAATCAAATCCTTAACTTTGAAATATGTATGATAAAATATATACTTTAGTTTTTACAAAGAAAGATTACACTTGAATTGTTGTTGTACACTTGAATTGTAACCTTTTTAATAAAAAAATATATTTACAAGGTAGATGTAAACAAACTATTAAAAGGTAAATATAAGCCTTTTCTTTAAATAATTTTTATTGTGTTTTATTAGTGACAAATTTGGGGAGAGGATAAATATTCCAAAACTGAAAATACAGTATAAGAATTAACTGCACAATTACTAGACATGTTTTCCTTAGATATTATAGGCCAATTTGCAAGCACAATTTGTAAAAAAAATTAAAATAATAAAATAAAAATTGAGATGCTTCCAACTGTTGCTCTTGCATTCTTTCTTGTGGCTATAGGTGACACACCTGAATGAATGGCTCATTAAGTATGCTGGCCCCATTGTCTCCTCAGGTGCGAACCACTAAATATGCATGATTGTGTTAAATCGTTGACGCCCACTCGAATATTGCCTTTCCAAACAGAAAGTGCTTTGCAAAATTAAAATCAATGTATTGTGTTATGTGAATGATAAGGCAGGGTGATTTTCACATCATTTTGAAGAAAAAACTCTAGGCGACAACATCCATTAGTCAAAAGTCTTATTGACACATATTTAGTATGTGTTTTGTGGCCTTATTTCAGAAACTTTAGTTTTTAGTTTTTTCAATAACCATGCATAAACATTATTCTCTCAAAAATGCAAACATGTACATGCATGTTGCTCACATATTATGTTAGCCCTGTTTGTGCTAAATAGAGTGTAATTTTTTTTTGCCATTAATATGTTTATAAGCAACTGAAGAAAGCACAAATGTCAGGGCATGTCAGAACATCTCAAGGACCCCAAAAACACCTTAGACCCCAGAGGGTTAATGCCCAATAATTCGTAAAGCTCGCGTAATGTACGTGACATAAACGCCGTGCCTTGATCAGTGAGGATCTCTTTCGGGATCCCCACTCGGGAGATTAAACGAAACAGGGCGTCTGCTACACTCTTAGCGGAGATGCTGCGGAGCGTCACTGCCTCGGGATATCGCGTTGCATAGTCCACTATCACTAATGCAAAGCGATGTCCACGTGCCGACCGTTCTAATGGCCCGATGAGGTCCATCGCAATTCGCTCGAAGGGGACCTGCATCAGAGGAAGTGGGCGCAACGGATTTACCAGCTGACATTCACGACAAGCCGCGCACCACCTGCGCACATTCTCGTAAATGCCGGGCCAAAAGAATCGGGCCATGAGATGATTAAGTGTTGTTATTTGCCCTAAGTGTCCAGCCATGGGATTAGAATGAGCCGCCTGGAAAAGCATTTCCCGACGGCTCTTTGGTACTAATAACTGGGTTGTAATTTGTTTTGTTTGAGTGTCTTGTATCACTCGATACAACCTGTCTTTAAGAATTGCAAAATATGGATAGGTGAGCGGACGAGCGGGTTGGAGAGGTTGACCGTCGATGGCACGGACCTGTTCAAAAGCATGTTTTAATGACTCATCCTGAGACTGTTCCAGGGGAAAATCATCACGCTCCGAGAGAATCTGTCTCTCAATTGCGCTCTGTTCCCCTGGTTCCAGTCCCGGAGGTCCCGGTTCAGCCTCTCCCATCCGCACGGCCACCCCCCTTTCCTGCTTTTCCTTTCCACAAGAAACATCCGCACATAATAACCCCAATAATTCACTAAAAGCAGGCCAATTGGTTCCCAGAATCAGCGGATGTCGGAGGTGCGGGTTAACTGCCACCTCTACACTATGTTTTTGACCCTTAAATTGAATCATAGCAGACATGAGCGGATACTTCACCACATCCCCGTGTACACACCTTACCCGAACCAAAATGCTCATATCCAATGCCTCAGGTTGAATCAGGCTTTGGTGGATCGAGGTTTGGTTACATCCTGAATCCACCAGAGCCTGATAGGTACCCCCCTTTACACTCACAGGTATTTGGTACCGGCCAGCCTGATCGTGGGCAGCCTGCGGGACATCCGGGACCCGGATCATTGTCCCCACATCCATCACACCTGTGTATAAAATGCTCCGGGTCCCCGCAACGCCAGCAGGCCGGCCCAGGCCTCCTCGCCGCCCTAGTGGCAGAAAGTGGGATGAGTGATTGGCGTGGGGAGAGCGGAGGAAGAGGAGTCGTGTCAGCCCCAGCGGCGGCGAACCCCATGCCCCTGGGTTGGGGTCTCGGGCCCCCTGGCAGGTCCAGCGCTGTCCCACCCCACCCCCGGGGTGAGCCTCGGAACGGTCCGGGAGGACGGGACCTAGGGAGGGGAACAGGTCGAGGGGAAGAGGATGAAAAGGAGGAGGAGAGAGAGATTGTTGGCAAAGTTTCGCCGACCCTGGAGCACGCCACCAGCTGGTCCTCCGCCAGTTGAATGGCCAAGTCCAGCGACGTCGGTCGGTGGCACTGGACCCACTCCGCTGTCTTCCTGGGCAGACGGGCGATGAACTGCTCCAGTACCACACGGTCGATGATCTTCCCGACGTCGCTTCCCTCAGCCAGCAGCCACTTGCGGCAGGAGTCCCGGAGCTGTTGAGCCATCACGAAGGGCCGGCCGCTCTCACCCAGATCCAGCGAACGGAACCGCTGGCGGTGTTGCTCTGGGCTCCGGCCGACCCGCTGTAGAATGGCTCTTTTGAGGTCGTCGAAGACCAGGAGGTTCTGGACAGGCAGTTGTTGGGCCGCCGCTTGCGCCTCCCCGGACAGCAGTGGGATGAGGCGCACCGGCCATTGCTCTCTTGGCCCCCCACCTGCCTCTGCTGACTTCTCAAAAAGGTCCAGGAACACCTCCGGATCGTCCTGTGAGCCCATCTTATTCAGCGGCAGGTGGGGGAGCTCTACCGGCGGCGGCGGCGGCGTTTCGGTCCGAACCTCCCGGGCCATCCAGCTCCGGAATCTCTCGCGATCCTCTTGTTGGCCCTGAACGAGCACCTGGAACCGATGTTCCAGATCGTTCCGCATTTCCATCAGGGCCCGGTGATGATCTTGGTGGAGGACCGCGAGGGATGAAATCACATCCGCAAGCGGCGACGGTGGCCGAGATTGCATGCTGGCGGTGGCTTCCGTCTTCCTTCCCGGGTTTCGGCACCAGTGTAACAATGTTCAAGATTCTGGGAAGGAAGAGGACAGGGTCGGCTTGCGGAGACTGTGGGTCTTTATTGGAAACCAAAAATAAACAGCACAAAAACAAAGTCACGCACACAGCGCTATGTAATCAAACTCAGTCCACTAGCATCAGCTGTCAATCAACACGTTGCTCGCGCTCGCGCTCTCACTCTCACTCGCGGCGTTCTTTTGAACAACTCAGTTCAGTTCAGTTCAGTTTCACTTTATTGTCATTCAAACATGTTAAACATGAAGGAACGAAATTCGTTTCCCAGGTCCAGCAGCGTAATACAAAATAAACAACAATTTACAATTCTAAGATAGACCCTATATAAAACATATAAAACGTAGACCTATATAAAACATTAAAAATATTCTTAACCATAATAAACAATCAGAGCCATAATTAAACCATATGACATCATTAAAGTGCCTTGTGCAGTAGCAGCAGCGAGCGAGCAGAGGGCAGGAGGAGCTCTAAACCAAGGAGTTCATAAGCCTCACAGCCTCTGGAAAGAAGCTGCACATTAGCCTTGTAGTTCTTGTTTTAAGGCTGCGCAGCCTTCTGCCAGAGGGGAGGATGGTAAACAGTTTATGCGCCGGGTGAGTGGAGTCCTTCATAATATTCGATGCCCTGCTTCTGCACCTGCACCTGCACATGGAGGATGTCAATGTGCTCTCCACCACACACCGGTAAAAACAGGTCAGGATAGCAGGGTTGAGGCCGGCCTGCTTCAACCTCCTCAAAAAGTACAAACGTTGGTGGGCCTTCTTAACCCTCTGAGGTCGGAAAACGCGCCCCCGCGTTTTGCTGGATTTTCTTCACATTGTAGTACAATAAACTTAAATTACTCCGTCATTTATGGTTATACAGAAAAAAGAAATATAAAAAAAGAATCTGTGAAATTTCTACTTTTGTATGTGTCCACTTACAATCAAATCAAAACCTTGTGCTTTTGTAAAATAAAGAAAATAAACAGGGTGTGCGTTCTGCCTCTCCGTCGCGGTGAACTTTTTTTTCTTGAGCACGTCTATAAACTGAAACAAAACTCAGCGAATACTTCTCACACATTTATGAGCCATACACCTTTATACACATTTAAGTGTGTACTTTTAAATGATCGGATTCAAACTGCAAACAAATATTCTCTGTTTAAGTAATTTGTATAAAACCAACAGGATGTCCAGTATCTCAAACGCTTGCTAATTACTTTTAATTCGGCCACGCCCACTCGCGCAAAAGAGATTCACATGCAAATCTCCACATGGGACGCGAATGCCCTCCTTACCTCAAACACAAAACACCAAAACACTTCACAAGTCTCTGCTTTTCGTCGAGTTTGGAAGACGCGCTGTGAGCTTACATGGATTTACCTCAGAAGAAGAAGAACGCGATTTGAAGACAAGAAAGATGTAAGGTAAGAAATTCTTACTTATTAGTTTATGGTATTGTTGCATAAACTTCACATTGCAGTTGAACTGTTGCTAGATATATGGTGAATATTATACTATTTAGACCCGTGTTTACTGTTAAATACTGTTTGTGGATATCTGCTCAAACATAGATATGTATAACCATAATGTTTAATATTTTGGAGCGCGCTGTGGGTTTGAGTATCATATTTTGGAGCGCGCTGTGCGTTTGAATGTACAGTATCATATTTTGGAGCGCGATTGCGTTTGAAAGGAAAAATGCACCAAACATTAGGCTTTATGTTTTTACTATTATCTCATTTCATATCATCATAACGAATGGAAACATTTGAAGTAACATAAGATAATCAATATATTTTTCTCTAGCATTGTTACTGAAATGTTTTGGAAGATTTATAGGCTGCTTTGTAAAATAAAATTATTTTATGCAGTACTGCACATAGCTTATGCCTACAAGGCACAACAAATATGGTGTTCTTTATATTATATATTGTTGGAAACATTTGTGTGTGTGTGTGTGTGTGTGTATTCTGTGAATTTTAAAAAGCAATTTTAACCAGAAAAATCTAAAATGTATTCCCAAAATCGTGCAGGCCTAGTTTCTCTTGATACCAGTATATTCACTTTTTTCTTTTCTTTCAGGGACCAGATGCAACTGAGTCCTGCTGACTTCAACATTCACATGAGTCTCTGTACATGAACATGGTAAAGTGAAAATCAAACACCTTGGAAATGGTATGTACAATGTTTTTAGGAATGGCACAAAGGTCTCTGTCTTTGGATCATTGTTTTCAATGTGCTCTTTTGTCATTTGTATTTTTGGATTGTGTTGTGTTGTAAATGAATCCAAACAATCTAAAAGCCATTCTTTTTTAAATCTCCTCATTCTTTGTGCAAGGTTGCTCTGAATGACAGGGCCTGATCGCTCCTAATAGGGCAGTTAGGGGAGTGTCTTTGTCTTTCTCAGGTGTTAAAAGCTTACATATTCATGAGATGATCACGCCTCTTCGCATATGGCTTTGTCACACAAAACACGTCTTAGAAATTTTAAATCAATATATTGTCTTATCTGAATGAGCAGTCAGGGTGATTTTCACATAGTTTTGGAGCAAATATTCTAGGCTACGTCATACAATTTTCAAAAGTCTTGTGAAGAAATAATCAGTATGGGTTTCATGGCCTTATTTCAGTGACAATTTTTTTTTGTATTTTCACAAACCACGCATAAATGTCATTATCTCAAAACTACAAACTTTTACATACATGCTGCTGATATATTATTGTAGCAGAGTTTGTGCTAAATACAGTGTAATAAGACTTTAGCCATGAAAATGTCACTAGTAACAGAAAAAAACACAAATGTCAGAGCATGTCAGAACACCTCCAGGCCCAGAAAACAGCTCAGACCTCAGAGGGTTAATAATGCTGGCTGGACTCTTCCCGCTGCCTTCAGCTGTTGTGCGATCGCCCACAGATCTCCGCTGGTCTCTCTCTCCCGCATCTCGTTTCCTCGTGGCTTTTATCGGTCTCCCCACGCCAATTACTGAAACAAGACACAGGTGTTTGTCATTCACACTCACGCCGCAGCGGTCTCCCGATCTTCTCTCCTGTCACAGACCTCGCTGAACCACGCCCCCCTTGCCACACCAAGCAACTCTTAACCGTCTGCAAATGGTGCAGAATGCAGCTGCTAGGCTCCTTACTGGTGTGCGCAAACGAGAGCACATTACCCCTGTTCTTAAATCTCTGCATTGGCTACCAATCCGTTACAGAATTGATTTTAAAGTTTTGATGCTGGTTTTAAATCCTTGAATGGATTGGCTCCTGTATACGTTTCTGATTTACTTTCCATCCACAATCCTGGAAGGTCTCTTAGGTCATCCAACCAGAGACTGTTAAATGTTCCGCGGGTCAGATTAAAAACGAGAGGAGATCGAGCTTTTGCCGTTGCTGCACCAAAACTTTGGAACAGCCTACCTGTTTTTATTAGAACTGCCACTACACTACATGAGTTTAAAGCTAAACTCAAAACCTATCACTTTTCTTTGGCATATAATTGTAGCTGATTTGTGCGGTGTCTGGTATGTTCTGTGTTTTGTCCTGTATTTTATGTTGTAAATGGTGTTAATTCCAATGTTATGTGCAATAATTTACAGCACCTTGGTCAACAACCGTTGTTTTTAGTGGTGCTATATAAATAAAGTTGAGTTGAGTTGTTGTTTATAGCATTCTTTTATGGTTTTTTATAAGCATAATAATTATTAAACCAGTTGAAAACAGGGTGATGGTTTACAGTTCAGTCCAGACGAAAGTTCAATCTGTTTAACTAAAAATGTGTTTTCCTTTCTCTGTGGTTTGATATAGAGAAGTTTCATCCACTCCTACCCACAACAGCAAAAAGTACATAGTGTACGAGAACTGCATCATGGACTTGTTTAATTTATGTCCGGTCTGCACGCGGGCATGTGATGTGAGGACCCAAAGGCTGGGGACATTCCTGTCTGTGAAGCAGCTGTGCCCCCATTGCACATTTTCAAGACAATGGAATAGCCAGCCTATCCTTGGTAGCATGCCAGCTGGAAATCTGAACCTTTCTGTCGCCGTTTACCTGAGTGGTGCATCTTTCATACAAATCGAAAAGGTAAATGATGTGCAACTGTAGTTTTTTTAAACTGAATTACTTCGATTTAGCTCAAATTACATGTATTATTTATCCACCCACATTAACGGGTCTTCAATACAATGAAGCTACAGTTGTTTCGGTATAAAACATTTCGCCGCCATGCCAGAGATTTCATTGAACCCGCAGTTATTCACCACTGGAAAGTCACACAGGATGTGAATCTGCAGCGGCTAAGTCAGGAGGAAAAAGTTATACTTGGTGGTGACATGAGAGCTGACTCTCCAGGTATTGATACTTTACTGAAATAGTGTAGTTTATACATGGGTTACATATTGAAGTTAAAAGGAGTGAACTAAATAAAATGCCAGACATAATATCAAAGTATTGAATGGTGATTACTAATGTCAGTATTTAAACCACAACAGGGTACTTTGCAAAATATGGGAGTTATACAATGATGGATCTCAATACTTTACACCGTTGTGGACATTCAGTTCCCATATGAAAAAAACCTGCATGGTTCATATACAGCAACCATATATCTTCCTTACTTAAATCAGCCAGAATTACCTTCTGTGTTTCATATAAGGCCAATATATGTCATATACAAAATCAGACCGATTATGGCCCATTTCATACTAAATAGCACACATAAAACTTATAGGGGATTTTTGCGTCATATATGAATACTGTTAAAAGACTTATATGAGTTTTACATGAAAAAAGTATGCAAATGTGTATGGTATTAGTAGAAATATATAAAATTCATATATAAATCATTTAAAGTTCTTATATTGAATCATATGCTATTCAAATTAAAGTCATATAGAATTTATACACATTTTGTGTCATTTGTTTATGTGTTTCATACAGATTTCATGTTTTGATGACCAACATCTGATTCACTTATATGCAGTTGGCAAATTTTTAAAGGGATACTCCACTTTAAAATGAGAATTTTGTCATCATATACTCACCCTCATGTTGTTTCAATCCTGTATGAATTTCTTTCTTCTGCTGAACAGAAAGGAAGATATTTAGAAGAATGTCAGTAACCAGACAGTTTCTGGTCTCATTGACTTCCATAGTATATTTTTTTCCTAATATGGAAGTCAATGAGACCAGAAACTGTCTGGTTACTGACATTCTTCTAAATATTTTCCTTTCTGTTCAGCAGAAGAAAGAAATTCATACAGGTTTGAAACAACATGAGGGTGAATATACGATGACAAACCTTTATGAAGACTGTTAATTTTCCTACAGGATTTGAAAGAGCAGTTATAAAGCAATGACATTGTAAGACCGTGTATTTACATTATTTGTGAACTGTCTGGGCCTGTTGTTTGTGAACAAATCATAACATATTATTGCAAATGAACAAAGTTGAGTCAAATATGTTTCTAGAACAGTGATTAAAATGTTGAAAATTGGCTGGAATATGTTTTTGTATATGTGACATGAACTCTGGTGGTGATGCACTCTAAAAACTTTTAATATGATTTACTCAATTTTTTGGTTAAACATTTTTACACTTAGAATTGATTAGATTTGTAAGCAGTGAAATCAATTACATACACTGTATTAACTGAGTAAATGTAAGTGAAACAAATTAAATAGATCTGAGTAACTGCATTTGGTACATTAACAAATAAAATTGAACAGAAATAATTGGGGGGGAAACATTTAAAAACAAATATTTATGAGTAATATTAACTGTGTTTATATGCCAGTAATATTAACTTTTTTTATTTCCTCTAAACCTTTGTAAAAATATTCCATACAACCACCGGTATAACTACATGACATTGGCCTTTATTGTCGATGAGTAGCCTACAGCAATACAGCATATGTTATACTATTTTTAACACGTATACAATATTGCCTACATTTAAACTCATGTAAGAAACATTTTCTAAGTAAAAATTAAACATTTAGGCCTAAACATTCAAGTGTAATCAACCGGTCTGTTATCCAGTATCCACCGGATCAGCGCTGGTTCCGGTGCCGGAGATGGACTCGCCTCTGCGGGGGAACCTCTAACTTTACACCGCCGTCCTGTGTCACTCACGGCCGAGAGATGCTGCGACGCGAATGACTCAATCACCTGCCAATAAACACACAGAGCACAGTTCTGAGGACAGTTTATCATCCAAATTAGTTATATTCATTATCTTTAGGAATATAGTCGTGTGTTTTTTTATGCAAGGCGTTACAATCACGCGAAAAGGCAGGCGCGAGTCGACACTCGTTTAACTCGTGAGTAACATTGTGTCTCTGTATGTTCTTTCGCATTAAATAAAATGATTTGAAGCACATTAATGATTATACAGATAAAATAAAACATACACACACCTGAATTTCACAGAGGAAATGCACCAATTCTGCGACGCTGAGAAGAGAAGAGGACTCGGAGAACTGTGCTGGACTGGAGAGAGTTCATACAGCGCGCGCTCACTCAACCGTTGAGCTGTCGTCGTCACGTCAGAGGGTGGGGGAGGGGTGCATTGTTTTAATTGAGTAAACTTAATCAATTTCTTATGCGTGTTAAATATTAATAATATTGATTTTATTTAAGTAATATTTGTGGTTCTTGAAACAGATCAGTTTAATTATCCATTCTCAAATATGGTGATGGAAATTTCACAAATATATTAGTCAAATACTAAATTATTTTAGTGAAAAACTTATTTTTATTAACTGTAAATTTCAGACAAAATTAATTGTTGGAGTTTTAGTCAATTATTTCGGTATGTTCAACTCAAACTATCAAGTAGGCTAAATGATATTCAGAGATTTTATTAAGTGAATAAAGTTAATTATTTCTGTGATATTTACTAAGCCACTGAATTATTTTTTTTAGACTTTAGAATTTATTTTTTATTTTACCCATAAGAATCACTTCGACATTTAGGAAAGTTTTATGTTTGTAGGTTAAGAATAGAACTGCATGTTGTATACCATAGTAGTACTGTGATAAAGTTTAGAGAAATTGTCACAAATGAAAATGAAAACAGGTGATGCAGGATTTAAAATGAAAACTATTTATATGTGAAATATGCAACTGTATCTTGTAGAACACACTCTAATAAATGTGTGCTTGTGTGTGTAGTTTAAATGTTGTGTTTCATCTAAGGCTGATTATACAGTATATACAGTAACCATGATTGACTACAGGCATAGGGCTGGACTTAGGACAAGATAAGAACAAGCATGAGTGAAGTACAGCCTTACACTGACTGGTAAACTGCACTGTGTTTTATACACGTCTATGCTGGACATTCATATTAAATTAGCATTATTTTCCTATGTTTTTACATCATGAAAATCTATATGGAATCTCTATGCTTCAGTTGTATGTAGGACATATATGACATAATATGATTAAAAATATACTAATATTATACAATTTATATATGTGGTTTTTGCAGCATATATGTCCCTTACAATATTCTGTTGGAACATATAAGAATCACGGGAGTTTATAGCAAACCTTTTCCATATGGGTTGGTTCAGGTGAGTGGTCAAAAAAGATGTTTTAAAGTGGTTATTGATTGCAATTTGAAAATCAAAGTCTATAATGCATTTTCAATTAATATATTGTTTTTCTGTGTTAACAGAGCAACGAGGCGTCAAATCGCGTGGCGTCAACCTTGATTGCATTGTCACTGATCGTCATCCACAAGTACAGAAGTTCCTCAGGGAGAGAAAAATAACCCATTACTATGATGTCTGGCACATGGCAAAAGGTATATTGTCAAGTGCCAATATGGAGCGCCTTGATGTACATAGTCCATTATATCATACAAAATCCACCAGATAATCACCAGTGTTTGTGACACCCCACAGCGGGTTCTTATGGGTTAAATAACTAACTATGTATTTTGCTTTCATTGTAGGACTTTCAAAGAAACTGGAAGCTATCAGTAAGCAGAAAGACTGTTAGATACTCAAAAAGTGGATGAAAAGCATCAACAATCATATTTACTGGACTGCAGCTGGCTCAACATCCGAGCCAGAGAGAATTGCAAAGTGGAGCGCAATCCTGAACCATGTTCGAGATGTCCATACACATGAGGATCCTCTTTAGCCCAAGTGCGAGCATGCAATCCGCAAGACAACTGACAATGGCTCCAAGCAGGTATTTCATCAATATACAGGCTAAATGTCAAAAAAGAAAACGGACAAATACACAAAGTTATTTAGTCACTTTCAGATATTTACCAGAGATCAGCGTTGTAATATTCTGTACTGTATTGTTTTCTAATATATTTTCTTATTGTCTGCAGATTCTCAAGCTTTCAACAAGTTGGATAAGTTGCTAACAAACAAAAGAATGCTGAAAAATGTTGCAAAACTGAGCCCCCACCACCAAACTTCATCGTTGGAGGCTTTCCATGCCATCATCCTTCGTTTTGCCCCAAAGAATGTTGTCTTTACCTTTATTGGAATGCTGTGCAGGTAAAATAAAGTTTGTTTACTTAGATATTTTAGGCTACAATTTCAGATACAGTACTAGGGACCACTAAGGCCTATATTAAAGCCTACAAAAAATAGCATGTCATGGGACCTTTAACATATAACGTATATCGAAAGACAGGAGTGTTATGGAAATTAATTTGACTTCATGTAATGTGTGTGATTGCATGACAACAGGCAATAGTTTAGTGGAAAATTACTGTGTGTGTACTGTGTCTAAATGTGAGCTGAAGATCTCTGCAACAAAAGCTGTCACATGTCAACTCGACATCCAGCCATTTCTTAGAAACAGTTCCTCTTTCTCTGGGTCAAGAGAATAAGACAATACAGTGTCCTCATGTGATATAGATCTTCTTTCTGAATGATTATAACAGGAACACAGCAGAGTGCGGTGTGTATGTGGTGCAGGAGCAGCGCGCTATAGTTCTTTCACATATGCTGCGTTTGCAGTGACTGATCCGCAGCTGTACCACAAACACACACTCAGTATTTTTATTTCAAATCCAGAAGTATTCAAAAATTTAAAAAAAAGTTTAGTCAGCATTGCGATTCTCTTTGTACACATACACTCTTTAATGGACGTATGCACGTTTAAACACAATTTAAACAACGTATTATTCAATGCATTACTTCTAGTTATATTAATGCTGGGTACACACCAAAAGATTTTTTACATCTTATAAGATTTTCAAAATGTGATAGACCACAAACATGAGGACAAAAAATCCTAGATTTAAGCATTTTGCTCCTATAGTAAAACAAATGACAAATGAACACACACAAACAGATTTTCAACCTGAGTCTCGACTAGGGCTTGCATAGACTAGTCGAGTAGTCGATAGATTGACTACTTCAACCACTAGTCGACGCTGTCGGAAACAATCGACTACTCGAGCATCCATTAATCATAAATGAATTAAAAATGGCGAACGTCACCAACAGACACCACACGTCAGATGTGTGGAAGTATTTCATCAAGGATGACAAAAATATTGTAATTGGCCAACTCTGCAAGAGGCCGTTCACATATTGCGTCTAAAAACGTGTGGAAAGCGCAGCCGTGCCGCTGTCTCCTACAAGCGCTTGCGCTCCCATGGCGTCTGTCGTTGTTATGCAACCATGAACGGCGCTCTCCATGATGACGACGAGGAAGTATCATTCAGCAAAGGATTAATTGATTTCTAGCCCTTGCATTAGCTTTACTACTAGATATATTTCTGGAGATGAGAAGGAAAAACCCGCCTGGAAAAACTAGCGCACCACGTTGCTTCCATTATGAGCGCGCTCGCCGCGGCCGCGCGCCTACATTTGAAATAACGACCTTGAGCGCGAAAAAGACGCGATATGTGAACGGCCCCTAGAAGCAGACGTCTGAAATGAAAGGCAAGAACGGCTATTTATTTGGCTTTAGACTATTACATGAAAATTTAAAAATGAAATGTCATAATTATAATGTTTTGAGAGTGTACTTATGTAATTGTTGCATTAGCCTATGAATTAATAAATGTTTATTGATAAGATCTAGCTATTTCATGTCTTTTCATTTACAGAAGCATGAACCACGAGTAGTCGAGTAACTCGAGTATTGTTTTGATAAGAAATCGACTAGCAGAAATCAACCCCTAGTCTCGACTGTGAACACAGGAAATCTCGCAAAATCTTGCGAGACTTCAGAATAAGCATGGCGGATGATATGCAGGAAGAAATTGCGATGATAGTGTTTGGAATGATTTTCACAGAAAATTCACGTGAAAAAAAACATTGTTCCCACCATTATATATAACATTTTATACAGAAATATATTCATTCTTTATTGTCTTTATTTATTCTTTATTGGATTTATTGTCTCTTTAGAAAAGGTTATTTAATCCCTCTATAGAACCTCACTGAATCCTTAACACTCAGCTTCCTGCAAGTATGTGTGTGTGTGTGTGTGTGTGTGTGTGTGTGTGTGTGTGTGTGTGTGAGAGAGAGAATGACCGTGTCTTCCATCATCTCGCTTTCTGATTGGATATTGTTTTGTTTCACGTAATGATCTCCAGAACGTGTGCGCGTTTGTCCTCGGAGTTCCCCCCACACATCAGGATTTCTGATCGTAAATATTAAACATGTTGAATATTTACGATTCGCGATCGGGGCGGCTCCGACGTTCTTCCGATCAGGTTCGGACACTCTTAACACACCTCACACCAAGGGAAAATCTGATAAGATAATCTGTTGAACCATCAAGATAATCGGGAAAAAGCTAGGATTGTCGGAAGGGGGGAAATCGGCCCAAAATCAGCCCGATTATCTTTTGGTGTGTACCCAGCATAAGTTGCTCAAGCAAGTGGTCAAATATTTAACCATGTACTTATATTAAAATCGCAAACATTTCAATTAAAACTTAAAATTGACATAAACAGCGCATTTAAATTTTAATACAATAAATCTTGCATGTCACAATAAAGAACTTGTTTTTCCACCTCCACGAATGAGACGAGTGTTGTTCATAATGTCGCCTTGTTGAGGTAAATTGTAGTTTTCCTTGCTTTACCCCGGTCTTAAAGTAAAAAGATGACTGTGAAAGAAAAGTAATTAAATTAATTTATGGTGAGATTACTCTATTTTATTTAATTAAATGCATTTATGGTGAAATTACTGCATTTTCAGGTCAATCTGTGTTCATTTTGACCACGAAACATGCGCTGTCACTTTAATTCAGCGCGTGCAGCACAGCAGAAATAGAGTCGGTGCGGAAACGATTGTATACGCACCGCAACTGGAACGGATCGACCGTATCCGCGTGCAGTGTGAAAGTTTCCCAAAGCGTTTCCCAACCCAAGCCGTCAAGCCTATGTCATCAGAAAAGGAACGCCATTTCAGACCGGAAGTAACTTTTCAGACTTTGATTAAAGATTACCACGGCAAACACATTTTTTCTGTGTATTAACTTGCACGAATTAATTTTTCACCACAAGACTAGTAATATGCGCTAACAAAGTAAATAGGGTAAATTTTGATTTCATGACTTTAAACTGCATTTACTTTGGGAAACACTTTTTTGGAATGTGTCCTTTCTACATGCATTTACTGTAGTAAATCACTTGCATAATTTTTTTTAGAATGTTCAAAAATGTAAAGTTTTGGTTTCGTGACACTGTCACATTCAGCTTGCTCAGTTAATTAATATTCTGAAAAAACTATCAGTCAAACTGAACTTGACCTTTTGAATGAGAACACAGAATAATTGAATTGAATTGAGCTGGATAACGACACCATTGTCTTCAATAGAGGTGAAGTTTACAGAACATCTTCACTTTATGTTTATTGTCACCAGTGATGTCTGTGACACAAAGTAATTGTAGTCTGACTACAAGTATATTAAAATGTAATGTAATCTAATTACAAGTACTATATATTTGGAATCTGATTATTTAATCCAGATTACATGAACCAGTTCCTACCCCGGGTTTACATCCAACACTCAACACATTACAACACTCAACACATTACATGGGGGTTTTGTAGAGGAAAGTTGAGTGTCACTCAGAGTCAAGACCATTCAAGACCACAGAGCAAAATCCTCAGTGTTAAAGTACACAGTTCAGAGTCTATATGAGCCCAATCTACAGAGAGGACAAAGTTACACCGGTATAGTGTCACTATATAGCAACGGATTTAAGCACTCGGTTGGTCAGATGAGAGGAAGTTAATAACCACAGGAGGAGCTGATGATGTTTAAAGGAGGAGCTGTAACTATATATAATGAAGAGAAAGACTGACAGAAACAGAAAATGGCTGATAAGTGTGATCTGTGTCTGCTGGGACTGATCATTCTCTCTTCACTTCTCACAGGTAAAGAAATCTGTATTTTCTCTAAAGACATTTAGTGGAATTAGTCTGGAAAGAGTTCATTTGAACATGCTCAGTTTATTCTTGCACACATTCACGTTGTGATCTCAGAGATGTGTATTGATACACACAGATCATACTGTATTATTCCTGATACTGGACATAGTGTCACTCAAACATCTGATGATGAAGAATTATCTTCATATTAAGAGTGTGTCAGTGATTTGAACAGCTCTCTGATAAAGACTAATAGTTTATTCTGGAGAGTGTGTTGTTTGCTTTAAGTCAGGAAAAATACTATGATTTAAAACTTCAGCTTTTTATGCTGGTGTGTTTTATGTTTCATTTATTAATATATATCATAATGATCACTGAGATATACTGTGTTTCAGGAACCAGTGGATTTGTGTTCATCAGTTTAGGTGAAAATGCCTCTCTGCCCTGTAATAAAGCTCTTTCTGGCTGCAAATCAACTACATGGACCAACAAGAACAGACATCCAGGAGTTGAACTGATTACTGGAGGGATAAAGAAGAACGACACAGAGAGACATGAGAGACTGAGTCTGGAGTCTGACTGCTCTCTGAACATCAAGAACGTCACAGTAGAAGATTATGGATATTACAGATGCGAACAATATGTGAATGGCAGACGACAAGGACCTGGTGCAAATGTTTTTCTGCATGTTCTTCATGGTAAGTTTATGATTATGTGGTCAATTTAAAAAGGGCAGATTCTCCCTTTAAACTCAGATGATGATTGAAGAGTCTGTGATTTGTGTCTTGTGTTCAGTTTCAGTGTCTCCATCATCATCATCTTCATCATCATCATCATCATCATCATCATCCTCACAGACTGAGATCAGTCCAGGCCGCTCTGTGACTCTCTCCTGTCAGTTGTATACTGTATTCTCCTGTGGTTTGGTCAGTTCTGAGGGATATGAGCTGTTGTGGGTGAATCAGGCTGGTGTTGATCTGAAGACAGACTCCAGATATCAGATATTATCATCATCATCAGCTCAAGGTCGCTGTATCCTCACTCTGACTACAACACTCCTGGATGAAGATGACAACAGAGAGTGGAGATGTCAGCTTACTCGCAGAGATCAACTGGAGACCTCAGTCAGATACACTGTCAAGTATTCAGGTGAGAAAACACTCTTTTCTGACAGATTTGTGAAAACTTCCACAGATTGGCTCTACTCTTTCTGATGGCTTCATATGTTTTGGAGTTGTAAAATATTATTGATCAAAGTCATAAACTGCATAACAATCCTTATAATTCCCAATATTGGCCTCCTACATGGGTCATACATGAAAATATATAAATATATAAAATGTAAATATAAAGATATTAGCTCAAAGGGGAAATATTAATAATAATCCATAATTACCAATTACTTCTTTGCAACAAATTGCAAAGAAGAGGGACAAGGATAAGGAACGCGCGAAGTCCCGAATTTACATCGGAAAAACCCTCGAAAGGTGGCGTGAACTCCGCCGGCAGAAGGGCTTCTAATCAGACATTCAGTTGCTCTGTTTTTGCAGAACAGGTAAATCCATTTTTCTTTCTAAATTGACGTTCATGTTCGCCAAACCAACACAAGGATGTAATTAGCTAGAACTATGCAGTCAGCGTTAACTTTGGTGAATACAACATATATGTTTCAGCTAGCGATCAATCTCTATTGTAAATGATCAAGCAAATTCACAGTAGGGCGACAATTTGTGTGAATTATTGTTTTCACCCACTGTTTGTTATGGATTTGAATGTTCATTTATAGGCTATTGACGACTTTGACTAAATTTGTTTACGCCGCCGCCGTTGTTTATGATCACTGGGAAACGCGAAGCTAACGTTATCTTGCTATTATTGCGTCCTTGTATGGGAGCTAACGTTATAGTTATAACCTCAGGTGGCGAAACGATTTTAAGACAATGTTTCTCTTTTTCTGCATTCTGTTCTGCAATATATAAAAGCATTTATCTAACTTGGTGACATTACACATTGAATGAAGTATCAGTAAAACTTAACTTTGTTTGTAGTGACTACTTTGACTTTCCTTTATGCCGGAAGGGAGGGGAGGAGGGAGGAGACGGGATGAGGAGGAGGGAGGGTCTAGCTAGCCTCCATTTTGTTTGACAACAATTTGAATGTCAACACTCCCGGCATCACTTAGAGCACCTTTAAATACAATGCTGGCAAATATATATTAATAAAGTAACACTGAATTAGGAATTGCAGTATTAAATGAAATTAAACTAATAACCACTAGGATATCTGTAAAACAGGATTCAAAGAAAGAGACAAGAGAGTCGCGTCTGCTCTGATACAGCTCCTCTGCAGATATATTTATTTTATACACAATAAGTCAATTTTAGCACAACAGTTGCTTTTAAACGTACACTATGGAATTTTTTCTCCACTAGGGGTCGCTAACATATTTACAATAACAAAGGCGTAGTTTGATGACGCAACATTTGCTAAGAATTATGGATCTTGTCATCAACGTCAAGCCGACCGATCTAATAATGTTTATGGATGACTGAATACATCGATGCTTTTATCATGGCTGTGATATGAAGCAGTTCGGGATTGCTAAGAGACCGCTATCAGCTCCACACGCGACGCGAGTCCCGCGGATATAAAAGGAATATGGACATTTCATTCTACCGAACTACACGAGTGCAGAATTACTACTCACAGGTCAGTTTATTAGACAAATTAAACTTGTGAGGTAACACAGCGTTGTTTCACTTGGTCTAACATTACACTATCACACTAAACTGCATTTCAATGTGTTGAAACGTATGTGTTAGTTTGTCTGTATGAGACTAGCAGTAAGCTAGATCAACATTAGAATAACATACAGATCATATTCTGACATTTTATCATTGTTGAGCTCTATAACATTGATTAGTTTTATGTAAATGTGCTCACCTGTTTAATAAAGTACATGTAGGAGTTGTCGAAGTCTCGGACGTGGAGCTCTCGTTTATATACTGTCTATGGGAGCTCTCGGCATCTCGAAAACACCGCGCTGATATTGATTCTCGTTTTAGTTCTCCTTTTGTATCCAAAGTCTGCTTGCCATGGTCCATAATGTTTGAACGAAATAACAACAGCGTGCAAATAGACATTGCGAACTACAGTGGTCCACGTCTGTCGTCTTGGTTACTATCACAGGGTGTCTACAGATATAAACAAGTTAAATTTAAGACTTTTTAAGACCTTTTTAATGCCACTTTGAATTAAATTTAAGACCAAACCTGTGATGGAAATACACATTATATTACATGCGTATATGTAATATTTAACCTAAGTAATTGAAATAATTTAATATTCACTCAGGGCCTGAATTTCATTTTGGAAAATGGGGGGGAAATCCCCCCTTAGGTGATTCTTATGGGGGGGAATTTTTAATTTTTGGAGGGAGTTTAGACTTTTTTTTTATTACATGTATCTGGCCTAAATGTATGCTCACTCATTGCATTTTTACAATGGGGTAATTTTGTTCTTAAGAATTTACACAGCTCAAGGAAGCTTGATTTCAATCTTTGAATTAAATTGAAAAAAGTAGCACAAATAAATACAATAGAATAAAGATACCAATAAATAGAAATAAAGAGAAAAGTTTTTGCTTAGGTCTAACACTAGTATTCAGAAATACTACAGAGACTGAATAAAGTAATCAAATGTAAAATAACACTGGGTAGTATTTTAGTCCTGACTAAATTAAATACATAGGCTATTAATCCTGATTCCTTAAAATGAAAGCTATGGTTTGTTGTTTTGACAACCAAATTAATGACAGACACATATGGCTGCTGTCCCTTTAAGAGCTATAGTGCACGGATCCTGTGTTCATACGGTCACGTGCGATTTATGCTTATTTAAGACACAACCGACTGTGTTTAGAGGATACTCACCAAGACCGAAATTAACATTATTTTCGCATGTTTTTGACTGTTAAAGCGATATAATCCATGAAAAATAACTTTGGTTACCCGCGAGCTGTGTGTGAGGCGGCTTTACTCTATGTATGTGTGAAAAAAACCATCTCTCAGACAGCGCGCACGTACTGAATAGTTTCAAATCGCGTGAATGTTTAAACTGGTAAAACTTTAAAAGACGTGCAAATGGTAAA
Source organism: Leuciscus idus (assembly GCA_021554675.1). Classification (NCBI taxonomy): domain Eukaryota; kingdom Metazoa; phylum Chordata; class Actinopteri; order Cypriniformes; family Leuciscidae; genus Leuciscus; species Leuciscus idus. The sequence goes on along the minus strand of CM038621.1, from coordinate 55,365,668 downwards.
CTTTAGTTACTCATGATGCAATGCTGGCCCGATTATGCAAGTGACAATTCCGTCTATCCCGACTCCCGAAACCCGAGAGTGTATTATCGCCGCCTGGAGCTCTTCACGAGCTGATAGAAGACCGAAATTCGAGCCCTGCACTACTTGTTTATTGAACTAAAATCAATGTAACATTTGCAATCGTGAGAATATTCAGCAAAATAGCTCCCGTCATGTTATGTTACTTAACTATATCACATGTTATAAATAAAAAAACTGAACATTTTGAATTTTTACCTCAGTATGTTTCTTCTGGGAGTTTTTTTTTATGTTTGCCGTTATGCTCATTTGTCATAAAATCTATCAAAGAGACAAGCAGCGCGAGCCTCAACAGCGTTACCAGAAAAAGCCTACATTATCATTATCAATAGCTGTTTATGTAATAAAATCTGAATCATTCTCGCGATTCGATGCTTCACTGGTTATTTGACGGATATTAGGTCCGTCAGACTGGAGAAATTTTAGCGGTAACGTGACCAGAAATATTTAAGACCTATCGAATCTGAATTTAAGACATTTTAAGACTTTTTAAGGCCTTTTATTAGGAAAACTTTATTTAAGACATTTTAAGACTTTTTAAGGACCCGCGGCCACCCTGTATCAGAGGGCTCTGGTTCATAGCTCTGGTTACCATGGCAGTACAAGCGCAAACCAGGGACAACGCGGATATGACGCCATTGACTGCGACAAAACGGAAATAAAGAAACGTGCCGTGTCTAAAAATTTAATTAAAATTTCTCCTGGTTTGAAAGTTGTTGGAAACAGTCGGGATAATGTAAGTACACAACTAAAAAATATATATAACATAGATATAGTGATTTTTGCTATTTTTAAAGCAAAAAATTACATATTGTGCCTTTAAAGCATTAATTCACATTCTTTTGTCTGTCTCATCACATCACTTTTGTCACCGACATCAAAATAAATCACTTTCAGAATCAGAAGTCTCATTTCTTCACTTTACCATGTAAACATTTAAACACATATTAAATGTTAACACTTTAATATGTGTTAACATTTAACTTATATATGTATTATATTTTATAAACAGTAATAGAAATATTCATTAACACAATGATATTTAATATGAATTTACTTCATATATACTGGGAAAGACTGTTTTCCAAAAGGCACTTGCTTTTTAAAACAGTTGTGAAACACAATTCACTCTTTTACCTCCACAGGGATGGATTATCCGATTGTTAAGTCTGACGTCACGCGTGACGTTTTGGGTCCCAAGCGGTCCAGAAATAACAACGGTGGAACCTGTAAATTTATTTACGATCACGTCCTTCTTAGTGAGGCACCCTTGGCGGTCAAAAAGGGTTTAAATTCCTTTAACACCAACAGAGTGGTTAGTGTAGCTCATCACTCAGGTGGCATAATTAAGGGTAGAGTCCTCAATGAAAAAGAAGATTTACGAGGTTGAAGTGAGTTAGCTCGGGACACGAGACACAGCACTGCGGCATTGTAAAAACACTCAATAATAACCAAAACACCAGCGAAAGCGGTAGGTAGGTAGAGAGGACCTGGACTTTGGACCCGGAAAGAGTATTGGTTACGTCACGACTTAACAACCGAATAATGAATACAGAGAGATTCAGTAACTTTCCATGCTTCTCTCAGTGCCTGGTCACGTGACTGGCAAGCGCGGCAAATGTGATCACAGAGTGAGCTTCAAATAACTCTACCTATTCACTCATTAACACGAGCAAACAAACTTTTTTATGATCAAACAACTATTAATACAATACTAGTTCGATTATAATGACCACTGGAGCATAACTTAACTTATTTTCTTCACGTTATAGAGAGCATACATCAAGACGAACAAAACGTCATCATATAAACACATTTAACATTTTACATTCTCCATTCGTTTACCAAACATGGTAATAGTGCAATTGCTGTGGTATATTTCAAGGGTTTCTCTTTTGTATATCCATATTTTTACCTGTAAAACAGGATTAAAAAAAAAAGACAAGAGAGTCGCGTCTGCTCTGATACAGCTCCTCTGCAGATATGAGGAAGCATGCGCAGTTCACTGCTCCGTTCGCAACTCTCCAGCCAGAATGTCAAAATAAGAGTCCTTCATTTCTCTCGTAAATATACATTGGTTAATTAGTATTTCAACACAACATAAGAAAATAATGCAATAATTGTATACAGATACATATTCAGAAAAGGGAAAAGAAAACACAATTGTGTGTGTATCACATATGCATCTGCAGTAAACACAGAACGTGATCGTCTATTTGTCAATGTCTGTTAATCGAAACTATTTTCTTAGCACATGCATAAATATCACGACAAAACAGCATTGAATAAACATACATATGTCTACTTATACACATACATGTTCATCTAAAGTATATTGATGGAAACTTACGTTGTCAAGAACGCACACACATCAAACAAACAATGATGTCTCGTTACAGCGGCAGATATAAACTTGCTCGTGCATGTCCCCGACTCCGCCCATATGTGATGTCACAGAATAATTCAAAATAAGAGTTCGACAGGGATTTTATACAATCACTGTATAAATAGATTTATTTTTGGTCAATGGTGATAGTCATTCTCCTCCTGACAGCTTGAGAGTGAAGTAAGAAGATAATACACAAACTGCATGTCATGATCGATATGAAAATATGATGTTATTGTGCTACAGGTGATGCGTCTGAACATTCATCTTCTGCAGCTCCAGTCGCTTCACCAACACTGATTCCAGTCAGAAGCTCAAACTCTGAGAAGACATCAAGCCGAACTACAGCAGAAGCTCCTACACAATATTTAATGATCACATGATCACTGTCACACATCATCAGTCTCTCGCTTCAGCGGTTTGATCCCGCCACAATGAAATCAGTCTGATAATTCCATCAATTCAGGATTTAAACCTCAAAGGATTCGTCAATATTTGTGCATTTGAATGTGTTCATACAGGAAACATTGTATGTTTTAGATGCCGTCAATATATTCATATTCCACATTTGAATGTTTCTGCAAACTTATTGATTCAACGACACTGATTCCAGTCAGAAGCTCAGTGTTTCACTCTCATATAAACCAGGATTAAATTAACAGTAACACCTCTTTCAATGTAAACTGTGATGATGAACACAAACTGCATGTCATGATCGATATGAACATATGATGTTAATGTCCTACAGGTGATGCGTCTGAACATTCATCTTCTGCAGCTCCAGTCGCTTCACCAACACTGATTCCAGTCAGAAGCTCAAACTCTGAGAAGACATCAAGCCGAACTACAGCAGAAGCTCCTACACAAGGTTCATGATCACATGATCACTGTCACACATCATCAGTCTCTCGCTTCAGCGGTTTGATCCCGCCACAATGAAATCAGTCTGATAATTCCATCAATTCAGGATTTAAACCTCAAAGGATTCGTCAATATTTGTGCATTTGAATGTGTTCATACAGGAAACATTGTATGTTTTAGATGCCGTCAATATATTCATATTCCACATTTGAATGTTTCTGCAAACTTATTGATTCAACGACACTGATTCCAGTCAGAAGCTCAGTGTTTCACTCTCATGTAAACCAGGATTAAATTAACAGTAACACCTCTTTCAATGTAAACTGTGATGATGAACACAAACTGCATGTCATGATCGATATGAACATATGATGTTAATGTCCTACAGATCATGATGCGTCTGAACATTCATCTTCTGCAGATCCAGTCGATTCACCAACACTGATTCCAGTCAGAAGCTCAAACTCTGAGAAGGCATCAAGCCGAACTACAGCAGCAGCTCCTACACAAGGTTCATGATCACATGATCACTGTATAAATAGATTTATTTTTGGTGAATGGCGATAGTCATTCTCCTCCTGACAGCTTGAGAGTGAAGTAAGAAGATAATAGATGACAGACTCGTGCACATATTCATCATTTCTGTGATGTGAAGCTCCAGTATTATGTGATGATGATGTTGTGTATATGTGGCATTATGTGTTGAACTGAACTAACAGACGTGATCCACAGATCCAGCTGATACAGCATCAGAAACTGAAGTCAGTGTGACTGCTGGATCATTATACAGAGGTACGACACGTTCATTTATACTGACAGCTTTATAACATTAAACTATCAGTCAGTCTGTAAATGCTTCATCAATAACTGTTGATAGTTGAATACCCTTGACTTCAGTCATGTACAGTTTCTCTTCTTCCTCTCATGTTTCCTGCAGTGATTGTGATTATTGTTGAGATGGCAGTGTTTGCTGCTCCTACTGTGATTCTTCTTCAGATCATCTGTGCAAGAAGAGCTGGTGAGTTTTGAGCCGCACACAATCTGATGATTCACACTCATCTGATCTGGAACAATCTGCAATCATGATAAAAACACATACGAGAGGTCAGTCAATGCTTTTATTTTGCAGGGAGGAAGGACTCGAAGCACCCAGAGGAAATAGAGATGCCGACAATATTAGAATAAAATACTGATGAGTTTAGAGCCAATCTGCAGCAATATTTACAATAGCAAAAACTTACAGAGGATTGTTCATTGTTTTATTTTCTTCTTCTCAGAAAACAGAGAAAAAAACGTATAGTGACATAATCAAGTATAGATTAAAATGTTTTGGGTTTTTTTACATATAAAAAGCCAGATTTATTTTCATTTATATGGATTTTATGGATATATTTGCCTACAGTGTTGAAAGTCATTCTCTTGCGCTTCATATGTAAACTGCTTTAAATATAATATTAATACAGTAATGGACAGACTCAGACTGTATAATCTCTCTCTGTTCTGTGCAGTGGCGTCATGCCCATTCAAAGTGAGGGGGGGCACGTGCCCCCTCAGATTTTTCCTCCCTGATAATTTTTTTGTCACAACTTTATTCCTATTATGCTCCATAATATACCAGAGCCTATAACGACTCAAATGTATTCTTCTGGATGTGTAATAAATCGGTCAGCAATGCATCAGCCCGCCCCTTTTTCCTAATATGGTGTCTGTGTAGCGCTCTAGAATCTTTGCTGATGTTCAGCCAAACTCACTCGTCTCGCACGTTGAGCTGGCAATGTTTTACAGATGGTCTTGAAGTGGTAAGTGGGCAAAGCAACAAATCGGCATTGAATTAGTTATCGGATGATATTAAAAGGTAGTGGGATTATTTGTGGTTGACCTGGAATTTTTAACTTGATCAAAAAGTTATGGATTTGATATTAGCTGCGAATTCAGAGCATTAACTTAAGTTGTGTCAGTGTTATGTTATCGATAGCTAGCCTAGTCTAACCGTAAACTAGTTGGCTAACGTTACTGCCATACAAAGCCATAGTAACGTTATCTGATCGGTTTTGATTACTTTTTTTACATTTCTGTCAAATATTAACCATTTTCAAATAAACGGGGTATAGTGTTAACCTTATTCAGCACTGAAATCTGTCAAACTTCTTTCAAAGTCCTTCATCACATATTAATATTAAAATAACTTAATTTCAGAGCACCACAAAGTCAGACCTCAGGACCTTTATGTACCTTTAATGTAAGATCGTTCTTAGGTCACATACCAATTATCATAACCTAAAAACTGCAATGGTACTGTTTTTAAAATCATGTGTAGTAGGCCTAAGTGTACAGTAAGTGTGTGTGTAAACATGCTTTAATGAAGTAGACTTCAAAAGCTTTTGAATTTGAGCTTACAGTTCTTTCATCAACCTGTCTTTTACATAAACTTACAATATAGATACTTTAACTTAGTCCTCAGATAGAGGAGGGTTGCTGCTAGCTCCGTTAAGGTATTTCTGTCCCTCCCAAACTGCATTGAAATGGTATGTTTAGCAGCCAGAATGAAAAAAAAATTCTCCCCCTGACCCCTCCAAACATGATCCATATCACCCGTCAGAAAACAATTGCAACGTCTCAGATTGTGCCCCCCCAGAATTTTGGCTTGCATGACGCCCCTGGTTCTGTGTGATGGAGCTGATTTGAGGATTCTTGGATCTTGTCTGTTCATTCCTGTTTTTAGCATCTTTTTTCATTTTGAATGATTGCTATAATTTTCTTAATAAAACCTCTGCAGTTGTGTTTAATAAGTCTCCTTTCCTGAGATGTTTGTTCCGAATATGTTAATTCCCCTTCATGAGCTGGTAATGTATCTGTAAGTCCACTTTCACACATGTAAAGCAACACTTCACTGTGGGACAGTGTCCAATAGCAACTCCAGCAGGGTTTAAACACTCAAAATGGAAAATTAAAATTAACAGAAGATGTCTGATAAGTGTGATCTGTGTCTGCTGGGACTGATCATTCTCTCTTCACTTCTCTCTGTCAAGGTTCTCCTCTGACCGTTCTGTCAGTCGTGTCATTGTTCAGTGTCTCTTTGTTTGTGTTGTGTTTGAGCACATGGCTCTGTCTCTGGTTGTGTTGGTCATGTGATCCTCTGGTCCCGCCTCCTTGTTTCCCGTTACCACGCCCCCTTGTTTAGTCCTCGTACCGCAATAACTTGTTTTAAATAATATATTGAATGTTTTTGACTAGGGGTTGAGTGGCATTGTTTTTGGGTATTGAGTGTGTATGTGGGTATGGGAATTGGAGGTGTTTTTGAATTTATATTAAGTAGGTAATGGGCGTTGTATGGTAAACCATATCTATTTGTAATTAATAGATATTCAGATTATTGAGATTATTGATTGATTGTATTGTCTATTTTGTTATGCATGTTGTCTCATTTCTGTTGCTGTTGTAACACCTTAATTTCCCCTCTGGGATTAATAAAGAAAGTCTGAGGGCCCTATTTTAACGATCTGAAACGCAAGTGTCAAAGCGCAAAGCGCAAGTAACTTTGTGGGCGGGTCTCGGCGCTGTTGCTATTTTCCCGGCGGGATAAATGACTCTTGCGCCAGGCGCAAATCTAAAATGGGTTGGTCTGAAGTAGCTTCATTATTCATAGGTGTGGTTTGGGCGTAACGTGAAATAAACCAATCAGAGCGTCATCTCACATTCCCTTTAAGAGCAGATGCGCTTTTTCCATAGCGGATTGCTATTGTAACGGCGGATTTGCCAGGCGCGCGCCAGCAGCGGTTCACAGCCAAGGAGAGCAACGCTCTCGTCACGGCCGTAAAAGAGAGAAGTTACATTGAAATGGAGAAACCCACCCAAATTAACTTCGGTTAATTTGGGTAAATGTGTAAGCTAGATGTATGCTTTTATAATAAATTGTTTATCTATCTATCTATCTATCTATCTATCTATCTATCTATCTATCTATCGTAATAATGTATGATTTGCAAAAATGAAAACTGCTGCTTCTGTGTAGATGAGAGAATCAAAGTGCGCGTTGTGCACAAGCTACATTGATTATGGCCAAGCATGCGCCCTTAAAATAGCCTATGAATAACATGCGCAACGCGCCACTGACTTTAAACTATTTTTTCCTGGTGTTTTGGAAAATTCAGCATTTCTTATAATCATTCGTTTCCAAACTGTTTAATCATATGTTTCTGTGAGGTTTTCTAGCAGCTGAAGGAGGACAGGGAAGCGAGGGCCAATTTAGGTCGTAGATGAAGGCCTTTGGGTGTCTCAGGGACATAGAACAGTGTGACCTGTACCAGGGGGGTAGAAACCAGTCCGAACCAGCAGAAGATAGGGGGTATCTTTCTGGAAATTTACAAGAAACCTGGAAGGAGGAGTTTTTGCCAAGAAACTGTATAAAATGTCTATGTTTTATTATGTCTAATAGGTATTCTATTTCAAAGCTGGGTGGCTGCGGCTTTTGTGAAAAGAATCCTCATTGAAATAAACCTTTTCTCTTTATTACAGTTTTGTCTCTTGAAAGTTTTCTTACACCTCTGATGCTGTTTGATATTAACTTCTGAAAATTGCAATTACAACTTGGTGTCAGAACGTGGGGTCCTGTGCGGATCTTCTTCTCCTGGTCCTGATAGCGGGTATGACGGAAATTGCGCAATCACGGCAGCACCAGGCGGCCGTCTCATACCTCGACGGTTTGAGATAGAAACTCAACAGGTTACGAGAGAGAGAGCCAACACCCGCGTCAGGACCAGTGGAAGAACTCCCACCAGGATCAAGAAAGAATCCGCGGCAATTACAGAAAAGAGAAAGCATCTCTGGGTAAGAAACGGCAGAATTGTTTTATTGATGTTAAGTGTGATTTGAGAATTGTGAGTGAACATGAACCATGTTGGCTGAGTTTGCTTTGGGTACGAACGAGAGGTGATTGAGTAATCACAATTTTTGGGGAAGAAATTGAAGTAGCTTCGGATCGGTTTCTGCCACACTCAGCTCGTTAGTGGACGGAAGTACCACTGGTGATTCAGGGTAATCACAGGTGCTGGTTAATTAGTTTTGCTCAAAGTCTCTGTAACCCGAAGAAATCTTGCAAAGGTGGACGGAAGAGCCACGCCAGATTAATTAGGTGAATAGTAGATTTTGAGTAAAACATAATTACAAAAGCACGGCATATTTGCTGAAACCCGACCGGTTTTGGGTGGAATAAAATCGGGTCTGTCGAAGACGTTTGACAGATACTAAGACACGTGTCGAAAGAGTAAAATCCAGAAGGGAGATTCAGCCAAAATGGGGTCATCTAACAGTAAATTAGATCATTTTTATACACCAATTTTCTGTCAAATGAGAAATAATTATGGTGGTAAATGTATGGTTGACATACAGAAACTGATCAAATTTCACGATTTTCCCGAAGCGGGGACCTTGAGTAAAATAAGACTAAATATAGTAAAAGAGTCAGTAGAAAAGAACGAGGGAAAACAGAGTAGCTGCTGTGTGTGTTAAACATGAGTGCAAAGAATGTGAACAGACAATAATGTGTTGGGTGGAAGAAGCTGACAGGCGAGAACGAAAGCAGATACAAAAAGAGTTACTGGGTGATAGTGAGAAAAATGTGAAGAATGTTGTATGTGTGAAAACAGTTCCACCGGAACAGAATGCTACTAATGAACCGAATGTATGTACTTTTCCACATGTGACTGAGGTGGCAACGGCTCCGCTGCCTGCCTACAATACAGCTCACTACCCAGTAGCAGAGATACCGGCCCTCAGGCTGGACCTCGATCTGGACCGCTTTCCACCAGCCCCGAGAACAGCCCAAGAAGCACGACTTGCAGAAGCACGAGCACAAATTGAACTGGCAGAGGCAGCCCAAAGAGCAGCGCAGGCAGAGGCAGATGCAAGAGCAGCGCGAGGGGGGGCAGAGGCCGCAGAGCGAGTGGCACACAGACTAACAGCGCAGTTTCATGCACAGTTACACGGGCGTTTGAGTGCAACGCTGCGGCACGCTACTCACGCTGAAGAGGACAGAAAGGAGAAGAAAGAACCCCTCACAATGGTGGTTGTGCAACAACAGAAACAACATAACAAGCCTGCGTTTCCCCAGTCAAAACCTGCTAACCGAAAAGGACAGAGAGGAAGAGCTGCTGGAGCTGGAAAATGGAACTGTTTTGTTTGTTCAACGAATGCACACGCGACCCGAGACTGCACGAAATGCAGACTGTGCAAACAGGACGGTCATTGGAGCGACGCGTGCCCGAACACAAAGTCGGATTGAACCGAGGGGGCTGGAGAGCGGGACGGAAAGAGTCTGGCTTTGGGGGGCCAATCTTTGGCTGCAGCAAAGGGAAGTGAAAATATTTTTACTAAAACATACACACACGACGCACACACAAACACATACACTGATTTTCTTTCTGCTATCTGCAATGAAAAAACTGCTTGCAAATCTTTTTGTGTGTCTGATGATACTTTGAGCAAAGCTGTGACTGATGATTTGAGCAGTGCTGTGTGTGATGAGCGTGTGAAAGTATACAAAAGCACAGGGGTTTCTGAAATGCCTATTTATCCTTTACGAGTTAAAGGGGTAGTTATTGACTTTTTAGTTGATTGTGGTGCAAGCCTGAGCACATTACGACCATGTGATTTACCATGTGTTCCAATTTTAACCGGGAAAGTGTTTGAGAGCACTTCAGCCTCTGGCCATTTGATTTCTGACCGGTTAACCGAGCCGTTAGAGTGCGAAACAGGGGATGCCTTTTCAAACATGAATTTGTGTGGTCTCCCGGTTGTCCCGCACCTCTGATGGCTCGTGATTTAATGTGTAAATTAAATTTGTCCCTCTGTGCTGATTCCTATGGAATTAGCATTGAGGAGACATCACAAATTACTTGTTCCAAATTCGAGCCGAAGTGGGCTTATGAATGGCAGGTGACAGATGTTGATTGGGCAGAGAAAATTTTGGAATTGGCAAAGGCTCGAACAAACCCAGTCAACACAGAGTTTATGACAAATGATAAAATGCATTGTACATCACATGTCGTAACAGAGCGAGATTCAGATTTTGAAAAGATGTGGTTTAATTCTGTGGAGAATGAAAGTGTGAAGTTTGACCAGATTTTCTGGACAGAGAGTGTGTGCGCATTGGCTGCAGTGTTGACAAGTCAGAAAGCTTGTTATCTTATGTCAGAGAACACCGCCTGCCACTTATCTGTCTCCAAGGCCATAAGCCAGCAGTGGAGAGATGTGGGCTTTTTTTTTTTTTGTGAAAGAATGTTTATCAGCCACAGACTGGGTGAGAGTTGACACACACACAGCAGAGAGTCAGAGTATGGGGGCATTTAAATCAAAATGTGACTTTGAGGTGGGGGTTCAGAGAAATGTGACTGCTATTGGGAAAAATGTGACAGGACAGGGAGAGGGGGATATTTCTGCCTCAGAAATTGATATTTCTTTGGCACAAATATCACCAAACTTGTGGGCAAAAAAACAAAAACAAATATGATGTGGGGCTGATAAAAGGTTGTGAGCCAGTTGTAATCACACCAAAATCTGATTTCAGACCATATAAGGCACAATATCCACTGAAACGTGAAGCAATAGAGGGTATAAAACCGGTGTTTGACGCTCTATTGAAAGAGGGTGTAATTAGGCCTTGTGATGGTTCACAAGTTAGAACCGAAATTAACCGAACTCATATCTTATGTTGATGACCTTTTGATCTGTTCAGAAGGTGAGTCTATTTGCAGGGCTGACACTGTGACTCTCCTGAAGCATCTTGAAAGGGAGGGACACAAGGTCAGCCTTTCAAAGCTGCAGTTTGTGAAACAGGAAGTGACATTCCTGGGGCATGTTATCAAACCAAACAGCAAAGCACTGTCACAGAAAAGGGTGCAGGGCGTGAAAGAAGCCCCAAAGCCTGTAACAAAAAACAGTTGCTGTCATTTTGGGGATGTGTGCTTACTGTCGTACATTCATTCCCAATTATGCCATTTTAGAACAGCCCTTACGAGCCCTTAAAACGGGGAAAGGGCTGAGGTCATGTGACAAACTTGTTTGGACAAGTGAAGCTGAAGCAGCATTTGATAACATGAAGGTACAATTGTGTATGGCTCCATCGTTGGGCCTTCCGGTTCTTGACCGTGAATCCATTGTGCAGATGGTTGATGAAAAGCATGACCTTATGACTTCTGTTCTCCTGTAGACGCATGGTGACCGATGAGAAGGTAGCCTATTTCTCAACAAAACTCGACCCTGTAGCCGCGGGACTGCCACACTGTCTCCGGGCGGTGGTGGTAGCTGAACTGGCCCTCAATGGCCTCAAGAGAGTTTGTAGGCTATGCTGATCTGACTTTAGGGGCCTCACATTTGGTGTCTTTGATTTTGCAGGAGCAGAGAACGTCACATTTGTCTACAGCTCGATTGAGGTATCATAAAATTTTGTTTGACATGCCAAATGTCACTGTTAAAAGGTGTGCACACCGCGTCCAGATTTGTTGGACGTTCCGCTTGATAATTGTGACAATGTCCTTTTTGTGGATGGATCTGCGTCGAAGAATCCACAAACAGGACAGAATAACGTAGGTTATGCGGTGACGACTGAATTTGAAACTGTAAGATCTGGCAAATGACCATGTCATTACTCTGCACAGGCAGCTGAATTAGTCGCTTTGACTGAAGCATGTAAACTGATGACTGACAAGTGTGTAACGATTTACACAGACTCGCGTTATGCTTTTGGGGTCACGCATGACTTTGGTGCTCTGTGGAAGCACAGAAATTTTTTTAAGTCAGACGGACGACCAATACTGAACGCTACGTTAGTATCTGACCTTTTGGAGGCCATTATGCTGCCAGACGAGATTGCAATTTGTAAATGCGCAGCGCATATTAATGATAAAAGTTTCATATCAACAGGCAACGCCAGAGCTGATATGGCTGCGAAGGCAGCGGCAACAAACCAGACTGAAGCTGATACCAGTGGCGCCACCTGCGTACAAGTTGACAATAACCTTAACAATGACATTTCTCCTTGTTTACAGAGCATGCAGTCTTTTTCCACAGGAGCTGAGAAAAACAAATGGAAGACGGCAGGCTGCAGCCTTGTTGATGATGTATGGAGATCTGTTGGTGGACAGCCATGTCTGCCTAGTCATTTTTTGTTTTTTTTTCTTGCATTACGCTAAATTAATGCATGGGTGGGACCATGCATTAAAAGAGGGGATGACTATGCAAATGAAAGAATTGTGGTTTACCAAAGGTTTCACAATATATGCTGAGAATTTTTGCAAAAGATGTGTGATTTGCACCACATATAACATTGCACGGGGCATTAAAACACCACTGGCAAGTCGGCCAGCCCCAGACGGGCCATTTGAATATTTAATGATTGATTTCATTGAACTTAACCCCGTGTGGAAATAAGAAATATTGTTTGGTTATGGTGGATATGTTTTCAAAATGGATTGAGACGTTTCCCACCTCGAAACAAGATGCGGCGGCAGTTGCAAAGGCACTGCTGACCGAAATTGTACCCCGTTGGGGCGTGCGTCCCAAGGAAGATCAGCAGTGATAACGGACGACATTTTGTCAATGAGGCAATCAAACAGGTGGGCAAGTTCTTAGGGATTGATATGAGAACACATTGTGCCTATCACGCTGCCAGCGGGGGCGCTGTTGAGCGTGAAAACCAGACGGTAAAGAACAAATTGGCAAAATGCTGTGAAGAAACAGGGCTCTCGTGGGTGAAAGCACTCCCCATTGTGTTAATGTACATGAGAATGAGAAAGAGAGTCAAAACAAATTTGAGCCCATTTGAAATTCTCTTTGGTAGACCACCATTCATGGGTATAACGGGGGAAAGAAGGAGGCTTCCATCGACAGATGTGTGTGAGAATGAAATGTTGAATTACTGCAAAAAGATGTCGTGTTTGTTATCTAACATTTCTGTGCAGGTGAAAGAAGCTCTCTCTAAGAGCAAGGTAGCAGAGACGTTCCTGCACAAAATCAGACCAGGTGATTACGTGGTGATTCGAGACCTCAGGAGAAAGAGCTGGAGGGCGAAACGGTGACTGGGACCGTTCCAAGTCTTGCTGATCACGCATACGGCGGTGAAGGTCGGCGAGCGAGCCACGTGGGTGAATGCCAATCACTGCAGGAGAGTTCCACCCATATCAGGAGAGCAACAGGAGGAGGAACCCCGACGACAAACAACAACAACAACAACGGCGAAACCTCTCGTGCTGCCAGGGCCACCCGAGATCGAACGGGCCTCTGGAGAGGAGCTGGCCTGGATGAGAGACGAGGGGACAAGCAAAGGTCAGACCGAGACAATTGAAAACTGGGTGGTCAGACTGCAGAATTAAAACCAACCACGAAGAAATCAACTTTAAGTGTCCATTCGATAAACCGTATCAAAGTTCACCGGCGGCAGTTTGGGTTTGTGGTAATATCATATCACCGTTTGCAAAAAAGGACTGGTCAGGGTGCTGTTATCCAGCTTTAATGAATGTGGGAACTTCTGTGTATCTGCCAAACAAGGTGGTTGAAGTTAACAAAGAAAATGTTTAGTGAAAACCTTTAGAATATGTTGAATGATTTTCTTTACAACTTATGGAAATTAATGTGCTGCCAATAATAATGATGAAGATTATGATTTGGCTGTTGTGATTGAATCCACACTGGTGGACTGTAAAAGAATACAGAGAACTGCTTATCAGTGGCTGTGTTTACATTCCTGATTAGGACACACTGCTTCAAGGGTGTGCAGTAAGTTGGAGCTGTTTGCAAGCTCAATGATCAAACTATAGGCAAAGAGAGTGTTTTAATTATGGTCAGCGGGGCCATTTAGCCTGTAATTGTAAATGGACACTCAGAAAAGAAAGTGATAACGTGAAAGTGACGTGTATTAATGTGGGTTTTTTTGAAAGTAGAACAGTATTTAAATGACGATATTAAAGTTTTCGTCTGAGAAAGAACTAAGAATGTGAATGCAGTGCTAAAGAAAGTGAAAAGAATGTGCAAGTAAATAAGGGAGAAAAGAAAGTTTAAGGAAAGTTAATAGATGGAAGTCGTAAGAAGATTGGAGGATGCAGAAGGAACTAGCATGTAGGGAAAGATGAGAAGAAATATAGTGAAATGTATGTTATGAAAATAAAATTTCTGATAGAATTTATGGAACTATTTATGTCAAGTTAAGTGGCATAAAGATGAGGAATGAACAAAGGCAGAATGGGGAAGAATTGTATTTTAGTGGTAATGTAATGTCTAACTTCCCTGATGTGGGCAAAAGACAAATATAAAAATTATGTTTATTTGAAAATAGATGTAAATTCTGGCAAAGATGCCTTACTGCTGGGCTAGAGTTAAAAGTTTAAGTGGTAGATAAAGTTTGATTTTAGAAGTTTATGAGAGTACAGTGTGCCAGTCCTAAATGCCTCAGAGTCTCTCTCATTCAATATCAGCTAAAAGCTGTTAACTGAGCCTGTGCGATTTAGGGATTGAGAGATGAGTAATATGATTTTTTTTTTTTGTGAAACAGCAGAGATAAGTGGGACTGACAAAATATTGATAACATTAAGTTGAATCTGCAGACTAACCACTTGATAGAGGAATACTGTTTCAACACAGTTTTAATGAAATTGATGGCATATAGTACAAATTTTTATACTTTGTGAAGAGTCCTGAAACAAACAGTGAAAAGAGGAGAGCAAACGCTGTAAGCAGCTGTGCTCTGAAGCTTTGACTTCAAAGAAATGTGGAGTTTGTAAAATGTTGGGGGTATCATGTTGTTTTAATATTCCTGATTACAGTGACAACATAACCAATATCATCGAGCACCTGAGAAAAGCTGTAAAAGAGCCGCCTAAAGCTACTGGTAGTGAGTGGGTGGGGTGGCTGATGTCTGCATGGTCAGGGTGGTTTTATAGAATAATTCAAACTGTCTTGCCAATTGTGGGTATGGGATTGCTGATTCTGTTTTGTTTACCATGCATAATGAAGTGCCTTTCCAGCTTAGTGCAGAGATTGATCAGGGCAGGGACGGTTAGCGCGTCAGTCCAAGCAGTAAAACTGACTCTGTACCCAATAACTGATGGAGAGCAATGTGATGATTATGACAGCGATGACATGTATGCAGACATGAGTTAAATGTGTTTTCCTTTGCCTTTCTGGGACCATGAAAGGGATTTTCTAAACTTTGATTGTTTAGGTTTTGATGTCAATGATTGACTGTTCTATTCACTGTTTTTATTATTATTATTGTTTTCATTATTTTTATTTCTTTTTCCATTGTAAGAATGATGATATGTTCAGAGGGTTAAAAGCAGTAGCCATCCGTGGTACGAGATGGCATACAAGGACAGGGTTTGAATATGAGGAGTTTTTGTATCTACTTTATCTGTGTTTTTATAGCATGTTTTGTTTTCCTACTAAATATTAATCCAACTTTTTCTTGTTTATACTGAAATGACTGAGGGTCCGACCTATAGTGTTGGGGATGCAATGACAGAGCTCGTTCGTCTAGCCTGGTTCCAGAATAAACCTTTATCTGCTTGCTGTAAAATTAAGGGTCTATCCCTGGGAAAATAGCCTGAGCTTATTTCATTTTAATCTTTTTTCAAACTAGTTTTAATTCTAATGTTTTTGCCTAATAGTTTTAATTTTAATCTTTTTGCCTACTAAGTTTAAGGGTATGATCAGTGATATGAAATTCAGACATGAAGAGTATAACTGTGAATCAATTCTGATCTTGAAATGAAATGATGTAATGATGTTTGATCAAGAAATTAGAAGACAAGGATGAATTTTCCTTTAATACGTTTATCAGAGAATGATAAAGAGGAGGAATTGTTTTGGAAAATTCAGCATTTCTTATAATCATTCGTTTCCAAACTGTTTAATCATATGTTTCTGTGAGGTTTTCTAGCAGCTGAAGGAGGACAGGGAAGCGAGGGCCAATTTAGGTCGTAGATGAAGGCCTTTGGGTGTCTCAGGGACATAGAACAGTGTGACCTGTACCAGGGGGGTAGAAACCAGTCCGAACCAGCAGAAGATAGGGGGTATCTTTCTGGAAATTTACAAGAAACCTGGAAGGAGGAGTTTTTGCCAAGAAACTGTATAAAATGTCTATGTTTTATTATGTCTAATAGGTATTCTATTTCAAAGCTGGGTGGCTGCGGCTTTTGTGAAAAGAATCCTCATTGAAATAAACCTTTTCTCTTTATTACAGTTTTGTCTCTTGAAAGTTTTCTTACACCTCTGATGCTGTTTGATATTAACTTCTGAAAATTGCCATTACACTGGTTAGTGGCGCAATTGTTTTCTAAACCTGCAAAATAGCAAGAAGGAACGTTTGCGCCGGAACACGCCTCCTCTTTGCGCTGAACCGCCCCCGGGAGCGCAAGTGTATTTCTTAGTTAACCGACGTGCTTCTGTGGAGGGAAAAGTCCGCTTTGCGCGGGTGCAAAATAGGAATGATACATGCGTCGGTGTACAAAGTCACTTGCGCTGGGTGCAAGATAGGGCCCTGAGTCTTAGTCTATTCCTAGCATCAGTTCTCCTTTCTTTAGTTGTAGTTCTTTTCTAGCTACTGCTTAGCTTCAGTATCTGTCATGTTGTGTCTTGTCTCGTGTTTGTTGTGTCTCTTGTTCTAGTCCTGCAAGCTGAGCTTTTATACCTGAGTGTAAGTTCATGATGATGAGGTCAATTTAAAAAGAGTAAATTCTCCCTTTAAACTCACATGATGATTAAAGTCTGTGATTTGTGTCTAATTTTGTGTTTCAGTTTCTACATCAAGTATTCAGGTTGTACAGCATAAAATAGAGATGATGGTAGAAGAGAATGGAGGGACGCACTTCACCAATGACATGTTTGAGGAAACAGAGAAACACATTCAGGAGATTCAGAAGCAGAAGTTAGATGAGAAAGTGAAGCTGTACAAACAGAAACACAAAAGGTCACTCGCATAGAAGTGAAGATATACTGGAGATTGACAGATGAGTCACGAGATGACAGTCAGGTTGAGATTATTAATCTAATATTCAAATATGCTCCTGTCCATCTGAAGAGAAAATTCCCTACAAACCCTGAATTCATTCCTATAGAAGAAACAAAGTCTATAATAATCAGGGTCATGCAGAAACTTGTGAAAGAGAGAATGTGTGTAATGCAGTGAGAAAAGTCATTCATGATCAAGTTCACTGCAACATTTGTCTTAAAAAAACGTCATCTTGTAAGAATAATTGTTTGAAATGCTATATTGTGACCCTGATAAAAGAGTTGGATTAGTTATATCGGCATACGTTCTTTAAAGGTGCATTGCGCAACATTTCATGTTAAAAATACCCGTTTTTCTAACCCATACATGCTTAAACAATTGCCTGATGGGCTGAATGAGCCCTTCTCTGATCACTGCGATTGCCTCTATAATCCTGTACAGTAAAATAAATAAGATGGATTCGGGACGGAATTTGAGACTGGGCGTGACATCATGCGCGTTCACACTCACCTGGCTATGTCTGGCAGGTTTGTGTATTCGCCGCCATTCTCCGTATCAGCGAAGACAACTCGAGCGACAAAACTTTAGTCAACTTTCGACAAAAGTAGAAGATGGATTCAAAGAGACCGGCTAGTAGTTCATTCCAAACCCCAACGCAAACTCCACGTAAGACAAAGAAAAGAAAACTTTTGTCTAGTGCCACCAAAAGGGCCAAATTGGAGTCAGACAGGCGTCGGAATAAGACGAGAGTCAACATTGGGAAGGCTTTCAACAAATGGAGAGATCTCCGGTCTGCTCTAGGGCTCAAACGGGATCCTCAGTTGGCTTTTAGTTGGCTAAATGTATTTTTGCTAGGTATTGCTAGGTATTGTGTTGTATTATTGGATGTAAGTCGCTTTGGACAAAAGCGTCTGCCAAATGCATAAATGTAATTGTAAATGTAAGTGCGATACGGGGCGAATCCAATGTAAAATGCTAGACTTATCAGCTGGGGAGCACCCGGTTCGCGCGCAAATCGTTCATGTGTTTATGTAACGGTAGGGTGATTAAATGTATACGGTTGAATTTATATAAATTGCCCTGTTTAGTTAAAGGTCGATGTATGATCTGTGTTGTCACATGTGTTTTATGTGAGATTGGGGCTTGTGAATATAGAGTGTCGCTGTTTTAAGATGCGCACTACTTTAAGTGCACTCATTTATTCACGGTGAACTTGGGATGCGATTGTGGTGGGAAAGCACTTTACCTTCCCTTATAATTATATGTGGATCGTAAGCCAATTGGCTGTCACCATGGGGATATAAAGTGCGATAGACCTGTGCTTGAGGTCAACGTCATTTGTCGACGTCACTGACGCGCCGCAAACACTGTACTGTGGCTGCTTCCGGCATCAGGTGTGGACATTAGAGAGGTGGGAACGCTTGGTGACTTTATGAGATTGTTTCTAAATTTAGTAACTCATTTTCCCTGGTTGCGTGTGTTTTTCTTGCACCTTAGTAAGCTCTTGATTGCTTGATTGCCATTTCCTCTCGTAAAGTGCGAGTCAGCTGTTCCGTTTCCTCGTGCGGGTCTCGCACTACTGCTGTGACTGCCGTTGTTGGGTGTGTGCGCTCCTGATTATGCACGCATCATATTCGTCATTGGTATGTCTAACAGGCGTTTACTTAGTTCGGGTGAGGCTCTATAGACGGTTTCAACGGCAACAACATAAACAAACGTTACTGCGCATGCGCGCTTTTGTGGCCCAAACTTAACTTCCGGTAAAATCAATAACAAACAACAGAGTTCATCTGTAGAAACCTGTATAGAAACAAGCAAATTACATTAGCTAGCAAGTATGTCTAGTCAGTATTATTTGGGACTACCAATAGAAGAAAAGAGCCGTTACTTGGCCAAACTTAAATGTGACAACATTACACTACCAGACCCGTTCAACAAAAATTTGAGGCAAACGTTTTTTTCTACAGACCTGTCTGATTTACCGGAGGTCAGTCAGGTAAATATCTTTGAGTACTTAGTCGAGAAGGAATGTGTGTACACAAGGGAGGCGTTCAAGGCATATCGCAGCTTGGATGCCTATAACTATTTTCATTCCGGAAAAGTTAAAATGATTCTTACACACACGGATGGAAATACCTGTGTCATTTACGGGGAAATCGAGGTGGGTCAGACGCTTTCAAAGAGTTACTCCGCCTGGATCATTGCGAAGAAGTCCGGCGAAATCCAGTGTGGGCATAAGTATTAGGGGTGTAACGATACATCGATATGGATCGATGCATCGATATAACGTCTAACGATACGATGCATCGATTCCACTCTTAAAATATCGATATACACCTTTTGTCATGATAGATTACTGGAAGCAATTGCGGGTGAAAACAGTGTTTATTTTGAACAGCAAACTCAATGGTAATATCACTAAATAGTCAATGATGACGAATCCCTCAGGGGGGAGCAGCAATCAGGCTCTCTCGCAGGGACTTCGATGGTCAGGTGAAGTGGTGCTCAGATGAGGTGAACCAGTGGAGATAGCCCGTGCGCGGTGCTCGATGCAGTGAAACAGAGAAGACAATTCCACAGACAAGACAGGATCCGGTAGACTCGGCACGACACACTCAGCGGGACTGCAAACAACGGATGGACACTGGAATGGAGAGATGAGTGAGTATTTATGGAGAGCGGGAATTGATAGCAGCTGGAGCGGGGAGTGAGTGTGATTGATATCAGCTGGAGCACTGAACAACCACGCGAGCGGTACAACGCCCACTCACGCACACTCACAGACATGAAAACAAACAGTGACACGCGACACAGAGGAAACAGTGCATAACTCAACCGTGACAGTACCCCCTCTCCTAGGAATGCCTCACGGCATTCCCAGGCCTCCTTACCTGTCGATTGTAATCATCGATAAGGGAGTGATCCAGGATGTCACGAGCAGGGACCCAACTTCTCTCCTCCGGACCGTAACCTTCCCAATCCACCAAGTACTGAAATCCGCGTCCCCTCCGCCTAGAATCCAGGATGCGATGAACCGAATAAGATGGTTCCCCGTCTACGAGTCGCGGCGGTGGGGGAACCGGGACTGGCGGATTAATACGTGCAAAAAACACGGGCTTTATCTTTGAAACGTGGAAAACCGGATGAATTCTCCTGTACGCTGGAGGAAGGTTGAGGCGGACTGCCACCGGACTAACGATCTTGGTGACAGAAAACGGGCCAATGAATTTAGGAGCTAATTTATTCGATACGGAGCGGAGAGGAATGTTCTTGGTAGAAAGCCACACTTTGGAACCGACGACGTATACGGGAGGCCTAGACCGGTGGCGATCGGCTTTGGCCTTGGTGCGCTCCCGCACTTGGAGGAGTGTCTTGGAGGAGTGTCACCGCGACTTCGGATTCCGTACTAGGAAAAACAGGTGGTTGGTACCCTACACTACACTGGAACGGAGACAGGCCCGTGGATGACACTGGCAACGTATTGTGGGCGTACTCCACCATAGAAAGTTGTTGACTTCAGGAGGAAGGATTCCTGGAGACCAAACATCGTAGTGTTCTTTCCAAATCTTGGTTGGCTCTCTCAGTTTGACCATTGCTCTGGGGATGGAACCCAGAGGACAGACTGACCGTCGCCCCCAGCAATCTACAAAACTCTCGCCAGAATTTGGACACAAATTGGGGTCCCCTGTCGGAAACCATGTCTGTCGGGAGGCCATGTAACCGAAAGACGTGTTTCATGACTGCCACCGCTGTCTCCTTGGCTGAAGGCAATTTGGGCAAGGGAATAAAGTGGGCCGCCTTCGAGAACCGGTCCACCACGGTCAAAACTACCGTGTACCCCTGGGAGGGTGGGAGGGCGGTTATAAAATCTAGAGCGATGTGGGACCAGGGTCTCGAAGGCACCGACAGCGGTTGAAGTAACCCATCTCGGGGTCGATTGGACGACTTACCAGTGGCACAACTTGAGCAAGCCAAGACAAAATTGTGAACATCACGAGCCATAAGTGGCCACCAGAACCGCTGCTTAACTAAATAGATAGTACGACTCACCCCTGGATGACAGGCTAGATTAGAGCAATGACCCCACTGGATAACGTCTGATCGTAATCCCTCCGGCACAAATAAGCGGTTAGGTGGGCACCGGATCGGAGGCGTTACCCCTTCCAAGGCCTTCTTGACCCTCGATTCGACCTCCCATGTGAGCGAAGAGATAATTAGGGTCTCTGGAAAAATGCGCTCGGGAGTAGGTTCGTGTTCGGGACGATCAAAAATACGCGACAAAGAATCGGGTTTGATGTTTTTGGACCCTGGACGATATGAAAGAGTAAAATCGAAACGACCGAAAAAAAGTGCCCACCGAGCCTGCCTGGAGTTCAATCTTTTGGCGGTTCTAATATACTCCAGATTCTTGTGGTCTGTCCAGACGATAAAGGGTACCCCTGATCCCTCCAACCAGTGACGCCATTCCTCCAACGCTAACTTGACTGCCAACAACTCTCGGTTACCAATGTCATAATTTCGTTCGGCAGGAGATAGACGATGTGACAAAAACGCGCAGGGATGCATCTTGTCGTCTGAAGGAGAGCGTTGTGAAAGAACTGCGCCTACCCCCACCTCTGACGCATCGACCTCCACCACAAACTGACGTGACGAATCAGGGGCAATTAAGATGGGAGCTGAAACAAAGCAGTTCTTGAGTTTGGCAAACGCAGCCTCAGCTGCGTCTGACCACCTGAACGTAGTTTTGGGAGAGGTCAAGGCGGTCAGAGGTGCGGCTAGTTGGCCGAAGTTGCGAATAAATCGCCGATAGAAGTTGGCGAATCCCAAAAACCGCTGCAGGGCCTTGCGGGAATCTGGGATTGGCCACTCTACCACAGCCTTAACTTTGTCAGGATCCATACGCATACCTTCAGCCGACACGATGTGTCCCAGAAAAGGAACCGACTGTGCATGGAAAACGCATCTCTCCGCCTTGACAAAAAGTCCATTCTCTAGCAATCTTTGAAGCACTCGTCGGACATGTTGCACATGCTCCTGGAGAGACGAAGAAAAAATCTATATGTCATCCAGGTAAACATATATGAATTGATCGATCATGTCTCGCAACACATCATTGACGAGCGCCTGGAAGACTGCGGGACTATTGGACAGGCCAAACGGCATAACCAAATATTCAAAGTGCCCCCTAGAGGTGTTAAAAGCAGTCTTCCATTCATCCCCCTTCCTGATGCGGACCAAATGATAAGCGTTACGTAAGTCCAATTTTGTGAAGAGTGATGCTCCCTGCAACCTCTCGAAGGCTGAAGACATCAATGGCAAAGGATAAGTGTTCTTCACCGTGATGTTATTCAGCCCTCGGTAATCAATGCAAGGTCGCAGAGAACCGTCCTTCTTCCCCACAAAAAAGAACCCCGCCCCCGCAGGAGAAGAGGAAGATCGGATGAACCCGGTTGCTAGAGAATCAGAAATATATTTCTCCATAGCCTCTCTCTCAGGAACCGAGAGTGAATAAATCTTGCCTTTAGGCGGAGACTTACCTGGCAGTAAATCTATTGCACAGTCATAGGGATGATGCGGAGGGAGAGAAGCAGCCCTTGACTTACTGAACACTTCCCTCAGGTCACGGTACTCTACGGGCACGTTTGACAAATCCACTGCTTCCTCCTGCAACACAGGGACAGAAACAACAGAGCAAGCAGACACTAGACACGAATTATGACACTCAGTGCTCCAAGCCGAAATAGTTCTTAGTTTCCAGTCAATGCGGGGATTGTGTAAGCTTAGCCATGGGTGTCCTAAAACAATGGGGGTGAGATGGGAGTCCATGATGTAAATGAAATGGTTTCTGCGTGATTACCAGATGTGATGAGTGTGAGACTCTCGGAAAACTTGGGAGATGGCTGGTAGTGATTGTCCGTTTAATGCATTGACGGTGATTTTCTGAGGGAGTGTTTGGAGAGGAACTTGAAACTGTAACGCAAAACGGTGATCCATAAAGTTACCTTCGGCTCCAGAGTCTATAAGTGCATTGCAGTGGTGATCGTGAGTTGACCATCTCAGTCTTACCGGGAGGAGGGTGGAAGTGGATGAGGTCTTCTCTGCGGAGATCCCACCCGATAGTAGCCTCATACTTACTATCGGGCTGGGCCTTTTACTGGACAGCTATGAGCGAAATGTCCGGCACCACCACAGTATAAACAAAGGCCCTGGGATCTCCGCCTTTCTCTCTCCTCCCGGGAAAGCCGAGCTCGCCCTATCTGCATGGGCTCGGGATCGTGGGGACCGAACGCGTCCATGCCGCTGGACCGCTGGTGTTCCACGCTGCTGTGGATTCTGTTGAGTGACGTATGACCCTCAGGGCCAGATCCATGAGTGCGTTAAGAGACGAGGGTAGGTTCAGGGCGTAGATCTCTCTTTGGACACGTTCGGCCAGCCCATGCAGGAATAGGTCCCACTGCGCCTCCTCGTTCCAGCGACATTCGGCCGCCAGGGTCTTGAACTCAATGGAATAGTCCGAGACGGAGCGATCTCCCTGGCGCAGATCTGCCAGAACCCTGGCAGCCTCTCTTCCCGCGACGGCACGATCAAAGACCCTCCGCATCTCCGCCGAGAGCGCCTGGAACGAGGAGCAGCACTGGTCTTGATTCTCCCAGACCGCCGTTCCCCAAAGCGCCGCTCTCCCCGTTAGTAGCGTTAACACGAATGCCACTTTCGATTCCTCCTTCTCGAAGGTCTTAGGCTGTAGGGAGAAATGCATGCTGCAACGTGTTAGAAACGGGCGGCAGTAGTTGGGCTCACCAGAGTATGACTCGGGGGTAGGAAGTCTGGGTTCTGATTGGGAGAGCGGCACAGCTGGTGTGGGGGGAACGGCCGGTGGGTCTGGGGGTGCTGGCGCAGTGGGAGGTTGAAGTTGATGGAATCGCTGGGTGAGCTCGGACACCTGCGAGACAAGAGCCTGAATTGCTCGTCCAGTCTCCCCCTGGCTGCGTTCTTGTGCATCCATCCGGCCGATGCACACTCGAATGAAATCCTCTAACGAGGCCGAAGAATCACCCGCTGCTCCCATGGATTGGTCCATCCGTTCTGTCATGATAGATTACTGGAAGCAATTGCGGGTGAAAACAGTGTTTATTTTGAACAGCAAACTCAATGGTAATATCACTAAATAGTCAATGATGACGAATCTCTCAGGGGGGAGCAGCAATCAGGCTCTCTCGCAGGGACTTCGATGGTCAGGTGAAGTGGTGCTCAGATGAGGTGAACCAGTGGAGATATCCCGTGCGCGGTGCTCGATGCAGTGAAACAGAGAAGACAATTCCACAGACAAGACAGGATCCGGTAGACTCGGCACGATCCGGTAGACTCGGCACGACACACTCAGCGGGACTGCAAACAACGGATGGACACTGGAATGGAGAGATGAGTGAGTATTTATGGAGAGCGGGAATTGATAGCAGCTGGAGCGGGGAGTGAGTGTGATTGATATCAGCTGGAGCACTGAACAACCACGCGAGCGGGACAACGCCCACTCACGCACACTCACAGACATGAAAACAAACAGTGACCAGTGTTGGGGGTAACTCATTACAAGTAACTTGAGTTACGTAATCAGATTACTTTTTCAAGTAACTAGTAAAGTAATGCATTACTTTTTCAATTTGCAATAAAATATCTAAGTTACTTTTTCAAATAAGTAACGCTAGTTACTTTTTCACATTTATTGACTGGCAGCTCTCCTGTCCCCATGTTGAGAGAAATAAAGTGAGGTGGTGGTGTGTGCGCTGTGTAAACATGATGGTTATTGTAGTTCTAGACTAAATGTGAACTTGCATTTACTCATCTCACTGCCACGAAAACATTCAGTGTTCCTCAAAATGAATAAAAACAGTAAAATGCAGTCTCAGAATTTTACTCAACTTTTATAATTAACTATTAAATTACACAAATATACTTTGTGTATTTAATCTCACTTTATTAATCAATGTCTTTGCTGCTGACCTTCAATTATCTAATTCAACCATACTAAGCAAAAATTACTTTAGATAAGATTTAGAAATAAAAGTGTTGAACTTCCTTCTCCTGTATATTATTGTTCTTTAATCCAGAAAGGCAGCGCAGCTGAAAGGTTAGTTTGAGCGGCGCCCTCTACTGTACAAGCTATTTATGCATTTCCTTCAGCCTGAGGCTTATTCAGTTAATTTTTGGTGTGAAAGGGCCTTAACATTTGCCAAAAATATAACTTTTTTGTTGTTCTTGTTATTAAAAAAACAAACAAGCAAGCCCAGCCCAGCCCAGGTGAGGAAAAAGTAACGTAAAAGTAACGTAACGCACTACTTTTCATAAAAAGTAACTAAGTAATGCAATTAGTTACTTTTTTTGGGAGTAATGCAATGTTGTAATGCATTACTTTTAAAAGTAACTTTCCCCAACACTGACAGTGACACGCGACAAGCACTCGCACCCTTGTTGGTGAACGCGAGTCCGTTTTAGCTA
Organism: Leuciscus idus; assembly: GCA_021554675.1. Lineage (NCBI taxonomy): Eukaryota > Metazoa > Chordata > Actinopteri > Cypriniformes > Leuciscidae > Leuciscus > Leuciscus idus. The sequence continues at coordinate 55,339,851 of CM038621.1, read as the reverse complement.
CTCAGCGCCCAGTATTCAGGTCAGATGTCACTTTGAAAAGACGCGCTGGCTACGAGGAGTTTCGTCAAAGCTGACTAAGTGATCGAGGGTGGATAATTTCAATGAACTCGTGATATCTTCTTCAGGGCGTAAAAGGAAAATAAAACCGGAAACATTTTCACAGAACCTTACTAAAGCAGTTCGTTTAGTGGTGAGAGAAAAGCTCTCTGTACTGCGTGTACGTTATCACAACAACAAAGTTTGTCAGGCGTCTATGTCAGCTGAGGAGATTAACGTTACGAAGATTAACCGAGTGTTGTATAATTTATCATAGCAATTACTTGATTTTGTTTGACTCAGAGAAATGTGAATCTGCTCTGCAAAAAAAAAAAAAAAAAAACTTTTAACATATTAAAGCATACTTTCAATTAACTTTGATTTTGTAATTTACCTGTATTTAAGTTATTATTATTATTATTATTATTATTATTAATCAAAACAACCCAGCTGCAGTTTGATTGATATTACTTGGAATGCACAATAATAATAATAAAAAACATGATTTATGAAAATGAACAAGAACGAAGTACTTGCAAATGACCTCTTCTGTTGTAAATGTCCCAATTGGGAGAGGGTGTGCAATTTTCAAAGAGTTTAATTAAACATTCATGTTATATATTTTGGTTGCATTTGTGAGTTAATAAAAACGTAACTGGTTGTGTGAACATAATATCTAAATATCGATTAATCGATCGATATAGCCCTGAATCGAATCGAATCGAATCGTATCGTAGAATTTTTTTGAAGTATCGGCAAATATCGTATCGCTGGCTGAGAGAATCGATATCGTATCGTATCGTGATGAACTGTCCGAGTTTCACCCCTATCTTTCATATCACTGTATTAGTCCATAAAGCTACGTTAAGCGTTTTATCCCGAGATGGAAGGGGAATCCTTGAGTATGAGGTATTGAGGGAAACCGATTATAATCCTGTTCATGGTAGAGAAAGCTGATGACATGTAGGCTACACAGGGAAAGTAACAATGAAGTTATTGAATGAAACATAAACACACCTTTTGTGTGTTTATCATCTTTTCCGCATATATACTGACACAGATAATCATTTCCATTTTATGAATGAATGGTTTGCTCTTCTAACTGTTGCTGGTCTTCGTCAACAACAAGCGCTTTTGCACCATCTGCTGGTGAGGTCGACTAACAGCAGATGGAGAGTATGCTCGGCAATCTACTGCTTTTCCTGCAGTTCCTGGATGTCAATGTTGAATTTACTGTCGAATTTGAACCACTGAATTTGTGGAAGCGAATTTGCAAAGCGAAATAAAATGGACCGAAAAATGCCTGTTGAATATTATAGGTTGTATTTTTAAACAGTTTGAATATTTTGGAAGTGAAATATGAAAGGTGAATATGGATTATTGCATTTTTAATAATGAAAATGTGTTTGAAATGTTTTTAATTGAAATATTCACAGCTTAAATATTCAACCATGTTGAATTTCAGCCCATAAAAATGCAAGCCCTAAAAATACAATGCATTAAAATGCAAGCATGGTTAATGTAATGCCTATTTTTTTTCAAGTAGTGCAATTCAACAGGCTTTTTATTTCAAAAACATTTGACATTATTGTTCTTCCATATTTAACAGAGGACACTGTAACTGTCTTCTCGGAAGACAGCGCATCTGTAAAATCTGCAACCTTCTTCAGCGCTGCATTAACGGATTCGAGGACTTCGATGTCCTGCCACGTCGGTATCAAATGTTGGCTGTGCCGGTCATCCATCAACACCCTCCTAATGACTCGAGAACACGCGCAACCATTTTCTGCTTAGTGCCCCACCTGGTAGGACAATCCTGTGAATACATTAAAAACACAATTGTAATCCCCAATTAGGCTATGTTTTTTGTCCTGTGCAATAAAATGTATACACCGTGCCACTACCTCCTTTTCGCGACCAGTGCAATGTTCACATCAATCTGTATTTTGTAGCCTAGGCCTATATATGATGCTCTTATTCTTATTTTCCATTTCTTTATTTTTTAATTTAATGTGTATTTTTGCCATCTGTTGTGTTTTATCTTACTGAGCCCTGCACATTACATGCAGGAAAAAACTAGGCTAAATCGTACGCAGGATTTATAAATAGAGGGAACAAATTAGTAAATCGTGTGGACGGTTTAGCAAGTCGAGGGAACAAAGTAGTAAATCGTCAGCACAATTTAGCCTACTTTTTTTCTCTTGCACCATGTGCAGGGCTCCTTAGTATCTGGAGCTGCTATAACAAGCGAATTTCTCCAGCTCGGGATCAATAAAATCTTATCTTATCTTGATCATGAAAATGGGCAGCAGAAATTCAGAGCATTGATTGGCGTTTCCATAAGTTTTGCCCAGTTATTTACAGGATTTTAGATTTTGTTGTTTCGTTTCGTATTCGCTTTGAAAATTTCTAATTAATACATCATAAACATATTAACAATAATATGAAATAACATTTATTTATATAACTTTTTTTTTTTTTTTTTCTGTATCCTTTATTGGGTTTAATAGGAATTATGGAACAGGTTTTGTCATTGTTTGCAACCCATTATTTTGTAGAATAAATTATTCAAAGTTTCAACAAGTTGCGTTTGGACGAGTGCGTTTATATCCATGGACTGTTACCTGAAAAACAACGTCTAAAGAAATAAGAATCGAAGTTTAGCACAACTCACCAGAACTAAGCAATGTTGGGGCAGGTTGAGCTCGACTTGTTCTTTCTGCAGCTTTCTCTTCTTATGCCAGCTCTGCGAGAAAGTCGTCACCAATGTTCGTCACCAAAGTCGTCACCTACCTGCAGGTGCATGAATGACATTTGGACGACAAAAATAAACCATTACTGAACTTACTTAAGCTGGACTATGACACTATTTCCTTCTAGATCTGCTGTACAGGAGAAGCTAACTTTTTTGCATTATTTTCCTGTTATCTCTGTAAAGCTGCCTTGAAATAATCTGTATTATAAAAAGCGCTATATATTAAAGGTGACTTGACTTGAATGCTAGATGTAATGCTCTTGCTATTTGTGTTTAGGCTGTAATGTGTGTGTGTGTGTGTGTGTGTGTGTATGTGTATATATATATATATATATATATATATTAGTCTATATAATCATGAACACAATGAAGGGGTGAAATGGGCTGTGATGCATGGGGACCAGGTAAAATCTTGCCTAGGGCAGCAAATTGGTCAGGGTCGGCCCTGTGATGAAGAATTATCTTCATATTAAGAGTCTGTCAGTGATTTGAACAGCTCTCTGATAAAGACTTAATAGTTTATTCTGGAGAGTTTTATGTTCCCTTTCAGTCAAGAACGTCAGACGTAGTAGACGTCGACTGAATGGGCATCTTCTTCGAGCATGCTTGGGAGTGATTTCACTCCATGTCCCAGCGGTACAACCAAGGTGTAATTGTAAAGCACTCATAGAGACCCAATGACACCAATTACGAGTCGTTCAACTTTCCTAGGCCGAGATAATTTTTGGATACACAAATATATTAAGTCCCATAGCTCCGCCCCCAAAGCTCAGAACAACATAAGTATGGTGTCATTTTAAAGGTCTCACGAAGACCTTTCTATTAACACCTCCCATGATTGAATGAGAACTTCTAATTAGGAGATACGCCCATTTCCGGTTAAGAATTAGAGTGTCAATATTTCATGATATCAATATCTCAATATCTTCAAACCACTCAAAACCAGGACCAGACCCCTCCAAAACCACTCAAAACCAGGACCAGACCCCTCCAAAACCACTAAAACCTAGAATTTCAGGGTCCTAAAACATTCCGTCTCCTTACGGACGCGTGACCCTTTTTTGACCTTTTGACCCCTGCTTATGACATTTTTGAATGAGGCCTCATTAGTTTTAAACACTAAACGTGTATTAACCCACCTCTACTGTACTAAGCACTCTCAACTGGACACGCTCCACTAATTTTCAAGTGATTTCAGTGGTTAATAAAAAATTTACATGAATTAAAAATATGTAATAAAGTAAACTACTTATCATGATTTAATAACATTAATCAATGGAAAATCACAAATTGTAATATTATAAAATAAAAGTACACATTTCTAAAAATTCCAAATGTTATAAATGCATTAATGTTATATTTATATATATTTTATAATTAATATGTTGTTGTTTTTTTGTTACAGAGAATCTTGGCCATGGATGGAGCTGCACAGCCTCATGAATTCATTTTTCATTGATGAAGCTGGATTTGACCTGAGCAAAACAAGACGACGGGGTCGTAATGTAATTGGACAAAGGGAAATTGTGCACGTCCCGGGGCAGCGCAGGGGAAATATCACATTGTGTGCCGCCATAAGCCTTCGAGGGCTTCTGCATCATCATGCAAAACTAGGTCCATAAAATAGCCAACATATACTCACATTTCTAGATGCTCTCCATAATATAGTTGTACAGAACAGACCAGATCAGACAGACCAGATCAGCCCAGGTTTGTGGTGGTATGGGATAATGTCAGTTTCCATCGGGCTGCTCTGGTCCAGGCCTGGTTCACCAACCACAATCAATTTGAAGTGGTATACTTGCCCCCTTACGCTCCATTTTTAAACCCTATAGAGGAATTATTTTCGGCTTGGAGATGGCGTGTATATGACCACCAACCACATGCCCACATGCCTCTTCTGCAGGCAATGGAACAGGCCTGCGGCGACATTCAGGTGACAGCAATCCATGGATGGTTTTGACATGCAAGGGGATATTTTCCCCGGTGCCTAGTGGGAGAAGACATTGCTTGCGATGGCCAGACCCCTTCTGTGGCCAGACCCCAACAGACGGCAGGATCCATGAGCCCACGTATGCACAATTGCCATGATTTTCTGTGTTTACAGTATAGTGTTTTTTCTATTATTATTTTTTTATTTATTTTTTTTTGCTTTATCTGAATTCATGTTACTGCAATGTACAATATTGAGTAGGCCTATTTGCTTTTTTGGTTGTTTGAAAATGTGCCTCCTGAAAATATGCCTTCTGAATAAACAGTGAAAATCAAAGACTGTAGTGTTTTATATAAAGTAGACTAGTGTGTTCCCCCTGATCTGAAAGTGTATGCATATGATGCAAGTATGTTATTTTGTCAGCAGAGTTACATTTTGACAAAGGAATGTTAGGTTTTGATAGCAGAGTTAAGGTTTTGATAGTAGAGTTTCAATTTGACACAGATGCGAATGGTATATTTCCCAGTGTTGTGTCATGTTTACTTGTGTGTAGAGTTTTGGCACAATGAGCGAAGTTTTGCAAAATGTGTTCAAGCAACGGGCAAAAACTGTAATGCCATTCATAGTTTCCATCCTTATGTTGTGTCTCCCTCTAGTGGGCAAGCAAAATGTATTTATTATACGTGTTTTAAACACTTATGAAAATAACATATACTGTACTACAGTGCTACACATACAGAACCCTCACCCCATCACACAGGTACCTGTGTAGCTCTCCGAATGGATCCATGTGGTACTGATATGGTACATATTCAGCTGCTACTGGATTTCACCAATACTGTATTGTAAGTGTAAAGGACAGTTACACTTACCCGTACATATTCATCTCGAAGTCCTTTGACCCTGACACTGTTCCTCTCGAATGGGACCCTGTAGAGCTGCTTCATGGTGATGTTGTGTTTTCCCAAGATGCGTCTGATGGTGGTGATGCTCACATGGTTTATGTTGTTGAACACTTGCCTGTCTGCAAGTATTTTCTGTCGTAGCTGGTGGAGACGGATGGCATTGTCTGCCCTCACTAGGTCCACAACGGCAAGTTCCTGCTGTTGTGTGAGCAGGCGTTGGCGTCCTCCCCCAGAAGGTCTTCTAGTCATTCTAGAGAAATACAACCACAAATTGTCATCGGTTTGCTTATTTTTCTTACAGTACTTTACTGTATATACTGTATCATCCACTGTACTGAAACATCTCAATATACTGTAAGTAATCATGGCAGGGGCATAGCACAAGATCCCGGGCGGCAGTCCTGATGGGCCCCCATGTTCCAAATAAACTATATTCCAGACTTTTCAAGGGCCCGTTCTCCCCTTGGGGCCCTGGTAATCAGTACTGGTTTTACCCCCAGTCCGACGCCCCAGAATCATGGTATGTTTCACAAAAACTACCACTTTGGCTGCAAAAGGAGCATTAGCACCCTGCAATACCCTTTACACGTGATGTGGTAATGTGATATACTGTAGTACAGTGCTGTAAATACCATCTGAGTAGAGTAGAAGGTAGAGAGGTGAAGACATACCTGTTTTCTAGTCGGAATGTTCTTATTACAGATGCCACTGTGAAGCGGCTTAGATGTGGGTGGACTCTCTGCCCAGCTTCCCTCATAGTCAGGCCATGGTTGATGACATGGTCCACCAAAGTTGCTCTTATATCATCAGAAATAGGGGTCCATGCATGGCCTCTTCGACCTTGTCCTCCTCCTCCTCCTCCTCCTCCTCCTCCTCCTCCTCCTCCTCCTCCTCCTCCTCCTCCTCACCATTTATCCGGGCTTGGGACCGGCACTGACATTGCACTACTTTGTGTAATGTCAGAGGCTGGGTTAAAAAAAATATATATATATTTTTTTTATGAACACGAGCCCATCATATTATCACTATATAAAAGTTTGGTAGTAAATTAAATATAAATAAATAAAAATGTAACTTTATAAATAAATATTTTTGTAAAAATGAAACATAAATACACATACTACCACTAAAAACATTTTTAAAAAATACAACTTTACATCTAAAAGAGTGAAGCGAACTTTTGAACAAAAGAAATGGACTGGGGCATACTCATCCAGCCACTCGAGATCTAACCCCTCCCCACGGCACGATTTACGACTCACCCCACAGTCAAATACTCCTGATCAACGGGGATGTTCTGCAGAGCCTTAAATAAAACCACTTCCTGGTCTTCTCCGTTAACAACCATTTTCCAGCAGAATGGCTTTATATTGTCCGACTTGGAGGAATGATTGATGCGGCGGCCAGACGTGTCTGCTAGTGGGTGACAGCTGCAAGGGAAGGTCTGGGCATCAATGCACAGGCCTTTCTCCCCGGAGATCCTCCGTCATAGATTCAGATCCTCCATCATAGCTCTCCCATAGAGTCAGTATGTGAGTGTGTCTGAGTGAGAGTGTGTAAGTGTGTCAGTAAGTGAGTGAGTGAGTCTGTGTGTGTGTGGTGGGTGAGTGAGTGTGTGAGTGCCTGTCGGTGTCAGTCCTCTTTGCCTCATGATTTTCCTCTGCGTGAGAAACTGGATGTGTGTCGTGAGAGCGAGTGAAAAGTGTCGATTGCCTGATTCTCAGCATTGGCAGCCCTGCATGAAGTCAAATTAATTTCCATAACACACCACTGAGGATTTGTTCTGCATGATATTAGCATTGACCAGCAGGTGTCGCTGTGTGCATTCCAAACCTGGAGAAATCAAACCACTTTTACACACATCAGGCTGGAAAGCTTTAAAGCTTCATGAAGCTTCATCTCACCATCACTACCTTCAGGTTCACTGAGCTCAACAGTTATACGCTATATTAGCAATAATGATTATTTTGGGAGACATGGATGAGCTTTGATTGGTGGTTCCCATCATGCACTGCAACATTAGGCTTTATGTTTATTTCACCACTGATGGTTGGTTGGTCAGATGACAGGAAGTTAATAACCACAGGAGGATTACATGGGGGTTTTGTAGAGGAAAGTTGAGTGTCACTCAGAGTCAAGACCATTCAAGACGACAGAGCAAAATCCTCAGTGTTAAAGTACACAGTTCAGAGTCTATATGAGCCCAATCTACAGAGAGGACAAAGTTACACTGGTATAGTGTTACTATATAGCAACCAGGGATGTAGTGGAGGCTAAACGCACGTAAACGCCGTTTACGCACCTCCCAAAATGTGGAAATAGCGTTTGCCCACCTCCAAAGTGCGTTTATCCACCTCTAAATTTCACGTTATTTGAGCGGACTTTGCTTTTCCAGTGCGTGATCGCCGATCGGCACATGATTCGAGCATTTGGGCCGTTAACTACAGAGCAGAACGCGCAGCGCGCAAACACGGAGCAGAGAGCGCAGCGCGCCGAGTTGAGTAAAGTTGGCAATAAATTCACAGATTCGAACTTCCCGGGTCAATAACTCGTGAGCTAAACGTTGTTACTACACAAATAACACCTCTTTTTAATCGTAGTAATGTAGACAAGCAGCTACAACCTATTTTTTCTCAAAACGAGCTTTCCCTCACAGTGGACAAAACACATTGATCTCTATGCGCAGGCGCCAGAGAGACAGATCCGAAGGGACCGTCTGCAAAGTGCAAAACCCGAAAACAGTCAATAACTTCACTGTCACACACTATAGTGTCATCAAAATAAGTTCACACATCACTGCTGTCCTGATGGTTATACTACAACACTTATTTTGTATAAATATCTTTTTGCATAATTTTTATGATTATTATTTATGAAAAATATTCAATAACTGCTCTGTAATTCACTGTATTGTTGCCAAATTCAGTTCGCACATCACTGCTGTCCTGATGGTTATACTACAACACTTATTTTGGAAAAATATATATTTTTAATTTTATATACAATTGTAAATGTATCATGTTGATGATTTTTATTATGAAAAATATTCAATAACTTCACTGAAATTCACTGTATTGTTGCCAAATTCAGTTTACACATCACTGATGCCCTGATGTTTATACTACAACACTTATTTTGGGAAAAAAATATTTTACATTGTATATACAATTGTAAATGTATAATTTTTTTGAAAAATATTAAATAACTGCACTGTAATTCACTGTATTGTTGCCAAATTCAGTTTACACATCACCGACGTCCTGATGGTTATAGCAACACCTTGGTAGTACCATCAAATGATAGCCTATAGCGATGTCATCAGGATACACATACACCGGTAAGCAGTGGCCCACCTTACCGGGTGACCATGTCGTGGTCCACCAGAATTTATAGTTTACCCACCTCTTTTTTTACCACTACACCACTGATAGCAACGGATTTAAACACTCGGTTGGTCAGATGAGAGGAAGTTAATAACCACAGGAGGAGCTGATGATGTTTAAAGGAGGAACTGTAACTATATATAATGAAGAGGAAGACTGACAGAAACAGAAAATGGCTGATAAGTGTGATCTGTGTCTGCTGGGACTGATCATTCTCTCTTCACTTCTCACAGGTAAAGAAATCTGTATTTTCTCTAAAGACATTTAGTGGAATTAGTCTGGAAAGAGTTCATTTGAACATGCTCAGTTTATTCTTGCACACATTCACGTTGTGATCTCAGAGTTGTGTATTGATACACACAGATCATACTGTATTATTCCTGATACTGGACATAGTGTCACTCAAACATCTGATGATGAAGAATTATCTTCATATTAAGAGTGTGTCAGTGATTTGAACAGCTCTCTGATAAAGACTAATAGTTTATTCTGGAGAGTGTGTTGTTTGCTTTAAGTCAGGAAAATACTATGATATAAAACTTCTGCTTTTTATGCTGGTGTGTTTTATGTTTCATTTATTAATATATATCATAATGATCACTGAGATATACTGTGTTTCAGGAACCGGTGGAGTGGATCATGTGTTCATCAGTTCGGGTGAAAATGTCTCTCTGTCCTGTAATAAAACTCTTTCTGACTGCAAATCAACTACATGGACCTATAACAGATTCAGTGATTCAGCAGCAGTTGAACTGATTACTGGAGGGATACAGAATAAAGACACAGAGAGACATAAGAGACTGAGTCTGGAGTCTGACTGCTCTCTGAACATCAAGAATGTCACAGGAGAAGATTATGGATTATACACCTGCAGACAATATGTGAATGGAGAACAAGGACCTGATGCTGAAGTTTATCTGCATGTTCTTCATGGTAAGTTTATGATTATGTGATCAATTTAAAAAGGGCAGATTCTCCCTTTAAACTCAGATGATGATTGAAGAGTCTGTGATTTGTGTCTTGTGTTCAGTTTCAGTGTCTCCATCATCTTCATCTTCATCATCCTCACAGACTGAGATCAGTCCAGGCCGCTCTGTGACTCTCTCCTGTCAGTTGTATTCATATGCTGTATTCTCCTGTGATTATTTGGTCTATTTTGAGGGAGTTGTGCTGTTGTGGGTGAATCAGACTGGTGTTGATCTGAAGACAGACTCCAGATATCAGATATTATTCTCATCAGATCAATATCGCTGTATCATCACTCTGACTACAACACTCCTGAATGAAGATGACAACAGAGAGTGGAGATGTCAGGTTACTCGCAGAAATAAACTCGAGACCTCAGTCAGATACACTGTCAAGTATTCAGGTGAGAAAACACTCTTTTCTGACAGATTTGTGAAAACTTCCACAGATTGGCTCTACTCTTTCTGATGGCTTCATACGTTTTGGAGTTGTAAAATATTAGTGTTCAAAGTCATAAACTGCATAACAATCCTTATAATTCCCAATATTGGCCTCCTACATGGGTCATACAGTGGGGAGAACAAGTATTTGATACACTGCCGATTTTGCAGATTTTCCCACTTACAAAGCATGTAGAAGTCTGTAATTTTTATCATTTTTATCATAGGTACACTTCAATTGTGAGAGAATCAAAACAAAAATCCAGAAAATCACATTGTATGATTTTTAAATAATTAATTTGCATTTTATTGCATGACATAAGTATTTGATCACCTACCAACCAGTAAGAATTCTGGCTCTCACAGACCTGTTAGTTTTTCTTTAAAGGTCCCGTTCTATGCGATTCCATGTTTCAAAGTTTAGTTAGTGTGTAATGTTGTTGTTAGAGTATAAATAATATCTGTAAAATTATAACGCTCAAAGTTCAATGCCAAGCGAGATATTTTATTTAACAGAAGTTGTCTTTCAAAGCCTACAACGAACGACTCGTTTGGACTACACCCCTCTACTTCCTGCATTCATGATGTCACCAGAACCGTTTTTGGACTAACCTCTTGTTGCGCTCCCACGGAGAAGAGGAAGAGTTGCGTTTGTAGAGTGTGTTTGTTGTCATGTCGGCGAAACGCTGTTATTTTCATCCTGGAGTCAGATCATCGTTGTTTGGCCTTCCCAGGGACGCTGTACTTCGAGATCAATGGTTACAATTTATGTTTAACTCGGTTCCCGAAAATTATAATCCACATGTAAAACTATGTTCAGCACATTTTTCTGAGGACAGCTTCGTCAATCTCACTGAGTTTAATACCGGATTCGTACAAAGATTACACTTGAAAGATGGAGCAGTTCCCTCTTTGTCTGGAGAAGGCGTTGTTTATGGACCACAACCGGTAAGTGTATTTTATTATTTAAGTTGGTGCGTTTAACAGTTTCTGTAACTTAAAGGGCAACGCTGTTTAGCTTTGTTAACTAACGTTAGATGGTAATTGAAAGTAATCCGACAATTTTTAAAAAAAACTATACACAACAAAAAATTATTTTATTAGGTGTTACGGTACTTTTTGTATTTCTTTGCAGCAGATGTTTTCAGCCTCCGTTGGCATTCTGTCACAGTTACCACATGTACACCTATAAAACATATATTACTAATCAAAACTCGTGCTCACGTGCAACTAAGGTAGGAATAAACAATGCACTTATTTTAAAAATTCAACAACACCATCGTTAATTCGAAAAAACATATACCACAAGCTTTTATAACAGTTTGTAACATTTAACATTACAATTTAACCAATTCAAGGTAACAGCCAAACGTAAAAGTATGACAACTACTAAATAATCAGCTTACCATTGTGAAACATCCTGCAAAAGTCGTGTTTGCACAGGTTCTTCATCTGTGTTCTCCGGGTCTGATTCCGGCTCAAATTGATACGGTAATATTACAGACATGTTTACAATAACATTGAGCGCATGCATCTCCACATTAGGTTAAGAAGCGTGACCTTTCCGGGCAACGTGCGCTAAGCTGCTGGCGAATCACAACACAGGAACCGCTGGCACAATCAGAACTCGCTACGTATTTCTGAAGGAGGGGCTTCATAGTACAAGGAAGTCATCAGCCCGTTTTTATGACAGTGAAAACAGCGGTATACAGATAAGTAAATTTTGTGAAAACTACTGTGTTTTTTTACACGCGAAACATGAACACATGTTACATTGCACACTATAAACACAATCAAAGCTTCAAAAATATGCGAAGAACGGGACCTTTAAGAAGCCCTCCTGTTCTCCACTCATTACCTGTATTAACTGCACCTGTTTGAACTTGTTACCTGTATAAAAGACACCTGTCCACACACTCAGTCAAACAGACTCCAACCTCTCCACAATGGCCAAGACCAGAGAGCTGTGTAAGGACATCAGGGATAAAATTGTAAACCTGCACAAGGCTGGGATGGGCTACAGAACAATAGGCAAGCAGCTTGGTGAGAAGGCAACAACTGTTGGCGCAATTATTAGAAAATGGAAGAAGTTCAAGATGACGGTCAATCTTCCTCGGTCTGGGGCACCATGCAAGATCTCACCTCGTGGGGCATCAATGATCATGAGGAAGGTGAGGGATCAGCCCAGAACTACACGGCAGGACCTGGTCAATGACCTGAAGAGAGCTGGGCCCACAGTCTCAAAGAAAAACATTAGTAACACACTACGCTGTCATGGATTAAAATCCTGCAGCGCACGCAAGATCCCCCTGCTCAAGCCAGCGCATGTCCAGGCCCGTCTGAAGTTTGCCAATGACCATCTGGATGATCCAGAGGAGGAATGGGAGACGGTCATGTGGTCTGATGAGACAAAAATAGAGCTTTTTGGTCTAAACTCCACTCGCCGTGTTTGGAGGAAGAAGAAGGATGAGTACAACCCCAAGAACACCATCCCAACCATGAAGCATGGAGGTGGAAACATCATTCTTTGGGGATGCTTTTCTGCAAAGGGGACAGGACGACTGCACCGTATTGAGGGGAGGATGGATGGGGCCATGTATCGCGAGATCTTGGCCAACAACCTCCTTCCCTCAGTAAGAGCATTGAAGATGGGTCGTGGCTGGGTCTTCCAGCATGACAACGACCTGAAACACACAGCCAGGGCAACTAAGGAGTGGCTCCGTAAGAAGCATCTCAAGGTCCTGGAGTGGCCTAGCCAGTCTCCAGACCTGAACCCAATAGAAAATCTTTGGAGGGAGCTGAAAGTCTGTATTGCCCAGCGACGGTGCCGAAACCTGAAGGATCTGGAGATGGTCTGTATGGAGGAGTGGGCCAAAATCCCTGCTGCAGTGTGTGCAAACCTGGTCAAGAACTACAGGAAACGTATGATCTCTGTAATTGCAAACAAAGGTTTCTGTACTGTTGTATTACAAATTTATTAAATGTTTAATTTAGGTTGCAACAGTAAAAGTTGAGTACATTGAAGTTAGATTCTGCTCAGCAAAGTTGCAATTCCTGTTTTCTCCATTGTAAGTTAAATGAGTCAGATCACTGGGACTAGTTGAATAGTTATGCTGATTGGATTGAGACTGGTAACACGCTGGAGTCTAGGGCGGTTCCTTAACCTGTATACTTAATTTACATGCTTTGTTCAACCTCAATGTAAATCCCTCCCCCTAAATGTATATAAAAGTGCAAGGCAACTTTATTTAGATTAGACTTGATGAACTACAGAAATGGAAGAATAAATCTCTTCTGCTTATAAAATCCATCTCAAGTCTCCTGGTTTCTGCTTCGATGAAGGAATAAAAGTTTCCAACAGTACCAAACAATAAGTTCTGCTTTTCTGATGTATCAAATACTTATGTCATGCAATAAAATGCTAATTAATTACTTAAAAATCATACAATGTGAATTTCTGGATTTTTGTTTTAGATTCCGTCACTCACAGTTGAAGAGTACCTATGATAAAAATGACAGACTTCTACATGCTTTGTAAGTGGGAAAACCTGCAAAATCGGCAGTGTATCAAATACTTGTTCTCCCCACTGTATATGATATATTGCATAAATCAGACGAGTGTATTAAAGCCTAGTATGACCCATGTAGGAGGTCAGGTTTAGGAATTATAAGGCTTATGTCCTTCATTCAAGCTGAAGGTTTATTTGCAGAAGCTCAACTGTGTTTCACTCTCATATAAACCAGGAATAAATTATACAGTAACACAGTACTACAGTTATACAGTAATACAGTACAGTCTCTTCTCAACTACAGCCACTGTAAACTGTGATGATGGAACACAAACTGCATGTCATGATCAATATGAAAATATGATGTTAATGTCCTACAGGCAGGGTCCGAAATTAACTTTTTGGCTCACCTGCCACGGGGACTGGTAGATGAACAAATCCACCAGCCAAGCATATTTTTTACCGGCCAAAATAATAAACAGCCTTTTTTTTTGTCACATATACATTCATTTTAGTACATTTAATTGAGATAATAAGGTAGGCCTATTATGTTGAATACAACCATAAAAAAAATGTCCAGAGAAAAATTATAATAAAGTAGGCCTATAATAATAAAAAAAAATCTATATATTGATCAGAATGAGAGAAATATATGAAATATTACTATCATTGGGATGAAAATTAATAAAAACATTTTTTTTTTTGTCAGTTTTGTTACCTGACTCATGTGGAAGGGAAGGCAGAACGTACTTGGTTACTTACGTAACCTCGGTTCCCTGAGAGATAAGGGAACGAGTATTGCGTTGCAACCGCTATAGGAAAACTCATTTTCTCGAGAAAAGAACGGCCATGGTGTGGAAAGCAGAAACGTTATGCACGATCCGCGAGTGCTGAAGACGTTCTGTACGGACTTTAGATTGGTGCGCGCCCTTTGCTCTCCAACTGCCAGCAGGACACAAATGGGCGGCGACCGCTTCTTCCAGTGCGGGAGCTTCACATATCCTTTTTCCTCAGCGCCGTCAACAGATAGAGCGTTAACTGTACGAACACACCGCCGCCGACTTGAGCTGCAAAGAAGCTCTGGCCGCCCGTCTGATCTGGAACAATCTGCAATCATGATAAAAACACATACGAGAGGTCAGTCAATGCTTTTATTTTGCAGGGAGGAAGGACTCGAAGCACCCAGAGGAAATAGAGATGCCGACAATATTAGAATAAAATACTGATGAGTTTAGAGCCAATCTGCAGCAATATTTACAATAGCAAAAACTTACAGAGAATTGTTTGTTTTATTTTCTTCTCGGAGAACAGGAAAAACTCTGAGCACCCTGAAGAAATAGTGACTATCAAGTTTAGATTTTGCAAATAACAGGCAAGATTTATTTTCATTTATATGAATGAATGAGGCATTTCATTTATTTGGGTTTTATGGATATATTTGCCTACAGTATTCAAGTTCATTTTCTTGTGCTTCATTTGTAAACTGTTTTACATATATTATTAAATACGGTTAAGGACAGACTCAGACTGTATACAGAACATCTATATGTTCTGTGTGATGGAGCTGGTTTGGTGATTCTTGTATCTTGTCTGTTCATTTCTTTTTTAGCCTCTTTTTTTTGCATTTTGATTAATTGATTCTAATTTTCTTAATAAAACCTCTGCAGTTGTTTAATATGTCTCCTTTCCTGAGATGTTTGTTACAAATATGGTGATTCTCTAGTCTGGCTATCACCAGACCAAGCTCAATCTTTTAAGACTGAACATTAGTCTGGGGAGTCTGCTCTGTATTTCTACTGCACAAGAGGCGTGATCAACAGGCATAGTTCAAATGACTCTGTACGCAATTGGATAGTCGTTCAACTAAATCAGACCAACGACCCGGGTGACGTACTTTGCTGCGAAAACTCCAGGCAGATAATGTGTCAACAAACATGTTGGTTTGTAGCATTGATCAGCAGTTTGCAGCATGTTTCTTTACTAAGAGTGGGCTTTAAAGCTTATGGAAAACACGTAGGTCTGGAGTAGTGAGTTTTGGTATAGAGGAGCAGAGCCAGTGGTTGTTCTGTAGGCAAACATCAGTGCCATGAATTTGATGCCGGCTGCGATTGGCAAACAGTTCAAGTTTATGAGGACAAGCGTCTCTTCGGCTCGATAAAGACACTCTTGCTGTAGCATCTGGATCAGTTGCAGAGGTTTGACAGTGATGCTGGAAGGAGAGAGCATTACAATAGTCCAGTCTGGAGTGAACAAGCGCTTGGACAAGGAGTTGTGAAGCTCCGATAGGAAGGGCCTGATCCTCTTAATGTTGTATAAGGCTAATCTGCAGGACCGGGCAGTTCTAGCAATGTGGTCTGTTAAGTTCAACTGATCATCAATCACAACTCCAAGGTTCCTGGCTGTCATGGATGGAGTTATGGTTGATGAATAAGCTGAATGGAGAAGTTATGTTGAAGTGTTGGGTTGGCTGAGACCACAAGCAGTTCTGACTTCATAAGGTTGAGTTGAAGGTCCTTCAACCAGCAAGAAATTTCTGTTAGGTGAGCAGTGAGCGGTCCCAGAACTGAGCCTTGAGGCACTCCAGTAACAATATGATAACAGTGATGGGATAAACCATGTTTCTGAATGACAGATCCTAGTGATGACATGTAGATGGAGAAGAGAAGCGGTCCCAGCACTGAGCCCTGAGGCACTCCAGTAGCTAGATGATAGCAGTGATAGCAAAAACCATGTTTCTGAATGACAGATCCTAGTGATGTCATGTAGATGGAGAAGAGAAGCGGTCCCAGCACTGAGCTCTGAGGCACTCCAGTAGCTAGATGTTGGGTCTTAGATTCCTCACCCATCCACGACACCCTGAAGGACCTACTGAGAGGTAAGACCTGAATCATTGGAGTGCTGTTCCTGAAATCCCCTCTGCTTTATGTTTGACAGGAGGATCTGGTGGTTAACTGTATCAAAAGCAGCAGACATATCCAGCAAGATGAGTACTGATGATTTGTAAGCTGCTCTTGCCAGTCTCAGAGGTTCAATAAATGAGAGCAGAGCAGTTTCAGTTGAATGACGCTTTTGAAACCAGACTGGCTGTTGTCCTAGAGGTTGTTAAGTGTAAGAAAGGTAGATAGATCGTCGAAAACGACTTGTTTAAGTGTTTTAGCAATGAATGGAAGAAGGGATACCTGTCTGTAATTCCCTAGAATTGCTAGAACCCCAATAGCAGTGGGGTTACCCGAGACTGCTTAACCTCCTGGGGTCGGCAGTCGGGCCGGCAAGACCAGCTCGCTTTTTTTCTTAGTGCAAAAGAGACTCAAAATACTCTGTTGATTTTGATCTTACATATAAGTCTTATACATCATTCAATGCAACTGGTAAATGTTTTCTTTTATTTGTGTACACTCATAATAAAAACAAAATGTTGTGTTTTTCATAAAATTAAGAAAATAAACATGATGCGCGTTCTGCCGTCTCTCTCAATGTGAAGTTCATTCTGAAACGCGACAGAAAATGATCTGTAACTCAGCGAATGCCAGTCATACTTACATGAGACATGTCTTTACAAAGCTAGAAGTCTCTATTTTTAAATTATGTAAATTATATAAAAAACAAATATTCTCTGTTTAAGTAATCAGTATGAAAGCAACGAGATGTACAATTTCTCAAACGCGTCCTCATTAACTCTAATGTGACCACACCCACGCGCGCACGAGCAATTGACATGCAAATTGTCCACGTGAAGGAACGCAGACCTGTAAACGCCCTCATTGCCTCTAATTAAAGCATTAGACTTACTCAGTCCTCTGATTTTCATTGAGTTTGGAAGACACATTGTGTTTGTGCTGTGCTGTCCTGTTTACGTTGGATTTACCTTAGAAGAATTAGAAGAACGCGATTTGCAGATGAGAAAGATTTTTAAGGTAAGACATTTCCACCCATGTTAAGTAAGCATAGTAAGCATGTTATTGTTGTGTAAACTTTACATTGTAGCAACTAGTCAAACTGGTGCCAGACTATGAAACATGAAGCCTAATGTCGTACATGTATATAAATTTAGCATTGAAAGGTATAAATTTGTATAATGTATGACACGAGGATGTTTTTATGTACAATAATAAAACAAAGCATGATATAAAAGTAGGCTAGTACGAGTGTTTACTCTAATATGGTGAATATTATAATGTTTAGACCCGTGTTTACTGTTAAATACTGTGTTTGTGTATATCAGCTCAAATGTAGATACAGTATGTATAAAGTGGTAACTATAATGTTTCATAGTTTGGAACGGCTCGATCGCTTCAGTAAATGTTCTCTGCACGCGCTGTGAGTTTGAGTCAGTCGCGCTGCGCGTTTGAAAAGTAAAACGCGCCAAATATTACGCTTCATGTTTTTACTACAGAGACTCATGTGAATGTTGAAGTCAGCAGGACTCATCAGTGGCATCTGGTCCCTGTAAAAAGAAGTAAAAACAGTGTTGAGATGAACATGGTAAAATGAAAAATCAAACATCTTGGAAATGAAGGGTATGTACTATGTTTCAGGAATGGCACAAAGGTGTGTGACTGTTCAAGTCTCTATCTTTAGATCAGTGTGTTAAATGTGCTTTTTTGTCCTTTGTTGTGTATCTTTTGTCACGAAACAGTTAACGTGAGACGAGGATACAGATGCAGAGGAAATTTATTAGTAACATGCAGACAAGGTACAAAAACTCAAAAACTCAGGACTCCAGGAACGGGGAAACTCGGACAAACGAACCAGCACAGGACTACAAACACAGGGAGGCTAAATAGGGGAACAAACAAGGAGGGTAACGAGACAGACAGGTGGGACAAATAAACCAATAATCAGATAACAAGATGGGAGGGGCTAGACAATAGACAGGAGCACATGGCCCAAAATAACAAAACACCCATGTGCAGCACAAGACAGGACAGGCATGTGACATTACCCCCTCCCTACGGAGCGGCTACCAGACGCTCCATAAGACCAGGGCGGGACGGGAGGGACAGACCAGGGCGGGACAGGGGGAACAGGAAGGACAGACCAGGGCGGGGCAGTTCGGGAGGCCAGGGCAGAATGTCAGTCCATCGGGCGGCCAGGGCGGAGACTTTCCCTCGGGCGGCCAGGGCGGAGACTTTCCCTCGGGCGGCCAGGGCGGAGACTTTCCCTCGGGAGGCCAGGGCGGAGACTTTCCCTCGGGAGGCCAGGGCGGAGACTTTCCCTCGGGCGGCCAGGGCGGAGACTTTCCCTCGGGCGGCCAGGGCGGAGACTTTCCCTCGGGCGGCCAGGGCGGAGACTTTCCCTCGGGCGGCCAGGGCGGAGACTTTCCCTCGGGCGGCCAGGGCGGAGACTTTCCCTCGGGCGGCCAGGGCGGAGACTTTCCCTCGGGCGGCCAGGGCGGAGACTTTCCCTCGGGCGGCCACGGCGGAGACTTTCCCTCGGGCGGCCACGGCGGAGACTTTCCCTCGGGCGGCCACGGCCCCTCAGGCGGCCACGGCGGAGACGACCCCTCGGGCGGCCACGACCCCTCAGGCGGCCACGGCGGAGACGACCCCTCGGGCGGCCACGACCCCTCAGGCGGCCACGGCGGAGACGACCCCTCGGGCGGCCACGGCCCCTCAGGCGGCCACGGCGGAGACGACCCCTCGGGCGGCCACGGCGGAGACGACCCCTCGGGCGGCCACGGCGGTGAAACCCCTTCGGGCGGCCACGGCACAGGAACAGACACCACCGGCTCAGGAACAGACACCACCGGCTCAGGCTCAGGAACAGACACCACCGGCTCAGGCTCAAGAACAGACACCACCGGCTCAGGCTCAAGAACAGACACCACCGGCTCAGGCTCAAGAACAGACACCACCGGCTCAGGCCCAAGAACAGACACCACCAGCCCAGGAACAGACACCACCGGCTCAGGAACAGACACCACCGGCTCAGGAACCGGAACTGGCACCACCGACTCAGGAACAGGAACTGGCACCACCGGCTCAGGAACAGGAACTGGCACCACCGGAACTGGCACTGGAACTGGCACCAACGGCTCAGGGACTGGAACTGGCACCACCGGCTCAGGGACTGGAACTGGCACCACCGGCTCAGGGACTGGAACTGGCACCGGAACTGGCACCACCGGCTCAGGCACTGGAACTGGCACCACTGGAACTGGAACTGGCACCACCGGCTCAGGCACTGGAACTGGCACCAACGGCTCAGGCTCAGGAACAGACACCACCGGCTCAGGCTCAGGAACAAACACCACCGGCTCAGGCTCAGGAACAGACACAGGCTCGACGGCGGCCATCTTGTCAGGGGACACAGGCTCGGCAGGCGTGACGTGAACAGGCTCGGCGGCGGCCATCTTGTCTGAAGACACAGGCTCGGCAGGCGTGACGTGAACAGGCTCGGCGGCGGCCATCTTGTCTGAAGACACAGGCTCGGCAGGCGTGACGTGAACAGGCTCGGCGGCGGCCATCTTGTCCGAAGACACAGGCTCGGCAGGCGTGACGTGAACAGGCTCAGCGGCGGCCATCTTGTCCGAAGACCCAGGCTCGGCAGGCGTGACGTGAACAGGCTCGGCGGCGGCGGCGGCCATCTTGTCCGAAGACATAGGCTCAGGAACAGTCTCTGACTGGGCAGACGTGACGTGAACAGTCTCTGGCTGGGCAGACGTGACGTGAACAGTCTCTGGCTGGGCAGACGTGACGTGAACAGTCTCTGGCTGGGCAGACGTGACGTGAACAGTCTCTGGCTGGGCAGACGTGACGTGAACAGTCTCTGGCTGGGCAGACGTGACGTGAACAGTCTCTGGCTGGGCAGACGTGACGTGAACAGTCTCTGGCTGGGCAGACGTGACGTGAACAGTCTCGGGCTGGGCAGACGTGACGTGAACAGTCTCGGGCTGGGCCATCTTGTCCGAAGACTCAGGCTCGGCAGACGTGCTGTGTCTCCTCCACGCATGCAGTACCACTATAGCATAGAAGAGATGCACGGCCCTCCTGGCCATGGCAGGACTGATGATAGGGAGTTCTGGGACCACCGGAACTGGGACCACCGGACTCGGGACCACCGGAACTGGGACCACCGGAACTGGGACCACCGGAACAGGCATGGAGGAAGTCTTCCTTCTCCTCCTCCGTTTCGGGACCACCGGAACTGGGACCACCGGAACTGGGACCACCGGACTCGGGATCACCGGACTCGGGACCACCGGACTCGGGATCACCGGAACTGGGACCACCGGAACTGGGACCACCGGACTCGGGACCACCGGAACAGGCATGGAGGAAGTCTTCCTTCTCCTCCTCCGTTTCGGGACCACCAGAACTGGGACCACCGGACTCGGGATCACCGGAACTGGGACCACCGGAACTGTCACGGAGGGGTACTTCCCTCTCCTCCGTTTCGGGATCAGCGGTGAAGGCTCTCCTTTCAGCTGACTGTCGTCAGCCGTGGTCCTCTCCTCCTCCAAAGTCCTTTGAGCACACCTGGCGAAGTATTCCAATAAGGAAATAGAAGATCCTTTCTCCTCTTCCCGAGGAAAAATCTCACTCCGCTGTATCCACATAGTAGGCTGGTTCGTTCTGTCACGAAACAGTTAAC
Organism: Leuciscus idus; assembly: GCA_021554675.1. NCBI lineage: Eukaryota > Metazoa > Chordata > Actinopteri > Cypriniformes > Leuciscidae > Leuciscus > Leuciscus idus. The sequence continues at coordinate 55,318,331 of CM038621.1, read as the reverse complement.
GTGAGACGAGGATACAGATGCAGAGGAAATTTATTAGTAACATGCAGACAAGGTACAAAAACTCAAAAACTCAAAAACTCAGGACTCCAGGAACGGGGAAACTCGGACAAACGAACCAGAACAGGACTACAAACACAGGGAGGCTAAATAGGGGAACAAACAAGGAGGGTAACGAGACAGACAGGTGGGACAAATAAACCAATAATCAGATAACAAGATGGGAGGGGCTAGACAATAGACAGGAGCACATGGCCCAAAATAACAAAACACCCATGTGCAGCACAAGACAGGACAGGCATGTGACATCTTTGGGTTATGTTGTGTTGTAAATAAATCCTAATTATCAAAAAGCCATTCTTTTTTAAATCTCCTCATTCTTTGTGCAAGGTTGCTCATAGTGATAGGGCCTGATAGCTCCTGATAGGGCCATTATGGGAGGGTCTTTGTCTTTCTCAATATTCATAATGATTCACACCTCCTTACATAAAGCTTTCTTACACAAAACATGTCTTACAAATTTTAAATCAATATATTGTTTTCTCTGAATGAGTACACAGGACAATTTTCACATAGTTTTGGAGCAAATATTCTAGGCTACGTGATACAATTTTCAAAAGTCTTGTGAAGAAATAATCAGTATGGTTACTGATTATTTTCACAATTGTTGTCTTTGCTGAAGAAGCAGTCGAACAACAAGAGAGATCATCAGTCTGTGAGTGTTTACTTTTCCCAGTAGATTTTAGCGCGGCTCTGTGTTGCTAGGAAGCTTGTTTTGTTTACTGTGTTTTTACTCTGGTAAAAGTGCGTTGTGACGTGTTAGTTTCGCTTGACTAAATAGGAGGGCGGGACCTGCTGTATTCAAAAAATAAAATAGGTCAGTGCACCGCGGCAGCGGTCGCGGCAGCCCTCGTGTGAAGCCCTCATCGTGTGAAGACCGAAGAGTGTAAAGACCAACGACTCTACCTGTGCGACTCCACCGAGCAAGGACATCGACAAGGCACTTGAGTATTAATTTTCTTGTTTTTTCCTTTCTCTTCCACACAACTTTTCATCTGATCTGCCTGTTTGTAACCCCTCTTACACTATGTGTTTTCAAATCCCTACTATTACTAACACGCGTAAATCAAATGTCACACGCCAGAGGCAGTCCAATCCTAACAACCTGCGTACTTTTCCGGTGTCTTCTAGTTTTCCTATTGGTCTCTAGAATTGCCAGTCCGCTGTAAACAAAGCTGATTTCATTACATCTATTTCTAGTCATTTGGGTCTCAGTCTACTGGCCCTGACTGAGACCTGGATCAGACCAGAGGACACTGCCACACCGGCTGCCCTCTCCACTAAATTCACTTCCTCACACACCCCTCGCCTGATTGGTAGGGGTGGTGGTACTGGTCTGCTCATCTCAAACGATTGGAAATTTGATAATTTACCACCTCTGTGTGACAACAGCTCATTTGAATCACATTCAATTACTATCACTAGCCCTATTAAAATCCATTTTGTAGTTGTATATCGTCCCCCAGGGCAGCTCGGCAGTTTCTTGGAGGAGCTTGATGTGCTACTCTCATCCTTCCCTGAGGACGGTACTCATCTCATAGTTCTTGGAGACTTCAACATCCACCTAGAAAAACCTCAGGCTGCTGATTTCCACACTCTGCTTGCCTCATTCGACCTCAAGCGAGTATCTACTGCGGCTACTCACAAATCAGGTAATAAATTGGACCTTATCTACACAAGTTACTGCTCCACTGACCATACACTGGTCACTCCACTGCACACCTCAGATCACTTCCTCCTCACTCTCAACATCAACCTGCCACAGAACACAACACACACTCCTCCACAGGTCACCTTTCGGCGAAACCTACGCTCACTCTCACCCTCTCGCCTATCCTCTCTGGTCTCATCCACACTTCCTCCACCTGATCAGCTCTCAACACTAGGTACTAACAGCGCAACTGCTAATCTTTTCTCTACTTTAACATCCCGCTTGGACAACTTCTGCCCCCTTTCCTCCAGGCCAGCCCGCGCCACACCCTCTGCCCCCTGGTTATCTGATGTTCTCCGTGAACATCGTTCGAAACTCAGGGGTGCAGAGAGGAAGTGGCGCAAATCGAAAGATCCTACTGACCTTGGTCTTTATAAGTCCCTCCTCTCTTCCTTCTCTGCTAATATCTCTACTGCTAAAATGACTTACTATCACAACAAAATTAACAATTCTTCAGACTCTCGCATGCTTTTCAAAACCTTCTCCTCTCTTCTCAACCCTCCTCCTCCTTCATCAACACTAACAGCTGACGATTTTGCTACATTCTTTATAAATAAAACAACCTCCATCAGCGCCCAATTTACCAATCCACAAACTGACACACACACTTTACCAGCTAACACACACTCTCTACCCTCCTTCTCTCTACTTCTCTCTACTGCAGAAGTCTCCAATCTCCTCCTTTCCAATCGCCCTACCACCTGTCCGCTTCATCCTATTCCCACTAACCTACTTCAAGCCATTTCATCCTCGGTTGTACCTACACTCACACACATCATAAACACCTCTCTTCACACTGGTACCTTTCCCACAGCATTTAAGCAGGCTTGTGTAACCCCACTGCTTAAGAAACCCACTCTCAATCCAGCACATCTGGAGAATTACAGACCGGTATCTCTCCTTCCATTCGTCACAAAAACACTTGAACGAGTTGTTTTCAACCAGATCTCTTCCTTCCTTACACAGAACAACCTCTTGGACAACAATCAGTCTGGTTTCAAAAGCGGACACTCAACTGAGACGGCCCTGCTCTCAGTAATTGAAGCTCTGAGACTGGCAAGAACAGCCTCCAAATCCTCAGTTCTCATCCTGCTGGATCTGTCTGCTGCCTTTGACACAGTTAATCACCAGATCCTCCTGTCAATCCTAAAGATGAAGGTCATCTCGGGAAGCGCACTCCAATGGTTCAATTCTTACCTCTCAGGTAGGTCTTTTAGGGTTTCATGGAGGGGCGTGGTGTCTAAGACCCAACATCTAGCTACTGGAGTGCCTCAGGGCTCAGTGCTTGGACCACTTCTCTTCTCCATCTACATGACATCACTAGGATCTGTGATTCAGAAACATGGCTTTTCCTATCACTGCTACGCTGATGACACACAACTCTACTTCTCATTCCAGCCTGACGATCCGACGGTAGCTGATCGTATCTCAGCCTGCCTGACAGACATTTCTGGCTGGATGAAGGACCACCACCTTCAACTAAACCTTGCGAAGACAGAGCTACTCGTGGTCCCGGCCAACCCAACACTTCACCACAACTTCACCATTCGGCTAGACTCGTCATCCATAACTCCATCTAGGTCAGCCAGGAACCTTGGTGTAGTAATTGATGATCAATTGAACTTCACAGACCACATTGCTAGAACTGCCCGGTCATGTAGATTTGCCTTGTACAACATTAGGAGGATCAGGCCCTTCCTATCAGAACATGCTACTCAACTCCTTGTCCAAGCGCTTGTTTTATCCAGACTTGACTATTGTAACGCTCTCCTGGCTGGTCTTCCAGCTTGCACAGTCAAACCTCTGCAACTGATCCAGAACGCCGCAGCTAGAGTGGTCTTTAATGAGCCGAAAAGGGCACACGTCACTCCTCTCCTCACAAAATTGCACTGGTTGCCAGTTGCCGCTCGCATCAAATTCAAGTCACTGACGTTTGCCTACAGAACAACCACTGGTTCTGCTCCCTTTTACTTTAACTCTTTACTTCAGACTTACGTGCCATCCAGGAACTTGCGCTCTACAAGTGAACGACGTCTTGTGGTGCCATCTCAAAGAGGCACAAAATCTCTTTCTGTGACCTTTACCATGACTGTTCCCTGCTGGTGGAATGATCTGCCTAACTCAACCAGAACTACTGAGTCCATAGCCATTTTCAAGAAACAGCTGAAGATGCTTCTTTTTTGACAGCACTTGATCCAGTAATACTAACACTTTCTCTACTACTCTATTCTATTCTGTTCTGTTCTATAAAAAAATAAAAAAATAAAAATTCTGCGTTACATTAAACTTAGAAGGGTCATAGCACTTGCATATTGTTGTCCTACTGTTAGTTTAACTGCTTCTATTGTTCTCATTTGTAAGTCGCTTTGGATAAAAGCGTCTGCTAAATGAATAAATGTAAATGTACTTGCTGCTGCACTATTTGTGTTTGCTGTTCATGTTTAGATTGATTTTTTATATTTTATACATACTATACATTATATATATACATACATACATATATACCGTAAAACTTCAAATAATAGCTACAGGTTTGGATAAATAAAGGCTGGTCTCAAATAGAGGCCCGGTCTGTTTTTTAGTTTCGGGTTGTATTTAATCTTCTAAAACCCGTCAGATCGTCTGTTTAAGCCAGTTTTATGGAGCAGATTGCGCACGCAAGAGAGCCCTGCGCATCTGGGCGGGAGCTGTTAGCGCAAGCAAGACAGGCAGAGTTAGCGGAGGCAGAGTTAGCGGAGGCTGGAGAGGGAGAAGTGGAGGAGAGCAACGAGGAGGAGGAATATGCCAATGAACTTGTAGTTGAGGATCGCGGTGATGATGATAGTAATGAATAGGGTCCTTTTGTATCACATGATTGCAGTTGTTTTACAGGGTAGCCTTCATTCTTTCTTGTTGATGTGTTTCTGGCAACTAGTTCATAGGCTCGATGGATATTACCGGTAACTTGTATTGTTCAGCCCATGGCTGTCACATCGTTTCGTTTTTTTATGCCGCCAATAATCTAAAGTGGGTCGCACACCGACACACTGCTGCGCTGCGCTTCTCGTCTGGTGTGCGACCCCCTTTATATATACGCAAATATAGTAGGCTAATTCTGACAAACACAGATTTGGTAACCTCCTACTGTCATGCTCATCTCAACACTAAATTAAAGGCCTGTCTCCGGTGCAGTTCGGCGATTTGGGAAAATAAAAGCCCGGGCTATTATTTGAAGTTTTACGGTATATATATATATATATATATATATATATATATACAGTATATGTATATATATATAGCATTTGGACATTCTCCATTGGCAGTAAATTTAAAAAAACACAGAAAAGCGTCTATAAAAATGGCAATAACTTGCTTAAGGATTGTCTGGAGATCTAGAACATCCAAGTATAACTTTCTAAAGGGAAAAAAATCCAAACTTCAGGCGGTTCTGTTTGAGGTTCTGTTTCAAAGTTAAAAAAAACAACAAAAATATGCTAACTGTTTTTCTTGAATCTGGTAATTTCATTCATTCTCAGACAAAACAAATAAAAAAATGGGACTTTAAATGAGATTTTCAAGTTCTCCTGTTTAAAATGATATATGGCACTTGATACTACTATAATGGGTTAGAAAAACAAAGAAAAGTGTGCCCCAAAAAGTGTGACGAGTCAGGTGTCTTTTCTTTAATGAGTCAGGTCTTTAAGGGTTAATTTCTGCTTTGCAGACGCTTATGTAGTGTGTGCAAATACTATTTGTTTGACCAAGCTGAAGCTGATGTTAATAATTATTGTAAAATACTTTAAAAGCTGTTTTAGGATTCAGGAGTCATGGATAGTGGATAACCTTTCAGTGACAAACTAATTTTATCACTAATAATGTACTGATTATTTCTAGAATTTGATGGCATGCAGAAAACTGCTAAAAGAAAGAATCGTAACTAACAGTAATGCTCTCGTGTGCAAAAGAATATTCTGTAAACTGTGTTCAGAGCAGATGTGTGTTGAGTCAGTGTGGTTCACAATATGCACAAGGCTTCGAACGTCACTGGTAAAGTCATTTCACTAAAACAATTCCAGCCTCGATACAGAGCTCCGGTGGGAAGTACCTGATGTTCTCAAGTCTCGACACAAGCTTTCGAAGCCTCAGTATCAGGCGTAACATCACTAGTTCTTCCTATTGTTCCAGAGTATCCTAGCTATTCAGCTGTTGTGGGTGAATCAGGCTGAATCACCATTTATTTATTTTTTACAGTATAGTGTGTTACTGGCTAAGACCTTTCAGTCTGATGCATCCAATGAAAGAGTGTAGAAGATTGTATTATTTAGAAAATAAGTTTGATTTTTTTTTTTTTTGAAAATATGTAATTTAATATAATATAGCTATATGTTTGTACACTATTATTACATCTGTGTGTGACTTTGGTTTGACTTTCTGAAGCCTGAAGAAAGGCTTAGAATGTTGCTTGCAGCAGAAAATTCTATTCTAGTAAGTCACAATGTACAAGACTTTTTACCCAAGAAGATCTATAGGGTGTGTTACCATCTTTGGAAAAGGATGTATTGTATATACAGTGGGGAGAACAAGTATTTGATACAATAGGGATTCTGGACCACTCCTCCATACAGACCTTCTCCAGATCCTTCAGGTTTCGGGACTGTCGCTGGGCAATACGGACTTTCAGCTCCCTCCAAAGATTTTCCTTTGGGTTCAGGTCTGGAGCTAGGCCACTCCAGGACAGAATGATGTTTCCATCTCCATGCTTCACGGTTGGGATGGTGTTCTTGGGGTTGTACTCATCCTTCTTCTTCCTCCAAACACGGCGAGTGGAGTTTAGACCAAAAAGCTCTATTTTTGTCTCATCAGACCACATGACCTTCTCCCATTCCTCCTCTGGATCAACCAGATGGTCACTGGCAAACTTCAGACGGGCCTGGACATGTGCTGACTTGAGCAGGGTGACCTTGCGTGCGCTGCAGGATTTTAATCCATGACGGCGTAGTGTGTTACTAATGGTTTTCTTTGAGACTGTGGTCCCAGCTCTCTTCAGGTCATTGACCAGGTCCTGCCGTGTAGTTCTGGGCTGATCCCTCACCTTCCTCATGATCATTGATGCCCCACGAGGTGAGATCTGGCATGGTGCCCCAGACCGAGGGAGATTGACCGTCATCTTGAACTACTTCTATTTTCTAATAATTGCGCCAACAGTTGTTGCTTTCTCACCAAGCTGCTTGCCTATTGTCCTGTAGCCCATCCCAGCCTTGTGCAGGTCTACAATTTTATCCCTGATGTCCTTACACAGCTCTCTGGTCTTGGCCATTGTGGAGAGGTTGGAGTCTGTTTGATTGAGTGTGTGGACAGGTGTCTTTTATACAGGTAATGAGTTCAAACAGGTTCAGTTAATACAGGTAATGAGTGGAGAAAAGGAGGGCTTCTTAAAGAAAAACTAACAGGTCTGTGAGAGCCGGAATTCTTACTGGTTGGTAGGTGATCAAATACTTATGTAATGTAATAAAATGCAAATTAATTATTTAAAAAACATACAATGTGATTTTCTGGATTTTTGTTTTAGATTCCGTCTCTCACAGTTGAAGTGTACCTATGATAAAAATTGCAGACCTCTACAACCTGCAAAAATCGGAAGTGTATAAAATACTTTTTCTCCCAACTGTATGTGTGAGCTGAGCAAAAAACTGGTGTTGTCTTCTGCAAAAGATGCTCGGCTTTGTTGTAAAATAAAGTCTAATAATCCTGGCATCAAAGATCTCTGAGAAGTGATTTTTCACAAAAGAGAAACCACAACAAGAGCAGATATGAAAGATCACCCACTCACATGACCAATGTTAGAACCAGCAGAAGGGCAGTCTTTACATCCGTTCCCATCAGTCTAAACTGGGTTCAGAGATGATCACTGCTCTGTTGTGGTCAAACTGTGAGTTCTCACACTCAGCAGTAACATTTTCCCAGACCTCAACAGTGAGATCACAGCTATGAAAACACTATGGCAATCAATGTCATACTAAGACCACAGCCCACAGACACCTCGCTCAATTAAAACCAGACAAAAGGTTACGCATAGAGTATAAATACAATACACAGAATAACAAAGGGAAAGGTAATATTAAATGTGAAAAATACAATCCTTCATATATTGTCTTAGTCAGGGTTTAGAAGGAAACAGTACAGACTTGTTTTCGTTGCATTGAAATGACTGGTGTAGTCCCGAACAAATGACTCTGAAAAACAGAGATTCTGATTATTGGACAAAAAACTTCCTCATGTAATACTTCCTGGGAAGGCGTCCAGGAGGCATGCGGAAAAGATGCCCGAGCCACCTCAGCTGACCCCTCTCGATGTGGAGGAGCAGTGGCTCTACTCTGAGCTCCTCCAGAGTGACCAAGCTTCTCACCCTATCTCTAAGGGATCGCCCAGCCACCCTGCGGAGAAAGCTCATTTCGGCCGCCTGTATCCGGGATCTTGTCCTTTCGGTCATGACCCAAAGCTCATTACCATAGGTGAGAGTAGGAACGTAGATTGACCGGTAAATCGAGAGCTTCGCCTTGCAGCTCAGCTCCATCTTCACCACGACAGACCGGTACATCGACCGCATTACTGCAGAAGCTGTGCCGATCCGTCTGTCAATCTCCCGTTCCATCCTTCCCTCACTCGTGAACAAGACCCCAAGATACTTGAACTCCTCCACTTGAGGCAGGAACTCTCCACCAACCTGAAGTGGGCAAGCCACCCTTTTCCGACTGAGAACCATGGCCTCGGATTTGGAGGTGCTGATTCTCATCCCAGCCGCTTCACATTCGGCTGCAAACCTTAAAAATTACTTCATATACATATATATATATATATATATATATATGTGTGTGTGTGTGTGTGTGAATGTGTATATATGCAGGGGTTAAAGTTGGCCGGAACGGAAATTAATTATTTATTAATGAATCAGATTAATTAATAAATAAATAGATTCATTAATATCAATGATAGGGCGATGGTAGGCTATTGTTAAAATAAATGTTGCGTGTGCACTGTCAAATTGCAGCCAGCCTGGTGCTTCTGATCTGAAGGAGTCTTTACGCATCAAATCAAAACGTAATATCACCCCCTGGCCCCGCCTTCACAAACACGCCCGACGTTATGTTCTCAGTCACGGTTCTCCTGTCTGATTTGAGGGCATCGCCGGTTCACGCATGCAGACAAAGTCGTTGTGTTTACAGTTGCTGTTCTAGCCATAGCTAGTGGATGTTGCAGTGGAGTTAAAAGTCTAAGGTGAAGTAGGCTAATGTAAAATTTCCATAATTTAGACAGGGCAACAAACACAACTTAAAGAAAGAGCAAGGCTCCGAGTTAGACTATTATTTGCAGGGCGGTATGGCTCTGTTCATCTGCTAGTCAGAGGAATTCACCAAGGATATTTTCGTAAACAAAAACTGAAACTAAGACTTAAACTATTGGTCAAAAAAAATATTCGTAAACTGGAATAAATGAAAAACGAAACGAAACTAACAACAGTTACTGAAATAAAATATTAATTAGCAAAAATCAATAAACATTTTCGTTATTAATAAGCTCTTTACTGTGGCGGAAATTCTGACCTGTGGCTGTTTAGGGAAATGCCTGTTCGCGCGTGAAGTTGCTGAGGTGATTAACCGCTCAATGAAGGACCATAACTTTGAACACATCGCTAACGTTAGTCCTAAGCGGCTGATCATAAAGGATGCGTCTGTGGCAGTGGAATGGGAAATAACACAGGTTATGAGACAGAAGTTGAACTTTAAACTTGAGCGCTGCATTTTTTGTTTCTTGTGCGAGTAGCAGGTGCAACAGCAAAACAAGTCCATCAAGCACAAAAAAAAACTTTATTGTAGCCTACTACTAGCCTACTGTATGTTTGAGATGTCATTTTCACGAAGGTTGACAGGTGCTGTTATTAGGGCCCAAGCCCTGAAAGGGCCGGACTGAAGCTGGTACCCGGGAGTGGCAGGGGGGCTCGACAGCGCCCCCTGGCATGGTGTCCGAAAACTTGGTCCATAAATCAAACACGCTTGCATGTAATAATATGAAACTCAGTACACATATAGATCTCATCGGGGCCGAACAACTTTCGTGCTCTAAGTTTTACAAAAGTCAAGTCAAGTCAAGTCAAGTTTATTTGTATAGTGCTTTTCACAATACAGATTGTATCAAAGCAGCTTCACAGTATTAAATTAAAATAATACTATTGTGAAAAATAATACTTGATGAAAAAGCCCAACAGGAAGTCGGTTATTATACATTGTTTGGAAAACGCAGACAATAGAATGTGAAATACTCCTCCTAGGGAATTCATCCGATCGCCACCAAACTCGGTGTGAATGAAGTCAAGACATTGAGGATGAATTCTTGCGAACAGATTTTTGATATCTCGAACGGTTTGGCCGTGGCGAGGAAACGAATTTATGGCGAATAATGGTACACAGGAAGTGTGTTATAACTTCTGCATACATTAACTGATCTTGATGAAACTTCAGCAGTGTGTTCGTTGTAAGAGGCCGATCACATGGATGTGACTATTGTGAGTCAAAGTTATAGCGACACCAACTGGCAGCTGGAAAGTGTGTCACTTTCAAAATGCTTTGAAATCACTCTCTTATTTTTACCCGATTTGCATAAAACTTTATGTGTATAATGTAGACACACGGCAGATGTAGACCTGTGAAAGGATTATTGATATCTTAGATACTGTTGCCATGGCAACGCATCGAACTTTAATATTCTTTTTTGATGCTTTTGAGACTCTTAGCATGCTTGAAATTGCATGAAACTCGACAGACACATCACATTTATTAGCCAGTAGACATGTGCAAAGTTTCAGAAACGGGCGTGGTGGAATGGCTCAGTAGCGCCACCTTTTGACCAAAGTGGGGGGTTAGATTCATCTACAGCAATAAAACTTGGTATGTATATTGTACTCATCAAGCCGGACAACTTTCTAGTTGATAGTCATTAGCTCCGACCAACAAGAAGTCAGATATTTTGGTTTGAATGTGGATTTTTCTGGAGAATTTTCTCTCTCTCTCTCTCTGTGTGTGTGAGGGGTGGGGGGGATTTTTCACCCTTGAACGGGGTCTGAAAACTTGGTCCATAGATCAAACACGCTTGCATGAATTAATATGAAACTCGGTACACATATAGATCTCATCGTGCCGAACAACTTTCCCTCAGTCAAGTTTTACGCCAGCCCAACAGGAAGTCGCTATTATGGGTTGTTTGGAAAACGCTTGCTGTGGAATTTGATGTCCTCCTCCTAGAGAATTCATCCAATCCCCACCAAACTCGTTGTGCATGAAGTCAAGACATTGAGGATGCTAAATTGCGGATGGATTTTTGATATCTCGAACAGTTTGGCCATGGCGAGGAAACAAATTTATGGCGAGAAAAGAGAAACAGTGTGTTCGTGGTAAGAGGCCAATCAGATGGATGTAACTATTGTGAGTCAAAGTTATAGCGGCACCAACTGGCAGCAGGAAGTGTATCACTTTCAAAATGCTTTTGACAAAAGTGTGTGTGTGTGTGTGTGTGTGTGTGTGTGGGGGGGGGGGGGGGGGGGGGGGTTAGTTTTACCTACAGTTTAAAAAATCAATATGTATATTGGTTTATATTGGTCTTGACGGGACGCTAGTCCCGAGGTAAATAGAGTACGTCAGCTCCAGTTTGTATCCAGCCTCTCATGGAAACTTCAGATGCCCCAACACCCATGCAGAGACGACTCGAAGCCCGTGAGGAGACGACTCCACGCCCGTGAGGAGACGACTCGACGCCCGTGAGGAGACGACTCGACACCGGCGATATGTTATGCCCTAAATTAATGCATGATTAACTAACTGTATTTTTCTATGTACATTTTTTGAAATGCACTTTCTGTAAAGCTGCTTTGAGACAATATGTATTGTGAAAAGCGCTATACAAATAAATTTTAATTGAAATTTGAATATTGGGCTCATCGAGCCGGACAACTTTCTAATTTACAGTCATTAGCTCCGAGCAACAGGAAGTCAAATATTTTGGTTTGAATGTGGATTTCTTTGCAAAATCAGCCTCTGAATTTTTACCTACTCCTCTTAAGTGTTTTATTTTATTCCCACCAAACTTTTTCAACATGATGAAAATACATTAAAAATGCTAAATTGTGAACAGATAATAAATATCTCAAACGGTTTTGCTTTGGCGAGGGATTAAAGTAATGTCAAAAAAGGAAACACTAAAAGCCTCATATCTTCTAAAGATTTAATTATACACCATTTATTTCTATATAAAATTATAGACATATCAGAACTAAACCCATTTTATTCTTTTTTTTCAATTGAATATTTTTTTAAGTTTAAAAACAGTATTAGTTAAAAAAAATCAAGTCATATATAGGGCTATACTGCCCTCTTGTGTTCAAAATCAGGTAGTCCTATTGTATCTATATAAAAATATACTAGGTATTTGATAGTGAGAATATTTTACCACCGGGTTAATTGACGTGTGACACCGCTGGGGGCTTTTGAATCGCTAACTTAAAAACGAAAGTAAAATATGTTCGTCCACACGGACATGGATAATGGTGCGGAGCAGAGCTAGCGTATATATATAAAAGCCCTGTCAGCTTTTATTAAAAATAACAACTCAAATGAAATATAATAGGGTTTTTATTATAATACTTCAATGATATATGTAAAAAAAATGTATAATAAATATGTAATATAGTGCACATATTTAGTAAAATACTCTCTATAGCAAATTTGTCTAGCCAACTAGCGTGCTATGGTCATTAATGTTCCTGAGGTAAATGTAGCGTTACGTACGTGACATATTAGTCAGGTTCATTATATTCAGATTTTAACCTTTGTGGGAATTTTTGCTATACATTTTATAAAACTATACATTTTTGGAAAGGTTATCGTACAAGGAGTCAGAAAATCTATAGCTGTGTCCCAATGTTGAAGGCTGCATCCTTCGAAGGACGCAGACTTCAAGGATGCAGCCTATGCGTCCTCTGAAGGACGCTCCATGTAGCCTTCCTTGGATTTCCTAATTGCGCAGCCAGGTGTTCCCGATCACCGCTCCTGGCGCCAAGCAACAGTGCGAGAGGACAGCTACTATCCTGATCATTCATTTTGATACAGTAAACAGCTATGGAGCCAGAATTGGCTATTGTCATTTTTATGTTTTATATTTTACTTGAGGACATGGTGAGGATGTTTCAGCCCCGGCGCTGCCAGGTCATGTATTTTCGGTTTAGCCCTGTTTGAATACAAAACCCAATTGAATATAAAAAGTCCAGTATTTCTCGCGCTCGTCATCGGCAGCTGTCACAGTTGCCAGGCGACAAGAACAATCCTTCGTAGGCTAGACCGGTCCGAGCGCGTCAGATGCGCCCTTTGATATGGGACGCTGCTGTAGTGAGCAACAATTTGTTAATATTGTGACTAATTTTGTTACTTTAATTAACTGCATATTTCGTTAAGTATTCACTTACAAATGTGAAGTAACCTACTGAAGTACTTTTTTCCTCACATCACAATATAGCCCCTTTCACACAGCGCTTTGAACCCGGCAAATTGCCAGAGCGCCTTCTGTGTGAACGCAAACTCGACCCGGGATTTATGCCGGGATCGATGCCGGGTCGGGACCTAGTAACATTGCCGTGTTCAGTCCCGGAACGCGTGCTGTGTGAACAAAAGCCGTAATAATGCCGTGTCGTAGTGATGACGCTGAAGCCGGGCTCGTTCTCCAGCTGTGAAACGGTACGTAATGCGCAAGTTTATGATCGAATCAGAGAAACAAATGCACAGGCGTGGTTTCTCGAGAGAGAGATCGCAGCTCATAAGCAAACTTAAGACGCTGCTGAGATTACAAGTCACATCGATGTCACGTGTCTTTACGGCATTTTTACGGGTTGTGTGTGAACGCACTCTCTGATTCCGGAAAATCACTGGCAGTGTGAATGAACCAAAATCAAACGAACCCGGGTCAAATCCCGGGTCACTTTATCCGTGTATTTTCCGGAATCTCTGTGTGAAAGGGGCTTATGATTACATTAAACTACACAAAAGTAGCTATATAATGTAACAACCAGATATTACTGTATATTGAAAATATACAGAAGTAAAATGCAACATATACGCAGTAATGCAGTAGTAGCCTAATATAAATGCAGTAGTTATTAAAAGTACTTTTTTCAGAAAGCCGTCGATTGAATCAGCCCTGCAAACCTGTTGGTAGACAACTTATGGCGCTTTTCCATTACCAGTACCAGCTCAACTCGACTCGACTCGCCTCGTCTCGGCTCGGCTCGCTTTTCGCTCCGTTTTCCATTGCAGATAGTACCTCCACAATAGTACCTGGTCGTCATAGCGACGCCGCAGGAAACTGCCGTGACTTAATCTTTTACGCGAGACGCGCGAGATACACCCGCTACCCACACACACAGGACAATGGAGGAAATCGAGTGTATGCTGTTTTTGGATGTTTTTGTTTTTGCTGTTTTTTTATTCAGGATACTCCGTCTGGCGCGTGCAATGATGACGCAGTGAATAGTGACGATTCTCTCTGACCAATCAGCAGTCTGCCTTGTTTTCACGTCACATTTTAGTATCGCCTCGGCTCGCCTCAGCTCGCTCAGAACCGCGCCGGAGGTGGTACGAAAAAAAGTACCTGGAAGCAGGTACAGGTACAACTTTTACACAGTGGAAAACCAAACAGAGCCGAGTCGAGTCGAGTCGAGGCGAGCCGAGGCGAGCTGGTACTGTGTAGTGGAAAAGCGCCATTAGTGGATAGTGGAAATATGCACTCAAACGCTCTGGAGACAATCCCAGATGATGTCCCACCAGCAGGAGGCCTTAGGGGCAGCCCATCCCGGTCCAGCAGCTCAGCTCAATAGAGTCTACATCATTTTTTTCTTATTTTATGTATTGTAAAATTAAATGTTTATGTTGATTTTGATATGTTTAACGTATTTTGTAAATAGTTGGAAAAAGTGCTTTAATGTAGCCTATAGAACAAATGATTTTCATTTACCAATTTTATTTGAAAAAATAAAAAGGTATAGAATTTGTTTCATGCAGAAAGTATTACTGTCATTACAAAAATAAACAATGTCCAGAACAATTAATTCTCTTTTATTTACACAATTAAAGTAGCATAAAAATAAATGTACATAATTTTTCTTTTAAAAAATAAAAGTGAAAAAAGTTAAACAAGAATATGTAGAAAATTTTTCAATCATTCTCTCAAGAAGAGAAAACAGCCTGTCCATCCTCTCCCTTCTTTCCTGTGCACTCCTCGCCTCTGCCTCCCTCTGTAGTTGAATTTCTTCTCTGATCAAGTTCAAAAACCCGTCCTGTCTCGCCGCCTTCGTGCTGGTGCTCCTGCTGGTGCTACTGGTGGTGCTGGTGCTGCCCCTGGCTCCTCCTCACCGTGGGCACCCACTACTGAACTCGGCCCTGGTGTGTCCTCAGGGATTGAAGCAATGAGGACAGGGGGTTGGTGCAATGCCTCTGTCCCAACACCTCATCCATGAGGACAAACCAGGGCCAAGTTTCAGCAGTGGGTTTCCCACTCACACCCTCTCCTGTCCCAGGACACTTGCAATCCTAAAGGCAGAGCAAATGAACCATGGCTTGTTAACAACAACAGGACAATACATTTCAGCAAAGATGTGTGTATTACTTTTCTTTATATATATATATATATATATATATATATATAAACCCATTTTTTCCTGAATTGTTCTAAAAAAGCAGAAAAGGGTACTTAACACAGAGGAGCAATCTTAAGTGCATTGTTAACACTGCAAAATATGACACATCAAGACATGCATACAAAATACTTAAGAAATCATATTTCTGTATACTAAAATTTGGTTAAAACCACATAGCATGACAGCACTACAAAAACACATCAAAGTGAAACCCCATTGCCTTATCTACTGCTTTTCTTATTGTTTTGGGCTTTATTGGGTGAGTGATATTTCTTATAATACACAAGTGCAAATATTACAAATAGGTCGTTAAACTAATAACGTTATTACCACAAGTTTTGCCTAAAACTACATGATAAATGTAGCCACGCAATGGTGACGAAGGAGTTAAGAAGAAGTTTATAAGAAATTTAACTCTGGTTTCGCTAGCTATTTGAGTAAATTAAAACATAATACTTACATTTAAATGTGAATTTGCTGTCCACCACCAATCTCTAGTCTCGGCCGCCTTTAAAAATAAATAAATAAATGCTGTCGTCAACGGCGCGCAATGACTTATGGGGTAGAATAGGCCGCTAAGTGTCCATTTATGTATCCTTCTTTTCACGGGGAAACGAAGGGTGCATTTGGCGTCGCTTTTGAATCAGGGAAGCCTTCGTCGCGGCGCGATGACGCAACCGGCCTTCGAATACGGCCTTCGAAGGATGGAGAATTGAATTGGGACAGAGAATGTCTAATAGGAAGAGAATTGGCACTCTCTGCTTACTTCCGGTTTCTGGACTGGCTGCAGTAACACGTCTCTGTCCATGCGGGGGAGCTCGCAGGCGAGTGCAGAATGAATGGAGGTCTATGGCGAAAAACCCTCAAAATCCACTTTTCTCAGGATATAATTTTTTGTCTAGTAATTTGAATGTTGTATTCGAAAGGAGATGCAAAGAAATTACACATTGCTGGGTGTTAGATTTTTTAGACTCACTTATTTGGTTTAAAAAGTCTTTTAAAATGTCAATGACGTCAGAATGCTGACGTCATTAGCAGAATGCTAGCGTGTTATGGGCAACAACAACTCAACCTGTAAGAAATCGAAAAGAAATAAGTACTCGTTCATTCAACTTTCGACCTATAACCCATGTTGAACTTGCAAAACCTACAATAAAATCTGAGATTTCTCAACGGCAATCGGGTGAAAGAGACACATTTAGCCGTCTAGCCCCATAAACTCCCATTCAGTCTGCACTCGCCCGCGATCACCTCCAGTGGAACTCTAATGGAACTGCAACCAAGAGCGATACAATGGGGCTAATAGGAAGTGCCAAGGCTCTCCGTAGACGGGCTCTGATTGGGACAGCCTTCATCGCGCCGCGGTGACGCAATCGGCCTTCAAATGCGACCTTCCAAGGATGCAGCCTTTGAATTGGGACGTCCTTCGTCGCGCCGCGGTGACGCAATCGGCCTTCAAATACGGCCATCCGGCCTTCAAATACGGCCTTCGGAGGATGCAGCCTTCACTTTGGGACACAGCAATAGTTTGCATTTGCTCAGATGTCTATGTGGCGGCCATATTGGAGTTTAAAAAATGGCCGCCGTAAAATTTAAAATTGTATTATTTCGACTTCTGAATAAACTGGAATGTTGATTTTTACTGCTAAAACCCACATTGTAGGGGTCAAGGAATCTAACACATGTATTATCTTCATTTTACCTCAGAAAATATGTTGTACATTTCAACAACATATTTATACATATATGACTACAGCTAACTAAGCTAGCTAATATTACTGTACAGTGTGTGTCATATATGACTTCTGATATACTGGGATAGTTGTTGTGGAACACACACCATATTATATCAGCTGTGTCATCCCTCAAGAACACTGTTTTACAGAGCATCTGGTACATGTATAGTAAGTAGCCTATTATCTTAATTTTTACCTCAGAATGTTATATTTCAACAACATATACATTTATGGCTGCTGCTAACAGGTCGCTAACATTACTGTATAGTATGTGTCAGTGTCATAAATGATGATTGTTTGAAAGAGTACAATTATTGTATTATTTTTTAGGAACATGGAATATTAAATGCGAACAACTTTTCATTACAATGATATTGCAAGAAAACGACCACACCGGGTCATTTTTGACCCACTTATGCATCTATGGGTTAATGTGGTAAAGTCTTGTAGCTTTGTAACTAGCACCATTGGATTCCCTGACCCTGAAAATGTGGCTTTAGCAGTTCATATAAATATATATTTAAATATTCGAGATATAAAAAAAATAAAAAATAAAATGTGGCCGCCACATAGACATATGGCCAAATGCAAACATTGATTTTTTTGACTCCTTATACAATAACCTTTCCAAAAATCTATAGTTTAGCAAATCCCCACAAAAATATATAGTGAACCTGACTATATAGTGTTCTCCAGCTGTTATTGACCCATTTCCGTGGGTGAAAAACACTTATTCATCTATATTATGTATTAAGGATATACATTTCGGTAAGTTGTACTGTATCTTTCAACACACCTATTGTTCATTCGTGTTTATTTGCTATTATCTAGTAGCCTAGTAGTGAAGAGTAAGAGATGATCGGTTCAGGCGATACAGAGATCTGTCACGTCACATTTACAAGCGCCAAAACTGTATTTATTGTTTGAATTTCGTAATAAAATGGACAGAATCTGAGAGCTGAGAGTGTGTTTCATATCATCAGTAACTGATCTGTTGTCTGTCGGTGTCCTCTTCTTCGTGACTTCAGTAATACTGCAAATCTCGATTCCCTCCTGAACATTTGTCTTTTACTTTAATCTAGTGTTTATCTCTTTCTCTTATAGTAATACTAGAATATTTTTTAAATGGGTCCTGTAAATAAATTAGGATCCTGAAGTCAAATACACAAAACACTTTTTTTTTTCTTTACACACAGACTACCAAGTTCTGTTTCTGAGTCTCTTCTGCTCACCAGTGACCAAAACACTGTAATATTATGAACTATAGGGTTGGGTATCGTTTGAATTTGAGCGAGTTAACATTTGGCAGTTTGAAATCGATTATGTAGTTACTTCAGTTCAGAATAGGGCTAGAAATTACTTAGACAGCGGTTTCTTCTTCCGGTCGGTGGACTGTGAATCGAAACTAGGAATCGAAATTTAAACTTTTGAACGATTCCGGGAAAATCGCAAAGCTAGTCCCGGATCCAATCGATACTCGATACCCAAGCCTACTCACCAGTGACCAAAACAGTGTAATATCATAATGTAAATCATGTTTTCTATGTGAATATACAGTAAAGTGTAATTTATTCCTGTGATCAAAGCTGAATGTTCAGCATCATTACTCCAGTCTTCAGTGTCACATGATCCTTCACAAATCACTCTAATATGATGATTTGATGATCAAGAAACATTTATGATTAATATTTCTGTATAAACCATCATACATTTTATTTCTCAGAATTATTTGATGAACAAAGTTCAAAGAAACAGCATTTATTTGAAACAATCTTTTGAAACATTATAACCGTCACTATCTGAATAAAAGTGTGTTTCCCAAGAGCAACAGTTGAGCACAGGAACACATGTGGTAATGAACACGGCAGAGAGACAGCGGTTATAAACCAAGATCTTTACTGGAGAAAGAAAGAGTTGACAGAGGTTAAAAGCGAACACAAACAGGGGTCATCTCTGAGATGATGATGACGGGGTTATATCTTGATGCGGAAGGCGGTGGCGTGCGCTCCAGCCCCAGTCTCTGCTCCTCCTCCACTGGTGCCGCTGGGGCCACTGGTGCTGCTGGGGCCACTGGTGCTCTTGAACAGGGCCCTCAGGATGGTCTGTGGATCTACCTCTGCCCCTGCGGGTCTGGAGCTCGAGCGAGATGATGACGACGAGTCCTTCTGGGCCGAGCCAACCGCACCGGGGGAGTCACTCAACCTCCTGGAACATCACCATTATGATGATCGTTATTATCAACATTATTATTATCATCATCATCAGTCACTCAACCTCCTGGAACATCACCATTATTATCAACATCATTATCATCATCATCATCATCATCATCATCAACAACAGAAACTAAACACGTCATGCTTCACATATCCTAATTATGACGAATAAAGTCGAAATAATGACATCTAAATCACGACATAAATTGAAATTATGACGTTGAAATAATGGCATGTTGAAATTGTCATAGAAATTGAAAAAGTATAAAGTCGAAATTATGATATAGTAAGTCTTAATTACGATAAAGTCAAAATGATGAGGTTTAAATGTCGAAATTGACATACCAAGTCAAAATGATGACTAATTGAAATGATATAAATTTAAATTATGACATTGAAATTATGTTAAAAAAAGATGACAAATCAAAAATGACTAATTGAAATAAAGACGAAATTATGACGTAGAAATTGACTAGTTGAAATTACGCCAAATTGTAATTGACAAATTGAAATAATGACCTGTTGAAATAATGACGTAGAAATTGAAAATGTAAAATAAATTGAAATTATGACATATTGAGATTGATGTTGCAATTATGACGTAGAAATTGACATTTAATTTATGCCAAACTGAAATTGACAACTTGAAATTATGACGGTGAAATAATGATGTAGAAATTGTTAAAAAAGATGACAAATCAAAAATGACATTGAAATGAAGACTAAATTATGACATAAATTGAAATTGTTGAAATTATAACAAATTGTAATTGACATAAATTGAAATAATGACCTGTTGAAATAATGATGTAGAAATTGACATTTAATTTATGCCAAACTGAAACTGACAACTTGAAATTATGACGTTGAAAAAAATGACATGTTGAAATGATGTAGAAATTGACTAATTGAAAATATGACAAATTGAAATTAAGACAAAAGACAAAATTATGACGTTGAAATTATGACATGCTGAAGTTATGATATGTTGAAATTATGACAAATTATCACGTGTGTCAATTTCAATTTAGGATTCGCACAATTTCTCAGAGAACGGCCAGTTCGTACAGTGTGAACCCGGATCGATGTTCAAAGTGACCGTCAAAAATTACAAACTGAAATTATGATATAAAAAGCTGAAATTATGATGTTGAAATTATTAAATAAGTAAAAAATTATGACAAATTGAAATTAAGACATACAAAATTGTCTTCATATAAAAGTCGAAATTGACAAAAAAATAATAATTAGAACAAAATGTTGAAATGATGTAGTGTGTGAGTAATGAGAGTGTGTGTGTGTGTGTGTGTGTGTGTGTGTGTGTGTGTGTGTGTGTGTGTGTGTGTGTGTGTGTGTGTGTGTGTGTGTGTGTGTGTGTGTGTGTGTGTGTGTGTGTGTGTGTGAGAGATGGGAACTCACAGGAGGATGGGCTGCTCTGACGTGATCACATTGCCCTGCATGTGCAGGTTACACTTCATCGGCTGACCTGAACAAACACAAACACACACATCATCAGGGCATGTTCTTCACTTTCACTTATACAAATTATGACTGAAAATATGCCGTATTGTCCAGAATATAAGACCCTTTTCAAGATGTACCATTTGCGCCACCTATCTTTTGCGCGTGTGTTATTGACATGTGAAAGTCTAGACCTGAATATAAGATGAACATGTTTATAGAGATGAATTTCTAAGAAAAAAAACCACTCTTATATTCGGAACAATACGGTATATATACACATAATACACAATAATATATACAATATCATAATAATAAATATATTACACAGTGGAACATTATTATTATAATTTTTATTATTATTATTATTATTATTAACTCTTCCCCTGCCATGGAGTGAATGTTCGGTCAGTGTTTCCACTGTTATACAGCAGGGGGCGCTACTGGACTCGATCGACTCCATCTGTGTTTATGATCATCCTTCTGAATCTGATCTGGACCAAGTCTTGCACAAAAAACAAAATTTTCTCAGATTTTTGCTCAAAATGTTTAGCCTAAAATGTTTAGCCTGACGTCATCATACTCAGATTCTAGTCAAAATATGAGACTGCTCCATTGGGCTGTGCTTATGGGGCGTGTTTCTGGGCCGTGTTTCAACCGAACCAGGAAAGAAAATGCCTCTGCACTCAATTGGCTAGACCTACAACCAATCAGAGCAACGGAGTAAGTGACGCATGTTCTTCATTCATCTTTCCGATCGACAAATGCCTTGAGGTTTCTGTTCCTCTTTTAAAATGAATGCGCTGTCGATATCTTCTATAACAGACGCGATGGCGGAATCTACACATCTCAGTTCTCCAGCGGCAGCCATCTTTGCTGTTAAAGTATTCAACCCAAGCGCTCTTTCGTGACGTGGATGATTACGTTCCTGTTGATCATCTGTCCATCATCGTATAAAGCCCGCCCTGACAATCTGATTGGTCCGAACAGCTCTGGTTCGAGCATAGTTGCTCCACAGCGGATCAAGTCCAGACCGAACTTCCCGACATCGAATGTTGTGGGCGGGGCTAAGTTCCGCTGGCATCCAGGCTACAAAATGTTGCTTTTTTAAATGGAACTTGCCCACATTCAAGAGTGGATAAAAAATAAGTAAAATAAAACTTCTTTCGATACATTGACTGTTCAGATGTTCATACAACAGGCCAGGAAACTTTTGTTAAAATGATGAAAAGCGCTGGTGGGGAAAGAGTTAAAACAGAACCCATGAAGTTCCAGCAGAAAGCATGTAGTTTGAGGAAGCCACTGAAACAGATTCAGTGAGCAGTAAGAGAGATGATGACAGGTGTTAATGGTCTCAGAGCACATAGAGGGTGTTGATTATGATTATAATATAATAAGCCTTACCATCCAGGCAGCGGTTGTTGTACTTCCTGTAGGCACTGACCGCATCATCCTTACGCACGAACACCACCTCGGCCACACCCACTTTCAGCAGCCGTGCACGCTTCAGCGCGCCACACACACAGAACAGCTCCTGCACACACACACACTACTGTGACATCTGTACACGACACACATGTGCTACACAGTGAGTATAGTAATAGTGTTTGTAACAGTGAGGATAGTGTGTGTAACAGTGTGAGTATAGTAATAGTGTGTAACAGTGAGTATAGTAATAGTGTGTGTAACAGTGAGTATAGTGATAGTGTGTGTAACAGTGAGTATAGTGATAGTGTAACAGTGAGTATAGTGAGAGTGTGTGAGTGTGTGTAACAGTGAGTATAGTGATAGTATGTGTAACTGAGTATAGTGATAGTATGTGTAACTGAGTATAGTGATAGTATGTGTAACTGAGTATAGTGATAGTATGTGTAACAGTGAGTATAGTGATAGTGTGTGTAACAGTGAGTATAGTGATAGTGTGTGTAACAGTGAGTATAGTCAGTGTGTGTAACAGTGTGAGTATAGTGATAGTGTGTGTGACAGTGAGTATAGTGATAGTGTGTGTAACAGTGAGTATAGTCAGTGTGTGTAACAGTGTGAGTATAGTGATAGTGTGTGTGACAGTGAGTATAGTGATGTGTGTGTAACAGTGAGTATAGTGATAGTGTGTGTAACAGTGAGTATAGTGATAGTGTGTGTAACAGTGAGTATAGTCAGTGTGTGTGACAGTGTGAGTATAGTGATAGTGTGTGTGACAGTGAGTATAGTGATGTGTGTGTAACTGAGTATAGTGATAGTGTGTGTGACAGTGAGTATAGTGATGTGTGTGTAACAGTGAGTATAGTGATAGTGTGTGTAACAGTGAGTATAGTGATAGTGTGTGTAACAGTGAGTATAGTCAGTGTGTGTGACAGTGTGAGTATAGTGATAGTGTGTGTGACAGTGAGTATAGTGATGTGTGTGTAACTGAGTATAGTGATAGTGTGTGTGACAGTGAGTATAGTGATGTGTGTGTAACAGTGAGTATAGTGATAGTGTGTGTAACAGTGAGTATAGTGATAGTGTGTGTGACAGTGAGTATAGTGATGTGTGTGTAACAGTGAGTATAGTGATAGTGTGTGTAACAGTGAGTATAGTGATAGTGTGTAACAGTGAGTATAGTGATAGTGTGTGTGTGACAGTGTGAGTATAGTGATAGTGTGTGTGACAGTGAGTATAGTGATAGTGTGTGTAACAGTGAGTACAGTCAGTGTGCTTTAAAGCCAAATATGTCGTTCTTTCCAATGACGAAAAACAACATAGAAAACTGTTAATGTTTTGTCGTGTTTTATGCAGGGTCAGATGTTATCAGGGGGTTGGGGGCAAAATGCCAGCAGAATTAATATGCACCCAAAATTCAAAATGTGGTGGCAAAAATTGCCCTAGTATGAGTTATTTTTATAATTATAACATATGATATTAAAAAATATTTCCAGAATATTGGCGCGATTGCAAATGTGATAATGATTTTATAAAACAGTTCAGTAAACAAAGAGTGAATATTGTGATATCTCTGATCCTTTAGCCTATACCTAAAAGCTGCTCTGCTGGATCCTTCATTCAAAAAGAAATCGCTAGTTAATACCACTAACAAGCACCCTCATTATGCTACAGTGTGTGCGGGGCTATTTTGAGCCTTGTTAGTGGTATTAACTAGCGATTTCTTTTTACTTACTCTATGCCCCATATACTAGCGTTATAAGCTAATCAGTTTTTAGAGATAGAACTCTACAACTGAAATCATCAAACGTTTGTATGACTTGCCAGTGACTTGTGACCCAAGCTACGACTTGACTTGACAAAGCAGTGACTTGACTTGACTTTTCACAAAATTGACTTGGACTTGCTTGAGACTTGAAGGTTAAGACTTGAGACTTGCACATGTGTGACTTAAGGCCAATTTATACTTCTGTGTCGAGTGTACGCCGTAGTGTACGTCGTAGGCTACGCACGTAGGCGACGCCGTCGTGAGCATTTATACTTCTGCGAATGTCTGTGTTGCTCTGCAGTTACACCGCCGAAACGCTAGTTGGCGCGGGTGGGTTTTAATGTTCCAGTTCCACTGTGTTTACATTCCTCGCGGCTGTTTTGAGTTTAGGTTTCTACAAGCAATGGCGACTGAAGGAGTCATACAGATGGCTGTATTTCCGCACTTCTTCAAGCAATCTCTCGGTCACTTGGTCTATTTCCATGGCTCTTCACTGATCTTCGGAATTTAAAAATGGCGGGCGGGCGGTGCAGAGTGCAGAAGATCATTCCGGAAATGCGTAGGAGGAAACGCGATGCTATCCAGCCGACCAATCACAGATCTTGCGGTCCGCGTCGCCGCGACGCGTAGTTACATTTTTGAGGAGGTGCGCGTCAGGGTACGGCGAAGGGTACGACGTATGGTACACGTCAATGCGTATGCTACGCCGTACCTTCTACGCGCACCCGACGCAGAAGTATAAATTGGCCTTTACTCCCACCTCTGGGTAATAGTGTGTGTAACAGTGAGTATAGTAATAGTGTGTGTAACAGTGTGAATATAGTAATAGTGTGTGTGACAGTGTGAGTATGGTAATAGTGTGTGTAACAGTGTGAATATAGTTCACACACTATAGATCTGATCACTGATCTGAGTAAACTCACCACTATGTCCTCCTCCGTCACTCGAGGATGAAGATTGTGGACCGTGATCTTAGTTCCCTCCAGTGGACTGAGCACAGGCTGAGACACACACACACACACACACACACAGGTTAACCCCTTCATCAACAGCACACAGGTAACAGTGCTGCAACCACACAATACTGGGGTAATCCATTAATCTGAACATCATTCTTAACATTCCACAAATATTGAAAAAAACACCACTTTCACCAGCTTGTCAATCTATTCACATACAAGCACTGGAGAGAGAGAGAGAGAGAGAGAGAGAGAGAGAGAGAGAGAAAGAGAGAGAGAGAGAGAGAGAGAGAGAGAGAGAGAGAGAGACTGTGGGTGTGTGAATGAGTGTGTGTGTGAGTGTGAATGTGTCTGTGTGAGAGTGAATGTGTGAGAGTGTGTATGTGGGTGTGTGAATGACTGTGTGTGTGTGCGCGTGTGCGTGTATACCTGGGGGGGTGTGTGTGTTTGTCTGCTGGCATCTCCACCCGCCTGTTGCGTGGCGACGGTCGTCCTGGAGACAGGCTGCAGGGTCTGTGTGGGGGGGCGGGCCGTCGCCGTGGAGACGGAAGGGGGCGTGTACGAGTCGTTCTTCACCACCTTAGTGATGGGAGTCGAGAGAGAGACAGGCAACGGCTGCAGAGAGAGTGTTAGATATATGAGAGAGAGACAGGCAATAAGACAGTGTGTGAGTGAGTGAGTGAGTGAGTGAGAGAGAGTTGGTGAGTGGGTGAGTGAGAGTTGGTGAGTGAGTGAGTGAGTGCATGAGTTGGTGAGTGAGTGAGTGAGAGTTGGTGAGTGAGTGAGAGTTGGTGAGTGAGTGAGAGTTGGTGAGTGAGTGAGTGAGTGCATGAGTTGGTGAGTGAGAGTTGGTGAGTGAGTGAGTGAGTGAGTGAGTGAGTGAGTGAGTGAGTGAGTGAGTGAGTGAGAGTTGGTGAGTGGGTGAGGTGAGTGAGTGAGTGGGTGAGTGGGTGAGTTGAGTGAGTGAGTGAGTGAGTGAGTGAGTGAGTGAGTGAGTGAGTGAGTGAGTGAGTGAGTGAGAGTTGGTGAGTGGGTGAGGTGAGTGAGTGGGTGAGGTGGGTGAGTGGGTGAGTTGAGTGAGTGGGTGAGTGAGTGAGTGAGTGAGTGAGAGTTGGTGAGTGGGTGAGGTGAGTGAGAGTTGGTGAGTGGGTGAGGTGAGTGAGTGAGTGAGTGAGTGAGTGAGTGAGTGAGTGAGTGAGTGAGTGAGTGAGTGAGTGAGTGAGTGAGTGAGTGAGTGAGAGTTGGTGAGTGGGTGAGGTGAGTGAGTGAGTGAGTGGGTGAGGTGGGTGAGTGGGTGAGTTGAGTGAGTGAGTGAGAGTGGGTGAGTTGGTGTCTCACTCGTGTCTGCAGGTTGTTGGCTGTGGTGAACTTCATCTGTTTGTTGGGCATCACTCCACCACCATCACCATCCTCATCTTCATCAGCAGCAGACACACCCTACAGAGAGAGAACAGAGAGTGTGTTCAGCGTGTCGTTCACCATAACAGTGATGCGTGAGTCATGTGACACACCCTTACAGTGAGAGACCAGAGAGTGTGTGTTCATCATAACAGTGATGCGTGAGTCATGTGACACTGACCGGAGCCGCTCGGCTGGGAACGTTGATGCGGATCCCGCTGGTCATTCCCACAGGCCTCTGCTGCACACACACACACACACACACGAACAACATCAGTTACCTGTCAATCACGGGTCAGAGCGCTCTGATTGGCCAGCTACAGTAACAGCTGACAGGAAGTGACAGATCAGCGCTCCTTAACTAAAATTACTGAAAATCACTTCTATACATCAAGTTGATCTGAATCAGCTTTTATTTCAGTAAACATTTATTTTATTTCAAGTAACAATAAAGCTTTTGTTCTGGTTTTATTCAACCCTTGTGCACTGTTCGGGTCTTTTTGGACTCCAAATGACATTTGCTGAACCTTGCACCTTTTTTCTCCAATCATATTTCAAGCAATTCATAATCATGTTGAACAGTCGCATCTGAAGTGTCTCAGCTGAAGGAAATAATACATCATTTATATGCTTTAATATATCGGACAAATTTTCTTATTGGGCCGATAACGATAACATTAAAGATAAACCGATATCGGCCGATACCGATATGGTGGCCGATATATCGTGCATCTCTAAAAAATAGAATAAAAAATTATATATATATATATATATATATATATATATATATATATATATATATATATATATATATATATATATATACACATTTTATTACAAAATACCATTTTGTTGCCTGGGGTCTCTGGAGACCCCAAACAGCCCGAGTGTAAACCGCAAACGAACAGCGCACAAGGGTTAACAGTAACCCTGATCTGAACCATCTTTTGGGTCACATGATATTAATCTTGCCTGTCATTGGCTCACCTGGATGGTTTTGGTGATCTTCAGAGCTGCTGCAAGCTGATTGGACGTCGGCGGGACGCTCCTCTTTAAGCTCAGCCTATCGCGTGCGTCGACGACTCTGGTGATCCCGCCCCCGGGCTGCAAGGCCACGCCCCCTCTGGGTCCAGTGTTGTGGATGTGTATGTGTGGGACGACGGGTTTGGCGGGTGACGGCGGGACTGAGGCGATAGCGGGCGTCAGCTGGTGTTTGCGCGAGTTGATGGTCTGCCGCGCATCCTGTACCACTGCGCCTGCACTGCCCCGGATGCGGAACCGCGCATCTTTCTGCGCTAGCTTCTCCCGCGCATCCTTCTGTGCTAGCTTCTCCCGCACATCCTTTTGTGCTAGCTTCTCCCGCGCATCCTTCACCTGAAAAGCTGGACGACAGACAGAAAACTAGAGTCTGCAGCACTGTAAACCCGAATAAGTTGGCAAAACTCAAAATATAAAACAATCAGTTGCATTCAAATTTTTAAGTTTAGAAATTCAAAGATTTTATTTTGTATTCATACATTTTGTTCTTAACTTGAAATGTTTGAGTACACTAATTCAGACATTTACAGTGGGTACAGAAAGTATTCAGACCCCCTTACATTTTTCACTCTTTGTTATATTGCAGCCATTTGCTAAAATCATTTAAGCTCTTTTTTTTTTCCTCATTATTGTACACACAGCACCCTATATTGACAGAAAAACTGAATTGTTGACATTTTTGCACATTTATTAAAAAAGAAAAACTGAAATATCACATGGTCTTAAGTATTCAGACCCTTTGCTCAGTATTTAGGAGAAGCACCCTTTTGATCTAATACAGCCATGAGTCTTTTTGGGAAAGATGCAACAAGTTTTTCACACCTTTGGGTATCCTCTGCCATTCCTCCTTGCAGATCCTCTCCAGTTCTGTCAGGTTGGATGGTAAACATTGGTGGACAGCCATTTTCAGGTCTCTCCAGAGATGCTCAATTGGGTTTAAGTCAGGGCTCTGGCTGGGCCATTCAAGAACAGTCACGGAGTTGTTGTGAAGCCACTCCTTCGTTATTTTAGCTGTGTGCTTAGGGTCATTAGCTGTGTCCCAATGTGAAGGCTGCATCCTCCGAAGGCCGTATTTGAAGGATGATTGGCCGCATTTGAAGGCCGATTGCGTCACAGCGGCGCGACGAAGGACGTCCCAATCCAAAGGCTGCATCCTTGGAAGGTCGCATTTGAAGGCCGATTGCGTCACCGCGGCGCGATGAAGACTGTCCCAATTCAGTTCTGCATCCTCCGAAGTCCGTATTTGAAGACCGGTTGCGTCATCGCGACGCGACGAAGGCTACCCTGATTCAAAAGCGACGCCAAATGCGTCCTTCGTTTCCTCGTGAAAGGAAGGATACATAAATGAACACTTAGCGCCCTATCCTACCCTATAAATCATTGCGCGCCGTTGACGACAGCATTTATTTATTTATTTTTAAAGGCTGTCGAGACTAGAGATCGGTGGTGGACAGCAAATTCACATTTAAATGTAAGTATTATGTTTTCATTTATTTAAATGGCTAGCGAAACCGAGTTAAAGTTTATTATAAACTTCATCTTAACTCCTTCGTCACCATTGCGTGGCTTCATTTGTCAGGTAGTTTGAGGCAAAACTTGTGCTAATATTAGTTTAACGACCTATTTGTAATATTTGCACTAGTCTACTCACTTGTGTATTATAAGAAATATCACTTGTATTATAAGGGTTTCACTTGTATGTGTTTTTGTAGTGCTGTCATGAAAGCTATGTGGTTTTAACCAAATTTGAGTATATAGAAATATGATTTCTTAAGTATTTTGTATGCATGTCTTGATGTGTCATATTTTGCAGTGTTAAGAATGCACTTAAGATTGCACCCCTGTGTTAAGCTTTTTTAGAGCAATTCAGGAGAAAAAAATATATTTGTTGCTGTTGTTGTTAACAAGCCATGGTTAATTTGCTCTGCCCTTAGGATTGCAAGTGTCCTGGGACAGGTGAGGGTGTGAGTGGGAAACCCACTGCTGAAACTTGGCCCTGGTTTGTCCTCAGGGCCCACGGTGAGGAGGAGCCAGCACCAGCAGCACCAGCAGAACCAAGGCAGAGGCGAAGAGACTAGGGAGAGGATGGACAGGCTGTTTTCTCTTCTTGAGAGAATGATTGAAAAATATATTTTTTTCTACATATTCTTTAACTTTTTTCACTATTTTTTAAAAGGAAAGAAAATCTGTACATTATTTTTATGCAACTTTAAATGTGTAAATAAAAGAGAATGTATTGTTCTGGACATTGTTTATTTTTTTGACAGTCATAATTTCATGTAATATTTTTAATGTAAAATCATATGTGAGGGAAAAAAAGGTACTTCAGTAGGTTACTTCACATTTGTACGTGAATATTTAATGAAATATGCATTTCCGAAAAGTAAAGTCCCATATCAGTTTGAAAAGTCTCATAGGCTATAAGTTTGATATGTCCCATATCAAAGGGCGCATCTGAAGCGCTCGGACCGGTCTAGCCTACAAGGACTGTTTTTGTCGCCTGGCAACCGTGACAGCTGCTGATGACGAGCGGGAGAAATACTGGACTTTTTTATATTCAATTGGGTTTTATTTTCAAACAGGGCTAAACCGAAAATACATGATCTGGCAGCGCCGGGGCTGAAACATCTTCACCATGTCCTCCAGTAAAATATAAAACATAAAAATGACAATAGCCAATTCTGGCTCCATAGCTGTTTACTCAATTAGGCTATATCAAATTAATTATCAGGATGGCAGCTGTCCTCTCGCACCGTTGGGGAGCGGTGATCATAAACACCTGGTTGCGCAATTAGGAAATCCTATGAAGGCTACATGGTGCGTCCTTCAGAGGACGCATAGGCTGCATCCTTGAAGTCTTCAGTTCTTCGAAGGATGCAGCCTTCACATTGGGACACAGCTATTGTCTTGTTGGAAGGTGAACCTTCGGCCCAGTCTGAGGTCCAGAGCACTCTTGAGAAGGTTTTCGTCCAAGATATCCCTGAACTTGGCCGCATTCATCTTTCCCTCGATTGCAACCAGTCGTCCTGTCCCTGCAGCTGAAAAACACCCCCACAGCATGATGCTGCCACCACTATGCTTCACTGTTGAGACTGTATTGGACAGGTGATGAGCAGTGCCTGGTTTTCTCCACACATACCGCTTAGAATTAAGGCCAAAAAGTTCTATCTTGGTCTCATCAGACCAGAGAATCTTATTGATCACCATCTTGGGAGTCCTTCAGGTGTGCTTCCGTCGGGCCACTCCGCCATAAAGCCCCGACTGGTGGATGGCTGCAGTGATGGTTGACTTACTACAACTTTCTCCCATCTCCCGACTGCATCTCTGGAACTCAGCCACAGTGATCTTTGGGTTCTTCTTTACCTCTCTCATCAAGGCTCTTCTCCCCCGATAGCTCAGTTTGGCCGGACGGCCAGCTCTAGGAAGGGTTCTGGTCGTCCCAAACGTCTTCCATTTAAGGATTATGGAGGCCAATGTGCTCTTAGGAACGTTAAGTGCAGCAGAAATTTTTTTTGTAACCTTGGCCAGATCTGTTCCTTGCCACAATTCTGTCTTTGAGCTCTTCAGGCAGTTCCTTTGACCTCATGATTCTCATTTGCTCTGACATGCACTGTGAGCTGTAAGGTCTTATATAGACAGGTGTGTGGCTTTCCTAATCAAGTCCAATCAGTATAATCAAACACAGCTGGACTCAAATGAAGGTGTAGAACCATCTCAAGGATGATCAGAAGAAATGGACAGCACCTGAGTTAAATATATGAGTGTCACAGCAAAGGGTCTGAATACTTAGGACCATGTGATATTTCAGTTTTTCTTTTTTAATAAATGTGCAAAAATGTAGACAATTCTGTGTTTTTCTGTCAATATGGGGTGCTGTGTATACAATAATGAGGAAAAAAATGAACTTAAATGATTTTAGCAAATGGCTGCAATAACAAAGAGTGAAACATTTAAGGGGGTCTGAATACTTTCCGTAACCACTGTAAAGGTGCAGTGTGTAATTTCAGTGGCATCTAGTGGTGAGGTTGTGAATTGCACCCAACAGAAGTTTAGGTGGTCGACAGGAAGTGATGTCGTCGTCTGAGACAGCAGAGAGTAGCCAGTTAAGAAATGAGGTTTCTTTACAAAGATAAATTAAGAAATTAGGTTTACTTGATTATTCAGTAAAACGATATGTTATTGTGAATTATTATTGTTACTTGTTCATCATTGTATCAGTGTTTTATTCGCTGAAATCAGCTCGCTTCTTTGCACGAACAACAACAGTGGCAAAACGCGTTTGTCCGTTCAGGGCCACCGTAGAAACATGTCGATGTAAGTGGACCCGCGGTGTGTGTAGAGAGAAATGCCTCATTCTAAGCTAATAAACACATAACGGTTCATTATGTGAGGTCTTTATACACCACTGAAAACATAGTTATGTATATGATATTGCATTTGTCAACAGATCCTCCTAAATATTACACAATGCACCTTTAACTTAAAATTTTCATGTAACCTCAATGAGAGAATTTGTAATAGTTTAAACTTAGCTAGCTAACAAGCTAGTTCAATAAACGTTAACTTGCTAATTTGCTAACATGTTAACGGTAGCATAGCATAGCACTTGCTGTATGAGTGCAATTTACAATCATCAATTTACAAACTATAGACCGGTTTCTCTGCTTCCACAATTCTCAAAAATTCTAGAAAAACTTTTTCATCACTCGTCTTGACAATTTTTTGGAAAATAATAGTATATTTAATGAATGCCAGTATGGATTTAGAGCAAAAAAGGCAACATCACTTGCATTGTTAGACTTCATGGAAGAAATATCAAGTTCAGTAGATAACAAAATGCATACTATTGGAATATTTATTGATCTACAGAAGGCGTTTGATACCATCAATCATAAAATTTTGTTAGGAAAATTAGAGCGATATGGGATCCGAGGAAAGGTATTAGACTGGATAAAAAGTTATTTGACTCAGCGAAAGCAGTTTGTGAAACTGGGAGATTATTTTTCTGAATGCCTGGAAATTTCTCGTGGAGTCCCACAGGGGGCAGTGTTAGGCCCGAAATTGTTTCTTCTTTACATTAATGATTTATGCAAAGTGTCAGAAGTATTGAAATTAGTGTTGTTTGCTGATGACACTAATATTTTTTGTTCAGGCAGTGATCTTCAGTTGCTAGTGCAGGAGACAAATAAGGAATTAGAGAAGATTCAATTATGGTTTGATACAAACAAATTATCACAAAATTTAAAGAAAACAAAATTAATGATGTTTGGTAATGGTCGAAATAATTAGCAAATTGAAATTAAGCTGGATGGAGTGAACATTGAAAAGGTTAATGAAATAAATTTTTTAGGAGTCATAATTGACAATAAAGCGAACTGGAAACCTCACATTAGTCATGTTAGGAGTAAGGTTTCAAGGAGTATAGCAATAATTGGTAGAGCAAGGCAAGTTTTAAATCAGAAGTCTTTACGTATGCTCTATTGTTCATTAGTTTTGCCATATTTCACTTTTTGTGTAGAAATATGGGGAAACAATTACACAACAACAGTTCAGCCACTTGTTATTTTACAGAAGAGATCTTTAAGGATCATTCATGGGGCGGGTTATAGGGAACATACCAATATATTTTTTATCGAGTCCAAATTACTCAAATGTAAAGATTTGGTGGATTTACAGACTGTGCAAATTCCATATAGGGCAAAGTGTAATGATTTACCTCAAAATGTACAAAAGTTATTTACTCGGAGAGAAGGAGGGTATGTGTTGAGAGGAAAATTAAATTTCATATTACCAATGGTACACAGTAGGAAGAAAAGTTTTTGTGTTTCAATACAAGGGGTGAAACTGTGGAACAACTGAAATGAGAATCTTAAGGAATGTCCAAATATAAAACAATTCAGGAAAAGATTTAAAGAAATGATTTTTGAACGTTATAAAAATGAAGGAAAATGAGTTGGTTAAGCCAGAAATTTTGTTACTAACATATTGTATGTATGAAGATTTATGTGCTTGTGTTTTGTAAAAAAAAGTGGATAATACCAAAGGAAGTAAACTAATGTATTAAGAGTTTGAAAGAGGGGGTGGGAATTAACAAGTGTTAAACTTCATCCCACTCCTTTTCAAGCAGCGGTGAATGTTATTAGTTTGATCATCAGTGTTCTTTCGATTATTGTCTTATGTTGTACACTTTTTCATTGTATGCTTGAAATGAGTGCAGCAACAAAGCTTTTAACATATATTTTCTCTCAAACCAAGCTCATGCACCACTTCCAAAAACAAACATCAACAAAAATTATTCTAAATTAGCATTAAAAAAACCCCATAAAATCACAACTATATCTCCCAGTTAACATTAATCTTTCACACACAAAAAAAATTATATTACACTTAATTTTAGCATTCACTCTCCCTTTTGAGTGCCATGGGCAAAGCATGCTGGGAAATAGAAATCCCAGTTTCAGTTAAACTTAAGTTTGTCTAAAATAAAAGAAATAATTTCATAAAACTCAAAACCATGAAACAGTTCAGTTTACTTAAAATACATCAGTTCTGTGAACTTGAAAAAAACAAAAGCTAACTCAAAGTTAATTTGACTTAACTAATTAGTTTAAGTTTGTCCTACTCAAACCAATCAGTTATTTAGAGCGTTAGGGTTTACAGTGAGGGAATAACAGCTTCATGGATGTCAATCTCAGGGCGTTTACCTCCTGTGGCTCCGCCCACTCCCAGCCGCTGTTTGACATCACTGCCAATCTTCTGCCGCGCATCGAAGGTCCTGCCCACCGACCCCGCCCCTCTGCCATATACAGGCCTGTGGGCGAGACAGACACACACTCGCTCATGAATATTCATCAAGCAGGATTCCCACACCTCAGTTAACTTCAAATTCAAGGACCTTTCAAGGACTTTCCAGGTCCAATACCCTCAAATTCAAGGACTTAATGTGGGGACACATTTCAAGTGAGAGCAAGGTTACATCGTGTTACCTTGTGAGATACATCGTTACGCGCGTGAACATGGCAACGTACAACACAAAGTACCTCACGCAACGTAACGCGTAAATGCACGTAACTAACGTAAATCAAGCAAGCTAGTGTGCACAGGCCACGAAGTGTTGACGAAATAAAATTAGCGGACAGGAGGGAATAATATGGAATTTAAAGAAAACTTCTTGCACAAAATAAATGTAGGCACTTTCAAGGACCAGTGAGTATCTATGCATGTTTATTTGCAAAAACTTTCCAGGGCCTTGAAATCTTTTTTTCAGATTCACAAACTTTCAAGGATTTAAAGGACCTGTGGGAAACCAGATCAAGACAACTCTTGTGTGTGATTCTCATATAAGTCAGAATCAAAATTAGCTTTATTAACCAGTGTTAGTTCATATTAGCTTTATTTTTTCAATTCCCAGTGTGTTAGTTCATATTATATCCGGCAGAATCAAAATTAGCTTTATTATCCAGTGTGTTAGTTCATATCAGTCAGTTTATTTTCATTCTGACTGATACAAGAGTAAGAAATGCCGTTTGTTTATGTACACACACAAACATGTATGCTTTATGTTACACACGATACGGGTTATAGTTAGTTACTTTGAGTCAAGAGTGTTTGATTGTTAATGTTACGCACTTCTGTCGATCGACGGATATCGGCCGATACATCGATCAATGGCTGAATGAAGCGTGTTTCTGTAACACAGCCGTGTACACACCCGCGTTCAGCGATATACAGTAACGCTTGCGGTGTGAGATAATGTGAATATAAACGAGAAGTTGCATTAATGGAATGTACGGGGTTTGTTTGTACAAACAGCCACATAAACGCGATGGACGCCATGAGCCACGCGCGTCAGCCAATCACAACACGACAGCGGCCATCTTAGCCAATCAGCGGCAGGGGAAGGCGGGACATCTCGAACGCTAAGAGCCTTACACGACTGCGTTTATAAAAACAGAATAACGCTAAAAAACCGCAGCGGTTTATAGTATCGCTGTTTAAAGTGTTGGAAAAGGTTTACCTCTTACTGACTCCCCGAGGGTTAAAACTGCGGCGACGAATCACTTCATCCAGAGAGAGATCCGCCATATCTACCGTTGCTGGATTCCGTATAGACACCAGTGCGCATGCGCGTGACGCACATTATGGGCGGGACGAAACAATGCGTGACGGCCAGCAGAGAGGGTCAAAACACACGCATGAAACGCGAAGACGGTTCAATCACTGTTCATTGTTAGCAATTGTTTACATCCACAATTATAAGTCTTGCGTTATTCAAGAGATAAAGCATTACAAATAGAACAATTTCAAAGCTAATTTGTACTGTTTTCAAATTACTTATGCAATGGAGTAAAACGATGTATTTATATTGTGTGTATTTGATAAAAAAAAACTGTAATATTGTGAAATATTATTATAATGTAAAACAGCTGTTTTCTATGTGAATATATAGTAAAGTGTAATTTATTCCTGTGATCAAAGCTGAATGTTCAGCATCATTACTCCAGTCTTCAGTGTCACATGATCCTTCAGAAATCATTCTAATATGAGGATTTATGATCAAGAAACATTTATGATTATTATCAGTGTTGAAAACAGTTATTTACATTTTTATTTCAGGATTCTTTGATGAATAGAAAGTTCATAAGAAGACATTTATTTTTAAATTGTCATAATATAACACAATATTACTGTTTTTGTTTTGTTTAGTATTTTTAATCAAATAAACGCAGTCTTGGTGAGCAGAAGAGACTTCTTTTAAAAACATTTAAAAATCTTACCGATCCTAAACTTTTGACTGGTAGTGTATATAAATACAAACTAATAAAAATAATGTAATAATGCCTTGCTATTTTACAAAATCTTAAATGTATAAAATGAAAGCACAGTTTGTTTGTGCTCTCCATTACAGTAACAATATAACTTTAGCACCACAAAAACAGGTTTCTGTTTGTTTGAATATACGGCAGTGAAATAGCCCATGGAACGCAAATGAATAATGAATGTCTCGTTTCCAAATATTACATGTTAATGTAGTAAAAGATCACAAGAAAACACTTTTACAAACAACAAGAAGTCTGAACATGCGAAACCAACCCCCACAGCCAATCAGAACAGCGAAGCGCCGTGACGTCACCCGCGATCCCACAATGCACTGTCTGAAGACCATATTCACATCATAAAGTGAGCTTTTTCACCATCAAATGCTAATAATTGAATGGTATAAAATAACAATGTGAAAGTGAAGTGTACTAAGGAGCATCTCCTGACTGAGTGAAACACTGACCTCTCCTCACCGTCACTGTGCACAGCGGCGCGCGTGACCCGTACTGAGAGCGCGCGCTCTAACGGGTCATGCCTTAAACTGATGAGTAAGGAAAATAACGACGCGGGGTGACGCCCGTGTCCTCGCCTATTCTCGCGAGAGAAATTTTTGAACGGGTACAGGTCCGTTCGCTGAGGTGACTCACCTACTTCGTGAGATGCCACGCGGAACCAGGATCTGCCCCGACCCACCCAATCGAATGTAAAAATGAAAAAGATTAAATATTGTAATCGATTACTGATCCGGAGCCAGGGTCTACCCGTCACTGGGGTTTAGACCAATCAGGGATGACTTCCCTAATGAATATTCATGAGTCTTCCCCTACCATCCTGTGAAAAAAAATATCGCTGCCGGGGACCCCCTAAACTGTGGAGAGAAATGAAGTTAGTGATCGATTATGTGGTACTTGTAATCAGGAGTTTTAAAGCTGCGA
Organism: Leuciscus idus; assembly: GCA_021554675.1. Classification (NCBI taxonomy): domain Eukaryota; kingdom Metazoa; phylum Chordata; class Actinopteri; order Cypriniformes; family Leuciscidae; genus Leuciscus; species Leuciscus idus. The sequence continues at coordinate 55,281,099 of CM038621.1, read as the reverse complement.
TTCCTCAGGGAGCCACAAGGGAGCGCTAGAGGTCCCTGGAAAACTCGAGAGAGGAAAAAAGTAAATAAAATAAATAACGTGATTAAATTACAAAATAAATAAGTTAATTAGGTTGAAATACAGTTTTATTTAAATACAAAAAAAAACATTGATTAAAATAAGTTAATGATTAAAATAATTAAATAACATTTGATTAAAATAAATTAAATAGTAAATACTTAAATAATAAAGTAAATCATATTTTACTAGATTTAAATAAATACAGAAAACTTGATTTAGATAAATAAAAATAAGAAAAGCAGTGTAAAAATATAAAAAGTAATCTGTGGTTTCATCATTTGAATAAGTGCGGTTTACCTTTAACGAAAGTGTGAAGCCTGATTTATTTAGCCGGTTCATGAAGAATTATTAAAGTAAAAATGTTTAATAGTTTGTTTTAGAGAGCAGATTTATTCTACAATAACCTTATAAGGATACAATTTTTCATTTATTTATACACGTTACATTATAAATAAACACAATTTGTGTCAAATAAATAATATCAACCAAACGGCAAATGTCACAACCTGGGAGTTCAGCTGGCAATAACTATGATAACTATAACAATAAATGTAAAAAACTGTAACAAAAACTATATAACTGTAACAATAACTATATTGATAACTGTAAAGATAACAATAGGAGCATCTCCTGACTGAGTGACACACTGACCTCTCCTCACCGTCACTGTGCACAGCGGCGCGCGTGACCCGTACTGAGAGCGCGCGCTCTAACGGGTCATGCCTTAAACTGATGAGTAAGGAAAATAACGACGCGGGGTGACGCCCGTGTCCTCGCTCATTCTCGCGAGAGAAATTTTTGAACTGGTACAGGTCCGTCCACTGAGGTGACTCACCTACTTCGTGAGATGCCACGCGGAACCAGGATCTGCCCCGAAGCACCTCATTACTGTTAATTAAGAGAGAGTTTATAATCGATTATGAGGTACTTGTAATCAGGAGTTTTGAAGCTGCGATTCCTCAGAGAGCCAGAAGAGAGCGCTAGAGGCCCCTGGAACACTCGAGAGAGAAACAATTAGGCCAAAACTAAATAAATAACGTGATAAAAAAATAAATAAAAATACATTAGATTAAAATACAGTTTTATTTAAATACAAAATAAAACAAATTAATGATTACATTTAAAAAAAATAACATTTGATTAAAGTAAATTAAATAATTAAATAAAAAGGTAAATACGATTTTTACTAGATTTAAATAAATACATAAAACTTGATTTAGATAAATAAAAATAAGAAAAGCAGTGTAAAAATATAAAAAGTAATCTGTGGTTTCATCATTTGAATAAGTGCGGTTTACCTTTAACGAAAGTGTGAAGCCTGATTTATTTAGCCGGTTCATGAAGAATTATTAAAGTAAAAATGTTTAATAGTTTGTTTTAGAGAGCAGATTTATTCTACAATAACCTTATAAGGATACAATTTTTCATTTATTTATACACGTTACATTATAAATAAACACAATTTGTGTCAAATAAATAATATCAACCAAACGGCAAATGTCACAACCTGGGAGTTCAGCTGGCAATAACTATGATAACTATAACAATAAATGTAAAAAACTGTAACAAAAACTATATTGATAACTGTAACAATAACTATATTGATAACTGTAAAGATAACAATAGGAGCATCTCCTGACTGAGTGACACACTGACCTCTCCTCACCGTCACTGTGCACAGCGGCGCGCGTGACCCGTACTGAGAGCGCGCGCTCTAACGGGTCATGCCTTAAACTGATGAGTAAGGAAAATAACGACGCGGGGTGACGCCCGTGTCCTCGCTTATTCTCGCGAGAGAAATTTTTGAACGGGTACAGGTCCGTTCGCTGAGGTGATTCACCTACTTCGTGAGATGCCACGCGGAACCAGGATCTGCCCCGAAACACCCCATTACTGTTAATTAAGAGAGAGTTTATAATCGATTATGAGGTACTGAATAATCAGGAGTTTTGAAGCTGCGATTCCTCAGAGAGCCAGAAGAGAGCGCTAGAGGTCCCTAGAACACTCGAGAGAGAAACAATTAGGCCAAAACTAAATAAATAACGTGATAAAAAAATAAATAAAAATACATTAGATTAAAATACAGTTTTATTTAAATACAAAATAAAACAAATTAATGATTACATTTAAAAAAAAAAACATTTGATTAAAGTAAATTAAATAATTAAATAAAAAGGTAAATACGATTTTTACTAGATTTAAATAAATACATAAAACTTGATTTAGATAAATAAAAATAAGAAAAGCAGTGTATTTATTTTATTTTATTTATTTATTTATTTAATATGGACATAGCAATAACATTGGACGAACCAGATGCATTGATGCACAGATGTGGGCTCTCCATAGGGGCTTTTACAACAGATAAAAACACATTGTTAAACAAAACAAGGCACATTTTACACATGCGAACAACTTTGGCCCGATTTAAGCCACTGTTTGAGCTCTCTGGTAAAGATGTTAATATTGTTCTGCAGTTTGAGTCCAGTGGGGAGAGAGTTCCACAGTGTAGTCCCTCTGAAGGAGAAGCTAGACTGTCCAAAAGATCCTCTAAACCTCGGGAGCACACAATCCCCACTAACTGAGGCTCTGGTGGAAGGTCTAAGAGAGCCCTGACGCCTCTCCATGAGGCCAGAGAACAGTGGTGACTCACAGTTGTTCAAACATTTAAAAGTCAATTTCAAAATACTAAAATTTACAATATTTTCAAAAGTAAAAAGCTTGTGCTTTTGTATGATATCACAATGATACCATCTCATAGGTTTCTTGTCAAATATCTTAATTGCCTGTTTATATAGAGAAGTAACTGGTTTCAGAGTGGTCATATTTTATTTACAGGTAATTCGTATTTACAGGTAATTTATTGTAAATATACACGTCACATTATAATAAACGCAAACTGTGTAATATATATCTCAGCCCAACGGCAAATGTCACAACCTGGGAATATTATACTAACTTGGCAAAAAAGTTGGGTGGGTTGCTATTCTGTTTGATGTTTCCGGTATCAGAGAAGACTCCATTTCCCGTGATGCATCTCTTCAGCGCGGCACTGCAGCGGCACACGCGTCGCGTCGCTGATAACATCTCGCGCAATGGCTGCAGCTCTGTCTCGAGCGCTGAAATTACCGGGTAAGTCGAATATTAATCTTCAATAAGCGGTCGAATGAATGACAGTAATAACCCGCCGTTCAGATGCAGGGCGCGCGCTCGCGCTGCGTGTGTGTTTTGCTCGGTGACGTCAGTGATGTGATTATCACACGCATCTTCACTCCGTTATACTGTATTCAGATGCGACATGCAGCTATGAGCGTTATCAGGCGTTTACACAGATCAACCTGCGCTGAGAACGACGTCAAAACCAGCGCGATTATATCATATTACATTGCTAAATTCGCGGCAGATCGGCACACAGAAAAGACTAACACGGACCACCGTACATGTGTACAGTACCATGGTGAATGCCTACGTCACGCGACCACTGTGTCTTTTGTAAAGAAACATCGTTTGCTATTTTCTCGAACAAGAGAATCTGTAAATTTTCTTCAAAAATGTTTTAATTTTTAATTACTCTAAAAACCCAACAACCCAAGGGCTGGGTAAATATAGGACAGAACACATGTTGGGTTAATTTTACCCAGCAAATTGGGTTGTTTATTTAACCCAGCATAATGCCTTGATTTAACCCAGTATAGTTGATTAATTTTTGCTATAATACTAGCTTTTCTTTTTTTTCCTTTATACATGAAAGAATGTCAACTTAAGACCGCAGAAATATGCTGTGACTCCATAGCCTGTCCATACACAATCAGTGTACAGTTCTGACAACATATGTTAACATCATACGGATTTATATTCTCATTCTGTATCTTTTTGAATAAAATCATAAAATGTCATGCAAGGCATCACACGAAAAGACAGATTTACATTTACATTTATGCATTTGGCAGACGCTTTTATCCAAAGCGACTTACATTGCATTATCCTATACATTTATACATAGGTATGTGCAATCCCCTGGGATCGAACCCACAACCTTGCGTTGTTAACGCAATGCTCTTACCACTGAGCTACAGATGCGACACTCGTGACTCACATCGCTCCCCTGTTTGTTGCTTTGCATAAAATAAACAATATACAGAACAATAACGTATTTATAGATAAAATAAAGTGTACACAAACCTGTATTTTACCGAAGACACGCACCAATTTGACGGAGCTGCACTGCACTCTCCTGAAGAGAAAAGCCTGCGATAAATAACTCAATTCCTGGGTTGTTACGTCTGACCCAGGATCTGGGTTACACAAAAATTACCCAAACACTGGGTTGTAACGTCTGACCCAGGATCTGGGTTACACAAAAATTACCCAAACACTGGGTTGTTACGTCTGACCCAGGATCTGGGTTACACAAAAATGACCCAAACACTGGGTTGTAACGTCTGACCCAGGATCTGGGTAACACAAAAACTACCCAAACACTGAAAAAGAACCACAAAAATGACTCAAAAGGCTCAACCCAAGGATTTGAATAGAGAAAATAACCCAAGATTAAGAAGTGTTAAACTGGTTAAATCCCTGATAATGCAGGTAAGAAGGGCTCGGACCTGGGCGAGTACGACCCGCTGACGCAGGCAGACAGCGAAGATGAGACGGAGGATGACGATCTGGTCCTGAACTATCCTCGTAACGGCCTGAGCCCGGCGGCGGCCGACCCGCGGGACGAGGAGGAGGAGTTTGAGGAAGAGGGGGAGTGGCCGCAGAGAGAGGGGGTGGGGCCTGACGTGGAGGTGGGCGGAGCCTGTGAGGGGAAGGAGGGGTGTATGACCAAGGCGATTTGGACTGCATCGTTCCTGCTGCCGCTGGGCTGTACGGCGCTGGTGGTGCTGATGTGTGCGTTTCTCCTGCCCTGCCCAGAGGGGGCGCCACACCTCACGCACTGGCAGCGAGCGCTCGGAGACGCCAGCGGTGAGTGATCACGCTACACCTCGTCAACACTTCACCTCGTTAACCTGCAGACTCAACATGTGCTCTTCCTCTCAGGCGTGGCCTCGCCTCCGCTGGCGCTGTGGGATGTGGACGGAGACGGGCTGGAGGACGTTCTGATTGGCGTCACCAGCATCTCTAATGACACTCAGCCAATCAACGCGCAGAGCAAAGGTGAGCGGACCCAATGACGGAAAGCAGAAAAACTCCCCATTACAGTAGAAGAGAGCGCAACAGTCGGTTAATGAAGTTAAATCTCTAAAAACTAGAGTAATAACGGTAACAATTACTATTACGATAACTGTAACGATAAGCAATGAGAACCGTTATGATAACTGTAACAATAATTATAATGTTAATTGTAATAATATCTAATGATAACTGTCTCTATAACTATAATGAGAAATGTTACACTAAGTGTAACGATAACTATAATGAAGTCTTTAACTATAACCAGAACAATTACTATAATAACATACAACGATAAATGTTACGATAACTTAAGCAATAACAATTACTAAAACAATAACTGTAATGAAGACTATAATGAAAACTAACGATAACGGTAACAACTACTGTAAAGATGATGAACAGGAGAGATACTGGCGTAACCAGCGCAGCTGTGGAAGTGGGCGGGCACTAATGCGCTCTCTTCCAGTAGAGTGGTTAATGCGGCAGTGGCTGGTCCAATCAGAGTGCTCCGTGTGTGTGTGTGTGTATAGAGTTCAGCGTGTGGGCAGTCAGCGGGGTCAGTGGGCAGCTGCTGTGGACGAGACCCCTCAGGGAGCCGCTGTTCTCCGTTCAGTGTGGACTGCAGACAGGAAGTGCTGATCCGCAGACAGGAAGTGCTGATCCGCCGACAGGAAGTGCTGATCCGTTGAGAAGGACACAGGAATCCTCCGCCTGCGTCCTCATCAGCTCGGGTCACATCATCACTGTTAATGCCTCCACAGGTCTCTCTCACACACACTCGCTCATGACAGCTGAACACGTGTGTATGTGTGTGTGTTGATTATCAGTGTGTGTTTCAGGCCGTACGTGGTGGACATCAGCCGTCAGTGACGTCGAGTCTCACGCGGTTCTGCTGCCGGATCTGGACAGAGACGCGTTTCCAGACCTACTGATCGCAACACTACCAACAGACCAGGTGACCTCACACACACACACACACTCACACACACGCACACACACACACACACACACACACACACACACACACACACACACACACATCATCCTCTTCATCATCTACTGTCCTCAGGTGTCTGATCTGGCTCTGGTCTTGATCTCCGGCCGGGCGGGAGCTCTGATTGGCCGGCCGGTGAACTTTAACCTCACGGCTCAGGGGAAGCTGATTGGTCCGCTGCTGCACGAGACGCGGGCGGGAGCCTATTACGTGCTGTTTGGCCTGGGTGAGTCTCGTTCCCCGGTGGATCTCGTGATCACAGCTGTGGTAGTGGGAAGAGGGAGAAAACATGGAAAACCAAAGTCCAAATTATTAGACTTTAAAAGTTGAAATTATTATAAACTAAGTTGAAATTGTGACTGAAAAAGTAAAAAAATTACATTAAAAAGTTGAAATTTTAACAAAAAGTCGAAATTTTAACAAAAAGTCAAAATAATGACTTAAATCCAAAATTAGACGTCAAAACTGACATACTAAGATGAAATTGATTAAAAAAATCTTAATTTCATCTTTTTGTCTCAATTTGACTTTATAATGTCATAATTGTGGCAATGACATGACTTGTGTAATAACTACATGATGTGTTTTTTCTTGTGTTCATACGTGTGTGTGTGTGTGTGTGTGTGTTCAGGCACGGTGGAGGGCGTCTCTCTCAGCCTGATTTACAGTCAGGCCACAGGCAGGAACGCCTCGGCTCGGGTCCTTCTGAAGGAGCCCAGCTGGGAGCGTCTGAGGAAGAGCAACTCGTCACGGCTCATTCACATCAGCAGGTGGAGTTCACACACACACACACACACACTCACTGACCCCTGACCTCATGTGCTGGTAGAGGTGTTAGTGAGGCCAGCAGGGGGTGCTCACCCTGTGGTCTGTGTGGGTCCTAACGCCCCAGTGGAGTGACGGGGACACTATACTGTCAAAGAGCACCGTCCTTCAGATGAGACGTAAAACCGAAGTCCTGAATCTCTGTGGCCATTAAAAATCCCATGGCATTTCTCGTAAAGAGTAGGGGTGTAACCCCAGTGTCCTGGCCACATTCCCTCCAATCGCCCTGCCAATCATGGCCTCCTAATAATCCCAATCCATTGAACTGGTTCTATCACACTCTCTCCTCTCTCCACTATAGCTGGTGTGTGGTGAGCGCACTGGCGCAGTTGTACTCTGGCTGCCGTCGCATCATCCCAGTGGATGCTGCACACTGGTGGTGTTGAGGAGAGATCCCCTGATATGATTGTAAAGCGCTTTGGGTGTACAGTAGTACATATGAAAGCGCTATATAAATGCCTCATTCTATTCTTTTCTAGTCAAGTAAACTTGACTAGGACTCCTGTCTATTCTCTGTCAGCTGTTTTCTATAAATATGTTTGTATTGGCTAACGTTTATCCAGCTAATGCGTGTCCTGTTTAAAATGTGCAGTGTTCAAACGCAAAGATCACATCACAAATATAAGCCCTTTTCCCTGTTTTAGCATCATATTTGGATATTGGAATAATAAATTAAGTATCCAATTTAAAATAAATCACATGTACCACACAATGTTCCTGTTTTTTATTTGACTGTTTTCTAGGCATTTCTTAATATCGGGAGTGGCCCTAGACTGGTTTACCTCATATCTCTCGGATAGATATTGGTGATTCCCACTCTGCATCATCACCCCTGTTTTGTGGTGTTCCACAGGGTTCAGTGTTGGGTCCAATATTGTTTATTTTATACTTGTTGCCTCTGGGTCAGATCATTCGTGATTTTAACATTTTCTCATCACTTTTACGCAGATGACATTCAGCTTCATTTTACATTCCGGCTATGGCACCCAGACTATGGAATGCTTTGCCAACCAGTATTAGGTTTGCTGAGAATGTGGACAGTTTTAGGGGACAAGTGAAGACTCATTTGTTCAGGTTAGCTTTTGGGTAATCTCTGTCCTTTATATATACAGTGGAACCGAAACTCCATCAGGTGACAGAATGGAGAAAACCCTTGAGAGAACCCAGACTCAGTCTCAGTTCTCCTCTGGCCAACGAACGAACAGTGTGTGATTATGATCCAGGCAGCATTACAGGTCAGAGGTCAGATTGGTTTGAGTTCTGTCTGGTTGAAGATCGTGATGCCGGTGGAGATGAGTTTGTTGGCTCTTTTTTAAGGCCTCTCTGTATGCAATCGAACTCTCTCTCCATGAACTAACTGTTCCGCATTTGTCAATGAGAGCATATGGCGTAATTTAGATATATTTTTAAGATGGAAAAATTACAGATTTTACAGATACTAGACCACGTGACTTTCAAATGAAAGATTGGTATCAAAGAGCACACCCAGGTTCCTAACCGACGACGAAGACTTAACAGAGCAGCCATCAAGTGTTAGACAGTATTCTAGGTTACTACGTGAGGACGTTTTTTGTCCAATAATTAGAATCTCTGTTTTTTCAGACGTCTGGGGTTGAGGATTTATTTTTCATTAGTTTAGCCACTGTTTCAAATAAATACCTAGGGTTGTGTTTATTTTCTTCTAATAGGGTTGAAAAATAAGCAGATCTAGCAGCTTTTAAGGCCTCTCTGTATGCAATCATGCTCTCTTTCCATGAAATGCGAAATACCTCTAGTTTTGTTTTCTTCCAGTTGCGCTCCATCTCTCTGGCTGCTCTCTTAAGGGCCCGAGTGTGCTCGTTGTACCACGGCGTTGGACTATTTTCTTTAATCTTCTTTAAGCGCAACGGAGCAACTGTGTCTAAAGTGCTGGAAAAGAGAGAGTCGGCTTTGCAGCCTTGGCTAAATGTAATTTACATGAGACTAGATAATGATCTGAGATGTCATCGCCATTTTTTCCGTGTGATAATATTAGATCTAGAGTATGATTACGAGAATGAGTAAGTCCTGACACGTGTTGTCTAACTCCAATAGAGTTAAGAATGTCTTTAAATGACAGTCCCAATGCATCTTTTTTTTCATCTGTGTGTGTGTGTGTGTGTGTGTGTGTGTGTGTGTGTGTGTGTCAGTGAGCAGGTGGAGTTCCTGCTCCCTCTAGTGGCGGGTCAGTGCGCTCAGCACAGTAATCTGGACAGCGTGTCGGTGGTGAACTCAAGCCGCAGCGACTGGATGCTGGTGTGTGGAGCAGAGGGCCGTGTGTCTGTGCTGAGAGAGAACGACACACACACCGCCTGGAGCCTCGGCCCCGCCGCCATACACACGTCTGTACACTCACTCATCTCGCACTCTTGTTAATGCTTCACATTTTATTTTCTGTTTAAGTTTAAAGTTGTTTTTAATTCGTTTTTGTTTTTTTTATAGGTAGTTTTTATGTAGCTATTTTGAGCTATTTTAGTAAGTTAATCTAAGGCTAGCTAATAAACGTAAGTTTAGGTCTTTAATTTCAGTCAAGTTTTATTGTTTTAAGAAGTTAATGTGTTAATTATGTGTTTTATTATTTTAATAATAATGTGTGTGTGTGTGTGCGTGCAGTCGTCCGGCGTCGGGTCTCTTCAATGACGACAGTGTTCCTGATCTACTCATTCATCAGTCGGCCAATGGCGTCAGGAAGGTGTGCATCTCATTAGCATCTCATTAACACACATGCACACAGTGAGCTGACTCTGTGTGATCCGCAGGTGCAGATCCTCGACGGTGCTCGGGGGCGGAGCTTGTGGGAGGCGGGGTTTGTGTGTCCTCGTCTGGCAGTGGAGGATTCGTCGGTTCTCACCTCCTCCGGCCAATCCGTGTTCCTCTTCTGGGCGGGAGATCCACTGTCGGCGGCGCTGAACGTCACCAAGGCAACCAGCCAGGCGGCCGAGCCGGTCCTCCGCAAGCTCTTTCTGCTCCACCCGTTCTATCCCACAATCCTCCTGCAGCTGAGCAGCACCACGGACACCGTCCTCACCGCGACAGGTGCGGCAGGCACACCAATCAGACATGGGTTTCGCATAATTATGTCATTTGGTATTTTTAATTATCACCATCAGCTGATTCATTTCTCTGTTTGTAATCGGGACTTTTATTTTGACACAAATGCACTGGAGCCTTATACTGTATATAATATGTGTGTGACGTCACCCGTGGTGTTTCTGAAGAGCGTTTCGGAAGCCCAAAGTGGGCGGAGCCGGCCATCGCCATCTTGCGGATAAACGAAAATGTGCAGCGAGGCGGATTAGCTGAGGTGAGGTGACGCTAACAGACAAACGGCTAGTAATGACATCAGCGGCAATCCACCTGTCACTCAAGAGGCCACGCCCTTAATTATGCAGAACTTTAAGAGTTATTATAACATTCACTCCCCAACATCTAGTGGCCAGTGGATGAACTGCAGTTTAATCACTTCAGTGTCAGATTCACGAGAGAGACCGGAAGGTTGCAGCTTGACTGGAGCAAGACAATGCATCCGTGTCAAAATAAAAGTCTCTGTTCAGGAAGTGTTTGTAGTGTGACGTCACTGGTCTCGTGGCTGTGAAAGCTGTGTGACGGTGTGTGTGTGTGTGTGTGTGTCGGCAGTGAGCTACCAGCCCCAGGAGAAGGACGCCTCCTACATCAGCGTCTCGTCTCGGCCCACGTCCGGCCGGCGTCCGGCGGAGCAGCTGCTGAAGAGCCTCAGTCTGAGAGCCGCCATCGCAGACGCGCAGATCCTGCAGCTGCCCGACGCCAGCAGAGACGCCTCGCCCGACACTCCCTTCCACGTCAGCAAGTTCTTCAGACGCCTGTCCTTCAAACAGGTCAGAGGTCACTGCACGGGTCAGGGGTCACTGCTCGGGTCAGGGGTCACTCGACTGCTCAGGGGTCACTGCACAGGTCAGGACACACTCGACTGCTCAGGGGTCACTCCACGGGTCAGAGGTCACTGCACGGGTCAGAGGTCACTCGACTGCTCAGGGGTCACTGCACGGGTCAGGGGTCACTCCACGGGTCAGAGGTCACTGCACGGGTCAGGGGTCACTCGACTGCTCAGGGGTCACTGCACGGGTCAGGGGACACTGCACAGGTCAGGGGACACTCGACTGCTCAGGGGTCACTGCACGGGTCAGGGGGTCACTCCACAGGACAGGGGTCACTCAATAGACCATATGTTAGTCAACAGGTCAGAGGTCACTCTTGAGCATCAAATCCTCATATAGGCCTATGTCACGAAAAAATTGAAGACTGGAAGTACGTCTTTTAGTCCTTATCGAGAAATACTGTTGACCGGAAGTTCTGAATCCCTACTCCTCGTTCCGGAAGCAGGAAGTGTGACATAGGCCTATTAGAGTGATTTCTGAAGGATCATGTGACACTGAAGACTGGAGTAATGATGCTGAACATTCAGCTTTGATCAGGAGGAATAAATTACACTTTACTATATATTTATATTTGATCTCGCTTCTGCAGGATATGAACATGTGAAGATGATGATGAAGATGAAGACGCCTGTAAATACTTCACCTCTTTAAACTGGAACTGGTACCGCATTAACCCCGTCAATGAAAGGGTCATGTGACACAGCTGCTGTTCATTCCTCCTCTATAATAATGATACTGATGAAGCTTGTGATGTGGTGTGTGTGTGTGTGTGTGTGTGTGTGTGTGTGTGGTTCCTCCTCGCTCTGGCCAGTGGAGTGAGTGTATGGCTCTGCATACTGAGTGTGTTGTAGATATTTCTGCCTGTCTGTACAGTATTTATAGCAGCGAGACGCACTGATGATGTGATGATGATGTACATAATGCTGGAGTAATAAAGACGTTCACTCTGCTGGAGCTCTGACCTCTGTGATGACTGAACCTCACAGCGCTGATGAAGACGCTGCACAGTGGAACTCAATGGGGTCCAATCTTTTTCAACACACACTTTCTTTATGTCCCAGTGAAGAAGGAAAGTCATACTGGTTTGACTAGGTGAACTGGGTCATTCTTCAACTGTGATCCAGAAACTGTAAAAATGCTTGTTTGTTTTTCTTTTAATAAAATGTATTGCTATACATTTAAAATTAGTTTAATATTCTATATCCATTCAAATTGAAGCTTAATAACATTGAGATTTTTAAATAATGTTGAACACCACAGACACTAATAAAGTGTGACGCATGAAATTGTCAGGAATTTCGCTAACTTTAATAAAATGATTAAGACAGAACGTCCTCACCCAGCTCTGCGATGACCTTTACACACAGGAAGTAGTCCGTGTACACTTCCTCTAACGGGCCGATATCCACTGATGTGACACCACAGGCGTGAATTTGGGGGACACAACTTTTTTCTTAGATATTACAAAATATGTCTTTTTTAAAAACAATTTAATAAAATTGTATATGTTACATAAAATCTATATTAACAATATAACTCACTTTATTTGTGTTAAAAATGAAGTGTTATAAGTGTTATATTGTTGCAGTTACAGCCCATGATAGCTCTGAGGAATGGCGGCAACATGCAGATTTTGTTACAAATGCAATCTCTCAAACTCAAGTAAATATGTATTTTAAATCAAACATGTGACTATTAATAGTTACCCTAAGGCCCCGATCACACCTAACGCGTTTTTCAGGTTCGAAAACGCGAGGCACACAGCACTTACCATCACACAGAACGAGCAGTGCGCTGCGTTTTT